>OX383946.1:16352500-17602500 GCA_947532085.1 Elegia similella | reverse complement strand
TGCAGGGCCGCAGACAGGTAGGATATGGGTGACGTATCCCTCCCTCTCCACCCTCCAACGGTACAAGAAGTCTGGATAGGTTACCCGATTGAAATGGAACAAAGATGTACCTAGGCTATCTATACAAGGGCTTTTAGGCAGCCTTCTAGGGCTCTGTGGATATGTTTTCCCCCACTCATTTTATAATAAGATCTTACACGTAGTTCACATTCTGATCACCAGCACTAAGGACAAGGCTTTCGAGTTCCAGTATTTAACCATCCTGAATTTAGGATCCGATGGGAGGGCGCCGCTATACGTTAGACACGATACGAGATATCTCCAATCGTATCGCACGTATACCGGCGTCCCTCTCATCGTATCCGATTCAGGATGGTATAATACCCCCTTAAGTCATGCTCACTAAAATGTTCAAACTGTGGCAGCGTTATGTGTCGGGTCGTTGGTTCCCTATATCATGGTTCAACTCAGCGATATCTGATCCATGCGTGAACTCGTGAACGGATGCCACCGGGGAAGACAGTCTGCTCGGTCATTTTGAGACTACTATGTTTTATGTTATCTATTGCTAGTGCACACTCTATACACTACACTTACACGTATTGAAGGCCCTGGCACAGAATAAGGACTGTACTTACGTACAGAAGTCGCACTCTGCAGAGGCATTCAAAGAAATATCAACTCAATGTAGTTTGCGATACGGTGTAATTTAGCTCGCGTCAGAACGCAGCACCTTTAGTTTAGATATCTACAGCAAGCCAATTTTATACTTATAGCTCTGAACAAACGATTCATAATGCATTGAAGTCAGTGAACACATGTGACCTAACGCGCGGTGTTCCTACCGGATTTGTGTAGAATGTTTTCAATACCGACACGGAGAGTGAGACAGGCCAGCCTGCCTATTTGCTAACTTAGTGTACAACGTTTTGATTACGTTTTATATATCTTTAATAAAAATAGTAAATCATAGGAAACCCACAATGTATTTTGAAGTGACTATCAAAACGTTGGTCACTGAGTTAACAAATAGGCCGGCTGGCTCTGGGCACATTTTACGACCACCGTTTAAAAAAGAACTTACTCTATAAAAAAGTACAATAAGCAATGTAATGTTATCGCGGTAGGGATTTCATTAATTCTGATATTAAATCAGTCGATCTAGTAAAATAAACTTATTCCATAAATTTCATAATGAGAATGTGCGCGATATAAATTTCTACAATAATGCTTTCTCATTGTTTTTGTAGGTAGGCATAGATTTAAAAAAAAAAAATTTCGTCTAGGTAGGTAATTAAATTTTGCAGTACATTAAGACATTATAGATTGTAAGTATTTGCGAGAATCTATATCATCATTCATCATTACAGCCGTAAGTCCTCTGCCGGACAAAGGTTTCTCCCAAGGAAACTTTGTTCCATGGGAGGATATTGCCACGCTTGGCAGCGGGTTGGCGAACGCAATTTCTTATCTTTCCTGTGCTTCCGACGCTGCTGCCCATGAAAGCATATTTAAGCTCCGGGGAAGGATAAGAATTTGTTGGAAAAGAAATAAAGGTATTAGGATACTCACTCGGATAAATGGGCAAAGGCAAGCAAGCTCGGGAGGCCAAGCGCGCGTACCTGATGCCATACCTGAACCACCGGACAGGCTCAGGCAGTTGAGGAAGACACCCCTGCCCTGAATCCTGACCATCAGTATCGAGAATCAATATCGGTTGTCGTATATTTTATACTAGCTTTCGCCCGCGGCTCCGCCCGCGTTAATGTCGATCCCTCGGGAATAGTACTTTTTCCCGGGATAAAAAGTAGCCTATGTCCTTCTCATGTACTCCAGAGAACTTGTATGCAAAATTTCATGATGATCGGTTCAGTAGTTACGGCGTGAGTGCGTAACAAACAAACAAACAAACAAATAAACAAACAAACTCACTTTCGCATTTATAATATTAGTAAGGATAAGGATGCAGCAACTGGTGGATTTCCTGACTGCAGGGCCCTGGGCACGTGCCCAGAGAGAAAGAAGGGTTTGAGTAGACCGGTATGTTTGGCAGAGATTAGGCGGCAAAGTGGCGTCGATAAAGACCGAGGTATTGAGAGATCGAGAGGTTTTACCGACAGCTCTAAACCTCAGTTGCCAAATCTAACGAAGACTAGGCTAAAGATCCTATAGAGCCAAGCTAACCCAACACTATCACATCCCATCCCGGACATCAGCCTGTACAAGATTAGGATTGCCTTCAAACAGCTCAAAAAGCTCTGTTTTTTAGAAAGAATGACATCTTAGGTTATTGTCATCCTTTCTGAAAAACAAGATTGAAGAACTATTGGCTTATCACACTCCTGAGCCACACCTAAAGCGCAAAACCTGAAATTAGTTTGTTCAGAACCGAGAGTACAATCGATTCCACAAATAAAAAAATAGGGGTCAAATTTCAACCAAAAAAATATTATCCGTCGCCCTAGCTCGTGCGTCATTACTATAGACTTTTGAATTTGCAACAAACACAACAAAAAAAAAACGAATACTTTCGTTAATAATCCACGAAAATTAAATTTATATAATTCTTTTATATTCAAAATAAGTACCTATAAAGTGTCTGAGGCTTTGTGTTTTTTCATTAACACTTTGTATTCGCTGTTTTCAAGAGTCATCGAGTTGAAGTGCTTAATATAGGAATGCCTCTATGTCAGTCCTAGTACAGGAGCAGAGCAGGAGGCTATTCCACAGACATAGAGGGAAACGTAATTTCTCCGAAACTGTTCACCTCTGCTCTGGAAGATGCTTTCAGAGTCCTGGAATGGAAAGGATTTGGCATCAACATCATTGATGCGAGTACCTACTGCGAATCGAAGGTAAGTGATATACATAAATCACTCACCTTCGTTTTGCCGATGACATCGTTGTCATCGTGGAAGCCCTGGACGACTTAACTATATACCATGCTTAATCACTTCAATGGAGTTTCACAGCAGGTGGGCCATAAAATGCACACGGACAAAACGAAAGTCTATGTTGCGCCGTCACCGGTTTATGTTGGGAGCTCCATCCTTGAAGTTGTAGACCTACATGACTACCTGGGTCAGTTGATTCAGGCAGTCGGATTCACAGAAATACCTTAAATTTGTAGCTGGAACTTCAAATTTAAGGTATTTCTGTGAATCCGACTACGCTCCCAAAAGCTGCCCGTTAGGGAAGCTCCGCACTGTCTATTCGCCAAAAATACCTCATTAATGTCTAAAGACAAAGGCTTTTTCAATTAATGTGTGTTACCTACTAAATATGATATAGAACAATGGAGACGGCGCTCGGTATTTCTCTGCGAGACTGAATAAAAAATGAGGAGATCCGTAGAAGAACGAAAGTCGATATGCCTCAGCGCATTAGCTCTTTGAAGTGGCAGTGGGTGGGGCACATAGCGAGTAGAACCGATCACCGATGGGGCCAAAAGGTTCTCGAATGGCGACCACATACCTGCAAGCGCAGCGTTGGACAGTCAACGAGCAGGTAGTCCGACGACCCGACGAAGGTCACAGGGAAACGCTGGATGCAGGCCGTTTCCATCCAACCGGACATTCTGAAAATCTTTGGGGGAGGCCCATGTCCTGCAGTGGCCTTTTTGCGGCTAATGTGATGAAGATGATGAGGCGGCAGTGATAGGCCAAAAATCACTAGGTAGTTATATGGTTCCTGACAAATGGCATCAACCAATTTACAGCTGTTGGTAGTAGATGGTCTCTTCTCCATGGTTTTGCACACTTACAGGGTTTCCCGAGGTGTGTGTGAGGTGAGGTGAAAGTGCAGTGCCAGTTGCGGAGCTAAATTGAATACTATTTAAAAAAATCGAAATTTGATAAATAATAATACTATCAGCGTGAATCCGAACGTACTGATCGTAATGACATTTGCAATTTTACGTTCCATTGAACGCAGCAGTTAGTGAAAATGGTTGTGTAACTTTACTTTCAGAAAAATATTTTTATCAATATTTTGTACACTTTTGGTAGCAATCAAATATTGAAACCTGTTTTTATTTTATTACAAGGGATATTTAAAACAGCGATGCCAGTACCACAAAAAAAATATCCAAAAAATAATATACAAAGTGAATGCAAGACGTAAGTTGGAATATATTAAAAACCTTGAAACGTTGGCATTTTTGGCATTTCGTTCCTTCGATTTGGCAGATGGTGTAAAAATGAATTGTTAAAACATTATAAAATAATACAGGGATTATCTGAATGATGTTCGTAGTGTGATTTACAAGGATCGTGAAGAATATTTCGTAATATATTGTTAGATAATTAATTCATAAAAATGGCTTCACGCGGTGGTATTATGGTGACTGGGACAAACGGTGCGGATTTTGAGCACAGAGAGAAAATAGCAGCACAATATCAAATAAGGTGAGCTAACTCATGATTTATTTGTATGTGAGGACGTGTAGTAAGGTTACGGAAATTAATTGGGCTGCGGTAATGTGACAGACGACATTTATTTTCCAAGTTCCGTCAAATTATTTTTAGACAACAGCAATCGATAGCGAGACTAATCCGCGCCTTTTATTTGAAATCTCTAGGCGCATCTTCGCCGATTAATAACTCATTACCAAAAACATCCTCTACACTTTGTCATAACTCAAAATTTAGGAAGTTGTGTAAATACATTTTTTTGTGATGTTGTATTCTATGAATTCATAAAATAGAATTTGTTGGTCTTCAAAGAGGTTGGAGTGTAGCAAAGGGTTTGCAAGGGGGCTGGGACCTTGAAAAATTTACTGCCCTCAGTCGTTCCGGGTGGTCATAAAAAAAGATAACCCAAACCAAACTTCTTTTTTGCCCTCAGTCGTCAAATGCAGACTTTTAGGTTGTTTTATTCGAAAATGGTAAGCCACAGGAAAAAAGTTTATATAATAAAAAGCTTATATTGATGTCTTCTGTCTATAGAAATAATAAAATGTGTTAAAGTAAAAGACCTAAAAAGTCCCAGCTGCCTTGCACACTCCAACCGAAACAATAATTATTGTTTTACCTACCTATGTTATTGTAAATTTCAGATTTTTATAGATAAAACTCCTAGACTGCAGTATCATGGTTGCCAAGCTGATGGTTAAAATCCTTGTTCGTTTAGGTCTCTCAATTTTTAAAACAATGGTATACAGCTGGCAACAAAAGCTTCAAGCCTATGCAGGCCTGGGCAAAATACATGCTTTGCTTAAATGGACGAAAATACAATTGCATTTTCTTTTTTTCACAAAATTCTATTTTCCATGTATTTAAAATAGTAAAACTAATTACTTTTAAGTAATGTTTTTAAAATACAAAATACATACAGACATAGTATCACATCTCTTCCCTTGTGGGATAGGTAGAGCCCGAGTTTTTAAGACCTAAAAGCCACATTTCACATGTTAGGGGTTGTTAGGTGGAAAATGGAATCAAAATAGTGATGATTTGTTAGCGGCATTGCCAACTAACATGACTCCTCAGATTTTTGCACAAAATACATTATAAAATATCTGTCAGATGTTAGCTAATGTAAGAATTTTCTTACAGGAATATTTTTAAATGTACTGTCTGGCAAAAGTCCTATAGAAGCAAAATAAATAAAACTCTTATCACTTAAAAAAAGCTATATTAATTGAATTTAGTGCCAGATAATTGAAATATAATATAATTACATTTTTGGAAGATTAGGAAAAAATAAATACATATTATGTGCATTTCAATTACAAGTAATTCAAATATTGCTCAACCCTGTCTGTTGTTTGTTATAAGACCTTTAGTCTCAACAACATATATACAAATATATTATTTCGTATTTATCCCTTATGGGGTAAACAGAGCCTAAAGTCATAAGTCCAAAAGGCTATGTTTAGCGTGTTGGTGTGCGTTAAGGTGGAAAAGGGAATCAAAATTGTGATGGCTAGCCACATCGCCTGTTGTTATGATTCTTTAGATTTTCGACCACTACCTTTTACGGTCTGCACGGGAAGAGAAGCAGCTGGCTCAAACTACTTTTCTTTTTCTCCCAGACCACTATGGAAGACAAGTCTCAACAAGTATGGAATAAAGTATTGTCAATACCCAAAACAAATAATAACTCTCCTTTATCTGTCTTTTCAGTGCTCTAAACAAGTCTCGCTTGAAATATTGCATCTTCTTCCACCATATGCTGTTCCTGGTGATGCTGGCCAAGCTGTCTGCTGATATCCTCGACAAACTCGACATTTTTATATTGGAAATTGAGGAATTACAAATACCCACTGTAAGTAACACCTTAAGATGTAATAAGAAGTGAAGCAGGACCAGCCGGCCTTTGAAATTTATTTAAAAATTAAAAGTTTTATCTCTTAAATAAAAAAAAGAAACAATCATATGAAAGCTGCAATGTATTTTGAAGTGACCATCAAAATACTGAGTTAACAAATAGGCCAGCAGGACTAATAATTTATGAACCATCTGAGTGATTTCCCTGTGGCATGTGGCACGGCGGCAAGCAGTGGTACTAAGTTCGAAGTGGTAGTACCACTATGGACTGCGGCAATGGCGCAGCAGTGCAATCATCATCATCATCATCATCAGGTCTTTTTAGTCTCCATAACAGGAGCACGACCCTCTTTGTACTACTAGAGCCATACTTGGCCAGAGCAGCCAGAGGACTTGGCCTACACTCTCCACGCCGGCCAGACGGATTGGAGAGTTCTCTCAGATGTTTATTAGCTTTGTTTAGCTTGTATTTCGTAAGTCGCCATCTACGACATCCACGGAAAGACTTGGAGTGGTCCTATTCTACTCTACCGGGTACCACACGGCTAAGCAGTGCAATATTAATAAATAAATATATACGGACAAATCACACCACGCGCCACGGAGCTGTAAAGCAAAACTAAAAAAAGTATTATTATAGGTAAACCAAAAATATTTTTTTAAATCTTAAATTAGATTTTTTTCGTAAATACTGATTTTATTTTCTCATAATATTGTGGATAAATTTATTCATTTTTTATTTTATTTATAGCTTAATTCTAGGTTTACAAAAATCGTGTATTGTATATATAAAAAGGTATTTTTTTCCCCTGATTGTCTTTTCCGACATAAGCCTCCTAAAGGAATTTGCACCTCTCTCTGTCCCTTGCCCTCCTTGGCCACATCTTCCCTGCCACCTCTTTTATCTCATCCTCCCATCTCCTAAATTGTCTCCCTCTTTTGCTTTTTCTTTCTCTCGGGTACCATAGTGTTATTCTCTCAGTCCATTTATCCCTTCTCTAATCATGTGACCTGTCCATTTCCATTTCATATTCCTTATTGTCTGAGTGATTCCTTTTACTTAGGTTCTTCTCCTAATTTTTATCAGTTTTACCCTGTCTTTTAGTTTTAGGTGCAGCATACTTCTCTCCATGTTGTTTTGGTGGATTGATAGTTAATAATAGACATACTGCATTGGGACCACATGCCCAGGGTACTTGGCAAAGTTTAGATGGATGGTCGCCTACCTCACGCCAGTCTTCCTTGAGTAGCTCCAGAAATACTGTTGGCTTATACATTTAGGCTGGTATGCTTACCACTCTAGGGACTCAAGGACTGACCAGATACTAGCTCTAACAAGCTCGTAAATATGAGAGAGAATATATAAATAATTATATTTTGTAACATTTGTCCTAGATCTTCGCCCTTTCCTTTTCAACTGTTTAATATTTTTTATGTTTCTCTAGATCATTATGTTGGCAGTATCATGAACCCTCAGTGGAAAAGGGAAAAGAAATAAATTTTTGTTTATCTTTCCAGCCACTCTGGTGGGAATACACCTGGTCTCTCTCCATCCTTCTGTCCTTCCTCGGTCTCTCTGCCATCAAACGCAACAACATCAAGCATCTGCGGCGCTACATGTACGGAATCTCCATCCTAGGCTTTGGACCACTGCTATACTGTGTGCTGTACTACTGCGGAGACGTCTGGAGGTACCTGTCTAGAGATGACGATGCAGACGACAGTTCTGAAGTAGAGATTGACTTGTGGCAGGTTGGTATCTAATCATTTCTACATACTACGATCCTTGTCCTCAGTGCAACGGTGCCAGAAATTATCTTATAACTAGCGTTTCTCCCGCGGCTCCGCCCGCGTCTATTGTTGATTATTCGGGAATAGTACTTTTTTCGGGATAAACGGTAGCCTATGTCCTTTTCCGTACTCCAAAGAACTTGTATGCAAAATTTCATGATGATCGGTTCAGTAGTTACGGCGTGAAAGCGTAACAAATAAACAAACTCACTTTCGCATTTATAATATTAGTAAGGATAACGATAGGCCAGAGGGCATAAGAGGGCAGTGGGATTCGATTTATATCTTTACTCCTCTACAAGTTGGCCAATGTGTTCGCCAACACTGTAAACCACACACAGAAATATATCAAGATAGAATGGGGATGCCACAATTTTGCCAAGGAAATGCGCGTGTCAGTTTTTGAAGAAGCCGTGCCCCCAATTAGACGTCTTAAAGCGACATAGTAATGCGAAAAATAACGTTTAGCGAATCTTGCACGTTCGTGCAAGATTAAGACGCGTGTACCGCCGCTGGCCGTTCTATCTTGATATATTTCTGTGGGTCCACACCTTGGCGAACAGTTTTTAATGGCAGACTGACCTAGCAATGTGTGGAACGTTAGAACCTAGGTCAGTCAGCTACAGTTCAAGACAATGTGGGTGTGATCTGCCTGTTTGTCTTTATATCTTATACCTTGAAACGAGCAATTCTTGTATATTTATATGTATATAACTTCTATGATTACGTTAACGGCTATAACGATTTCGCAGAAATTTGTTATATAGGGGTTTTCGGGGGTAAACAATCGATCTAGATTAGTCTTATTAGTCTTTTCACGCAGAATATGGTTGCTTATTTCGTCACTTTCACAAGAAACGAGTATTATAGGTTCGAATCCCGCTCGGTGACTTATCCTTAGTAATATTATAAATGCGAAAGTGAGTTTATTTGTTTGTTAATTTGTTTGTTTGTTTATTTATTTGTTACGCTTTCACGCCGTAACTACTGAACCGATCATCATTAAATTTTGCATACAAGTTCTCTGGAGTACGGAGAAGGACATAGGCTACCTTTTATCCCGGGAAAAAGTACTTATCCCAAGGGCAGTGACGTGCACAGACATTTATCATAGGGTAGACATAATTATAAAACTTACCTTACAAATATACCACCTATATACCTTACCTTAATATACGGCTAGTTAACAACCTGCGAGCCACGTACACGTATCATACGGTTTAAGATTAAACTTTAGAATAACTAACCATAACTAACCAGTTACTTGATTTGTTTAAAAGCGTGTTCACATAACACTTTATATTTCGGTTTCGGCATGCAAACACTAAGCGACACAACGTTCACATGAAAATATTTTTGTCACAAAGGAAATTTAACTGATAAAGCATTTAATTTTAAAATAAAACTTTCCTTTTGGATTGTTTGTAAACATGTTAATCAATGACATTGTTTATGACATTGACAGTATGAATAATATCTATAATGACATTGACAAGTGACGATGGCATTTACATCGCGCGCGGCAGCCAATAGAAACCTCGGAGACATTGTCTCAAATTCACACACACAGCGCAAATTTGTTTTGCATGTGTGAGCCCATGAAAGATGTTTACTTGTACTACTACAAAAGCGATTTCCTGTCGGTGTATAATAATTTTCTATGTGTGCGTGAAAAGTCAGACCTTTGAAATTTTGTCTTACGCGGCTTACGCGTATAGATACTGCTTAGCGCGGGGCGCGGGCACGCGCGGGCCGCGGCCGCAGCGCCGTACTTGAACAAAATCGACTATAAAGTATTTGCTAGCAGAATTTTGCAGGCGCACCGAATATAATTATTTTATTGTAAGAAAAAAAAATTGTATTTATTTAGCAACTGCAGGGTAGACAGTGTCTAACAGTCTATATGGACTGCACGTCACTGCCCAAGGGATCGACATTGACGCGGGCGGAGCCGCGGGAGAAAGCTAGTTTTTTATATTTTCAAGTTTATTATATCATTTTTAACTTTTATTCTTTTTAGACAAGTTTAAAAAATGTAGTTAATGTTTGAGATAATAATATATATTTCTCATAAATATAGATTACAATATTTATATTACAATAAATAGTAATAACCGGTCGCCCAGGTATTGTTATTGTTATACGAGTACATACTTCCGGATCCATATATTTTCTTCCTGCCGTTTTCCCTATTTGGCGTCGGCTCTGTATGTCAATTCTCCAAAGATTTTTATTCCCAAGCATTGTATCCATATTTTTATTATAAACTATCCTAGAGCTTTTGCCCACGACTCCGCTCGCGTGAATGTCGAACGCTCGGGTAAAGTGTTATTCTGGTTTCCAGGGCTACCCATACGGCCTGCTGTGGTACGCGTTCGTGCTTCTGGCTTCCCAGATCCACTTCTTCCAGATGTACTTCTCGTACAACCTGCTGAAGGCCTGGCGCGCGCGGGGGGCGTTACGGAAGACCGATTGAATAGTGTTTAAGGTTATATCTCTTTCAGTCAAGCATACTGCAGGGGGAAGGGGAGGTGATCATAGACTTGGCTCTTTCGTATGAGAGATAAATATCTAAATGGACTTTTATACTTACAGACTCCGGTTGGAGCGGATTTACAATGAAACAAAGAAAATTATTTTAGCAGCCTGCAATCAAGTATAGAAAAATTAGATACACAATCAGTTTCCTGGTGTATAAGTCCTGTTTTCCGTTTAAATTCGAATTTTGAATCCCGAAGGCTGATTACGGTCAGCTTTCGAAATTCGACTTTATGGCATGCAAGTAGGGTTGGTTTTGAAGAGTGATGTCACATTTATAAAAATTTTGTTGATTGATGTAGGTTTATTAATATCTTCTTAAAAATAATTGTGGACCGCATGAAAAGGCATTTTTCTATCTAGTTTTTATACTTGATCAATTCTTGATCAGTTCTCAGCGTTTATATTCAATATTTGAATAGAATAAACAAAACAGAGTCGGCTTCTGGTGGCCATCAACGGCAGCCGCCAATCCATTAAAATATGAAATGTATCTACCTACTATGTGTGTAGTCAAATTTTCTTTGTTCCATTGTATGTCGCATCCGGCCTGGATTAGCCATTAAAATTATACTTAATGCGACGTGTGGATTGTATTATTCATTTTACTAAATATAAATATGTTTATGAAGTGTGTTAATAAATAAAATATATATTAATATTTATCATCATCATCATCATCATCACAGATCAAGGCGTCCCCAATGATTTCCAATACGACTGGTTAGAAGCGGCCAGCATCCAGCGCCTACCGACTTTGGGCAGGTCGTTCGACCACCGGTACGTGATCGCCATTCGAGAATCTTTTTGCCCCATCGTTTCTACGCGTTATTTGCCCTGCCCACTGCCACTTCATAGAGCTAATCCGCTGAGCTATGTATGTGACCTTTGTTCTTCTATGAATCTTCTCGTTTCTGATTCGATCTCACAAAGACACCGAGCGTAGCCCTCTCCGTAGTTTTTTGGATGGGATAGATTATCATATAGTGTTAAGTTATGTACAATTTGTAAGATACATTTATATTGTGAAACAATAAAATGTCTATATTGCCTAATAAACATATTTATATTTATTATTAATCAATGGTTTTGTAAAATTTGATACATAAAATTATGTAGCTTATTTAGATTTTTATAAAAAATAGAGCTCATATAGCGATAGATGTAAGGAGAAAAGTCCAAGATGGTCTATGACCTGAGTCAATTTAAAATGGGTTTGCCATGTATATCAATAATTTTAATGAAATGACAGTATGCTCACTGCCAGTATGTATGGTGGGGTAATTTTAATATATTTTATTTATTTGGAATTAGATGTGCTAAACTATATGCGCACGCACTCTTTGGGAAACTAAAAAACAATCAAATAGAATTGTATTTGAGACACGTCAAATGTGAATTATTTAATATCAAAGTTAGTCAAATTATAAAGGTGCTCTCACACAGCGGTTATATAACGTTATAATAACACTAGCTGTTGCCCGCGACTTCGTCCGCGGAAATTTCTGTTATTATGATTAATTAGGTTTTTCTTATTCTTTACTAAGAATAAGAAAAACCTAATGATAATTTTCCCCCGTTTTCAAAACATTTTTTATTGATGCTCCGCTCCTATTGGTCGCAGCGTGATGTTTTATAGCCTAAAGCCTTCCTCAATAAATGGACTATCCAACAAAAAAAAAAAATCCAATTTGAACCAGTAGTTCTTGAGATTAGCGCGTTCAAACAAACAAACAAACAAACAAACAAACTCTTCAGCATTATAATATTAGTATAGATTGTGTAACACGATAACATTTTGATAATCTATAGCTTGTTACACCTGTTATATAACCGCTGTGTGGGAAGCACCTTAACTATTCAATTGTTTGCCAAAAACAAAGAAGCCAATATAGTAAAAAATACCACGGAATAGTTTTGGTTAAAAACTAAAACTTTGTAAATAGTTTGGTTGTTCATAGTCAAAGATATAACTACTTTATTTTAAATTGTTACAATGTATTAATTCATTATTTTCATTGACAATTTTCTTCAGTTTTCTGTTTAGGTTTTCTGATACTTACCAGCATTGAAACGTCAGGGTTATTTGACTTCAACATAAACACACTTATCATTTCAGCCTTAAGTAGTCCACTATTGGACAAAGGCTTCTCCCAAGGATTCTTCGTTGCATGGGAGGATATTGCCATACTCACCACGCTTGGAAGGCGGGTTGGCGAGCGCAGTTTCTTTTGCTTCTTGTGCTTCCGACGCTGCTGCCCATCGGAAGCATTTTTAAGAAGGATAGGAATTTGGATTTAGGAAGAGAATGAAGGTATTGGGATAGTACTCACTCGGATGAATCGGCGAAAAGCAAGTAGCTCGGGAGGCCGGGCGTGTATGATGCCATACCTGCAAGCAAACAGGTGAGGATGACAACCTTGATTACTATGTCAATGTCAGTTTATTGCAATTGACGCTTCAGTGTTGCTACAGTAATCGGCACGGAACTAGACTGCGCAGAAACGAAAAATAGGTGCCGTTGGAGGTGCGGTTTGCGGGGGGAAACTGGAATTAATGAAAAGGATCGTAGTGTGCACCCGCGTACATTCGGCCCGTAAGGCAAAAGATGAGAGTTGCTGCTCTCCAATGGCTTTTGCCATTGATTTTCAGATTGGTCCTTTAGGCTTGCATGCACGTATACACGGCCCATCAGGCAATATAGAGTTTGCTGTCTCTCCAAGCCTTGCGCAGGCAACGCCCAAAGCCGAGGTCCGTCCCTCCTGGGGGCCCTTTGGTGATGTTTTCTAAAAGTTTGAGGGCACTCTGCCCTCGCCTCAAACGCCCGGTAAAGTAGCGAAAGCTCACTTGGAGCTAGCTACATAGTCGTTATCGTCCATAAATAAAAAAAACACCCGCGTACAGTGTTCATACGTGCGTACTAGTGTGTACATGCGCAGATTTGGTCTAGTTCCCTGCTGATACCTGTACCACGTATTTCCTAAAACACTTGTTATTTGACTATAACTCTAGTTTTTAAATGATGCAGATAACTTGGTCTATTTTAGATACGTGTTTTAGAAGTGTAATAGATAATAGTTTTAAAGCACAAATGACATTAATGTTAATTGTACAAAAATATTCAATTTATACTTTTAACGAGTTGCGTCATTCAATTATGTCAGAATTTAACACTTGTTAACTTTAATTAAATGTTTTTTACGTTTTGTTATTGTTTAATTTATAAGATGAACGGGTTTAGGCGTTTCGACTGAAGTTATTTGGTAGATGTTGTGTACCAATATTAAACTAGAGTGAAAATATTCTCAGATATATTTATTCAGCATTTTAATCATATTCATGCGTATGTAGTCGCAAAAACTGCCGTATTCAGAAAAAATCAAACCAGTATATCCGACTAAATTCAGAAGAGTGATGTCACATTTGTAAAAAATGGGCTTCTTAATTTAGTTAGATGCTACTATAGCATTGTCGAAGTTTATTATAGTAGTATGGCTTTTTATGAATACGGCTGATAGCGTTTACGAATTACAATTCTCCATATTTTGCCATATGTAATATAGATTGGTGTATTCTTCCTATATAGCAATAGATTTTGTAACTCTGAATGTTGTAAGTAAAATAATCAGTGTTCGGAACGCAAGGCGCATATTTAAGAACACTTTAAAGTTAGTAACAGCGCGTGATACCAAACAATATAATACTTATGTCAACATCATACAAAAACATTGGCCAAAGATGTATAAAAAGCACATACAAAGTACCTGCCAAGCATGCCTGCAGGCCGTGGTAGTTAGTTCCACTAACTGCCATTGGGGGCGGCGGCGAGGGCGCTGCTGTGCAATAGTTAGACTTTTCCAGCCGTCACTAGATGGCGTTAGCCTAAACTTGGTCAAACCAAGTAAAACTGCTAAATATTGTTCTAATATAAGCCGATTTCTTAAAATCTTTAATGAGATATTGTTAATGATAGAATAATGATTTTATTTTCTCATAATATGGTAGATACATAGTTGTTAATAAAGCTATGGCTCCATCTATGTGATAAGCCTGAAACAAATCGTCCGCAATAGGCGTTGGGACCACATGGTGATAACCATTGAATTAAAAAAATATATGGAACCGTAACTCTCATACAACTAACGATTCAATATCAATCCCATTTACGCAACAAACGTACGATATGAGTGCGTAAGTTTTTCGTTGTGATGTAACACAACGAAAAACTTACGCACTCATAGACGAAGCTAGTTTGCGATTGGCCGCGTCAAGGTCACGGGGCGGTGTCAACATAGCGGAGGCAAACTACCCTACTTGCCAATGTTAAGTTACTTCAGTGTCACTTTTCCGTCTTTCCTTGCGTTTCCTGCACCACTTTACTACAAAAGAAGTAATGTTTTTCTTAATTCGTTAAGATTTCGCCGATGTTCACAAAAAATATTTCGTTAAATACTTTTATCGACGCGTCCTTCCGTCACGGAGCGCGCGGCAGACTAGTTCGCGAAAAAATCTACTTTTTAAGCCCTGCCCGCTTTGATCTACTTTGCGTGGTGTCATTTTTTGAGCGCAATGCTGCTTCCATAGTTTTTCTAATTCAGTGGTGATAACAATGCCATGCGTACGAGCACTTTTCGTTTGCGGTTTTATTCTCTCTTTCGAAGTTTAGGTATTTATGTGGTTTGCGTTCTGAACATTGAAAAGTATAATAGAGCGACTGTATGTAACATTTAAATGTATTCCAGCCACCCCAAAATCGTATTTTCTTAACCGTTTATATTCAGTAGAATAGGGTCCTATTTTAAAACTTGGCTCTTACTACCTGTTGAGGCCGAAACAGACCTATAGGCCTAGGAAAACCGTTCGAATTATTTTAAATTTAGGCCTAACTCTTTTGATATAAATATTTCCATCTACATATTTTCTTGGATGGGAATATTTTTATTTCGTTAATGCAACAATGTAGAACATGCGCTAGTTAGCGAGTCAATAGTGTATGCAGACCTACTCGGGTTCCTGTATCTTGTTTGCTGTCGCAACGTTTGATATATGGGTTAAAAATTGGCTTCATTTGTTTTCGATCAATCAGTTTCATAGTTGAATTCAGTTCATGAATTCAACTATGTGAATAACACAGTTAGTGCTAGTGTCAAAGATATATATAAAGGTCACAGTACTATATTTACTTGCTTACTGGCGCTTAGTGTAGTGACTTGTTCAAAACAAGATGTAAATAAACTTTTTAATTACGTTTACTGTCCAATTTATAATGGTGTTAAAGTTTGTTTTGTTTTGAAGGTTTTCCCTAGAACACTGTTTTTCTATTAAATAAATTATTTTTTAAAAACTTTATTGCTTTCAATTCTAGTTTCGTAATCTGTCCAAATTATATTCTATGCTTAGAAGAATTCTGTCAATCAAACCATAGAGGTTACTATACTGATGTTATAAAATAGGCTGAACAATTTAAGCTCTGTTGCTGTTGGCTTGATGTGTGTTCTTCATTTTCTTTAAAAATACTGGATGGATTTTTTTTTTATGAATAATTTTACTGTTTGATCTCTCTCTTGCCTGATGGGAAGCAACGATGAGGTCTAGGGTGGTACACACAAACTCAAATAATGCCTGAGTGAAAACTCTTGCTTGAACGAGTCGGGAAACAATGACGCGGGGAGGGAATTCCATTCCTTTGCGGTTCGCATAATGAAGGAGGAGGCTAATCTAGAGCGTTTTTACTGTTGTATTCTACATATTATTTTTTCTCTACCTTCTAAAATGGAAATCCAGGCGGACGAAGACGCGGGCTGCAGCTAGTCTATACATTATAAAGTAATTTTTTAATAGTGTGATGTAGGTATTTAATGACCAGTAAAATATAGTACGTATTAGGTATGTGGTATTCTTATGTCTTTATTCTCTACTGAGATAATCATAGATTTAAAAAAAATGCGTCTCTCTGGAGCTACTACTTACCCTACGTCTGCTCTATGAGAGATAGGTAGGTGGGACCTCACAAACATAGGGGAGGTACTTGAGTTTATATAAATTACAGCACAGAAGAATCGTCTTGTGAAACTTGCGACACGAATGGAAAAATAAAAAAAGTATGCTGATATTAATTTAATTGCCGAGTCGTATTTGTTCGATCATGCAGTTCTTTATTCTTCACATGACCTCGTCATCTGAACCTTCGTCTGCCGTGAGGGGGCTTCCAGCATCAGCGGAGTCTGGCGTTGTCCTCCGCCATTTCGCACGCCTATTCTGGAACCAGGTCTTCACCTGTAAGCAAATAAACCTATGAGTAAATTGACAGCTTGTCATCAGAAATCTCGATCATGTCTACAGAAAAGTAATGATAGCGTTCGCTATATAGAACAAATGTAACTTAAAGCCCTTCCCCTGCCCTCTTTGGCAATGCCTTTGTGCTCTAATGAGATCACAGAACTTCTAATATCAACATCATCATTCCAGGCGTTAGTAGTCCACTGCTGGACAAAGGCCTCTCCCAAGGATTTTTTGTTCCATGTGAGGATATTGCCTGCCGCTTGGCAGGCGAATTGGCAAGCGCACTTTCTTTGACAACTTGTGCTTCCGACGCTGCTGCCCATCAGAAGCATTTTGAAGCGTGGGAAGGATAGGAATTTGTTGAATTTGGGACAGGAATAAAGGTATTGGGATACTACTTTGACTAGCTCCGTCGCGCAGCGGTCAACACGCCAGCCTGCGACACGGAGTGACCGGGTTCGATCCCCGGCCAGGTCAAGATGGAAAATGATCTTTTTCAGATTGGCCTGGGTCTTGGATGTGTATCTATATATGTATTTGTTACAAAATATAGTATCGTTGAGTTAGTATCCCATAACACAAGGTCTCGAACTTACTTTGGGGCTAGCTCAATCTGTGTGATTTGTCCGTATATATTTATTTATTTTACTTACTACTCACTCGGATGAAATGGAAAAGCAAGTAGCAGGTCGGGAGGCCGGGCGCGCGTTCCCGATGTCATACCTGCGTCCACCGGACAGGCAGTTGAGGATGACATCCCTGACCTTAACTTCTATTATGTCGGAATATAAATGGCGTGGCAGCCGGTAGCACGTGCGCCACCTCTCTGACTCAAAAGCCATAGGTATACTAGATTTATGTGTGAATTAGCCGTGGGGAAACCGGCAGAGTAGAATAGGATCACTCCAAGTCTTTCCGTGGATGTCGTAGAAGGCGACTTAGGAAATACAAGCTTAACAAGCTTATAAACACCTGTGAGACCTCTCCAACCCGTCTGGCCAGCGTGGAGAGTGTAGGCCAAGTCATCTGACTGCTCTGACCAAGTATGGGTCCGGTAGTACAGAGAGGGTCATGCTCCTGCAGTGGAGACTAAAAAGACCTGATGATGATGATGATGATGATGATGTGTGAGTGTAGTTTATATTCTACAGTAACAGTAGTATTTAACTGTGAAATTGTGCCTTAAAATTACTGATCAATTGCTTATATTTGCTTATCATATTGAGAGAATTGCTTATTTAGTAAATTAAAAGATTTTTTTTTTCTTATATACGGACAAATCACACAGATTGAGCTAGCCCCAAAGTAAGTTCAAGACTTGTGTTATGGGATACTAACCCAACGATAAGTACTATATTTTATAACAAATACATATATTCCTAGATAAACATCCAAGACCCATGCCAATCTGAAAAAGATCATTTTCCATCTTGACCTGGCCGGGGATCGAACCCGGTCACTCCGTGTCGCAGGCAGGCGTGTTGACCGCTGCGTAACGGAGCTAGTCAAATTCAAACATTCCAAAAGGTTGACGGTCCATTCTGATGTCAGAATCGCTGGACAATTGCTGTACAGTAGTAACTATGTGGAATTATAGAAATTTTCATAGGCCAAAAATTGCTTATTGATTGCTTATTTCATAATGTTGACATGATGTGAGACCATGTGTATTCTTCCTATAGGGCTAGCCATGATTTTAAAGCCCTGCGCCTGTTAAAAAGATGAAAGCAAAGTGACGTTTGTTAAAGGTATTATTACTTGTTGCTTTATTTTCTGTAATAATCAAACGATGCCTAGTTTCTATATTGTTTTTATTAGCGTGGGGAAATTTAATTTAATAAATCTTATTACGACATCCATGGGAAGACTTGGAGTGGTCCTATTCTACTCTGCCGGAATCCACACGGCTACGAAATACAAGCTAGATAAAGCTCATAAACATCAATGAGACCTCTCCAACCCGTCTGGCCAGCGAGGAGAGTGTAGGCCAAATCCTCTGTCTGCTTTGGCCAATTATGGTTCTGGTAGTACAGAGAGGGTCATGCTCCTGCAGTGGAGACTAAAAAGACCTGATGATGGATGATGGAAATCTTATTAGTAAGATAGGCCTAGATATTTAATAAATTCCCCCACGCTAAAAAAAACAATATAATCTGTGTTAGCACAGAATACATATTACTATACTAGTGGCTTAAGCTTACAGTTTCTTGAGATGAAAAAGAGGATCTTTGTTTTGGCAATAAATGTATTTTTATTGTTTTATCATTTACTATATTACCGTACCTGTCGGTCACTAAGTCTAAGCGATGCCGCCAGCGCTCTTCGCTCGTCCGGACTGAGATATTTGCTGGCGCTGAACCGTCTCTCTAAGGCCCCTGTCTGCGAGGCACTAAATCTCACTTGCCCGCCTTTCCTCCGCCCGCCCAGCCCCCACCACGGATTGCAGCACGCTGTTGGAACTGTCAAAAGAAAAGTGTCATTAACATGTTCATCATTATTTCGAGTGTGACATGATCATTCGACCATGCATGCACACCCTGGTGTCAGAGTTCTTTGGGACCGCCTCTCGGCCTCTGACATGGTTCCTTTAACGAATAACAGATGGCAGCCGGGATCAACGGCTTAATATGCCTTCCGAAGCACGTTATCATCTTTATTATCAGACAATCAGGTGATTTAAGCCTGCAATGTCCTAACCAAACTGGAAACAACTAAACAAAGTATGCTTCCCGTGGGAATCGAACCCACGACGGTCTACAGGCAATCGCCTTAACCACTGAACCACGGAGGCACTTAACATGTTAATTTGTGTCATTAGTTTCTTTTCTTTATTTTTTGGGTTTCATTCGGCGGTTAAGTACAAAAAAAATTTTGCAAATATAATATAACAAAATCAAAATCAAAATGTCTTTATTGTGGAAACAGGTTTTAAGATCTTAAATTATAATTAATAGCAGTTTCACTGTTACCTGTCCTGTATGGACATACAATTTTATAAATATGATTATAATTAATAGTCGAAAAACAAAGGAAAAATTATTAATAAGTAGGCATAATGTCAAAATCTATTCTGTCAAATTATCTTATAAGTATTCTTTTACATTATAATAGCATTTAGCAGTCAAAAATAACTTTAATTTCATTTTAAATGTCACAATGTCTAATGTTTTAAAACTATCAGGTAATTTGTTATAAATAATAGGAGCTATTCCAATCACACTTTTGCGTATCTTAGCGGTATTGTATCCTCCAGTCGTCAGTTTCTGTCTGTATTGTGTTCTTATGCGATCTGGTCTTGTTCTATTTGCAGTCCATTTAGTAAACAAATGTGGACTTGCCTTAACAAATATACATATTTCCATTATATAAATGCAAGGAAGAGTCAGAAGCCTAAGAGACTTAAAAAAGGGCACACGACTTTCTCTACATTTTAAACCACACATCGCCCTTATGCACCTTTTTTGGACCTTAAAAACTTTGTCATTTTCCAATGCAACTAACAATATAAGATTTACATTTTTGTGACAAGCTGTTTCAACGAATCCACATTGTAAAGTGCTTTCCAATATTATATAAATCAAATGAGCCCAAACATGATTGGTGTACCTTGTTTAGTTTAAGATTTTTATAACCACCTTCCGACTCCATCATCAGACTAGCGCAACGACTTCATAATATTGTATTGTCATCCGATTTACACATGCATGCAAAATTTCAGCTCAATCGGTAACCGGGAAGTGACAAACATCGGGACAGGTGAAACTAAATAAAAACTTCTAAAAAAACTGGGCCAAGTGCGAGTTGGACTCGCGCACGAAGGGTTCCGTACCGTTATCTACAAAAACGGCAAAAAACATCATGTCTGTTGTATGGAAGCCCCCTTTAATATTAATTTTATTTTAATTTAATAATTTATTTTTAAACTGAATATATAACTAAATATTCTGTGAATATTTCAAGCGTCTACCAAATACAAGCAAAAAAATCACGTTTGTTGTATGGGAGCTTAAATATTTATTTTATTCTATTTTTTAGTATTTGTTGTTATAGCGGCAATAGAAATACATCATCTGTGAGAATTTCAACTGTCCTATCACGGTTCATGAGATACAGCCTGGTGACAGACGGATAGACAGACAGACAGACGGACAGCGGAGCGAAATTAATAGGGTCCCGTTTTTACTCTTTGGGCACGGAACTCTAAGAAAGAATAATAAAAATCATCAGCTATCATCACGTAGGTACTATTTATCTGTAATGTACCTATCAATTGTCCGCCATACGATAGTCATGAATAATAAATATATGATAATAATTATTTACACTATTTTCATGACGTGCGTGGAGGTACCTATGTCACGATGACGTGGCATTATTATCATTTCGTGCTATAGTACCTTTTAGGAGTAAAATAATCAAATTATTCGTAGTGCTAGTTTCACTCATGTAAGCCTCTTAAGTTGACCTTAGCGGTCGAAATTATTTTTAGAGAACGATGTACCTTTTTAAAGGATTTGTGAATGATATGATGTAGTTCGTTGTACCTTGTCGGATACGTATATGTATCATCATCAGGTCTTTGTCTCCACTGCAGGAGCATGACTCTCTGTACTACCGGATATATCATACTTGGCCAGAGCAGACAGAGGATTTGGCCTACACTCTCCTCGCTGGCCAGACGGGTTGCCTAAGTCGCCTCTTACGACGTCCATGGGAAGACTAGGAGTGGTCCTATTCTACTCTGCTGGAAACCACACGGCACGTATATGTATAATTAATCGCAATAAGTGTATTAAATTAATCAGATTGTCTGCCTTGTCAGAACAAGGTTGGCTCTCATAGTTTGATAGGGACTGCTCACGAGGTGCTTTTAAAATGTAGCATATCCTATGGCTCTGTCTATCTCTAAAATGATAGGGACGAGATAATGAATCCGTTCTGAAACGTAGTCATCCATATTAGACAGGGGTATCTTAGCCCTAATTAACCTAGGTTATTCATTTATACAAGATCATATTTTGAAAATGCATCAAATTTAAATCAAACAACAGTCCGCTTTTTTTTTTTTTTGAAAGGACTTTGTTGCTATCTTTTGCCTTATGGCTCTCCTTTGGAGAGCAGCAACTCTCATCTTTTACCTTATGGGCCGAAAGCTACGTTGCCAGAAGGGCCTATCCTGGGTGCAAGTCACCCGGGACCGCCGGGCGGTCACCAGTAATCGGAGCTAATCCTACTCTACGCACTCTATTCCGGTGTCGAGTGCGACGGGGTCGGATAGTGGGATTCCTCTGGCTATTCGGAGCCGAAGAGGGGTCGGGGCGGGCTTGTGCGATGTCAATAGGATCATCGGGATCGTCAAGTACGTTCCTAGGACGTCTACGACGTAAGGTCGTATCGTGTAAGTTGGGGGAGTAGTTAGCAGCTTGCACTACTAACGGGTTGGGGTGGCGTGCGGCTTTCTCAAAGTAACGCTTGGAGGCGTTTTTGAGATAGCCGCGGATGGATGGGAGATCTAGGTCGCGGTGTAGGTCTGTCATGCGCAAGTACCGATGGTGACTCGTATTTGTGGCACGGGTGACGAAGCGGTTCTGCAAGCGTTGCAGCCGATCGATGTGGGAGGGCGCGATATGGGAGAAGACTACGCCGGCGTAGGTCATGATAGGGCGGACGTAAAGCTTATAGAGTGTCAACTTATTTCTAAGTGACATCTTAGCATTGCCTATCATGGGGTGGAGACGGCCTAATACGAAGGCGGCATGGTTGCGGACTTTGGTGATGTGGGGGCCGAAGGTCATCGCGCTATCGAGTGTCGTACTTAGCCAAGGTATTTAGCCTTGCCTGCCCACTGAATGGGCTTTCCGTACAACGATACTGATCCTAACGAGGGGAGTTCTGCTCCGGACATGGTGATTTTCCGACGTGACACAGCTTGGTTATCCTTTAAGAAAAACACAGCTGTGCTTTTCTCTGGATTAACTTCGATGCGCCACCTCTTGAACCACCTGCCGAGAGCGTCCACGGCGGACTGAAGACGATTCACGATGACCGTTTTAAGGTGATGGGACGTGTAGAGGGCCGTATCGTCGGCGAATAGTGCCACTTCTACATTTGGGGTCTTTGGGATATCGCTTGTGTACAGCGAATAAAGGAGGGGCGAGAGAACAGCGCCTTGCGGGACGCCGGCTCGAATGGGACGGGGCCTCGAGAGGCATCCCTCGGTAACCGCTGTCTATCAGGTGGGCCATATGCCTGTTTGCCTACTAGGTAGCCTTGTTTGATCCTACGGCTCACGCTCAGTCCACCGGTACTCCATGCTAGTTAAATGTAAAAGATAAACTTGAAAATGAGTGTGCAAAACTTCACGATGATTGGTTCAATAATAAAGGGGAAAGCGTAATAAATATATGTATGTAAACAAAAAAACAAATATATGCAAATTGGATATACTATACGTAATATAATAAGTTGGAATTAAGATAATGATAAGCTTGTGTGTGTTTCAGAGTTTGTTACTGCATCATCCACATAAAAAGAAATGTAATGATTGATTGAAATTGATTATTATTAAAGTTTATGATGACATACATCTGTTTTTTTTTTAAATTGCAGTTTCTGATAAGATTAAAAAAGAATTATTGTTATCTTGTTGTAGAAGAAGTTTGGCACTATCAGCAAATAAATACTGCTAATCTGTTTTTAATCTCCAATTTTATTTATTTAGTGTTTAATGATAACCATGATAACGACACTGTCATGGATAAGCCGTATTAAAGAATGTCGGTCAAAAGAAGTTAATCTAAGGATAGCAAGTTGGAAAAGGTTCCATCTCTAGAAATATTTGTTATCACGTAAAAACAACATGATCAATAAGATAAAGCAGATTATAATAATTACAAGAGATTATGATATAGACAATAACAGATAAATCAGTTGGTAACAAAATTAAGTGAAATATGATTTGCGATGATGATATGAATGACGAAGCAAAGCAACAATTGGCTATGACGGACCAAAGAGAATAAAGAAATTGCCCAGTAATGTCATTTCTACCAAAAATTTTTGAAATACGATGCATATAACCATGCTCAAAAAAGCTAAGATTTTTGGGCGATGCATTGTTCTGATACTGTTTTTCGGATAGTTCTTTAAATCTTGTGCTATCTCTGCCTAGCCCAGAAAGAACAAAAGAGATAGCACAACATTTCAATGAAATATTACGTTATTACGTATCGTTAAATGCTTTTGTGCAATCGAGCAATAATTAAGAATATGTTCTCACCTCTGTCAAAGGCATATGGCTGTCGTATCGTAAACGGATAGGTCACAAATCTGTTCGCAGCTAACTGGCTTCGCAAAATCTGATCCGAGTTGAGTACAGGTTCGCTGTAGTAACTAAAAGCATGCCTGGGTGCCACAGGGTACGATACTGGGTCTTTTCTATAATGAGGCGCTATGCTCGCTTTGATCGGTGCGGGATATAGCGGATACGTATTCCTTCTCTGTTCCAGGTGCATTTTGCTCCAATCCATTTCATCTTGAACCTCTCTTGATACTTCTAGCTTAGTCACATTGACTTCTATATCATCTTTTTCCACATCTACTAGTTCATCGACATTGTTGCAAGTTAGAGGTTTAGTCGGTTCATGGCTCAAGTTCTGGTAAGGCTTATTCTTCGTCGTATCCTGAAGAATATCGGCGATGAAGAAAGACTTTTTTTGGCGACACGCGCACATTCCGACGGCTTGTTTGGCACTGCCGAATACTTATCGATATTAGTTTATCGGCGATGCACGGTAATTGATAGCTACTTATTTAATGGACATTGTAATCTACGTTATCCGCACTTTGGGCTGTTCCCTATATGGTCGTTGACAGGGCATGGATTACCGACGATAATGGTTAAGATAATGCCTGTTATGCGTAATCTAGTCTGTAAGTTATTAATTCCATGGGGATTTCATAACGTACAGAAAATTGAGTGCTTGTTTTAAAGGGTTCCGTTGAGGACCAAACAGAGAGCTTATAGAATCACTCTTGAATATCTGAACTGTCTATCGCAGAAAAAATTGTTATTAGTATTGATATTCTTATTTATCCCTGATTTTCAGTAGATAGAAATACTGGATTATGTTTATAATATGAATTATGAATCTAAAGATTGAAATAAAATATATAATTATAATAAATAAATTAAATATTTAGAAAGACATATCACACAAATTGAGCTAACCCCACAGTAAGTTGCGAACTTGTGTCGTAGGACACTAACTCAACGATACTATATTCTGTAATATATACATATGTAGATAAATATCCAAGACCCAGGTCAATCTGAAAAAGATCGTTTTCCAGATCGTTGATCGTTGGTGGATCGTTGACCAGGGATCGAACCCGGGTAGTGGTAGCCACGCCAGCGGCGTGTTAACCACTGCGCCACGGAACTCGACAAACTAGAACTAGAAGGGTGCGTTAGTGTTTAAAGCTTATTAAAAGGTCTTACAGAGCCAATGACCTATAACCAGTAAGTAACTGGAAAAATATAAATGTTTTCCCATTGCACACTGGAAAGCTGACGCTTTAAAAGCTATCAGGTAAAAATAATTAGCGAATCTACACATCAAACCGCCTATCTTCTCGAGCAGTGTTGGATTAAGGAAGTGTGGGCCCCGTAATAAATTCTATGGAGCCTTTGAACGAACGGGTTCTGTCTTAACTCGAAATAGACGCCAAGTGTCAAACGACTGGTCGTTAATTTTACTCTTTAGAACCTTCTACTGAGAATAGCAAACACGATAAAAGAATTAGCAAATCGCACGTTATATACCGTACCGCACCTTCCGCTCGTCCTGGGGGATCCACTTTCGGGGTTACCTCTGAATGTGTGTTGGTCTTTTCCTGAGAGTATGGCCTATCCGTGTCCATTTGCGACGCATGATCTGCTTGTCAATTAGCATTTCCTGGCACACCTCCCACAGGAGTTTCTTGGAGAACTTTAAAAAAAAAGCCAAGTATTTGCCGCAAGCGTAATCTCTTTGGTTACCTTCCATGTTTCACACCGAAATAATGATATACTTATAGCGATTTGATATATTTTACTTCTTTTAAGTATTCTTTTTCTAATCTATAGGTCTAGATAATAAATAAAAATAAATAAAATATAGTGAAAAATTAAGAAATAAAGTATGGCGAAAAAATTTCATGGGGTAATTTTTTTACCATATTCTATTTCTTAATTTAATAAGAGTACCTATATCAAAATAGCATTGTGAATGCAAAAATACTATGCTTACAAAAATGTGGGGAAAAAATTATACGCGGCTATTGTGAATGCAAAAAAGCCATATGTAAAAAAAATCTAGACCTATGAATAAAGGTAATAGTTACATCAAGGTGGAGGTGGACGAGTTTGGATAAGCGGGCCCTATTTTACGCAGGGCCCGTATTTCTAATAGGTACGTGGTTAATCCGGCTCTGTTTCCGGGATAGAAACCCAAAACAAAGGGGAGCTATCCGTACCTCGCTCCCCTCTAATTAATGGGAAGAGTTTTTCTACCTTTTGTTACGTCGGAAGGGCGGCTAATTGTCCCTAATTAATTGAGGCGTATTTTTAACCCCTTTTATTCTCTTTGTCTTGTACTTTTCGTTCAAACAGAGTTTTGGATTTGAGTTCAGTTAATTGGTCTTTTATTGTTTTATCTGGTTTGTTGTGATCACTTATTAATGGTTGACACGCCTGTTAGTTTGGGCAGCTTTGAATCACACATTTCATTGTTTAGTGACCGCGTCACCGGAATCAAATACAAATCGTTTATTTGCTGAATTAGGGTCAATAACAGATGTTACATAAATAATAGAGCAAGCCTATTCAACTGTTGAAAACAGTATCCTTTTTTTTTTAATAATTGTCTTCTACTACTTATTATACTCATTTCTTACACACATGCATTTTCATAAATTACCTGCGGATGTCTATCAGGGATTCTGATTTCAACATTGAAATATTGCCAGGTAATTAAAAATCATTGTTTTTTCTTTAGCTATATGCTCATAACCCAAACTGAGAGATAGAATAACTTAAAAATAATGAATGATTTATTTTTAAATAAGTGATTCTGTAAACTTTTGTTTTGAACTTTTATTTTTTACATTCTATCTTAAAAATTTACCAATTATTAATTTTAATCATTTTCGGCTCTGGTCATCTTAGGGTCTTTTATTTTAAAAATCATTTAGGGCACATTTATGTCACTAAAAAAACTTCGTGCTTCTAGACCCAGTGGTTTCACTGAGCGTCGATCAGAGCCAGTCAGTTCCTTCATTTATTTATATTAAGATAGAATATATATATAATATGATATCTCTGAAAAATTCCATAACAATTTCTTTTATTTTAATATCTATAAATAACGTACAACTATCGTACGATTACCTAGTATTTATTATAATTAATAAGGTATGATTAAGATTTGTTGTATCTTATTTTTTATCTTATCTTTAACGAATAAGTATTAATATCTCTATGGTGTTTTTCATTTTAGATTAAATGTTTTATGGAATACAACAGAATTTACGTAAGCCACCCTATCCTATTCGTTTTGATGTAATAACGTCTTATAAATTGAACGCCGGCTGCAGGCACGAAAATATGTCACATTCCGTGTGCAAGCGAGAGCGCGGAATAAGCGATAAAAAAATAAATTTAAATAAATAAATAATGAATACATACGGACAAATCACACAGATTGAGCTAGCTCCTAAATAAGTTCGAGACTTGTGTTATGGGATACTAACTCAACGATACTATATTATATAACAAATACATATATATAGATAAACATTCAACACCCAGGCTAATCTGAAAAAGATCATTTTCCATCTTGGCCTGACCGGGGATCGAACCACGGGCACCCACGAGGTCATGCCAGCTCGCCACAGGAATGGACTAAGCGTTCGGCTTGTGACGCATCTATCTCTCTTCCACCGTTATCGCGTAAAATAATTGTCCGTGAATCGACTTTGAGGACAACCAATTTTTTCCAGTTTACAGGAGTATGAGTATTTCACAAAAATTAACATTGTGCACTAAAAAGGAACGTATTCGCAGCACTCTCGCAGGCACATTGAAAGAGTTTGATTGATCGTAGACATGACGTGGTCGTCTGATGGCCACGTCTTTTGGAAACCAGCAAAGTACATTCAGAATCTGGCTGTGCCAGATAGTATCGTTGAGTTAGTATCCCATAACACAAGTCTCGAACTTATTTAGGAGCTAGCCTCAATCTGTGTGATTCGTTCGTATATATTTATTTTTTATGCCATTCCTGCAGGGCATATGAAGAAGAAATAGGCCCTAGCTGGACCAAGAATGACGAAAACGGATCGAGGTTGAGAAGAAATATCCAAAACGTGAATCTCGGGCAATATCTAATTGTAGTAAAGGTTATTTATACTTAGTGTTTTTTATATATTCTTTATTTATATCATACCAAACAATTGAAAACAAAAACAAAACATCTACACAAAATGAGCCGATCCAGTTTATAATCCTAAAACAGGCATGCTTGAGCATTTATAAACTAGTTTGGGAATCATAGTGACCATACATAGTATAGTGCTTTTATTTGTTATTTTTCTTTACATGATATTCATAAGCCAGTCTCGCCTTTGAATCCTTTATGATGCTCCCCACCACTCGAGATACAGGTTCATTCCTAGTTCGATGGTGGGTAGTTGAATAATCGGACGTATTTGGAAAAGCTGGTACCATAGGCTATATACTTACCTATGTTATTATTGTACACACATTATTATGTAAAAAAAAGAAAACTGTCAATAAACGTTATTTATTATTTAGCTCAATTATTTGTCAAATTAAAAAAAGTTGCACTCTAATAATTAAGAAAATAAAAAATAAGACACAAGTAACATAACATTACATACAAGCGATAGTGTGAGAATAAGCTCATTAACTATGTAGGTATTAAGATAAGCCAATATTTGCCGCCTGAACTGAAGTACAAAGTGAGAAATGATAGATATGTATGTATGTATGTATCTATGTCTCTTCTGACCACAGGATTATAATAAGATGTTGGTATTGTAAGAATAAACCTGTAAGGTGAATGCATTATAATTACGATTTCGAGAACAAATATTATAAAGAGGAAAAAAATAGTAAGGATGTGTTTTTAATAAATAAATACAAAAACTACTGAACCGATTGAAACATTATTTATAGAGCTACACATTATTTTATTACACATGTTGTACATATTATTAGAAGGTACGGCTCGCGCCAAACTTTGTTGCAGGTCTGAAGTGAGATGCGAGTGCTTGAGTGCGTCGATACAAGCAACGAGCGTGTGTGTTCACATAGAAATGCAGCACTACACACACTAAAAAATACAAGCGCGGCGCGGGGATACGGCGAGGCGCGTGCCCCCTCCCCTCTTCACTTTACGCCCCGCTGACACCTAAAGTAAGCTACTGCGAAGCGTCTTGCGGCCAACTTCCGGTCCGCAATAAAATTTGGCGCGGGCTGTAAGATTAGCTCTAATTAACTCAGACGGAGTCGCAGCAACTGTTAGTTATTAATAAATCGGTTGTAAACAGTACCTTTTTTAGTGGAAAATTCCCTGACCTTGCTAAAGCACTTTACGTTCCTATCGATCGATAATCCTAATCGATCGATGGATGACTATATTAATAGTATCATACATGACAACAGATTGGCGTTAAACCATTGGATTACAGACAATACATTCCTATATCAAAGTACAAATATTTAATCTATTATCAAGGTCTATAAATTGTTTTTCTCTTTTTGGCAAGGACTGGTTTGATTACCGTAAATCCCCTTAAGCTTTTATTTAACTTGCAATGTAGGTTTGTATGTATCTTGTAGAAAAGGTCTTTTAAAATGCAACAAAAACTGCTTTGAACCTATGTAGATCAAACCCCCCAGTCTTGAGATAATCCAATACAAAGTTAAAATTTGAGGTGTGTCCCCCCCCCCCCCCCCCCGTAACTTTTTAAATATTACTTTATAAATAAATATATATAGATATATACGGACAAATCACACAGATTAAGGTAGCCCCAAAGTAAGTTCGAGACTTGTGTTATGGGATAATAACTCAACGATACTATATGTTATAACAAATACATATATAGATAAACATCCAAGACCCAGGGCAATCTGAAAAAGATCATTTTCCATCTTGAACTGGCCGGGGATCGAACCCGGGCACCCTCGTGTCGCAGGCTGGCGTGTTGACCACTGCGCCACGGAGCTCGCCGTAGAACAAAAAAAGTCGTACTTATATAAATAATTCCGAAAAAATATGGTATATACCTCAAAGTATGTTCCTTTAATTAAAACTATAGCGGTCTCATACAAATTAACCGGGCGACCGAAAATTTTTGTATGGAACTGCCCATTTTTTTTGAGTTTCCAGCTTTGTTCTCATAGGAAAAGTTGTTCATATCGATGGCCTGAATCATCCTATTAAGGGTTAAGTAAGAACGATCAAAATATAACCATGTATGCGAAGTTTCTCTTTGTTATCTTAGAATTTGTTTCAGGCAGGCTTACCTTAATCAAATCCGTTTAGATTTGATTTAGGTAAGCCTGCGTGATGTTGCCTTTGTATATAGATAGGCTGTAATGATACAAAGGTATCATAACAGATAATTAATCATTGACAATCTTGATTAGAACATATACCGTCTTATTAAAAAACGAGGACTATCTTTATGACCTGGTTTAAACCTTTATCCGACCAAAATAAGTCGACACATATCACTTTGACGTTTATTCAACTGCCATTTTCAATTTGTTTTGGACGGATAAGGGTTTGAACTAGGTACTAAAGTTAGTCCTCGTTTTATAATAAGACTGTTATAGTCTTATTATAAAATGTAACAGTCTTAAAAAACGAGGACCTGGTTTAAACCATTATCCGTCCAAACAAATTGAGAATGACAGTTGACCAAACGTCAAAGTGATAAGTGTCGTCTTATTTTGGCAGGATAATGGTATAAACCAGGTACTAAAGTTAGTCCTCGTTTTTTAATAAGACGGTAAAGGTGTTACTTCTTTAGCTTTAAAAATACACTATGAGGATCGAGCCGGTGCGCAGACACAGTCGCAAAAATAAACAATATAGAGTCGGCTACCGGCGGCTTGAGTTGGTTTCGCTACGCCATTCAAATATGAAATGTATCTACTTTGTATAAGGTCCAACTTACTTTGTTTGTTTCATGTAATATGCGCTGCGACGCGCGCCGTTCGGTGTAGATACTTAAAATATCCATATCAATATTTTTTTCTAATCTGTCCAATCGGTTATTTGTATAATTGGTAAGATATGACTAATAGAATAATCCATTTTATGGTAATAGTTTTTTAAATGACTAGGTGTTTGCTACGACTTTGTCCGCGTGGGATTCGGTTTTATCATGTCATCATCATTTCAACCGCAAGAAGTCCTCTGCTGGACCATGGCTGGACCCAAGCCCCCAAGGATTTCCAGCAGAGGCGGCTTTACCTATAGTGCAGGGTGTGCGGCGCACACGGACGCCGTTCTAAGGGGGCGCCAAGCGCCCTCTAATGCGACACCTCCAAAGATGCGGCGCTCAAAGACCCTGTGCCTGTGTTACAGCCGATGCCGGGCGCACGGTAGCAAAGCAAGGCGCGCCACCACAAGCTGCGACTTTACCTACTCCTACACAATAACTTTTGTTTCAACGTGAAATCAGCCTTAAAACAGATAATTAAAGATTACATTGGCGTAGCGTCGCGTCGCTACCAAAGGCGCGTGCCGGTACCTGTTTTGATTAGTTTGAAAACGTGCCGAATTGTGGAAAATATAACTGTATTCCTCTTTTGACCCCGCTCCTACTAGAGGGCGCCAGGGTACTGGTTGCACACGGGCGCCACAAGGGCTAGAGAGCCGCCTCTGATTTCCAGTACAACCGGTTGGAAGCGGCCTGCATCCAGCGTTTTCCTTGGTCAGGTCTTCCGTCCACCTAAAGTAAAGTCCAGCCCCACATCCTTGACACTTGGGTCTGCAAAAATGTCAGAGCGTCTTGTGGTTTTTTTCCTCTTACAGCAGGATTGTGGAATGGACTTCCTCCCTAGGCTTTTTCGGTGTGCTATGACTCGGGGTTTTTCAAAATGCGTGTTTACAGGTATCTCAAAAGTCGGCAACGCATCAGCACCTCCTCTGGTGTTGCAGATGTCCATGGGCGACGGTGACAACTTTCCATCAAGTGGCTCGTCTGCTCGTTTGCCGTCAAATATAGCCATATCAGCCGCAAACGATCGCTGATAATAAACTACTATTTATTTATATTTTGTTATCCATTTATTTAAAATATAAAAAATCTAAATATATACGGACAAATCACACAGATTGAGCTAGCCCCAAAGTAAGTTCGAGACTTGTGTTATGGGATACTAACTCAACGATACTATATTTTGTAACAAACACATATATAGATATACATCCAATCTGAAAAATATCATTTTACATCTTGACCTGGCCGGGGATCGAACCCGGGAACTCTCATGTTGCAGTCTGGCGTATTGACCTCTGCGCCACGGACCTAGCCAAATTTATTAAATTTTATTAATTAGCTTCATGTCATAAAACTAGCTTGCCGTTTCATTCCTTTGGTTTTGCGATACCCGACCGGGTTCGTAGTGTACCTATCTATTTTTTAAGCACCAATGCATAACCAAATAAAACGTTTCGGACCCGTAGTCATCTACTGCCAACAATAATGACAGCCAGGACCAGCGGCTTAACGTGCCTCCCGAAGCTCAGAGTAGCTTTGGGATGTTTTTATGCCACTTGCCGTCACCCATCACAGTGGGGATTGCGCGCAGGGTTGCTTAACATGTGTAATCGGAGCTGCTGGTACCGAAATTTTGGAGCTCTGGAAATTTGCCGTTTTTAATGCTCAAGACCACTGGGCCATAGGTGAAGGCGCAACATGGAAAGTCGAAATTATTTCTAGGGTTCTGTTCACAGAAATTTTGTTGTGTATTTGTTAAAACTTTGTTTATCACAGCTTATTTGCTCATTATCTGCTATACGATTAAGTTGATACCTATTTGGCACAATAAAGTCTATTGTAACACAAACATGTTGCGAAAGCATTCAGTTAAGGGACTCATTAACTGCCTACCCATTACGGTTCATGAGATACAGCCTGGTGACGGACAGACAGATAGTGGAGTGTTAATAATAGGGTCCCGTTTTTACCCTTTGAGTACGGAACCCTAAAAACCCTCACCAAGCGAGTTGGACTCGCAATAGGCCACTTCATTTTAGGGTCCCGGCTTTCTGAATTAACCCCATTATGCGAATGTTCCGGAGATTTCACGGACCCCCTGCCCCAGTACTTAAATACCTATATCCCATTTAAATTTACTCTCAACGTAGTCTGAAAGGGGCGACTCAGCACGTTAATATGTTCAACTTTCTCAAAGGGGTCATTTCCCTGCAAAGTTGTTCATCCGGCCGAGCAATTTGTAAGGGAAAGTCGATCTTTTATTTCAAGTTCCGCTAGCATTTAATTCGTAGTAAAAGTTGTTCACATTAATGGGCTGAGCCACCCCTCCCAGGCTATGTCGAGGTTAAATTCAATCACGGTACGCACCTATTAGGCAAAATATTTTAAATCTCAACAGAAGTTAGCTGAATCCCGAAAAAAAAGGACAAAGAATAATTGGCAAATCCGAATTAATTGTAGACGATCGCTTCATTAGGTTGCTTTTATAGGCTAAGCGATGTTAAAATCACTGTTCAGAAGTTACCACGTTTTACCAAAATATCAACAATATTGCCTAAAGCATTTCCATTGACCGTCCTATTAAAACATGATTCATTTCAAGTTGTAGATTGCGGTAATGGAAGCTGATTTAGAATATTGATCGTTTGATAAGGGATGAACAGTAGGTAGAGTCGGGAATCGGCGGACACTGGCGCGGCGGCCGGGTGAATCGATACAGATAATGGTAGATTACTAACAAGCTGTCAGCCCTATGGGAGCCTAGGGTTGGGAAAAAGACTATCGATATTTTTATTCTGATGGAAAAATATGGAAAACATTATTTCAATGTTTTATGATGTTATAATATGGCTGTATTGTAATTATGGAGGGCTAAATGATTTATTTTTTAAGAAATTGTAAAGTGAATAACTGGATAATGATTTGTGTTTTGTTCGTTTAACGGATAAAATGTTGAATATGATTAAATGTAATGTTTCGGGACACTCCTATTGGGTATCGTTTTTCGTGTATAACTATTTTAAAAACAAAAGACATTTATTTCGCCAAGATGCCTACATTATTCGAAGTACAAAAGGACTATTTAAAATTAAATTACGACGGCAATTAGGGCAGATACACCTGACAGATCGACACCAAACTAGGTAACCCGTATATTGGGTCTCTCTGACAGAAGGGAACAACACCGCTTTGCGTCTCTGTGATGTACAGTAAATAAGTAGGTAACTTATAACTAGGACTTACATAATGAAGGAGCACTTGTTTCCCAAACTAGTTAACTGTTATATGGGAACAAGTAAAACAAAATTTAAAAAAAAAGAGTTAAAATATAAATGAAAGGCAGTATGTTGATTTTATCTCTATGTTTTATGTTATGTGTTAATTAAAGGATAGATGCATGACAATTATTTTAAAATTGAAGTAAATCCAAACTATGCTCATAGAACTCCAACCAAATATTTTTGGAATATACAATCACAAATGAAAGAAACGCAAACGCTAAAGATATAACTACAGGATTCCGAAAATATTTCTTTAATCTTTAATCATAATATTTTTGTACTTACCGATAGACAGACAATACGATATAATTTTATATATTTTATTGTTATCTTTTCCTGTTGATTAGCGAAATCGTGAAATCATTTTCAAATTTTGCACCTTAGGACTATACTGATAATTATACTTTTAGTATGAGTAAATATCAGATAATAATCTGACATCAAACTTTATTGCCAATAAATATAATGAAATTGAAATTAGAAAGTATATTTTTATTGATCAATTAGTGAGTATATGTGCTGATAAAGATAAGTTAGTAACTTCGGGATGAGTCGATTTCTTTGATAACTTTTATCAAAAAGTACTTCACGTATTTTGCGGAAGTATTTACTTTCGTTTTATTTTTATATATTTACATTGTGATATCAATTAAAAGTTCCACGAGACATAATTACTATTACTATAACATCAAACGGATTCGCTCACGTTTTTTAGTCGGTATCGCTGACAAGTTTCAGCCAATTCAAATGGACATCTTCAGGGCGAGTGTCAAGGACACTAATACAAAAATTTTACTCTGACGAGAGGTCGCGACTCCCGACACTTCCATCCCTCGAACATTGAGGTTCGCTGTCTGCGGCGCCTGCGCCCGCGTCTCCGCCGAAGCGCTCGCGCCGATTAGTTTAGTTAATTAGGGGGCCCGACTAAAACTACGTGAGTGATTGTTATCTAGCCCTTAAAAAATTTGCGCTTAAAATAAATGGACATCCGTTACAGAATTCCCTCTAACATGTAATTGTTAATGGTTTTATTAGAACATTTCTAAGAATCATTGCTAGGATACCTGAATTCAAATATTAAAAAAGAAACACATTTATATAAGTTTAAATTTTAAATATTATCTATTTAAAAATTAATATCAATCGATACAAAATGGCCATTAATTTATCAATTAAAATAAAGTCGATAAAGGCTAGTTATGTATGTTAATGTGTTTTTGGCAAGACTGGCTCTTAGAACAGGGTAGACTCGCGGCTCTTTAGCCACGAGTATGTAAATATAGTTATTACAGTAAAACAGCCACCACCGCCTTGATGACAGAAAATATTACAAGTTTCATCTACCCTAGGTCTATAAGTCTTGAAAACCACGTTTAGTATATTGGTGCTAAACATACATACATTATCACGTCTTTTTCCCTAGCGGGGTAGATAGAGCCCAGGACTTGAAGACCCCAAAGCGACGTTTAGCATGTTGCTGCACAAGGTCTAAATTTGTTTAGGCATTATATAATAAATATAAATATATAAGGACAAATCACACAGATTGAGCCAGCCCCAAGGTAAGTTCGAGACTTGTGTTATGGGATACTAACTCAACGATACTATATTTTATAACAAATACCTACATATATAGATAAACATCCAAGACCCAGGCCAATCTGAAAAATATCATTTTCCATCATGACCTGGCCGGGGATCGAACCCGGGCACTCCGTGTCACAGGCTGGCGTGTTAACCACTGCGCCACGGAGCTGTCAGGCATTCAGTATTGATGGAATAATTATATACTTGTTGTGGTCAGGGGTGTCATCTTTAACTTCCTGTCCAGTGGTTGCAGGTATGGCATCGGGTACGTGCACCCGGCCTCCCGAGCTGCCACTTGCTTTTCCCCCATTCATCCGAGTGAGTAGTATCCTATTTTCTTCATTCTCTTCCCAAATCCAATTTATTCCTATCTTTTCCTAGCTTAAAAAAGCTTCCGAAGGGCAGCAGCTTCGGAACTACAAGAAGCCAAAGAAACTGCGCTTGCCAACCCTGGCAATCATGGTAAGTAATGTCAATATCATGCCATGGAACAAAGAATTTGAATCCTTGAGAGAAGCGTTTCTCCAGCAGTGGACTTTTAACAGCTGAAATGATAAAGATTAACCTTGAAGCCATTACACGCTTTTTTTTTGGCAGTCGTTTTTATAATCATGATTTCATCGATATCCCTGTCCACATCCCTAGCAATATCTTACAAAGTATTGTATTGATTTTGACTCTATTTTTGTTTTGCCGACATCTAACCGGGGTCGGTCGGGAATGCACCCAAGTTCGAATGTCATCAGTTATTTAGGTATTTGTTACATATTGGTAACTTCTTAAATCACCGATTATATAAATTAAATTCGGCTACTTTTAGCGGAAACAATTTTTTTGTCAATCTATTGTGATCAATTATATAATGTAATAAAAATAACATCATACTTAATCCATGAGATATTATTCATTCAAGGATTCCTCGATAAATCCTAACTAATATTATAAATGCGAAAGTGAGTTTGTTTGTTACGATTTCACGTTTTAACTACTAAACCGATCATCATGAAATTTTGCATACACGTTATCGTAGGACATAGGGTACATTTTATCCCGGGAAAAAGTACTGTTCCCGAGGGATCGACATTGACGCGGGCAGAGCCGCGGGCGAAACCTAGTTGTGTAAGCATTAAGTTTAAAACCCTAATAAAATTACCTATCTATATTTCCGTTTCCCCTTCCATACATATTTCCTAATTCGCCGAGACGGCCTGTGATTGGCCGAAAAGTCAGTCGTAAAAATATGGCGATGGAGTCATGTTAGCGCGCCGCTTGCGCTGATGTAATTTCTAAAAATAACGACTCCTAAGAGCTTCGCTGGCCGAAAACAACCTTAAATCTCATCCGCGAGTGTGTGATGGTGTACCACAAGTGTAGACAGCAAGAAAATAATAAAGTTCAAGCACAAGGGTCGTCGGCCGGTCGACCAAGTCCCGTGGAAGGCGAATCCTTTCGAATCCTGTTCACAAACGAATCCAGGTGAGTGTTTACTGAATTTTCCCTTGCTGTGATTTTGGGGTTGATCGGAGAATGCAGTGACTCTTTCAGGATGTCGCAACATTAATTTATGGTGCCTCCTGTGAGGACATTCCTCACGTACTTATTTCAAATTTACCCACTTAATTTCAATATTTTCAATTAAAGTTATTTCCAAATATGGATAACTAATTTATTCATAAATAGACTTATTATAGATTCAAATTAACTAGGTACTTACCCACCTAGCATTTGTCTATTTGTCTAACAATCTCGGATCAAACAGGAAATTCCATACCTGTGCCATACCATAGTAAATACCTATTGCTTACGAGTACATACTTCTTATCTCGTTAATTCCCTTGTAATAATCCCTTAATCGTTCGATTTGTATGCCATAAGGTACTATCTTGTTACTCAGGCTTTCGAACTATTTTGGATAGCCTAGATACCTACCTAAGGTTAATTAATAGCAGCGAGGTGTGTATTTATGATTATAAGTAATAGTCCGTAGTTTTAAAACCTACGTGTTTTGTGAATTGTTCCATTACTCAGTTTCCATTTAAACTTTTGCTACCTACCTACCTTACTCGTACTTTCACAATTAGTGCTTAGCGAAAACATGGCAGAAGGAGAATTACTGTCAACCATTAAAAAACGTGAATATGAGTTTAAAAATATGCAAATACTTTATGACTTAGCAAAAATTACGAAAGAAAATAAAACTAAATTGGCATCCTTTCGAGCTAAGTATAAAAGAATTGATAAAATTCGTGATAATTTCATGGAATGCAACGATCGTGTAAACCAGTTGCAACTTAAACTAAATCCTCAATTTGTTATCGATAATAATGCTTTGTTGTCATTTGACGAGTTATACTATTTTGTCATTGAGTTTGCTGACTCTCTCGACGTCAGTTCGCGCTCGGAACTGTGTCAAGGTCATGCGCATTCCAACTCTCAAGTGAAATTACCTAAATTGCAAATAGCTAAGTTTGATGGTAATATAGAGAACTGGCAGATGTTTAAAGACAGTTATACGTCGCTTGTGCATAATAATGTTTCGTTGTCGGACACAGAGAAATTTTACTATTTGTTGTCATGTCTTTCCGGGTATGCCCTGACACTAGCTAAGGGTGTTCCTATAACATCAGCTAATTATTCTGTTGTTTATGCAGCGTTGCTAGACAGATATGATAATAAACGTATTTTAGCTACCGCTTATTTAGAAAAAGTAATAAAATTAAATCCGATCCAACGGCCATCATTATCAAACTTATCACAATTAACCAACACACTTTATGAATGTGTTAGTGCCTTGCGCGGGTTAAATATTGATGATTTAAGTGAATTTCTTTTATTTTACATAGCATCTCGGCCTCTTGATACAGAAACTAGGAAAAGGTTTGAATTACAAAATACCGAAGAAATTCCTAAATTTAATAATTTGATTGTTTATTTACAGAATTATATAAAGGTATTAGAGGTTAGTCAACCTAGTAATTTACAGTCATTCAATTCTACAAATAAACAAAACCACAATAATACAAAGAAAGATAATTTTTCTCGGCAATCAAATTCTTCCTTAATTACTTCTTCGAACTCAAATAATAAAAAACCTAATCAGGCTGTCTGTGCGTATTGTCATGAAAATCATTCAATGTATCGCTGTGGTAAAGTACATTCTATGAATATAGGACAGCGACAACAATTAGTTAAAGAGTTACAATTATGTCAAAACTGCTTAAGGCCCGGTCACACTAGTGCAGACTGCAAGTCTAAGTCCATGTTTTCATTTGTAACTCAAAACATAACACATTATTACATGAAGAACATAAAAGTTTATTAGCTAATACCATTGACCTAAAGGTTTCTGAGAATTCCCATATGAGCACTTCCCTAACTTGTACAACTCAGCCAAACATATCAAAGTCACCTATGAGTACCAAAATTATTGGTTCAGCAGTGGTTCGGTTGAGAAGAGTGGATGGTTCATTGCAGCATGCTCGTATAATCATAGATAGTGGTTCGATGGACTCTTTCATTACAAGTAGCTGTGTGCGACAGTTAGGTTTACATATAAAAAAGTGTAATTTAAATGTAACCGGTCTCGGTCAAAATTATGTTTGTAATATTAAAGGTTATACTTTTGGCTCTATTGTGCCTAGGTCAAATGACTCGCCCCAATTTGATATACCATTAGTGATTTTGCCTAAAATCACTTCAATGATTCCTTCAACTTCGTTACCGTCTGTTGTCAAGGAAAAGTTTAAACATCTGGATCTCGCCGACCAAGGTTTTGATAAATCGGGTCCGATCGATCTGTTGTTAGGAGTAGACTGTTTTGACCAGATATATACTGGTTCACGTTATTGCCCAGGTCCTGGTTTTCCATGTGCACTGTCTAGTGTATTCGGCTGGGTGATAAGTGGTCAGTTTCTTCAAAACGTGGTGGCTCAAACTCCAGCCACACCCGTTACGTCACTCATCGCGTCTTCTGGTGCGCTCGATGAGAGCGTTCAACGGTTTTGGGAATCCGAAGAGCCGTCGAAATGTAAAATTTCCGGTCCTAAGGATGAAATATGTGAAGTGGCTCAAACTTCAGCCACATCCGTTACGTCACTCATCGCGTCTTCTAGTGCGCTCGATGAGAGCGTTCAACGGTTTTGGGAATCCGAAGAGCCGTCGAAATGTAAAATTTCCGGTCCTAAGGATGAAATATGTGAAGTGGCTCAAACTTCAGCCACACCCGTTACGTCACTCATCGCGTCTTCTTGTGCGCTCGATGAGATCGTTCAACGGTTTTGGGAATCCGAAGAACCGCCGAAATGTAAAATTTCCGGTCCTAAGGATGAAATATGTGAAGTGGCTCAAACTCCAGCCACACCCGTTACGTCACTCATCGCGTCTTCTTGTGCGCTCGATGAGATCGTTCAACGGTTTTGGGAATCCGAAGAACCGCCGAAATGTAAAATTTCCGGTCCTAAGGATGAAATATGTGAAGTGGCTCAAACTCCAGCCACACCCGTTACTTCACTCATCGCGTCTTCTTGTGCGCTCGATGAGATCGTTCAACGGTTTTGGGAATCCGAAGAACCGCCGAAATGTAAAATTTCCGGTCCTGAGGATGAAATATGTAAACAAAAATATAAAAATGGCACATATCGTACCTCCGAAGGTCGTTATGTTGTACCAATTATGCTTAAAGATGATACTCCAGCCTTAGGAGAATCATATCATCAGGCTCTTAACCGTTTTCTCAACTTGGAATAGCGTCTTGCCAGCCAGACTGAGTTGAAAACGGAATATAAGGAATTTATGCAGCAGTACGAAGATCTGGGACATATGCAGCCTGCTGAATCTTTGTCTACTGACCGTTATATTATTCCTCACCATTGTGTAATACGACCCGATAGTACAACGACACGTTTACGAGTAGTCTTCGATGCCAGTAGTCGGACCTCGAATAATCTGTCACTCAATAATATTGTTCATGTGGGTCCTAAGCTGCAAGTGGATATTGTCGATTTAGTGACAAAATTTAGACTTCACAAAATAGTTTTTACTGCCGACATCCGTCGTATGTATCGGCAAATATTGATAAGACCCGAGAAATGGACTACTAACGCTCCTCGTCTTCTTAAGGATGTTCCTCCTGAATTTTGTCAAAGTTCCAAATCCTTCGAAGAATCGGGAAATAAGTTTGTCAAAATATTAGGGATACGATGGAATCCCATTAATGATTCTTTTTCATATGCCTTTTCAGACTCGTTCGAAGTCAAATTTACTAAAAGATCCATACTCTCTTTAGTAGCCCGCATTTTCGATCCACTCGGTTGGATATGCCCAGTGGTCTTTGCAGCAAAATCGCTGTTGCAAGAAATATGGCGGTTAAATTTATTGTGGGATGAGACTATTCCAAAACATTTAACCAAACAATGGCATTTAATAGCGGCCAATTTGTCTGATTTACAAAAAATTTCTCTTCCGCGGTTAGTTATACCTTCCAATCCGATGGAAGTACAATTGGTAGGTTTCTGTGATGGTTCTCTGAAAGGCTATGGTTGTTGTGTGTATATTTGTGTGGTTACTAATGAGCCCAGAATTTCTACTGCGACTAGTTTACTGATTGGAAAATCTAGAGTAGCTCCGTTAAAACCTACCACAGTAAATAGACTTGAGCTAAGCGCAGCGGTGCTTCTGGCAAAAGTTCTATCGCACATGTATAATTTGCTTAAAGACCATATAACTATTAATTCTGTTCGAGCTTATTCAGACAGCAGCACTACCTTGTCATGGCTTAATACCGCCCCTCATTTGTTGAAAATGTATGTAGCCAATCGTGTCATTCAAGCAACTGACTTGATTAGTACCGATCACTGGTATTATGTTTCGTCTAAGGATAACCCGGCCGACTGTTGTAGTCGCGGAGTGTCCTGTCCAGAGCTTATAGACCATCCTCTGTGGTGGAAAGGTCCTTCTTGGCTACAGGATTTGCCTAGTCAATGGCCTAACAAACGGGTTCTACTTCCAAAAGAATACTTACCCGAGTTTAAATCACTAGAAACTAAAAGTCTTCACGTGATTAATGTGAGAAACCTACTTCTGGACTTAATTGCCAGACATTCCTTTTTTACAAAAATTCTAAGAATTGTAGCATGGTGTATTAGATTTATTTCAAATTCGAGGGTTGCAAGGCAAAATCGAATTCTTTCATTTCTCAGTAGTACTGAACTCGAGAAGTCAACTAAAGTATTATTTAAATTGAGTCAGTATCATTATATGTCTTCCGAAGTCAGTCGAGTGCGAGATAATGAACCATGTGTAAAGTCTATTCAAAAACTTTCACCTTTCCTGGACGATGATGGGATCGTGCGGGTGGGGGAACGCATTGATGAGGCTAATCTGTCACCATCTGCGTTACACCCTTTTTTGTTACATAAACAATGTCCAATATCTAAAATTATAATAAAACATTTTCATAAAAAATATTTGCATTGTGGACTTCGAACCTTACAATCTCTTATTCAACGCCAGTTTTGGATAATTGGATTGAGACTTCTGATACGTACCGTGCTGTCGAAGTGTGTTAGATGTTTTATTTCGTGTCCGCGCTCTCGTTGGGTCATGCTTAAGAAAATTACCCAGAGATTTTGGCGCGTATGGCAGCGTGATTATCTTCATACATTACAACGAAAGAACAAAAGGTTCGTTCATGAACCAAATATTAAAATAGATAACTTAGTCAAAGTTAACGAACCTAATCTTCTGCCGATGTTTTGGAAGTTGGCACGTATTGTGCAAGTGCATGCTGGTTCGGATCAAGTAATCAGAGTAGTTACTTTCCGAACTGCTAACAGAAAGACCTTTCGTAGGCCGGTAGTAAAGGTTTGTCCCTTACCAATTAATTAAGATATTTTTCATAAATTACTAAAACATAAATACACACTATCCAATCCTTAGGCTAGTTAAAACTTATTTATTACTTTATCTTTCGAAAATAATATTTCTAGATATTTTTGCAATAGTGCGTAGCTATTGCTTTTGTTTTTTCATCTTTCAATTTGCATTCTCTGTGAAACCCTTGTGGATTTCAGGTGGGGGAAAATGTGTAAGCATTAACTTTAAAACCCTAATAAAATTACCTATCTATATTTCCGTTTCCCCTTCCATACATATTTCCTAATTCGCCGAGACGGCCTGTGATTGGCCGAAAAGTCAGTCGTAAAAATATGGCGATCGAGTCATGTTAGCGCGCCGCTTGCGCTGATGTAATTTCTAAAAATAACGACTCCTAAGAGCTTCGCTGGCTGAAAACAACCTTAAATCTCATCCGCGAGTGTGTGATGGTGTACCACAAGTGTAGACAGCAAGAAAATAATAAAGTTCAAGCACAAGGGTCGTCGGCCGGTCGACCAAGTCCCGTGGAAGGCGAATCCTTTCGAATCCTGTTCACAAACGAATCCAGGTGAGTGTTTACTGAATTTTTCCTTGCTGTGATTTTGGGGTTGATCGGAGAATGCAGTGACTCTTTCAGGATGTCGCAACACTAGTAAATATATACTTTCGTCCGTGCTTTCGTGTTCGATTACATTTATTTCAGAGCGAGTAAGTATAGGGAAGTTTGTAAGTTATCCCAAACAGCGAAAATGCTGAATTAGCTGTGAGTAATATAATATTTTGAGGGGAATGAAAATATGAATTGTTTTCCCTTAATAAATAACTAAATATATAGGGACATATCACACAAATTGAGCTAGCCCCACAGTAAGTTGTGAACTTGTGTCGTAGGATACTAACTCAACGATATTATATTTTATAATAAATACTTATATAGATAAACATCCAAGACCCAGGTCAATCTGAAAAATATCGTTTTCCATCATGTCCTGACCGGGGATCGAACCCGGGCACCCTCGTGCGTGTCGCAGGCTGGCGTGTTGACCACTGCGCCACGGAGCTCGCCTATTTTACTCGCCTTAATATACCAACAGCTTTCGTCAAAAGGGTAATTCAAACTAAAAAGGTGCACTCCTCAATATCAGACAACTAATGAACTAACGGAAAACACCTTAGTATTACATACTAAAATTTATATCATCATCATAATTATTAATAATAAATCTATAAGGGTTGGTCATGGAGTAAGTTACTTTGTTTGTTTTATAGCCTAAAGCTTTCCTCAATATATGGACTATCCAACACAAAAAGAATTTTCCAATTTGACCCAGAAGTTCCTGAGATTAGCGCGTTCAAACAAACAAACAAACAAACTCTTCAGCTTTATAATATTAGTATAGATTTGATATCTGACGCAAATAAACCTCATTGTGGCAATAAAATCAGTTTGATGAGGCCCTCTAATTATAAAGTTTAGTAGTCATTTAGTAGTCTTTTTTTTTTTTTTTTTTACTAAATATTGAATTAAGCATTTGTCTCCCATATCACCTGATGGTAAGTGACGATGAAGACGAGGATGTTACATGCCTATCCAAGAGATACCCATTTATTCTAGTCAAATGTATTGACGTGTTATATCTACTTTAAGATGATGAAGACGCCACGGAATGTTCGGTTACTGAGAGGTCTTTGTTGAGTTGGGTTTTGAACTTACATAAATGAAGCGATATGTCAGACAATAAAACCTCATTGTGGCAATAAAATTAGGTTGATGTAGCCCTCTAATTATGAAGATCACTAGTGTAATGTCTTGACATTTTATGTCAGCGTTAAGATAATGGAGAGATTTTTAGTGACTTAGGTTCCGAACGTTTAATAACTATTGAGAATTAAATTTATTTAATTGTTGCGCAACTTAGAATGTGTATAATATTGATTATTTTATCTTCTGGAAAAAGTATTAATTAAAAAAATAGACAAGCTGTGGCAAAAAGTATTATAGGTTTAGAAGTCATGATATAATAAAGAAACTAACATTCATAAACATTAACCTAATAACAAACATTATGGAAGTCATTTACCTACTTTAAGATAATTTACTTTGCGTGCTTCCGCCACCAGTTAGTTCATGCAAACTATTTCTGGCCAGCGCCCATCCACTGTTAGTACAACCTTCATGCCCGCCACCAATAGTTGATGCACGTAACTCTGGTCGATACTGCTGCATCCGTTGAGGCTGCAGCAATATCGGCCGTCGTGCTCGTGACACTTGTTTCGCCTCTATACGAGGCATCTGTAAGCAGTGAAACCTAAATGTTGGTCGTTCGAATGACAAGCGACAAATGACAAAGATTACACATACCATAGTATAATAGGCGGCAATATGGCGTAATCTTTGTCATTAGCCGTGTGGTATCCGGCAGAGTAGAATATGACCACTCCAAGTCTTCCCGTGGATGTCGTAGAAGGTGACTTAGGAAATACAAGCTTAACAAAGCTTATAAACATCTGAGAGACCTCTCCCACCCGTCTGGCCAGCGAGGAGAGTGTAGGCCAAGTCCTCTGGCTGCTCTGGCCAATTATGGCTCTAGTTGTACAGAGAGGGTCGTGCTCCTATAGTGGAGACTAAAAAGGACCTGATGATGATGAAAACGGCCAAAGGGTTTCTTCAAAAAAAAAAAAACTTTTGATATTTTCGTTATGTACAATAGGAATATTTTTATGTCTCTTATATCTCTAATATTTAAATAAAATTTGTTTATTTCAAGTAGCCTGAAATAAACAAATTTTATTTTATTTTATTTCTATCAGCATTTTATAAGCACAATAAGCTTATTTCCTAAAGAAAAATTATAATCATCATCATCATTTCGAGTAGGTGACATGGTCAATCGATCATGCACACTCTGGTGTTAGAGATCTTCGGGACCGCCTCTCGGCCTCTCATGTGTTTCCTTTAACAACTACCAGATGGCAGCTGGGACCAACGGCTTAACATCATCATCATCAACGGCGAATCATCTTAATTATCACACAATCAGGTAATTCAAGATCCTCGTCAAGCCTGCAATGTCTCCAAACTGGAAACAACTAAACAGAGTATGCTTCCCGTGGGAATCGAACCACGACCCCTGGGAATAAAATTAATCCGTCGTTAGATAATCAAAAAATATTTGACACCTATTTTTCTTATGTCAAAAAAATTAAAATTCCGTTGAAATTCCATGTGACTTCACAATTTGCTAATTTCTTTAGCAAACTGTGACGACACTCGTGATCTTTGACGTGCTTTGCATTTATCATTTATTTCTTAATTGATAAAAAAAATGTGTGTCCAATATTTTTTGATTACCTAACTGACGCACTAATTTAATTGCTTTTGACCCAGAAAACTAGCCTTTTTAACTGACTACTTTTTTCTTTTCATGCTACAACATTGTGAATCCGATTAAACCTTTTCATTCCATTTCAATCCAAGCAGTTCAAAGGTTTTGTTTACGGGCCCCTATTCCTAAAGTGGGGTCGTTCTAATTTTTATTGCGTCGCTACCTGCGTTCCTCATAAACGATACTACAAGCGATTTAGCGATCACTTACGACGACTCATTGAATCACCCCTCACATATCCGACCTTTCGCCCCAAGCAATAAGACTCACATTCCAATAATTAATTCCTTAATTGATAGAATGTTGGTTACATTCAATTCAATTTTGAACTTTATTGCTAAGCGATAAGACTTTTGATTGCTTTGGCGTTTGACTGTTTGACGAGGCATCTGTGTTGCCAGTTTATGTAACGGTAATACCCGGATTTATGCTCGAAATTATTTCGTCAACCAATTTCGGCTTATATTGGAGAACTTTAGCATTGATGTTGTAAACAATTGAATTTATTTTAAAACATCCAATTAGATTCGTTTGACAATAATCATTTTGATATTAGTGAATAGGTTGGCGAACTGTATTCTAATTAAGAGCATAGTACGAGTATTATTCCTTCGCTAATATAGTTAAACCTTAGGTTTCAGCTATAAATAACTTAAATCTATTGAAAATCAATAGAAAGGTTCGCGTAAGTGAATACTGAACTGAATGCCCATACCATACCACTAAGCAGGCTTAGTTGAATTTAGGTATACATACATATATACATAGTATCACGTCTTTTTTTCCTTGCGGGGTAGACAGTACCTAGGTCTATAAGACCTGAAGGCCCCGTTTAGCATCATCATCATCATCAGGTCTTTTTAGTCTCCACTGCAGGAGCATGACCCTCTCTGTACTACCGGAGCCATACTTGGCCAGAGCAGACAGAGGATTTGGCCTACACTCTCCTCGCTGGCCAGACGGGTTGGAGAGGTTTCATTCGTTTAGCATGTTGGTGGGCATTAGGTGGAAAACGGAATCAAAATAGTGATGGGTTGCTCGCCGCAGCGCCTACTAACATGACTCCTCAGATTTTACCCATTCCCTCGATCGACTCTTACTATCTGCGCGGGAAGAGAAGCAGCTGGTATATTCTACTTTTTCCTTTTCTCGCAGACCACCATGGAAGTATTTAGATTTAAAATTTAGTTATAATCCAGGAATAAAAAATACCTTTCGCTTAATTTTTTAAATAATAGTTCGGGCTGTTGGTCCTGGCTGTCATCATTGGAGGGTGGACGCTAATTTACCTAAAGTCGTAATGCTATATCAGATGCTTTTAGGCAGCTTGAATAATCTGAATGAACTAAATAAACAATGTTTTTGGATTATAGTTTCCTAGCTGTTTTCCGCGAATTCTTCCGCATAGGATTTGGTTTTGACACAGTCTATCCGGGCCTTCAGGCCGCCTTCGGCCCCAGGGTCCCGAAGCATCTCAGGTGAAAATGTTATTGGGAACACACGCTATGATGATAGAGAGTGCTCGCCCAATAATGACTTTAAAAGGCAATTTTATTGATATTCCGCAAGCGAGTCACCTGGTAACCGAACACCACTGCCCATGGACAACTGTAACACCAGGAAGCGGTAAAGATTCTATTCAAACGTCGATTGTCTGTGAGAGTGTGGTACTTCCACGGACGAGCCGGCCCATTGATGCTAGTAGCAAAAATGAATTTCGCCGGTAGCGTGGCTCTAGCACGACAAATTGGGTTGTATCAATGCAATTTTCTTACGGATCCCTATTTTATATTTATATAAAATTTTGCCCATGTAGTACTCGCTCCTAATGTAGATTTCTAATGCGGAAAGAATTTTAATTTTTAAAACGGGCCTGTACTTTTCATTTATCTAGTATAAATAAATACACAAATCTTTCCTCTTTATATACTCACCACACTTGGCTAAATCTAGGTATGTACAACCGTTTATCTGAAACTAACTAGTTTAGCCACCAACATTTAGGGCATCCTGCCCGCCGACCGAAGCGATTTGTTTTTTATAATTATATATAAATATATAGTTTTTGTTTTACTTAATTTTTAAGTATAATTTTAGTGTAAAGGTTATGTTTATACCTATAATAGTAACATAATACTTATTACTTAGTATTTATTTTTTTCAAGTTATTGTATCTTACAAAGCTTTGAGCTTTTTTGTTAAGTGTACTATAGTTTATTATGTAAATTAACTGTTATAAGAGAGCGGTGTCTCCTGGTCCTGGCACAAGAAAATATTGCTTAAAAGGAGGCAACCACAACTAGCCACAATTGAGAACTATTAGTTACCCTATAAACAATTATTTTTTACTTAAAAAGTACCTTTAAAATGTTTTCGCAACATAACGAGAATATTTATCTACCCATAATAATTGAAATGTTGTAAAAAAACTTTACACATGGCAACACATCTTAATTTTATAGCCAATCGGCATTTTAAATCCATAAGCTGGACACAAAAAACTAGAGTAGGGTGCCCGTGATAAAGACATCTCAGGACATCATTTTTTATAGATTTTTTTGGATTGAGGCGATTAACTAAATGGTAGTTTTAATTGCCCCAACTTAATTGTTTGAAAAAGGGATTAGTTTTTATGGTAGCTGTTATTTAAGGAGTTGATGTGCATACCGCATTCTTAGGGCTCTTTTTAATAGCTTCATTCTACATTTAGAAATATATGCTCATTTATGTATGTGAGTGTTACTAGGTTTTGAAGCGAACACTTCTTTAGCGGTGTGGTGCACTTTTTGGGATAGGTAAAAAATGATAAATTTATAACAAAGTAAATACGGAATTAAAAATATATAACAAAACTTCACGTGAATGTATTGTGAGACCTCGACCGTCCCGGCGCTCTAATCGAGTTTCCACATATAAGGAAGTAGGGAGAACACAAGACTCGACACACAGAAGATTAAATTTAATTGTCACAACACTCTCACTTATGACTTCAACATAACATTCTATTAAATAATTAATATATAGATCAGAGAGCGTTACAATTCGAGAGATGATGGTAGATTGAGCGATGAGAGAGAGAGAAAAAGATCTAAAAATGGAATGGAATGAAATTTGAAATAAAATGAGGAATGAAAAGTGGACAGGATGAGAAAGAAATGAGGTTGGACGAGATGCAGCATGCACGTGGCATGCAGCAACGTTACAGTATGGCTTAAACTTTGAGCTACGATGAAATGGAGAATTTCATTAGTTAGTAGTAAGAATTTATGTAACACATTTAACTTAAATATTGATACACACACACACACACACACACACACATATACACTGAAATTTGTAACTGGTCTTCTGGAAACCTTCTTTAACCTCGTTGTGGCTCACTTTTTGGGATGGGTAAAAAATGTTAAACTCGCATCAGGACACGTGACCTGCCGGCCTATTTGCTAACTCAGTGACCAACGTTTTGATATTCATTTCAAAATACATTGCGGCTTTCCTATGATTGACTATTTTTATTTTCTAACAGCCTCCGTGGTCCAGTGGTTAAGGCGTTTGCCTGTTGACCCGGGGGTCGTGGGTTCGATTCCCACCGGAAGCATACTTTGTTTCCAGTTTGGTTAGGACATTGCAGGCTTGAATCACCTGATTGTCTGATAATTAAGATGATTCCGTGCTTCGGAAGGCACGTTAAGCCGGTGGTCCCGGCTGCCATCTGGTAGTCGTTAAAGGAACCACGTCAGAGGCAGAGAGGCGGTTCCGAAGAACTCTGACACCGATAGGTGTCACGGCCAATCGACCATGCACACCCTGTGCATGGTCGATTGACCGTGACACCTACTCGAAATGATGACTATTTTTATGAAAGTATATAAAACGCAATGTTCACCAAAACGTTGTACACTGAGTTAGCAAATAGGCCAGCTGATCGAAAATTCGGAAGACGGACGTGACGTCACGTTTTTACTTCTGCCGGCACTTCCGGAGTGCAACGTGGTGTTTTTTTTTTAATATACCAGGTGTTACAAAACTACGGAATAATATTTAAGGCGCATGATCAGTCCATAATATTAAACAACTATCCCCAGGGAACATACATCGAAAGGCAAAAAAAAAGTTTTTGCCTTCCATAGAAAGTCGATCAGCTGATTGCTTATTTTGTATCGGAGATAGAATTTTTCTTTTCATGTTTCGAAGTTTGTCCCATGGGGAAAGTTGTTTAATATTATGGACTGATCATGCCCCTTAAATATTATTTCATAGTTTTGTAACACCCGGTATATATTGTAAACCTGTGTGGCTTAGTGGCCATCATGCCAAGTTGTCTCCGTGCAAATTCCTCATTAACGAAACTTAGTATGTATGTTCATAGACCGCAACTAATACACTCTTCAGCAGCGCCAGCGGCAGAAGACCTCAAGCGGTGCACAGTAGTCTTGGAAACAACTATTTATTTGAGCCGTTTGGGGTCGAAACTTTAGGACCGTGGGGGCCATCAGCCCATAAGCTGTTCGGCACCATTGCCCATAAATTGATCGAGGTGACCCGTGACCAGTCTATACCTTAGCCAAAAGATCAGCATTGCCATCCAACGTGGCAATGCTGCCAGCCCTCTGGGCACGCTACCACGAGGCAACGATCTACCCGGACTATTTTATTTGTAAATACCTATATATTAATTTTTAATGAGGATCCGTAAAGTTTTTAGTTGAGAATGCAGGATTATAGAGCTAAGAAATCCATCACATACAGTGCAAAAATTATTGTTCTACGATAAAAATTGACGAAGATATGACCAAATTACTAGCAAAATTCACTGGCCGGCCGGTGACGTGACTGTGACGGACGCCGCTAGTCGCCCGTTGGCAGTGACAAGGCGCGCAGTGTTTTGTGTGGTAATTGCGACTTTAAAACAAATGATTTATGTCTAATTTATCTTTTTAACTATGTACACATATTGTATAGTGCCGAACTATACAAACACTTCTTTTAAAACGCCAGAAAAATTATCTTTTAACGTGCCGAAAGACACAAAACTTCTGGAAAAATTAATAATTTTTCACGAAGTTTTGTGTGAATTTTATATCATCTCTTTTTACAACGGAAATCCATTTAAAATTATATTCCGTTGTAAAAAGGGATGATTATAAGACTCCACCCTCTATCCAGGCTAGTAGACATTGTTGTGAATATCATATCGATGTAAGTACCTACATAACTATTCTTACCTTTTATTAAGTAGATTTGGAAATAAGTTAGTACCTATGTATTCTCTTTTTATAAGCCTGATGTATTAATAAAAACATACCTACTTATTTCTTTCTAGTTTGGTGGACAAACCTACTTACCTTCCAATACTTCCGTTTCCATTTCTATGTAATATTCCAAGGTCAATACAATGACACAGGGACGTACTGGAGTGTAAAAAGTAAAATAGTGAATGATATAATATGAATCTGCCCCAGCTATGCCTGATTGTTGTAAGCAAATAAGTTAAAACAGGATGTAAGGGTGACAACCGTTGTATCTAAAATCATTAATATTATATTAATGATTTTAGATTAATCATTAATATATTAAATCAGCCCGTCTAAATGAACAACGTATGGGACCTAGGATTAGGCTAGAAAACAATATCGACATTTTCATACAAAAATGTGAGGCCGATTAAAATATGTTATTATTTTATATTTATATATTTCAGGTTGAAAAAGACATGGAAAATTACGCTACGGTTGGAGGAAAGCTTTAACTGAAGAAGGGAGTTTTGCCTCATTATTTTGAATGTCAAAAGCTTTCAAAAAAACCGGCGAAGGGCGAGTTGGCCTTGCGCACGTATAAGTTTGAAGTTATTATAAATATCTTTACTATATGATGTAACTGAAAATGTATGCATTTCGCAATTTTTACATTATCTGTGCTAAAAGACGTTGCTTCGTACCAAATTTTAAGATTATGAGTTCATGGGAAGTTCCCTGGTAGGTATTGATTCCCTGCGAATATCGAAAAAACATGAAAATTTGCGGTATGATTTTTTCATAGCTCCAAGGGACAGTAGACCTGAATCTTTGATATGAATTTCAGCTTGATACCTCTACGCTCCTAAGTTCCTGCGAAAAAGAGTCTTGACAGACAGACAGACGGATTTATCTTTTGAGGTACGGAACCCTAAAAATTATAGACCTGATTTTAAGAAAATATAAGAAATAGAATAGTTGAGTTTTAAGTACGGACAGTTCCAACCCAAAACCTACAGCAGAAGAAGTTTTGCAAACAAAAACGATCGCTGATATAAGCGATAAGAGTTCTCGTTGAAAGAAGCATGTGGTAGTTAAAAGACTATAAAATGTTCAGACCTTACGCATATGTCCATGTTTCATACTTATTTTTTGATAATATTGTAACAATAGCATGTGGTTTAGTTAATTTACAAAATTGTCTATATAGCAATCAAGAGTAAAAATAAAAATTCTTTCTTTGCTTTGTTTTTCTTTATTAGTTTCCATAATATAATAAATAACAACACTTTATTTCAATAAATTGTTAAATATAGCGACGAACCGAGTCGCCCCGTTCGCTCAGTCGAATGATCGCTCTATGAGTGCCGCCTGCCGACCGCGTTCGGTCCGTCACAGTGACGTCACACGTACCGGCGTGCTATGCGTTTTTGCGGCAGGAACGACATAATGTTTATTATTAATATCTTCGTAAGTAATGGTCCGATTTGGATAATTCAAAAAGATATATCATCGTAATGTCATAAAGAATAATGTGGATATTAGTCCTATTGAATTTGCTACAACTTTACTGATCCTCATTGTAACATTAGTTTAGTTATTTCAAATTTAAATTGTATATACATGGTGAATTTTTTATCGTTTTGGACCTTTAAAGGGGTGACTCAGACCATGAAAATGAACAACTTTTCCTATGGAAACAATGCTGGGAACTCATAAAAATTCGACATTCCCATACAAACTGGCCAGGCGGCGGGACTCTTTTGTATGGAAATGATGAATTTTTTTTGAGTTCCCAGCATTGTTCCCATAGAATAAGTTGTTCATATTGATGGTCTGCGTCACCCCTTTAAGGGTCCAAAATGATCACAATTTCACCGTGTATATTTTAATAAATATTTTCTTAGCTTTTTTTATATACATACATACATAGTATCACGTCTTTTTCCCTAACGGGTTAGACAGAGCCTAGGCCTAAAGGACCTTATGGCCACATTTAGTATGTTGGGCGTGTGGATGGAAAACGGAATCAAATAGTGATGGGTTGCTAGCCGCATCGCCTATGATTCCGGAGATTTTAGCCCAATCCCTTGATCGGCTTTTACGATCTGCGCGGGAACGTTTTTTCTTTTCTCCCAGACCAGCATAGAAGTTTTTTTTTTATACACTCTTAATTTAATAGTTCACTTCACTCAAATGGCGTCGAAACACTTTATTATTACGACTCAATTGTATATAAATGTGTGTAAGTGGTCATATCGGAATGCTGCTTATGGTTTATACCAAATTTTATTGATCGTTAACTTGTCCGCTCGTGCATTTCTCCGAAACTTTACGGACGTGACTTTTCTGTTTTATTCGTTGTCTTCTTTATTTTAGGATTATTGAGTTTTAAGAAAAGACTCGGATACTAATGTTGATTAATAACAAGTCATCAAAAGAAAATTGAGTTACATAAAAATACAAGACAATTTTATTTTATTTTCAAATAGCTTTTGCCCGCGGCTCCGTCCGCGTTAGTGCCGATCCCTCGGGAACATTAGAATTTCCCGGAATGATAAGTACCCTATGCACTTCCCCGGCCTCAAACGACCTGCATACCAAATTTCATCCAAATTGATTCAATGGTTGAAGCGTGAAAAGAAGACAGACGGTTACTTTCGCATTTATAATATTAGTATTGAGTAGTATGGATAGATTAGATTTCTCTTGACTTTAGACCATAGATTTAAAAAAAATTGCGTCTCATGCTTTAGACTAACAATAAAAAACCGGCCAGGTGCGTGTCAGACTCGCGCCCGAAGGGTTCCGTACCGTTATCTATAAAACCGGCAGAAAAACATGTGTGTTGTATGGGAGCCCCCTTTTAATATTAATTTTAATTTTATTTAATTATTTATTTTTAAAAGTAAATATATAATTAAATATTCTGTGAATATTTTAAGCCTCTACTTCTTGCCGTTATCAATATCGAGCAAAAACAAGCAAAAAAGATCACGTTTGTTGTGTGGGAGCGCCCTTAAATATTTATTTTATTCTATTTCTTAGTATTTGTCGTTTTAGCGGCAACAGAAATACATCATATGTAAAAAAAATCTGCTGTCTAACTATCACGATTCATGAGATACAGCCTGGTGACAGACGGACTGACGGACAGACGGACAGCGGAGCGATATTAATAGGGCCCCGTTTTTACCCTTTGGATACGGAACCCTAAAAATGACCGTAATTGAGTCAGATTGGTTTGTTTCCGATGAAGTCAAACATCCTTAGGCAACCTGCACACTAGTGGATTAATCACTAGAGTGTAAAATGGAGAAGGCAAATCATTACATTATTTCCTCCTAAAATGGTCATTGAGTGCGTCATTAACAACACCGACAAGAGCCTAGTTCTTAAATATCAGATAGATTAGAACGACAACTATTTTTATAAATATTTTATTGCATGCAACTGCCTCCGTGGTCCAGTGATTAAGGCGTTTGCCTGTAGGCGGGGGTCGTGGATTCAATTCCCACGGGAAGCATACTTTCTTTAGTTGCTTCCAGTCTGATTGCCTGATAATGAAGATGATTCCGTGCTTCGGAAGGCACATTAAGCCGTTGGTCCCGGCTGCCAGCTTAGTCGTCAAAGGCCGAGAGGCGGTTCCGAAGAACTCTGACACCAGGGTGTAGTGTGCATGGTCGATTGACCGCGACGCCTGCAGGAAATTGTGGGTATTCTATTAATATTTTTTGTAATTAGTTATTCTTGTTAGCAAATTGAATTTACGCGTGCTGGAGGGTGGCTAACCAGATGGTCATGTCATCCTCAACTGCCTGTCTGGTGGTTGCAGGTATAGCATCAGGTACGCGCACCCGGCCTCCCGAGCTACTTACTTTTCCATTCATCCGAGTTAGTAATAGAAATTTGTTGGATTTGGAAAAGGAATAAAGGTATTGACCTTTATTCCTTTTCCAAATCCAACAAATTCCTTTTTTTCCCCAGCTTTAAAATGCTTTTTTTTTTTTTTTTTTTTTATTTATTTATTTATTTGCATCAGGCAACAGAATACTTATAAAATATTACAGGCCCATAGAATATACATATACCTTACAGACTAACATACATATAAATATAATATAAAACTTAAAAAGCTACATTCCACGTTGAGCCAGCGACGTGTTGCGCGTCATCGGAGTGTCGGGTATCGTTCCGCGAAAACGGCGATACACCACACCCTTCGGCCAGAACTCGTCGTCCATGAAAGTCGCCAGCTTCTCCGTCGGGACCCGCACCACAAACGAAGTGAAGTTCACGTCATGGCGCGACTCCAACTTGACGACCCTCGGCGTGATGTTGGTCTTCACGCGGACGTATTCCACCACTTCCTCTGCCTTGGTAGAGTGGAAGAGTCGGGACACGTACATCTGCGTCGTCGGGATGGCTGGACGCAGCAGATGGTTGGCTCCTGTTGGTGCGGTTCCACACTGATTCCGGCAAGGAAGCTTTCTCTTTTTTCGTTCGACTTTAGTGAAGCCCTCCTTGTCTACCTTGTCTTCTTCCTTGCTAGGAAGAACACATTTCTGTCCCTCTGGGGTTTTTCGCTTCTTGCGTTTCGGTTGTCGCTGACGCGGTGGGACAACCGGGGCAATATTAGCGACAACAACCCTATCGGTGGCGGCATTGTCGCCGACGGCAACAGCAGGGGTGTTGACGACGGCAGCATAGGCACGAGTCGGGGTCGACGTGCTCGTCTTCTCCACGGGGGCAGTGGAGCGGGGAGCGGGGCGCGGAGTATCATGCGTCACAGCGACGGCCGGCGAAGCTTCAAATTTCGCTGACTCGAAACTTGCTATTGACACATTCTGCGCACCTCGGCGCGTGTTAATGTTCGAGGCCACAGGTGACCTACTTACCGAATCATTACTCTTTAAAGATAATAATTCGGCACGTAGCTCAGTGATGGTAGTTTCTGATGCCTCTACTCTTAACTGCATGACGGCCAGGCTGGACTTAAGAGCTGTGATGTCCTTTAATAGTCTGGTCACATCGACGTGATCGAAGTTCACCGGTGGCAATTTCTGTAAACGCCGAGCACAAAATGCGGGAACTTCGTCAGGGTCGGTCTCCTTGAGTAGGTTGATAATGTCTTGGAGACTCTTCTCACCTTTCTCATCCCTCCGCCGGGAAGGCATCTGCGCGGCTTTACCGAGCGTCTCATATAGTAGCGTCTTGCCACTATTAATCTCTTCCAGGGTGAAGTTGCTCTTGCAGATCTGCAGGATGCTGACTTCATCCATGCTGTCCTTAGCGTAGTCAATAAAGGCCAGCAGCTCGTTGGCTATAAGTTGCTTAGAGGAACTCATAGCGTCGGTTCGTGCAGCGGACATAGCCGCGCTTATCGTGAATAAAATTCGAAGACTGTGCAATTAGCGGGGCGCGTGCGTCACCGAGCGCGCATTGCGATGCACTCAACTTTTGATGGACAGCAGCGTCGTAAGCACAAGAAGCCAAACAAACTGCGCTCGTCAACCCGCCTGCCAAGTGTTGTGAATATGGTAATATCCTCCCATGGGACAAAGTATTTGGGAGAGGTTTTTGTCTAGTAGTGGACTTTTTAGGGCTGTAATGATGATGTTATCACGTAAAATTATTTCAATTCTCTCACAGAAAAAGCTTATTTCCTATAAGTTAGCCGTGTGGTTTCCGCCAGAGTAAAATAAGACCATTCCAAGTCTTCCCATGGATGTCGTAAGAGGCAACTTAGGAAATAAAAGCTAAAAAAAGCTCATAAACATAAATGAGACCTCTCCAACCCGTCTGGCCAGCGAGGAGAGTGTAGGCCAAATCTTCTGTCTGCTCTGCTCATGCTCGAGAGGATCATGCTCCTGCAGTGGAGACTAAAAAGACCTGAAGATGATGATGATTTTATTGTGAGTCTTTAGAGAATCGAAATATTTTTTTTTATAAACGCGAACTTTTTCGCTTTATGAATTAAGATTCTTCATCATTAGAGAGCTCGTTGACGTTTTTATATTGTAGACTACGAATTGATTTGTGTCAATCACAAATAACTAGCAGACTTTGAACATTCACCTATTTACATACAAATTGGCACGTAAAGTAAAGTAAAAGATTGTAAATAAAAATATGTTTTTATCAGTAAATTGTGTTGCCTGAAATATTTCGTAGCAGCTCGTAGCACATGCTGTAGGCCGCTACGCTGTAGACGTTAATTGTATTTCCTATTTCCAGTCTATGTTATTGCCACTTCCTATTTTCATCAGAGCGAGAGGTATGCGAGCCCATTCCTTAAGTTACTCTCATATATTTTTTTTGCATTTATGTAGTACATACACTCTTTTTTAAATAAGCCATTTAGGTCCCAGTGTTGGGCAGAACCTTCCCCTTCTGTTTTCCACCTTGTTCTATTCATTGCTATGTTTTGCTATCCCTCATTGAAAGCAAACAGCTTGTCTATCCATCTTGCTCTTGGCTTCCCTTTTAAATGTCTTCCATCAGTAGGTAAGTACCCATGACGTTATCAGATGTGTCTATCTTTGTAACGTTTTTGATACATATTTTAAGTAATGTCTAGAAGTATTATCTATCATGAAAATATTATTTAACATTGAAATATATTACGTACAACTTCCACGAGTTATAATTTTATTGAAGGTGTATTACTGACGCCATCTATCGAAACATCTGTATAAAATCAATTGTTTGATTTGTTCTTAGTGCAAGTGGTGGCCAACACTGGTGTCAGATTTTTCAAGCTGCCTAAAGGAATTTGATATACCTTGACGACTGTCATCAATGATTACTGCCGTTTTACGTAACTTTCTAAGCACAGAGGAGCTCGAGATATTTATATGCCTCTTGCGGTTACCCCCCAGTGGGAACCGCGCTCGGGGTTGCTTAACATGCGTAAGCGCTAATAATGGTCACGACTACTGGGCTAATAAATTTTACATTTATGACAGAATTGTAACGAAACTTAAGACCTTACCTACTAGTATTGTGAAATAAAAATGTTGTCATAATCTTCTTACAGTTTCTTTATTTTTATGTATATTTGACGGCAAACGAACAGACGAGCCACCTGATGGAAAGTGGTTACCTTCGCCCAGTTTTGTCAAAATGAAATTTATTCTCTAATGATTGCTGATAATAGTGTAAAAATATAATGATTTCAAAGTGTATAATAAAATGTACTTAGTTGTTTATGTATATACAGAGCGAAAGACCATAAAGGAAAAAGTGACAATAAAACAAAGGTGGAAAATAAATTTCTTCTTTGAATCTTATGGCCTTAGGCTCTGTCTACCCCATCAAACAGGATCTGTATAAATAGATCATTTATAAATAGTTCAATCGGGATCGTGACATTGTTCATGTTTGTATGAACAATGTCACGATCCCGATTGAACTATTTATAAATGAAATCCAAAATATTACTTGTTAGTTTTTTCCTCTGTAATAATTTTATTTTTAAAGTAAACAAGTATTTAATAAAACTCTAAAACGAAACGGTTACTAGACAGGCAACAATCTAAATGAAAACAGGGGTAAAATGTAAACACAATATCAAGAAAGATTCAAAAATCAGACGTAATTAAACGTACGTATGATACGTCATCTGCACAAACAGTGCTTAATTACTGTTCACTGTGTATTATGATACGTAATAACAACGCTGTCCTGACGCACACACAGACAGTATTAGCTGTATGTTTGACTAGGGTGCGATTTAGAGCGATGATTAACTTTTGCTTTTTATTGGGTGTAGAAACTTTAGTTTTGACAAACTACGAAAAAGTAATAATAAGCATACGACAATAAATAATAATAAATAAATATATAAAGACAAATCACACAGATTGAGCTAGCCACAAGGTAAGTTCGAGACTTGTGTTATGGGGTACTAACTCAACGATACTATATTTTATAACAAATACATATATAGATAAACATCCAAGACCCAGGACAATCTGGAAAAGATCATTTTCCATCTTGACCTGGCCGGGGATCGAACCCAGGCACTCCGTGTCGCAGGCTGGCGTGTTAACCACTGCACCACGGAGCTGTCAAACTTTGACAAACAATGAAACATAAATTGAACAAACTGTGCATAATTACTGTTCTCTGTGTATCATACGTAATAACAACGCTGTCGCACTTGACGCACACACAGACAGTATTAGCTGGTTGTTTAACTAGGGCGCGATTAAAAGTGATGTTGAACCTTTGCTTTTTACTGTAGTACCTTTACATAAATACATAGTATCACATCTTTTTCAAGGCCGTCTGGTAACCAGCAGAGTAGAATAGGACCACTCTAGGTCTTCCCGTGGCTGCCGTAGAAGGCGACTTAGGAAATACAAGCTAAACCAAGCTTATAAACATCTGTGAGACCTCTCCAATCCGTCTGGCCAGCATGGAGAGTGTAGGCCAAATCCTCTGGCTACTCTGGCCAAGTATGGCTCTAGTAGTAGAGGGTCGTGCTCCTGTAGTGGAGACTAAAAAGATCTGATGATTATAATGATGACGTCTTTTTCCCTTCAAAATAGTGATGGGTTGCTACCCGCATCGCCTATAGACATGATTCCGCAGATTTTCGCCCATTCCCTCAATCAGTTTTTACGATCTGGGTGACCAACATGTAAGACTTGCTTTTTACTTTAGAACCTCTAGCTCTTTCGTTTCTTACCTTTTTTTCTTGCAATGGCAACACTTCTTTTTTGTTCGATTTCCACGGGGATCGAACCCGGTCACTTGGTGTCGCAGGCAGGCGTGTTGACCGCTGCGCCACGGAGCTAGTCATGTTACAAATAGGCATCGTTTTATAAGTAAGTACCAATTATTAGCGTACACAGCATTTACAATAAGAATGTACATAGTTGATATAATACAACCAGTCCAGCGACAATTCACTTGTTTATTTTTTTACGTCATGCGAATAAATACTCTTAATTCTTAATTACAGTTACGTTTCTCTTCGCTTTATTAAGCTTTGTAATTAACAATAATTAACGGATGTACGAATTAAACGACGGGTCATACGTCATTTGCACAAACAGTACTTAATTACTGTTCTACACTGCACGTGGAAGGAACAAGTGTTTATTGATCAATAGCGCGGTAAACTTCGTACTTCATCTTTTTTAGGCAGTCGAGTGAAAAATAGCCTATATGTTAATCTAGAGTGTCAGTTATCTTCATACTAAATTTCATCAAAATATGTTCAGCCGTTCTTTCTTGAGTTATAAATTGTATTAACTTACTTGACTTTGTTTATTTATGTACATAGATTATGATTGATTAACATTGATTTGAAACGAGGAATTTTTCATGGAATCTATTCCATCATCATCATCATCAGGTCCTTTTTAGTCTCCACTACTGGAGCACGACCCTCTCTGTACTACTAGGGCCATACTTGGCCAGAGCAGCCAGAGGACTGGCTGCTGTGAATATAACTATCTATTCCATATTATAGTTATATTCTATCTTATGATCATTAAGCGATAAAATGTTTTTTTCCACTATTTATGTAATTACTTTTCGCCCGTGGAACACTTGTAAATTAATTAATACGACCTTGTAATATACAGTTACAGATCCTTGTACATTTATATTATTTTAATTTTACCAAAAAGGTGCACCATTCCCAAGCGTGAATAATATTTGTAAAAATTACTCACCCTCCACATATAAGTCTCCGTAGTTTCGTTATATTGCGCAGTTGTAGAGCATATTGCTCGCTCTCTCATTACAGTTTTATACAATAAAAAAAAAGTTCTAATCGGCGCACCGTTCTTGAGCGTCTATATAATTTGTAAATATTACGCACGCTTTCATAGTGTGCGCGCTTTCGCTGTATTGCACAGTAATAGAGCGATGACGTGATTTCCTGAGCTGAGTTATTGCTACTGTAACGGCGCTAAATGCTTCGCACCATGTGACATTGTCGGGGGGTCGATATATTTTTTGTGTATGATTAATAATATGTTTTACGATACAACCAGTTTTTTTAAGTTGAATTGTTTTTTAGTAAAATTGAAACTAGGATGTTAACCACAATGTATACACCAGTTTATTAAAATGATTATAAAATGAAAAAAAAAGGAAGAAGGGGAGGGGAGAGGATGGACTAGGCAAAGTCACATTAAACAAATAAAAGAAAAAAGTGGGAACGGTGTCGTAGTTGGCTACTGAGAGATTCACTAGGAATATATTAGTTTAGAGTACGCCTCAGAATTATGGAATCCTCAATATGACGTGTACATAAATAGATTAAAAGGTATTCAAAAAAGATTCTTAAGATATTTACAGTACAAATGTAGGCAATATCTTCCAGATTACTATGCTAGATGTAAGAAATATCATTTTCTCACGCTTGAGTCTCGTAGAAATACATCGGATATAGTCTTTTTAAATAAATTACTAAATAATAAAATTGATTGTTCACCGTTACTTCAAGAAATTAAATTCAAAGTACCTTATAGGCGATTAAGAACTTTCCAATTCTTACAAGTTCCCCCATGTCACAGTAATTATCGTAGAAACTCTTTTATCTGCAGAGCAAGTAGACAATTAAATGAGTTCCTGAGTGACTATCCGACAATTGACGTTTTCGCTACCAGTGCAACAACAATGAAGCGTGTTGTTGCCGATTCTTTCTTCGATTCTCCCAATTTGTAGTGTGTTTAATTTGTCATAAGTAGCTTATGTGATTTTTATTGGACGGTTGTGTGCGTTTATTTGGTTGAGAAACCATGGACTTACTAAAATTATCAGTGAAAACTTGTTAATGGCTGTATTAGTTACCTAGTTTTTAATTTATTTGTTTGCTGAAATTGAATGCTGTAAGTTTTCCAAACATATAAAATAAAATAAATAATACTGGCTTAATTAGACACATAGAATTGAAATTAATAGTAGTTCATCTATGATTGTATTTTATAAATAAAATATAGGATAGATTTAGGAACATAAAAAACCTAAAAATTGTTTTGAATAAATAATTAGGAATTATAATATTTAATTCAACATTTAAATCCGTTCAATAACCGTCAAAATCGAGTTTAAAAAAATCAATATTTGAGATAAATTTACTAATAAATATATATGGCGATGATATCACGCAAATTCTACTGATTACAATTAAAATATCAATTTTATTAACAATCGAACAATTGTTATTTTCATTATCATTATCACTAAAAGATATGTATACTTATCAATTCATATAGGAAATTGATTCGTGAAAAACGGTACTTCCATTTGCCACAGTGGCGACTCCCCAAGTGGTGGCGAATGGGACAAAAAGCTATATCGCAGTCGTCACTCATCTAATGACTGTTACTCCATTCTGTAATTAGAATGACTATAATTTCGAGTTCCAGATGGCCTCAGTGGCAACGTCTGTTTAGAAATAAAGTGACAGGGTATCGAAAAAATTTATAAAATTGAATACATTTTTGATTATACCTAATTTGTAGACTGTGGGTAATTGGGAATTGACGTTGGTCGGGCTCTACACTATAAGTGTTCGTCTGGGAAAAAGATAAAAGTAACAAGTAAACAAAACTTTTTTTTCTTATTCCATTTGCCACCATCGTGGAAGTCCCCACTAGGGGCGAATAACGCTCGAAAAACGATTGAAATTTTTCCTTTACTTAAATGTACTTTCGCTATCGCTAGGTAATTATTTGAAATGATAATAATCGTATAAGTGTTTTAAATCCGTGATATTGGTAGTTATACGAGCGATATTGAATTTAGCGCACGATAACAATTTAATACCTACTTGGTAGTGTTACAAATATTTTTAAGATTTATCCGATGGGAAGTCGGAAAGGTGCAATTAAGTGATTGGTGTTTATGTTTCTATTACATCGTAATAATAAATTTGTTTTTGGTAGAGTTTTTAGACTTAAATATTTTCTCATACACGGCATCATTTCATAAACTAAGTAATTATCGAATTTAATCAATATTGGAAATTATGCCATTATAATATTTATAGCAAAACTTCGTAAATACGATTGTAAACCACACTGAGCTATAGAAGATTTGAATTGAGTAAATAAAAGATATAACGTATATATGTCCGTCAGTAATCGTCAGTAAATTGGTTGAATCGACGCCGCCGTGCAAAGGTCACATCTCCGGTCTCCAGTGAGGGGGTGGAGAAGGCAACAACTCATAAAATTAAGCGATTTGGATGTGAGTTAGTCTAACTGTGAGGATCGCCGCGTTAACAGCCAGCTAGCCGTCCTCTTCGCACACCATCGCACCCACTCACCGGATTAAGCTTTAGCTTCAGGCCGTCAGTACAACGTCACATGCCGGCACGTTTTGTTCCCAGCGATCGGTGCTACGCTCGTCTTTTGTTCGCGCCATTATTCGGAAGTGGTGTAATTGACACGAACTATTCTTAATTCAAATTTGACGTTAAACTTTTTTGTGTGATTTTTAAAATTGGTTGAGTGATGTTCTTGTGATCAGCCGGATAGAGAACTCGATTGTCGATTGAGGTGAGTGGAAAGAGAAATTAATATTAGAACTCGTTAATTAAGTCTAATGAGATCGAAGTTTTATTGAATCGAGATAAGATCAAGCGATTATATAAACAAAACCAGTAGGCATTCTTGTCTTGTCACCAATTAATAGAGCTAGTTAAGATTGTTTGAATGGTGTCTTCTAATTAAAGTGGTATATTTTTATCAAATCAGTAAAGTTATGAGGTACTTGAATTGATAAATAAATCTTTTACTTTTTATTCTTTTTATCCTCTGCTGAATGAAATATTGAAACAGTTTAACAGTCACTTAATATTTGGAATATGTTCTTTTAGATTCTTCTCTGATCAAAATAAGATCAAAGAAAAACAAGTTATATTATCTATTTTATAAAAAGTTTCATCAACTTTATGAAATCAGAGCTTATAATTTTTTTAGGTATTATTCGCTTGAGTATCTACCTACTTAGCATTCAAAGTTTTGTAAACTATATAGTTTGTTTACAAAAGAAAGTAGGTAAGCTGTCAAGTATGACTTATGTCTAAGTATAAGATCAGTAAATTATTTGTCAAGTTATTCTGACGTCATAATAAGCAGACAGTAATTGCAGCCTATGATTTATGGTAGGTATAGGTAGCCTATTTTGCTATACTCATGGCGAACTAATAATTTATGATAATCTTAAAAATATATAATTTATAAAAAACAAAAACTAGAAATTTGTACCTGTTATAATGCTAGTTAAAAATTATAATAGTAAATATAATTTCAAAGAAAGAAAGGAAATTAATGTAGAGAGCCAACTGTAAATAAAACAAAGAGGAAAGAAACAAATCAGAAGTTTCACGTTTGTTTATAATTACAGAACACGAAAAAACTTTTTTCTAACAAAAAAAAACTAAGCAGTTACCTAGATATGTTAATATGCTTACTGTTGAAGCTTTTAAGTTTAAAAAAGTTCCATTGGCTAAATTGATTTTAATTTGTGAACCCTCACATGTGTTCAAAGTATGGAAATCATTTTAAAAAGATATTTCATTTCTTAAGTTGGATTTTCAAAAGTTTGTCCATATCCTAACTAATATTATAAATGCGAAATTGAGTTTGTTTGTTTGTTATGCCTTCACGCCCTACGTACAAGTATCTACTGAACCAATCGTCATGAAATTTTGCATACACCTTGTCTGGGGTACGGAGAAGGATATAGTGTACATTTTATTCCGGAGAAAAGCATTGTTCTCGAGGGGTCTATATTGACGTGGGTGGAGCCGTGGGTAAAAGCCAGTAATTTGAAGATGAGTCGTCGCAATCACATGTTTTTCAATATGGAAAGTCATATTTATTGTGATTGACATTGTAATTAAGAGAAAATAGAATCCGCAAGAAAAAAGTAACAAATTTAAAAAGTAATAGGTTCTCTCATACATATTCCCCATTCAGCTGGTGACATTTCTATGGGAATTTTATTTTTTATTTTACTTTTTTAATTATTTTTTTCTGCTCCAGTAGTTATATAAAGTACATTTGCCAATGTAAAGATAAAATATGTAAAATAAATTTGTAAAAAAAAAAAAAGATGAAAAGAAATTTAACTATGACAACAGTAGTTTTAAGCGACGGTTCGCTGAAGAAAATGTAATTAATTATGACAATAGTACTGAGGATTCAATTAAAAATTTTACTTATGAGTATTGTAGTAATATTTACATTAATAATATTATTTTTTATTAAATAGCAAAAAAAGGACCAACTACTATTAATGAAAAAACATCCCGCAGCCAATATGTAATAAAAAGTTATTTTTATCATTATTTTAAGTTTTCTTATTAAATAACTAAAAAGAAGATTCTGCTTCTATCCATATGAAAACGAATGAACAGATTTTTTCTACAAATTAAATAAGTAATCAGTTTTTACTTTGAAATGTGTTTTTAATTAATAGGTATGTAGAATGAGTCAAGTAGTATGTAGATAGGTAAAATTAAAAATAATTTCATCACGCAAAAATAACATACTACTCGGATGAATGAGGCAAAAGCAAGTAGCAGCACGGGAGGTCATACCTTCAACCACCCCTTCAAACACCAGGGGTGTTGACCTTCCAAAACATAAAGTAAAAAAAAAAACAACGGGTTGCACAACGGAGTGCCGACATAAGTGAAAACTCCGCGCGGTAGAAAGAGAGGGGTATTACTTCCTCTCCTACGCCGCGCCGGCCGGCGGTCTCAAGTCACAGATCCGTCTTACTAATTTTCGATCAGATCACATGTCCTGACGCGAGTTTAACATTTTTTACACATCTCAAAAAGTGCACAACGCTGCTAAAGAAGTCCTCACTTAAACAAAAAAACTGTTACTCCTAAAGTGTCGTCAGAAGCGAAAACTTTAACATTCGGTTACTTATACAAGGTCCATTTAAATTAAGCGCAAATATTTTAAGAGCTGGGTCCTATAGGACCCATAGGTCCTATAGGACCTAAGGATCCTATAGGACTAAAGCGTTTTTTTGACCTATAGGTCAAAAAAACGCTTTAGTCGCAAATTTTAAGAAATCGACACGCGATATTTTTTTTTTATTATTTCATACATTTTTTTTATTTATATCGATAAATCAGCTGTTTTGATCGTCGAGGTCAGTGACCTAGTATCCATAGTAGAAAATAGTAAAAAGCTGTTGGCCAAGAAAGTGTTTATTTGTACACAGGGTAGAGTTTCATTTTTTATTTTAAATGTTCAGGTCCAGATATTTTAAAAACTAGCGTGCCGATTTTTTTTTATTTTGCTTTTTTTTATTCGACTTTTTTTATAAAGCATTTTTCTAGCTTATGGGAGTCAGCCTTTAAAATATTTGCGCTTAATTTAAATTGATCTCATATACAGAAGTGTCGGTATCGGTAACAGAGTCGCGAGTTGGTTTTTCCTATCTCAAAATATGCCCAACGCGCCTTAAGCGGGTGCCGCGCGAACGTAAAACGTCGCTACTGCGCAAGCCATTAGGCTGCGCAGAACCATTAGGCGATTAGGAAAAAAGATGAAATGTCTTAATATTTTCATATTTATAATTTTATAAAAAAAAAAAAAAAAGGGGGCCACCTCCGAGATGTTAATATAAATATTGTCATGTGAGAATTATTGTTTTAAACGTAAAAATTACAAAGATCTCGAAGAAAAATGTCTTTAAATATCATAACGTATAAATATCATTTTTTAATTTCATATATGATCATTGCAAATTCCAACAAGAGGGCGATCTTGTTCAAGGATCGATCTAAATTATACAAATACTTTTGATGTATTTAATTAATTCAGCGCATAGTACTAGTGATTAAAAAACATATAAATTTTCACAATATCGAGCAGTACCGTCTTAAGAAAATTTCACTTGAAAAATATGCCCATAGAGTTTGAAATAACTTTTTTAAAGCTAATGCCAGCAACACATAAACGCATTGCATCAATATCAATCATTTCAGTAATACTAAAGCAACCGATAACTATATCGTATACGTGTTATTGTAAATGTAATGCTAATTGATTGCCGTCAAGGAGATACGGAGATTGTAGCGGCTGATATTCCGGCGGCCATATTGGATCTGTTGTTTGTCTATTGTTGTAGAATAAACAACTAGACATCTAATAATATAATTCGAATTGATTAAGTTTGATCTTGTTAATTTTAATAAATTTATGAACCACAAATTTAACAAATTTGTTCAGTTCAACGCTTACATTTGTGTGTTCACATTTCAAAGCCTAAGTTTTAGGATGATGATGTTATTGACATTAGGCAAATATAAGTTAATTAAGTTAAATTAGAGAGTAGTATTAAAGTAGTACATACACGAGATAAATTAATTATAAAACACGGTTTCACTCACGTTTATTCAGTTGGAATCGCCAACTAGTTTTGGTCTGTTACGAAGATCATCAACATCGTAACAGACCGAAACTAGTTGGCGATTTCAACTGAATAAACGTGAGTGAAACTGAGTTTTTATAATGAAATTAGATAGTTTTTATTTATGATATTACGCAGTTAGGTTTTTTAGTTAAGGTCTTTTTAGCATCCACTGCAGGAGCATGACCCTCTCTGTACTACTGGAGCCATACTTGGCCAGAGAAGACAGAGGATTTGGCCTACACTCTCCTCGCTGGCCAGACGGGTTGGAGAGGTGTCATTGATGTTTAGGAGCTTTGTTTAGCTTGTATTTCCTAAGTCGCCTCTTACGACATCCATAGGAAGACTTGGAGTGGTCCTATTCTACTCTGCTGGAAACCACACGGCTAAGATGTTCAACGCACAGTTTTGCATAAACGTTAGTATGCATTAAGAAGACATTTTTGGAAATTCATCATCTAAGGATGTAAATCTTGATTGTACTAATCACTATTTAAAAAAAAAAGTTTTGAAGTAATCGTCATTATATGACGAGCGTTGCAAACACCATTGATGATTCTGTCATCCTCACCTGAGATGATTCGGGAGCAGGGGTCCATGAAGGCTCGGATAGAAATCTCTTTAAAGCCGAAAACCACGTGGACAAAGTTGTGGAAAACAGTAGTCATTTCATCATACTTTCCTATCTTTAAATTATCAAACGTCGTTGCAAAAAAGAACGAGTCATTTTACCTTATTAATTACCTTAGAAAATAACCCAGTGAAATACATTAAAATTCTACATCACATACCGACATTAAAATCCTTATGCTTATGCTTACTAATAATATAAATGCGAAAGTGAGTTTGTTTGTTTGTTACACTTTCACGCCGTAACTACTGAACTGATCATCATGAAATTTTGCATACGAGTTTTCTTGAGTACGGAGAAGGACATAGGCTACCGTTTATCCCGGAAAAAGTATTGTTCCCGAGGGATCTGCGGGCGAAAGCTAGTAAAGAATAAAAGTTAAATCCACTTAATACGTTGAGTCATGCCAGCAAAGTTGCAAGTTGCTGAATAATAAATAGGAATCGATATCCGTTCACATCGTCGATTTTATTATTTAGAAAGTACTTAACAACTCAGTTTAATTACGCTATAAGATAACTTTAACGACTGAAATTCATATTTAATCATAACTGATTCATCCTGGAAGTAAAATTAACTGAATTACCGTTATAACCAATTTGGTTGAACAGATTATGACATTAATCGGTAACGATGTGGGACCGGCCACGTACAAAGTCGCGGAAGTTCCGATGGCGTCGTGTGTGGGCCCTTTGATTCCACCGACTCGATAACTCGTTTGAATATCGATTCAGATTCAATTATAAACCCTGTCCCCATCACTATACGGAGTTTGAATTTCGAATGCGACAATATTATGATGGCATAATTTTCTTTTTAATCTTAGGAAGCAGCCAGTTTGCGGCGCATCAAATATGGCGGGTGGACATTGGACAGACCAATTTTTTTAATGAATAGCGGTGTTAATAGTCACGCTTCCTTAATTATAGTGTTTTGATCTTTGATTTTAGGCATAAATATAATCGTTAACGTTTATGATGACAGCGCGGCTACACTAAAGAATTTATTTGAGGAGATATAAAGATATAAGTTCTTTTGGAATGTGCAAAGGAAATGTTTATGCCTTGTTTTTAAAGAAACTTTGATAGTTTAGTTGTTGGCGGTTTTTTTTGACTAATCTCAAAGGAACAGTTAATAGTTATATATGTGACGACCACACACGCTTCTTATAAAATAAGTTTTATACCTAGCTACAACTTTTTTTTAAATTATATTGTACTTATTTAAAAGTATTCAATAAGTTTCATATATACATTTGAAAGTCGGGTAAAGTAGTACCGTGACACCTACACGAAATGAAGATAAATAAAGGTCTACATACTTTTAGACTTATATGATAGACATAGGTTTGTGTTTTTAGAAATAGTCATCCTCTTAATAGAGAGTTGAAAACATGCGCTCAAATTGATAATTCAAGTTTCTGTAGGACAGAAATTTAAGTAGTAGTAGTATTTTGCAATAAAAGTTTGAATTTAGATGGTGATACAAGGATTTATTTTTATTTTATTTATTAAGTACACAATACAAGCAGTCAACTCAACAAATAAATAAATATATAACGTACGGACAAATCGCACAGCTTGAGCTACCCCCAAAGTAAGTTCGAGACTTGTTATGGAATACTAACTCAACGATACAATAATGCGCCGTGTGGTACCCGGCAGAGTAGAACAGGACCACTCCAAGTCTTCCCGTGGATGTCGTAGAAGGCGACTTAGGAAATACAAGCTAAACAAAGCTTATAAACATCTGAGAGACCTCTTCAACCCGTCTGGCCAGCGTGGAGAGTGTAGGCCAAGTCCTCTGGCTGCTTTGGCCAAGTATGGCTCTAGTAGTACAGAGAGGGTCGTGCTCCTGTAGTGGAGACTAAAAATACCTGATAATAATGATGATACAATAATGTATAGCAAATACATGTATACATACATACATAGTATAATAATAATAAATAATAATAATAAACGTTTATTTTCTCCTTTACAAATGTGAGTCTTATATCTAGGTAAGTTTCTAAATTTTAAGTTTTAAGTAGTATCAGGTCTTTGTACATAGTACCACGTAGACAGAGCGCAGGTCTATAAGACCTTATGGCCACATTTAGCATATTGATGGGCATTAGGTGGAAAACGGAATCAAAATAGTGATGGGTTGCTAGCCGCATCGCCTATTGACATGATTCCGCAGAATTTAGCCCAATCCCTCGATCGGCTTTTACGATCTGCGCGGGTAGAGAAGCAGCTAGCACATTCTATGTTTTTTCTTACAGACCAGCATGTTTATATTAGTATGCCACTAGGTAAAATATGCAGAACTGTATTTATTTATTTCAACACCACATTATGTAACATATTTTACGCAAATAAATATTCTGATTCTGATTCAAGGAAGCTGAGGATGAACCAGAAAAACGCTCAGATGATTGATAACGATTTACATAATCAAAATAAATAAAAACACGATAGTAATAAGCATAAGCAATTGTAAATTACACCAATTAGTGATAAAGAGATCAGCAATATTCAGGTAATATAATTTTGCTTACAAACACTAACGATTGACGTCAATCGTGAACGCTCTATATATCTATTTATCGTTTAAGCCGATTATGCTGTTTAAATTAAAACAATAAGACTCATTATTTCATTACAGAGAAGTATACAAAATTAATTTATGTCAACTAGATTTTGCCCGCGGCTTCGCTCGCTTTAAGAAGTAGTAGTCATAGTAGCTTTATGCATGCAAAGTCTCAGCCCGATCGGTTTAAAATTGACAAAGTTTCATACAAACTTTCATCCCCTATTTTATGTCCTTGGGGGTAGAATTGATCAAAATCCTTTCTAAGCGGATGCCTACGTCATAATATCTACCTGCATGCCAGGTTTTAGCCCGATCCGTCCAGTGGTTTGGGCTGTGCGTTGATAGATCACTATGTCAGTCAGTCAGTCACCTTTGAGTTATATATATCTAGATAAATGTACGTGGGTATTTGGGTTTATCTCTTCCATGCTGGTCTGGGAGAAAAGAAAAAACGTAGAATGTACCAGCTGCTTCTCTTCCCGCGCAAATTGTAGGAGCCGATCGAGGGAATGGGTAAAATCTGAAGAATGTTGTAATAGGCGATGCGGCTAGCAACCCATCACTATTTTGATTCCGTTTTCCACCTAATGCCCACCAACATGCTAAACGTGGCCTTCAGGTCTTATAGACCTAGGCTCTGTCTACCCAGCAAGGGAAAAAGACTTGATACAATGTATGTAGGTATTTGGGAAGGTAATTATTTTTTGTGTAAATTCATTTAAGCTCAATTAGACTGAGCTCAGCATAGAGTTTACTCTGTTTTAAGCATGTTTACTTATGGTTGAGTTTTTAACCGACCAGAAAAAAAAACCTCTTTTCAACCGACTTTAAAAAAAGGAGGCAGTGCTCAATCAGTTGTATTTTTTTAAATGTTTGTTACCTCAGAACTCCGTCATTTATGACCCGATTTATATTTTTTTTTATAAAAGGGTATACTTTAAATTTCTATTATAAGTACTTTGAAAGTCAGTTCAGTAGTTTGGTTGAAGTCGGTGTTTTTATATGAAAAAGTATATTGTAACTCAAATTAATTGTAACTCAAGTAGACTGAGCTAAAAATATGTAGAGTATGCTATTTTATGAGCGTTTTTGCATTTACAATGCTATTTTGATATTATTATTACGAGCGGTTAATGTCCCAATGCTGGGTAAAGGCCTCTTTCTCTTTTTTTTTTATTTATTTTATTTGGTTTGGAGGTACTGCATCTGTTCTTTCATCAAAAAAATATGCAAATAAATAGAAGCAAAGCTTAATATTTCCCCACACCATATTCATAGTAAAATTAGTTGTCCAATCGAAAACCGCAGACAAACACCATATATTGCGATCAAGCTGACAAACTCGGCAAACATTCCGAACGTTCATATCAAATGCGTAAAATCGTGCAACATGAGTGAATTAAGTTGTAACATTTGTGGTGTACGTGCAGCTATACCGTGCTTTGTTTCAATTTGAACTTAGGGTTGACAGCTTTTGTTCTAATATTTTACGTTTTGACGTACTCTGGCGCAGTGGTTAACACGCCAGCTTGCAACACGAGGCACTGGGTTCGATTCCATTGGCTTAACTTTGTACTCTGGAATAATCCAAATGTTTAAGCGACTTTAAAAAATGGAGGCGGTTATCAATTCGGTTGTGTTTTTTGTTTTTATTTTTGTTACCTCGGAACTCGTAATTTAGAACCAACTTAAAAAAATATTTTATTTGTTTGTAAGGATATGTTTTCAAATTGGCCCCATTTTAATTTCATTACAATCGGTACAGTAGTTTGATTGAAGTCGTTTTATTACTTTTTTCTCTTTATTTTTTTTGTCATCAAACAGTCATTAACAATAGATTTCCTTATTTATATACTTAATTTAAAAAGATAGACATTGAGTGCCGAAAAATACAATTCTATAAAAGCAATTAACAGAGCACCGTGCAGACTCGTAACTTGATTGTATGAAAGATTTTATTTTATTTGGTTTGGAGGTACTGCATCTGTTCTTTTATCAAAAGAACATGCAAATAAATAGAAGTAAAGCTTAATATTTGCCCCATACCATATTTATAGTAAAATTAGTTGTCCAATCGGAAACCGCAGACAAACACCATATATTGCGATCAAGCGGATAAATTCGGCAAACATTCCGAACGTTCAAATCAAATGCGTAAAATCGTGCAACATGAGTGAATTGAGTTGTAACATTTGTGGTGTACGTGCAGCTATACCGTGCTTTGATTCAATTTGAACTTAGGGCTGACAGCTTTTGTTCTAATATTTTTCGTTTTTAGGGTTCCATACCCAGAGGTAAAAACGGGACCCATTAATTTCGCTCCGCTGTCCGTCTGTCACCAGGCTGTATCTCATGAACGGTAATAGCTAGACAGTTGAAATTTTCACAGATGATGTATTTCTGTTGCCGTTATAACAACAAATACTAAAAAATAGAATAAAATAAATATTTAACCCTTCGTGCGCGAGTCCGACTCGCACTTGGCCGGTTTTTATTTTTACGTACTTTGTGGCGCAGTGTAGTTGTCAAAAGTAGTAGTATTGCTGGTCTCTTTCATATTTGAGAGTTCTAAGCATTGTTATTAGGAAAAGAAAGACATTTCACTTGGTATCAAGCAGAAAATAAGAGTTGCCGTAATAGGGCGTAATAGAAAACTGCATGTTTTCGTTTATTGCTGCCGCATTCTAGGTTTTTGCTGAACGTTTTCAAACTATTTTATAATTACTAAGAAAAAGTTATCTTTAGCTTGCTCGGTACAATGATATGATATTTAGTCAAAGATATAGGTAACATCCAAGTACGAATAATTAATTAGGTTAATTCCGATTTACCGTTTGATTTTCCTACTAATTATACGGAAATTAAGTACATAAATAAACAAATATATACGGACAAATCACACAGATTGAGCTAGCCTCAAAGTAAGTGTGAGACTTGTGTTATGGGATACTAACTCAACTAATTTTATAATAATAATCATTTATTTGCATTAAAAGTGGTGATAGTTAACCCAAAACTGCAATTAATGCAAATTTTTTGTAATAATAAAAAACAATTATATTTATATAGATAAACATCCTCAATAAATAGATAAAGACCCAGGCCAATCTGATATATAGATAATTAGCTTTCGCCCGTGGCTCCGCCCGCATCAATGTCGATCCCTCGGGAATAGTACTATTTCGCGGGATAAAAGGTAGCCTATGTCCTTCTCCGTACTCCAGAGAACTTGTATGCAAAATTTCATGATGATCAGTTCGGTAGTTACGGCGTGAAAGCTTAACAAACAAACTCGCTTTCGCATTTATAATATTAATAGCTTTCGCCCGCGGCTCCGCCCGCGTCATTGTCGGTCCCTCGGGAACAGTACTTTTTTACGGGATAAAATGTACCCTATGTACTTCTCCGTACCCCAGATAACGTGTATGCAAAATTTCATGATGATCGGTTCAGTAGTTATAACGCGAAAGCGTAACAAACAAACAAACTCACTTTCGCATTTATAATATTAGTAAGGATAAGGATAAGGAAGTAAGGATAAATAAAGTAATTCAATCAGTACATAAACCTACTCGTTACGCAAAATAACTGATCAATTGCGTGAAACAAATTAATGTGCAAGCAATCCAGCAACCCTGATTCGGTTTCCAATAAAAATCAATCAACGCTGACGATGAGAGGAAAACGCTTGTTTCATACGAAGGGGCGGCCGGAGGGCTGTGCGAGCTAGGGATGTGCTCGGTTCATCGATATTTATGGAAAAATATCGATAGAAATTTATTTCGATCATTATTTGTAGCTGTTTGATAGCAAAAACGCTTGTTTCATACTAAGGGATGTACTCGAATTATCGATATTGTATTCTAAACATTTATAGAAGTTTGTTGGTAAAACCAATTGATTCATATGCAGGACCGTACGAAAGTCTGTGAAAGCCACGAAAGACCTCCGCCCGTATCAAATAAATATATTTAAATTATCAATAAAAACTATATATTTCTATAAATCTTTCAATACAGTTTAGTTACTTTCTATACAACATAATTATTTTTTGAGTACTTTTCTAAAAAGGAAAACTTACTTGTAAAAGTACATATAAACCTCAAATGTAAATAATAATTGGATTTACTTTTGATGATTAAAGTACTGCGTAGTAAAAAAAAAGACTTTTTTAACTCAAAAACAAAACTATGCATTTGCCAAATAATATTTTTCATCCCTTTGCATCACTAGTTGGGGTCAGGGATTACGTACGAATACAGCGCGCATGAACAACAGAGCACGAATCTGTGATACTACGTTATTCTTAAATTTTGTACTACGCTACTACGCTATTCGTCATTGTATAGTGTTTCTGTCAAATATTCATTATAAAACCTATAAGTATACAAAATTACTCCTTACAAGAGAGCCAATACCTCATTAAGATACCAGAACCCAAGCGTCAAGCGCGCACCACAGGGCCCAAACTCCTGTTTTTGTAAAATATATATACGTTAGTTTTTGTTTGCGTGATCTTCTCACTTCATAATTCACTTTAAATCTTTGATTGAATAGACACCTATATTTTTATCGAAAGATGAATTTATTTTATCGAACTTTCTCACAACACTACTCGGGGTTAGGGATTACGAATACAGCGCGCATGGACGACAGAGCACGAATCTATGATGTTACTCTATGGACGGGTGGAAGGTAATATTCAGTTTGTTTATTACAATACTCAGTCTGATATTCATCATCATCATCATCAGGTCCTTTTTAGTCTCCACTACAGGAGCACGACCCTCTCTGTATTACAAGAGCCATACCTTGCCAGAGCAGCTAGAGGACTTATTTATTGTCCTCTTACTTGTATGAATGGGGGAAAAGCAAGTAGCAGTTCGGGAGGCAGGGTGCGTGTACCCGATATTATGGCATCGGGTACGCGCCTGCAACCACTGGACAAACAGTTTAGGAACGCCTCTGACCTATACCCACCTATTTATCTTTACATAGTATAATAAAATGAAGTCTCTTCCGCTGTCTGTTAGCATAGATCTTTTAAATTGCTAAACAGATTTTGATGCAGTTTTCAGGAATAGATAGAGTAATTCAAGGGGAAGGTTTGTATGTATGATACATATATATACATTACACCCGTGTGAAGCCGGGCCGGGTCGCTAGTTACATACAAAACAAGAAAATAGAAACGGATACGACTAAGACATATTATTTTATTTTTACTTCCTACCAGCTATGGCTGACTCGGAGAATTTTTGCGGGTGAAATGATTATAATGAAATAACACACATTAATTCTACATTTAACCTTTGCTAAAATTCAGTAAAAGAAACATCAAAATAGGTCTATAGCTTTACTTAATTATAACCGATTACAAAACTTATTTTTATCCGATTACAAAAAGGAGGAGGTTCTCAACTCTGTTATTTTTTTTAATGTTAGGTACCTCATAACAATAGTTATTTCTAAACAGATTTGAAAAACTCTTCTTTTATTTGGAAGGTCCCAATCAAATTGGTGCTTTTTAAATATTATCAAAACCGGTTAAGTCGTTATTATTTTTTTTTTTTTTTTGTAATGACTATGTAGCTAGCTCCAAGTGAGCTTTCGCTACTTCACCGGGCGTTTGAGGTCGTTTGATTGAAGTCATTTTTATATGAAAGATTATTTTAACTCTTTAGTTACTATTAATTTAATACAGAACATTTTTCCTTGAACATGTTAAATGTCCTGCAATTTCTATTCACAGAACAGAAATATGATACAACAAAGTACAATGAGATTTATGTCCGCTAGCTAGACTACTCCCAACTATTTCAATTTATGCATTCTATACCGAGTGCTTCGTTTTAAATAAAGGTCTTTTAACAAACTTATTTTCGTTTTCGAATGAAATGTTTTAGTTCTATATATATTTTAGCTGTATCCTACCTCTGAAATCTTCAAATACACTTCTCTTCAAGTATACCTATTAAAATATTGTTAATTGAACATTTAAAAAAAAAACAGTCAAAGAGTCAAACTAAACGCTTTGACAGTTCCTTTTTGGTTCAAGTAGCTAAGGTGTGGAATGAACTGCCTGCGTCTATATTCCCAGACAAGTGCAGTCCCGGGACATTCAAAAGTAGAATAAATGGGTATCTCTTGGATAGGCATGTAACATCCTCGTCTTCATCGTTACTTACCATCAGGTGAGATGGGAGTCAAATGCCTTATCCAACATTTAGTAAAAAAAAAGCATTTATTGTAATTTCAAACTAGCAAACTAGCAATCATAAATTGAAATTACTTTTAACTTTATATCCACCATTTTGTCTCAAACTTCCAACGCGTAAACAGAAAACGAACTTTATATTTGCAAGCGTTCAAACGCGCTCCATCGGGCGCACTCACTCACTCAATAAGACTCAAATGTGCGTCTGCTTGTTACAGGAAGCATCTGAAACCCGAGGGACTTCAAAGCCGCACCGACATCAAACAAACTCGCCAACATCAATCCCGAGTGGCTATTAAATGCTAATTCAATCATAAAAACAAACATGACACACTATTTCCGTACAATTCGTGGCTGAATTTTACACATGAGCGCCGAACAGGGACAGGATTCTGAGGCAGACGATATGCAAACTGTAGTTTCGAGTTACGCGACGCCAAATTTGATAGAGCAAGCCGATAGTCGACTTATTGATACCTTTCAGAATGATACGAGCAATTCTTACGACTATCAATTCAGAGAAGATAGTCTTGATGAGAAAATAAACGTAGATGAGGAAGATAGAGATGAAGAATTGGTTATCGCTGATGAAGTTAGCGAAGCAGACAGGCAAGAATCTCAGAATGGTGAAGAAAATGCAAGAGAGAGATGCAATGATACGAAAAATAATAGGGAAGAAGAGTATAGAAAGGAAGAAATGTATGAACCGTCATGGCATCCACACGTTTATGGGAAACCACCGAAGAAGCCGACACCACATACTATAGAATATATCTTAGGTTTATCAAGTACAGCTGGAAGAAATGAACCTAAAAGATCTACAGTAAGTCAGTTGATGAGTGTAAAGAGAAGTTTTGAAGTGAAAAAGCCTTATTCGAGTATTCAAGTACAAACAGAGGATAGGAAGTTAAGTTTAAGTGCTCATAAGAACAGATTGCAAGAACAGTTGTTGCAGAGAGTGAGGACTAGTGAGTGTGAGGACAAAGTGGGCTATTATAAAAGTGATGAGCCGTTGAACCTGTCTGTGCCAAAAACGAAGGATGCCTGGACGGATGATGATAAGAAAGGTAAGATATATTAAAGATACAATACTGTGTGGCTTAGAATTGGTACCTACCATCCCGACTCTTTCCAGTTAGTTCGTATATCTGTTCAAATCATCATGTGTACCTAATCAAATCTTGCAAGTAAGTAGGTACAAAATAAAAACCGTTTCAAAAAAGATATACTTTCTATCTTGAGTCCTTGATGTTTATCTAATTTGTAACTAAACATTAAAAAAATATAGCTTCGTTGTCGATCTTCTATGCTGGTCTGGGAGAAAAGAAAAAAACGTAGAATGTCCCAGGCTTAATTCTCTTCCCGCGCAGATCGTAAAAGCCGATCGTTAAAAGAACCACGTCAGAGGCCGAGAGGCGGTTCCGAAGAACTCTGACACCAAGGTGTTCATGATCGATTGACCGTGTCATCTACACGAAATGATGATGATTATCATCATTACAGCCGTAAAAAGTCCACTTCTGGACAAAAGTCTCTCCCAATTATTCTTGGTCCCATGGGAGGATATTGCCATACTCGGCGAGCGCAGTTTCTTTGGCTTCCTGTGCTTCCGACGCTGCTGCTCTTCGAAAGCATATACGGGCGGTTTGCCAAGATACAGGTTCAACATAGTTTGGATTGGTTCCTTCCGCTCCTCGAGTACTGTATCCTAAGTTTTAGTTTATAAGTAACATGTATATGGTGTACTTATCAATCAATATTTTTGTATTTTGTATTTGTGGTCAGGGGACTCCAGAAAGAGAAACCTTCTGACAATTCGTGCCGTATCCAGGAGTACTGCCTTCTGTATCTGGCACTTGATCCAGCCATCCAGTGAGAGTCTCTTAGCTGTTGGTCGAGACTCTTCGCTATGAGGCCGTTTGCAGATACGACTATCGGGACAATGATCGTCGAATCCACATCCCACATAGCGGCCACCTCCTGAGCCAAGTCAAGGTACTTGCTGAGGTTATCCTTCTCGGCTTGGACGAGGTTCTCGTCATGCGGGTTGGTGATATCGATGACCATTGACTGGCGTGTCGATCGATCTGACAGGACAATGTCAGGCTTATTGGCGACAATAGTCCTGACCGTGATTACAGATCGATCCCAATAAAGCGTAACACGACCATTTTCGAGAACTGGCATTGGTGTGTACTTATAGTTTATTTTCATCAATTTAATTTCAAGCCGTTAACTGTCCCACTGGTGGGCAAAGGCCTCCATTCCTCCATTTCTTTCATTCTGTTCGGTCTTCGGCTAGATTATTCCAGTTCTTTTGGAATTTGTCGAGTTCGTCTCACCATCGCATTCTCGGCTTGCCAAGTCTTCTAGTACTTATAGTATTTATTTATTATTATCTGGTTGAATCATGTTAGTGCGAATACCCTCGAGACTTCTTTCAGGAAATTGGCTCTAAATCTTTAGCAATACACCACACGTGTCAAAATAAACTGGTCGTTCTCGGAACCGAGGTCGATGCAGGCTATTAACCAGCGCCTGTAAATCAGAGTCAATTAGTCGAAAGCCACTCAAAGTACTCATCAGTTTTAGTGCCGATCAAATGTTGGTTTGAGGTTTGTTTGACGATTCTGAGCAAGAAATAGGATATACAATTTTCAAACTGAATAGTTCCTACGAGTTTATCTTCTACGCATATTTGAATGAATAGGGGATCGGACAAGGTACGAAAAAGAGATCAATTATTTAGTCCGCCTTTTATAATAAAAAATATTTGACCCGTTTTTTTTTGCTTCGTCGAAATAACATAAGAATACTTAGATATAGCGCATTAAAGTTCAAGAGTGGGGGCTAAATACATCATATGTTAGTATAAATTGTATAAAACGTACCCACGTCTGACGTTATGCGATATTTTAAATCAATGTATCTTCGCAAGTTTTTAAATAAGAATAAAAAGAAAAAAAAAGTATCGAATATTTTAAAATAATCCCTAAGACGGAATTACATTTTTTTTTTAGACCGATCCCCGGACATGAAAAAAAAATTTATTTCACGGACATGAAAAAAAAAACAACGGGTTGAACTCCGGGAGTACCGGCAGAAGTGAAAACTTGAACATTAATATTGTGTATTATTTATTATTTTGGAATGTCACGTATTGAGGCTTACGTCGCCTAACACAACTACCCGAGTTTTACAATACGTATAAGGGGAATGGGATATGGTGGAGAATTTCGGCGCCGAGATTGAATCATGCGGTAGCTCTGATGGTAGAGCGTAGGTCGTACATAGACCTAAGTTGCTGGATCACGTCCCGCCCGCATGAAATTTTTTCACCATATTTTATTTCTTGATTTATTAAGAGTATAAATATATATATATTTTTTTTAAATAGCATTGTGAATGCAAAATAAAACACTTTTAAAAATAATTATCTGAATTACTTAAGGATATGTAACATTATAATCCGTTCAAATTCGCAAACACACATTTGGAAAAGCTGCGAGTGTAGTCGTAAAATCTAACTCATATCCTTTGAAGTTTGTGTGTCATAATCATAATCGTTTACCAACTATGTTTGCTCAATATTAGTCATTGATTACATAATGCATTGGTAAATAATCCTGCCAACATAAAAATAATAAAACCCTAAACACAAAGTCGCCAAGGCTGGAATGACGATGATGATGAAAGATCTTATTATCAAATACCGGTGATATTATACGCAGACAATCATGTCCGATGATTGGCCCAGCGATATCCAGGGACAGTTTAGGTATTGTTATGTATGATAAAAGTTCCGAATCTAGTGTCGGTTCGGTGGCTTGAATTGTCCAATGTAGAGATTTATTATGAACAAATGCATTCCTATTTGTATAATATGGATGTCAACAACTATTCTTGATGACAAAGTCGCCAATATAGGTATGTCGGCAGGTCGGCGACTCTTCTATGTATCCATAAAAACATGCGATATTACCGTCGTCTTCGTCTATAATTTGTACAGCTTATCGTCACCTTTTGCAGGCAATGTATCACTCAAAGTAGGACTATTATGAGCATTCCCATTACTGCTAATAAAGCACCGTCTATTCTCAATTCATGCGCTTGCTTTGTATTGAGCGTTTTAATCGGGACCAATACGCAAATATTCTAAATTACAACTACTAAAACATACTTTATAGCACTTTGAACGTTATGCTCTAGAAATAAAGGTCATAAAATCTTCACAGAGACGTTTGAATAAATTTGCAAGATGTAATTTGAACGTGGAACGTCCAAGCAATAAGCTATTGGCCGATGCAGCTGTGTCGTCCATCGCGCGCAGGGTTGCCAACTTATTTATAGATTTGCATTTATATGGATTAATTGCAAACGAATGTGCTGTCTTGCGTCAATTGCAAATGGAACGTGCGTTTGGTGACGGATGTTGCCGTTTGATTTAAGGACGGCCGTTCATAGCCCTAATCGACTTAATGGAGTATTATTAAAGCGGCGATTTATAGACTCGATGAGTCATATCACCTGAACTATTTATTGCAGTTATTTTTATGAGCTTCGCTTTCTTCTAGTACCTTAGCTATTCCTTTTAGAAACAATTTAACCTACGTAACCTACAAACGAAGTGAGTTTAATTTCTGTCTTAAGTTTAAGTCTTAAGTCTTAAGTCTTAAGTTAATTACAACGTATAATTTCAAATTACCTAATAGAATATATAATACCTATTTCCCTAGGACACAGTGTAAACGGCTGGACCGATTCGGCTAATTCTTTTTTTGTCGTGTTCGTTTTTCTATGTGATGGTTTTTATCATCATCATCAACCTACATTCGTCCACTCTTGGACGAGGTCTCTCCCACCCATGGCACGCCACTGAGCTCGGTCGTTGTCTTCACAAGGTTCTTATGAAAGAAAATAATAATAAAAATGGGCGGAAAATTAAAAAAAAATCAAATTCAAAAATACTTTATTTTTCTCTCCAATCCTCATCAATACCCAGACATACAAATTGTGGTAGAATATCTATAAGATTGTGAGAGACTGGTGCCTGAACTAAGCAGAGCCTGTATCTCAGTACACCAGCCTCTCCCCTCACGAATATGAAGCATGACAATAATATTATGGTTACAATATAGGGCATATGAAAAACAAAAATAAGACAAAAGCTACTAGGTACCTAAAAAGACAGAACAACGTCTGTCGGGTCGGCTAGTTGGTTATAAACATGAAAATTAATCATTCCTTTACCATGTACGTCGCATATGTAAGGTAAAGTAACGTATTAGAAAATATCAATACTTTATTTAAACTACCTTGGCCTTTGAATGTATGTGTTTTATTTAGATTTATGTTTTATTTAGGTATCTTTAGTAGCCTTATATAATCAAGAGCGACATATGGCTATTTTTTTTGGTGAACAGTCTTTTGATTTTGCATTGCAATAACAAATGTTCTTCTTCTTCTTATCGAATCGATGGTCAAATTCCCTTTTCCACCCAATACTGTGCAACTTATATTGCATTTTCTGTAGCCATGTATAGGTCCTCCTAAGGGGAAGGCCTCGGGGCACGCTGGGCATGACAGCGGATGTGTCATGGTTATAACAAATGTTGTTTTCACCAAATTCCTCGACTGCAGCCGCCAAGCGAGATATTTTGTAAATTATAATTATTGATAGCAAATTCGATTTTTCCGATCCATAGGCAGCCCTGTCGGTGTCGGCACATCATCTGCCTGTGATCGGATACACACACGATGGAGGATGGTTTAATTTGTTGCGCCCGCGCCGCGCCGTGTTTAGACTAGGCTTAGGGATATACGTTCCCATTTTAATGGAAGTGTACATGAAAGTTGAAAGACTGGACTTCAGTAGCCTTCGACCGCAATAGTTGAAATGACGAAGTGCACGCCTTTGCCCTCCAGTGGGACAGTATGCTGTCCCATTGGAGGACATGATAGATGATTATTCGTAGATGGCCATGGCTAAAATAAAATCGACCCCGTTTTAATTGTTTTGATGAGACTGAAATTCGTTTGACGTATTGACGACTGTGCCGTATTCGAGCAGTTACAATCTTTCACATAAAAAACCGAATAAAAAAACTTCAATCAAACTAGTGGACCGATTGTCATGAAATTTAAATGAGTGGGGCCACTTTATTTTTCATATCAATCGGTTTGAAAGCATACCGTATCGAACAAAAAATAATTTTAAAATCGGTTCATGAATGCCGGAATTCTGAGGTAACAAACATTAAAAAAAAGCACAACCTACATAACCTTCTCATTTTTTCAAGCCTAACTGACTTCAAAAAATGAGGAGGTTTTCAAATAATTAGCTTTTTATCCAGAATAATACCGAGCCCTTTGTATAACAATGGGATTCTATTAGTAGATGATACTCAATACTCATATTCATAGTTACGTTTCTGCTTGGCATTTTAATGCATTTGGAATAATTATAAGATACAATTAAAGGATGATCTACTGAGACGATAATAACGCGATAGTGCAACAATTCTAGGGTTAGTAAGCACAGTAATGATAGATATCATTTATGTAGATACATTACTGTGGTCTAGAACACAGAATAAGTACTTACCTACAGAAGTCGCACTCTGCAAAGGTATTCAAAGAAATATCAACTCAATGTAGTTAGCGATACGGTGTAATTTAGATCGCGTCCGTACGCAGCCCCTTTTAGTTTAGATACCTACAGCAAGCCAAATTTATACTTATAGCCCTGAACATACGATTCATAATTCGTTGAAGTCGGTGAACACAAATGACCAAACGCGCGTAGTCTTACCGGATTTGTTCGGGTCAATTCAATTCAATTCAAAACGTTTATTCAATATAGGTTTCTTTGAACACTTATTAATTGTCATATTTCACTTCTCAACAATTGTTGACGTCAAAAATTTACATATGGCTAAGTTTAACACCGCTTCCAAAGCGGAGTGCAGAAGAAGCGGCAACAAACTGCACAGCGCATTTTCTCCAAGGACGACAACTCACAATTTATGAAAATCTTAGAATTTAAGTATGTGGACTGAGTATACATTGGTATATTTAATGTCATGTTCGAATTGAATTTAAAAAATAATGTCATATTATTGAAATTAATAACACCGAAATAAAAAAGAAATGTCAAATTATGTACCTACTAAAATAAAAATAAAAAAGTCATCTTTAAAAATAACACGTACAGAATGTACCACACATTATAGTCATATAAATACAGAATTACGAGGCGTCCGCGCCAAGCTCAAGCCAAACATTCTTATCATTAATAAAATCTTCGGTCCTATAATATGCCTTTTTACAAAGTAATTGTTTTACATAACTTTTGAATATTCTATCAGGCATATCAAGGACCGATTTTGGCAATTTGTTGTAGTAGCGTATACAGTTTCCCATGAACGACTCGCTAGCTCTGCTTAGCCGATATCGCGGAAGAAATAATTTGTGATTGTTACGCAAGGGTCTATTTATTAAATCACTAACTTTTTTGAACGACAAAATATTTTTCCTTGCATACATTATATTCTCGAATATATACTGTGAAGCTACAGTTAAGATATTAATTTCTTTAAACAACTGTCTGAGTGAGTCCCTCGCGCCCAGGCCGTAGATGGCACGAATTGCTCTTTTTTGCAGAATAAAGATAGTCTGGATTTCGGCTGCATTGCCCCACAGAAGTAATCCGTACGACATTAAACAATGAAAATAACTAAAGTATACAAGCCTAGCAGTGGACTCACCTGTCAGTTGTCTAATCCTTCTAACAGCGTATGCTGCGGAACTAAGCCTATTAGAAAGTTTAGAAATATGGGCACCCCATTGTAGTTTTGAGTCGATTGTGATCCCTAGGAAAGTAGTATCATTGACGAAACCTAGTTTTTGACCATCTATTAAAATGTCAACATCGGTCTGCCTCACGTTCGGGAGAGTAAAAACGCATTGGGTCTTTTGGGCATTAAGCAATAGGTTGTTGGCTGAAAACCAGTTTGAAATTTTTGCTAATATGCTATTTACCGCGGTAACGTCATCACTTTGACGGTCCATCTTGAATATGAGAGACGTGTCATCGGCAAACAGCACTATGCCCGCTTCATTTTCAACCATATAGGGCAGGTCATTGACGTACGCTAGGAAAAGAAACGGGCCTAAGATTGAGCCTTGAGGCACGCCAATTTTTGAATTAGTACCATTTGATTTGACACCGTTAATATCTACTGTCTGAAGCCTATTTGTCAAGTACGATTCTATTAATTCTAATGACTTATTTTCAAACCCGTATTGTCGGAGTTTGAGCAAAAGTGTTTGATGATCAACGCAATCAAATGCTTTAGAGAGATCACAAAACACTCCAATGGCATCCTGTGAATCCTCCCAAGCGTTGTAAATATGAGTAATCAGAGCTACTCCCGCATCGGTGGTCGATTTTCCACCAGTAAAGCCAAATTGTTGGTTATGGAAAAGGTTGTTAGTCTTAAAATGGAATTGCATCTGGTTCAGCATTATCTTTTCAAACACCTTGCTCAAAACCGGGTAGATAGAAATAGGCCTATAATTACCAGGGTCTGATTTTTCTCCTTTTTTAAATAGTGGTATAAACTTACTACACTTCATTAAATTAGGAAATATGCCTCCATCAATGCATTCATTAAATATATAAGCTAAATCAGCAGCAATAATATTTATAATGTGACTCACTACACTAACAGACATACCCCAGTGGTCCTCCGATTTTTTAAAGTTTAGCTGTTTAAAGGCATCAATAATGTCACTGGGGTTAATATGATTATATTTAAATTTAGAATTACAAGGAGGAATATTATTTTTTTGTATGTCCTCGGCACGATTTAGACTAGAGTTAATGTTTGACGTTAGAACTAAAGGAATGTTTGTAAAAAAATCCTCAAATGTATTTACGATTTCTTTAGTTGTGGTATAAGTTTTGTCTCTGCATTTAATTTGAGTAATGTTGTGTCTAGGTTTAATTTTACCAGTTTCTTTGTTTATGACATTCCAAGTTTCCTTAATTTTGTTTGGTGCGTCATTTATTTTTCTATTAATGTGATTGGCTTTAGCTTGTTTACAAACTCTCTTAAATATTTTAGAATAATTTCGAACATACTCAATAAAATGTATGTCAAAATTATACTGCTTCTGGGCATACAGATCAAATAACTTTTCTCTACTTTTATAGATACCAGTGGTAGCCCATTCACTTAATGTTAATTTATTACAAACCTTTACTTGTTTTTGTTTTAATGATTTAGCATATTCAGTAGAGACTGCATTGAATAATCTGTCATAGTGGTCACTCGGGTTATTTCCTGAATACACAACCGAACATAGTTTGTTTTCAATATTACTTTTGAGTTTACTTATATTTTTAGAAGTAATAGGCCTGCACATAATTTTTCCCTTATTTAATGGTATTTCTATTTTTTTAACAAAAGATGCAAATTGGCCAGTGTGATCTGAAGGCAATTTGTTAATAATAGTTTTATTTAAGTACCCATTTTCACAAAAAAAATTATCTAAGCAAGTTGCAGATGAGGCAGTGATCCGAGTTGGTTCACAAAATACATTAATTAAGTTGTAACTTTTAAATAAGTTTAAGAATTGAGTACTTTTTGGAGACTGTTTTAATATGTCTATATGGAAGTCACCGCATACAATTAAACTTTTCTTACTAACTGATGCAATTTTTAGAACTTGATCCATTACTTTGACAAAACATTTAAAATCACTTTTGGGAGGACTGTATACGCAGATAACAATATGATCTTCTAGCTCGGCACAGGCCACCTCAGCACACCGGGTTTTACCTTCGAAGGTGTCGCTGCGCGTAGGTATGTTTTCGATACCTACGGGGAGTGAGACAGGCCTGTCTAAGGTCAAGACTTCAAGAGTAAGCCTATGTAATATTTAAAAAAAACAATGGATCTCACAAAGCATATTTCTCGCTTCGCTTTCGCTACGGCGTGTTCTTAATCGATAATTACAGATCATAAATACGTACCTTTTTCTGGCCAGCATTTAGCGACGATCGTAAACTACAAATAAAGCGATTCGAGTTTGTTTGATTGGCCCATTACGGCTTTATTTAGAGTTGAGACGTAAATTAGTTAGTTGACAGATGCAACACTTAAATATATACACATAATAAAGAAAGTAGAAACTCGGGTTAAAGAAATCTGTATCTCATAAGACAAAAAAAGACACTTACATGAGAACTTAGAAACTAGCTAAATAACTAACTTAACTATGCTCGCCAACCCGCCTGTCAAGCTGGTTTCCAACGTTATTGTTTATTATATAATCAATCATCATCATAATCAGGTCTTTTTAGTCTCCACTGCAGGAGCATGCATGACCCTCTCTGTACAACCGGAGCCTTACTTGCCTAGAGCAGACAGAGGATATTATGTAATCAACGTTCCTAAAAAAAAGAATTATCATTTTTAATTTTTAAGGCGAGTTTGACAATATACTCCCATGGAATGTAGTTTCTAGGGGCTGGACTGGACCGATTTATATGATATTTTATTTATTGGATTTTTCTCCACCCCGAATAGGAGAATAATATTTACGACAAAAAAAGTGAAACTAATTGTTTCACTTTTTTTCTATTACTTGTATCAGAACTAGCTTTCGCCCACGGCTCCGCCCGCGTCAATGTCGATCCCTCGGGAATAATACTTTTTCCCGGGATAAAAGGTAGCCTATGCCCTTCTCCGTACTCCAGAGAACTTGTATGCAAAATTTCATGATGATCGGTTCAGTAGTTACGGCGTGAAAGCGTAACAAACAAACAAACTCACTTTCGCATTTATAATTTTAGTTAGGAAGTTAGAATAACCTAATCAAACCTGACAATTAAATTTGGTTTAAATTCAACAAGTACGTACCTAAGCTATTCTTCTATGTTCATCGTTAATTTTTATCCAACCTTTCAAGAGAAGTGCTTGACAAATCGTTATTAACGCGTTTATCGGGTACATACGCTATTAATTCTTTGTGAGGTACACAAGGACTTATAAACTATAAAAAGTATTTAATAGGCCATTTTTAATCCACAATCGGATTATATATTATATGTATAGCTTAGGGCAGAAGGCCAAGGAACGCTATTTTTATCAAACACACAACAATATAAGCCAGTCGGGCTTATATTTTACATGGGTTGGTAAACTTATACTTCTTTTTAGGGTTACGTACATAAAGGGTAAAAACGGGACCCTATTTATATGGCTCCGCTGTACGTCCGTCTTGTATCTCATGAACCGTGATAGTTAGACAGTTGAAATATTAACAGATTATGTATTAAAATCGAAAATATGGGATGATTATGTATTTCGGAATTTAAACGATTAAATTATACCAAAACGTTATTTTAAAGCAATAAGTCTACCAAAGCGGATTTGTTGCTGGTCTGGGAGAAAACATAAACAGAATATACCCAGTGCTTTTCATCCCACGCGAACTGTAAAACCCGATCGAGGGAATGGGCGCAAATTTAAGGATGTCAATTGGCTATGCGATTGCAGCAACCCGTCACATTTTGATTCCTATCTATTCGCCCACCGATACACTAAACGTGGCATTTGAATCTTAATCTTTAGGTTCTGTCTACCCCGTACTCTGCCGTGTTTAAAATTTTCGAGAAAGGTGAGAACGGGTCGGAAATATTTCCCGAGAATTTCTTCTTTCTCTCAAGTGCGGGAATTATTGATTAATTCTCGAGATATTGGAAACATGAGAACAGAGAATGTCTCCCCGGCACATCACTAGTGATAAGTATGTATTATATCGTGTCAAATATATCAATAACTAGCTTCTTAACTTCGTTTCGCTACTTTTTTTATCGTAAATATTTATACTAGTTCTCGCCTGCAGCTCCGCTCACATTAATGTCGATCCCGCGGGAATTATACTTTTTTCCAGGATGAAAGGTAGCTTTTACGTTAATCCAGCTAATAACCTACCTGTGTGCAAAATTTCGTCAAAATCCATTCAGCCGTCTTGGCGCTAAATAATAACAAATATTCGGGTGTATGATATTAGTAAGGGTATTATAATACTTATTCTGCTATTGCGGGTGATAAATAAATAAATATATACGGACAAATCACACATATTGAGTTAGCCTCAAAGTAATTTCGAGACTTGTGTTATGGGATACTAACTCAACGATATTATATTTTATAACAAATACATATATAGATAAACATCCAAGACCCACCCAGGCCAATCTGAAAAAGATCGTTTTCCATCTTGACCTGACCGGTGATCGAACCGGTCACCCTCGTGTCACATACTGGCGTATATACGTACGGGGTAGACAGAGCCTAGGTATATAAGACTTTATGGCCACATTTAGCATGTTAGAGGGCGTATAGATGGAAAACGGAATCAAAATAGTGATGGGTTGCTATCCGCATCGCCTATTGACATGATTCCGCAGATTTTCGCCCATTTCCTCGATCGGCTTTTACAATCTGCGCAGGAAGAGTAGCAGCTGGCACACTCTTCGTTTTTCTTTTCTCCCAGACTAACATGGAAGACCTCATCAACATGAAACAAATAAAAGATTATAATTTTATAAATAGATTATATTTTTGTAAAGTGCAACCACACATATCAATTGCTCTAGACAAATCATTAGGCACTCCCCACACTAACGCATTTCAGACGCTCTAATCCTGTGCGTGTAAAATGTGATTTATCACCAGACGTCAACATGAAAGGGAAACCCCCAGAGATAAACTAATGCACTAGTATTCGTTTTAATTTGGAGATGGACGGCGTATTTTTAAAGTCAATTACTGTTATGGCTTTTGGTTAAGTCATTTGAAATTATTTTATTAAACACAGGTTTAATAAAATACACATGAATTAAAATCTTTACAAACTTAACTCCCTCCGTGGTCCAGTGGTTATGGCGTTTGCCTGTTGACCCGGGGGTCGTGGGTTCGATTCCCACTGGAAGCATACTTTGTTTAGTTGCTTCCAGTTTGGTTAGGACATTGCAGGCTTGAATTACCTGTTTGTCTGATAATAAAGATGATTCCGTGCTTCGGAAGGCACGTTAAGCCGTTGGTCCCGGCTACCATCTGGTAGTCGTTAAAGTAACCACGTCAGAGGCCGAGAGGCGGTTCCGAAGAACTCTGACACCAGGGTGTGCATGGTCGATTGACCGTGACACCTACACGAAATGATGATGATTTACAAACTTTATATCTATAAATGTTTAGTTATTTTGTGTTGAAGTTAGAGGAGACGATTTCTATGGCCTAGTGGTTATCATGCCAGGCTTCCTCACTGGAGGCCCCGGGCTCCATCCTTGGTCAGGTCAAGATAGAAAATGATATTTTTCAGATAGGCCTGGGTCTTGGATGTTTGTCTATATATTTATCATTATTACATAGTATAAAACTAAGTCACTTCCCGCTGTCTGTCCGTCCCTATATATGCTTAGATCTTTAAAATTACGCAACGGATTTTAATGCGTTTTTTTTAATAGATAGAGTGATTCAAGAGGAAGGTTTATATGTACATTGCACCCGTGCGAAGCCGGGGCCCGGGTCACTAGTTTGTTATAAAATAAAGTATCGTTGAGTTATTATTATAGACCGGTTATAGCCTCCGTACAAATAACGGGTGTGCAAAATTTCATGATGATCGGTTCAGTAGATGGGGCGTGAAAGCTTTCGCCCGCGGCTCCGCCCGCGTCAATGTCGATCCCTCGGGAATAGTAGTTTTTCCCGGGATAAAAGGTAGCCTATGTCCTTCTCCGCACTCCAGAGAACTTGTATGCAAAATTTCATGATGATCGGTTCAGTAGTTACGGCGTGAAAGCGTAACAAACAAACAAACAAATAAACAAACAAACTCACTTTCGCATTTATAATATTAGTAAGGATAAGGATAAGGATATTAGTTAGGATAGGTATGTACCTATCCTAACTAATATCCTTATCCTTACTTACAATAAATCTGTGTCTGTCAAATAATATCTATACTATGTAGTATAGATATTATTTGACAGACACAGATTTATTGTTGTGGTAGAGCCACGCTACCGGCAAAATTCATTTTTGCTAGTAGCATGAATGGGCCAGCTCTTCCGGGATGTACGACACTCACAGAAAATCGAAGTTTTTTACTGTGATTTAATTTTTATTTGTCAATTTTTAACCGTATCTCAGTATGATTGGGATCTCCATTTAAGTATATAAATATTTGTGTTTGGAGAACCCGCTCTTCCTATATAAAATATATACCTATATTTTACAACTTTTATTTATGACATAGTAAATAGGTAGTTTAGTAAAACATAAACTTTTATTAATGACATAGTAAATAGGTTGGCAATAAGCTCAATTCATTAATAAATTGGATAAGGGAATGAGGGGTGGGGGAAGTGAAATGTGTTGTAAGTATTATGTTATGAGCATAATAATTCTATATTGTCAAAGTATAAGTAGAAGCTTTACCGCTTCTATGCTTCGTTCGGTGAGTAAGAGAGACGGAGGCCCATTCTTCCATGCCCCCCCCTCCCCCCAAATCCTTGACAGGGCAGCAATGCTCCTGTCAAACCCTGGTGTTGCTGTCCGTGGGCACCGGTGATCACTTACCATCAGTTGGCTCGCTTGCTCATTTGCCGTCTATATCATTAAAAAACAGACGTGATTTGACGCATTTCATAATAATTCGTAGTACGTGCTTCGGCTCGCGCTATTGGTAGAGCTATTTACTTGGAATTATCATAGATAAGGAGTAGATAAAATCAGTTTAAATATAACCTGACTATGTAACATATTCTCAGTATTTGGGTTGGGTAATCATTTAGTTATATAACTGTTAATTCACCTATCGTTGTAATTTTTTTATTATTATGAGTTTTGGTAGCTTTAAAAGATACTCGTCAATTAATTTTGGCACTGTAATTAATTTCTTATAGGTACATTGAATAATCTATTAACTCACAAAATTGATATTTTTTCGACTTATTTTGTCATGTACTCGATTCTAAGAATTAGAATTTAATTTCTTGCAACTTACCACTTATTTTTGTATTTACTATGTTTATAAATGTCTATTATAAAAAGACTGTAAACTCGACTGATTTTCGCTATAAATATAATGAAAATAAAATACGCTAGACTCTGTTTAAAAAGAGAATATAGCCTATGCTTTCACTATTACGACAAAGACTACAGGGCCCGAAATCCTATAATTTTGGGCGCTGCTGTCTTTGTAGTGTTTTTTGTGTTAGAACTGCATAGGGTATTTGTAATAAAAGAACAATACGGTACTTGAAGAGATTAAACATGAAATTAGGTATTTTCAATTGTAAAACGAAATATCGGTTAGCCATATAAAATCGTAAATTTAGTTCTATTTTTCGGAACTGCAATTAATAGAGACTTTCGAAGATCACACCAAGGGTTCTCTTTCTCCACAGAACGCCGACGGAATTACAGGTAATAGAGACTGATCGAAGATTCAGTGTAGGTTTCGGTTTCGTCAAGTTTCGGCAGAAAAATAGAGTTTCGGTGACATTTTCGGATTCGGCCAAACCTTCGGCCTCACCGAGACTCACGTTTTCGGTATTTTTGAAAACGTACTAACGGAATACCTACTAATACATATTTTTTTTAACAAAACGTTAATTTTTAACTAGTGAGTGACGTCATAAACTAATAACCATCCATCAAAGTTCACATCAACAACCAATCAAACGTAACCACAAGTCTTTTCAGCCAGCCCATTAATAGCCCAATAAATTGCGTGGGCAGCTAAATACATAGCGCTGTAAAACAGAACGCGTCGTTTGAAGTTGATCGTGTAACCTGTAACTCTTAATTGTTTTCATAAATCTGTTTATTGTTTTTGTTCTTGTTTTTAATCTGGATTAAAAAAATCAATACCAAATTAATTGTTTTTTTTCGCACATATCAAATGAAATGCTTTAGCATATTCAGCTACGCATTCAGTAAAAAGCATTTCATAGCACCAACACTTAGAAGTAAACAATATACTTAGGAAAATATCTGTTAATATAAGGTACATTAATATTATTAGAAAACAGGTACAAATGCGGACTTATCACAGAATCAATACTAATATTATAAATGTGAAAGTGACTCTGTCTATCTATCATATTTTCACGCTTCAACCATTAAACTAATTTGGGTGAAATTTGGCATAAAGGTAGTTTGAAGCTCGGGAAAGTGCATACCGTTCATTCCAGAAAATTCAATCGTTCCCGAGGGATCGACACTAACGCGGGCGGAGCCGCGGGCAAAAGCTAGTAACAAATAAATTAAATAATAGGTAATAATAATAGGTAAAATATAATAATATGTAATAGGTAAATAAAAGGTATAGTAAACATATTAATTAAGCTGGCCCTGCTGTAAGTGTGATACTAACTTAACGATACTAGGCAATGGCCAAAAGCAACAGATGACTAGCTCCGTGGCGCAGCGGTCAACACGCCTGACTGCGACACGGAGTGACCGGGTTCGATCCCCGGCCAGGTCAAGATGGAAAATGATCTTTTTCAGATTGGCCTGGGTCTTGAATGTGTATCTATAAATGTATTTGTTATAAAATATAGTATCGTTGAGTTAGTATCCCATAACACAAGTCTTGAACTTACTTTGGGGCTAGCTCAATCTGTGTGATTTGTCCGTATATATATATATATATATATATATATATATATATATATATATATATATATATATATATATATATATATATATATATATATATATATCAAAAAACTGCGTTTGCCAACCCGGTGGTGAGTATGGCAATATCCTCATACTCCTGGAACGAAGAATCCTTGGGAGAAGCTATGACTGGCAGTGGACTCCTCACGGCTGAAACGATAGTGATGATGATATGGATATTTCATTAGATACTTAGGTATATTATTATCACAAAACTATATATCTATATATGTATCCTTACTTAATATTATAAATGCGAAAGTGAGTTTGTTTGTTTGTTACGCTTTCACGCTGTAACTACTGAACCGATCGTCATGAAATTTTGCATACAAGTTCTCGGGAGTACGGAGAAGGACATAGGCTACCTTTTATCCCGGGAAAAAGGGACTATTCCTGAGGGATTGACATTGACGCGGGCGGAGCCGCGGGCGAAAGCTAGTTTGTTATAAAATATAGTTTCGTTGAGTTAGTATCCCATAACACAAGTCTCGAACTTACCTTGGGGCTAGCTCAATCTGTGTGATTTGTCTGTATATATTTATATTTATTTTTATTTAAAACAACGGGTTGCACTCCAGGAGTGCTGGCAGTAAAAACTCGCCTTTGCGGCGGTCTCATGTCACGTGTCCTTCTTACGAATTTTCGATTAGGTCACGTGTCCTGACGCGAGTTTAACCTTTTTTACCCATCCCAAAAAATGCACAAAGCCGCTAAAGAAATTTTGACTTCAATAATGATATGCCGTGTGGTACCCGGCAGAGTAGAAGAGGACCACTCCAAATCTTCCCGTGGATGTCGTAGAGGGCGACTTAGGAAATACAAGCTAAACAAAGCTTATAAACATCTGTGAGACTTATCCAACCCGTCTGGCCAGCGTGGAGAGTGTAGGCCAAGTCCTCTGGCTGCTCTGGCCAAGTATGGCTCTGGTAGTATAGAGAGGGTTGCGCTCCTGCAGTGGAGACTAAAAAGGACCTGATGATGATGATGATGAATGATATGCCTCATACCGCCTCTGCCAACCCTATGAACATTCGAATCAAGAGACTATAATCATTTCATAATATTAGTTCTGCAGTTAACTATTGCATTTTAATGAACGAATGTAAAGGAACAAAACTATCGAAGTAACAATCTAAATATGAACGTTGTGAATGAAGGTATCCAGGGCTGAACGACAACGACACATTTATGTTTATTTCATCATTCCTGCCGTTAGAAGCCCACTGCTGGACAAGGATTTTTTCATTCCATGGAAGGATATTGCCGTACTCACGTATGGTGAGCGCAGTCTTCTGCTTCCGACGCTGCTGCCCCTCGGAAGCATTTTATAAATATAAATAAATATATACGGTCAAATCACACAGATTGAGCTAGCTCCAAAGTAAGTTCGAGACTTGTGTTATGGGATACTAACTCAACGATACTATATTTTATAACAAATACATATATAGATACACATTCAAGACCCAGGCCAATTTGAAAAAGATCATTTTCCATCTTGACCTGGCCGGGGATCATTCATATCGACGGGCAGATTCACCCCTTTAAGGGTCCAGAACGATCAATATTTCACCATGTATCTACTAATATTATAAATGCGAAAGTGAGTTTGTTTGTTTATTTATTTGTTTGTTTGTTTGTTACGCTTTCAAGCCGTAACTACTGAACCGATCATCATGAAATTGTGCATACAAGTTCTCTGGAGTGCGGAGAAGGACATAGGCTACCTTTTATCTCGGGAAAAGTACTATTCCCGAGGGATCGGCATTGACACGGGCAGAGCCGCGGGCAAAAGCTAGTATGTATATATTTTTGTCGGATTGTGTGCCAGCCCTAGGAACTAAATTTGCCATTTCCAAAGGGCACGATAGTTCTGCAGTTTATGACAGCATTCACTAATACAAAGCGATCAAACTATTCAGCAAACTTAATTTGAAACGCAATAGTTGAGTTCGCACATCGAGAGACATAGGTAGTTGTAGTAAAATAATCATCAATTCGACTTTATGTTTTCTTTTATATATAGTTGTTATCTATTTTATACTTCCATCGTATACAAACCGACTATACACGGTGAAATTTTTATCGTTTTGGACCCTTAAAGGGGTGACTCAGACCATCAAAATGAACAACTTTTCCTATGGGATAAAAGCTGGGAACTCAAAAAAAAAATTCGACATTCCCATACAAACTGGCCGGGCGGCGGGTCTCTTTTGTATGGAAATGACGAATTTTTTTGAGTTCCCAGCATTGTTCCCATAGAAAAAGTTGTTCATATTGATGGTCTGAGTCACCCTTTTAAGGGTCCCAAACAATCAAAATTTCACCATATATATCAGTATTTTTCATTTGATAAATTAAGAGAATTGTTGCTTTTTGCGGTAATCAAAAATTCCTTCTTTGTATTACCTACGTAATACTAAAAATACTACAGGTAATTTACTAGCGTAGTATAGCTTTAGACTATTTTAAATAGATCTGATTTAGGAGCAAAAGGAAATGAAGGGATGGGTTGCGCTTATTGGCTCATGTATATCAACCTCTTACTTACATATATACTATCACGTCTTATTCCCTTGCAGGGTAGCCAGAGCGGTCTATAATACCTAAAAACACGATTAGCACGTTGTTGGGCATGTAGGTGGCAAAAAGAATTAAAATAGTGATTGGTTGCTAGCCGCATCGCCTGCTACCATAGTTCTTCAGTTTCCGTCCAATCCCTCGATCGGCTTTTACGATCTGAAGGAAAGGGCCTTTTACTTATCCTTTATTATCACCGATTGCAATCGGAGAACCATTGCTAAATGTAGATCCCCTTTCAACCCGTTAAGAAGAGCGATCATTACAATCACATAAAAAAAAATATATACGGACAAATCACACAGATTGAGCTAGCCCTAAAGTAAGTTCGAGACTTGTGTTGTGGGATACTAACTCAACGATACTATATTTTATAACAAATACATATATAGATAAACATCCAAGATCCTGGCCAATCTGAAAAAGATCATTTTCCATCTTGACCTGGCCGGGGATCGAACCCGGTCACTCCGTGTCGCAGGCTGGCGTGTTGACCGCTGCGCCACGGAGCTAATCAACATGCTTGAAATATCACCAGAAAACAAGAAGATGCAGTGACTCGGCGAGTATAGGAGGAGAGGCTCTTTCTGCCGAGTTTCTGCCCCTTCTGACTTCTTTGTTTTTACCCAACTGACTGGTCGTTAAAGGAACCACGTCAGAGGCCGAGAGGCGGTTCCGAAGAACTCTGACACCAGGGTGTGCATGGTCGATTGACCGTGACACCTACTCGAAATGATGATCTAAAATACAAAAGTGTCCTAAAAAGTTAGAAAACGTTCAAACTTGTCAAGGCGCGTTGGGCGTTTTTCGAGATGGAAAAAGACCATTAAATTTGCGACTCTGTTACCGTTACCGTTACAGACACCTCTGTATATAAGTATATAAGTAACCGTATGTTTAAGTTTTCACTTCTGCCGGCATTCACGGTGTGCACCACTGTTTGTTAAAAGGTCGGGTTTATTTTAATTTTTCAAATAAAAACTCTGGTCCTAAAAAACAGAGCACAGCCCTAATAACTATTCCAAAGCGCCATTAGTTCTGCATTTAACGCCAAGCATCTACAAAGTAATAAAACTATCCAGCAATCTAAATATGACTGGCAATACTTAATATCGTAAACGAGATCAAACTCCCGCGTTTGACAGACAAATGACAGCTCGGCCGGTGTTGCCAGCTCGCCAACTATTTTAATTGCCAGCTCGGGGGCGAATTAATTGCGGATAGACTATAATGTGGCTACACTGACTGATATATGGGGTGTTTACAATATAAATGGTATTTGATGTTGTAGTCATTTGGTATTCTAGGAGAGTAAATTTAATGGGTGTGCCGATCTCAATGAGGTTTTGTATCATTGACTGTTATTAATTTAGACTGCCTACGCGTGCAGCCCTAGAAAAGTGAATCTCTAGATAAGTATCCCATATATCTATATCATCATCAGGTCTTTTTAGGCTCCACTGCAGGAGCGTGACCCTCTTTGTACCACCGGAGCCATACTTGGCCTGAGCAGCCAGGGGATTTGGCCTCCACTCTCCTCGCTGGTCAGACGGGTTGGAGAGGTTTCGTTGATGTTTGTGAGCTTTGTTTAGCTTGTATTTCCTAAGTCGCCTTCTACGACATCCACGGGAAGACTTGGAGTGGTCCTATTCTACTCTGCCGAAAACCACACGGTAAACCTGAAAAACATACAGTGTCAACAGTACAAATCTACTTTTTTTTTACTTTATGTTGGATTAGTTATTTGTCTCCCATCTCACCTGATAATATTATAATATATTTTTATAATACCGGGACATTCCGATGGGCAACTTTTAGGAGAGTGTTGCAGACGTTTTTTATAAAGGGGATGTAAGAGGTACCACCTTTTGACGTGCCCTAAATGCCCCATTCACTGCACACAAAAGGATCTAGAGAAGGCAAACGACAGGGCAGTGGCCGTGGCCACATACTGGGCGAAATTGTTGTAATTATAAAGACATTACGACTCGAAAAGAAGAAGACGTACCTACCCAATGCCAAAAAGCATACGAGGAGACTTGATAAGTGTAGTGTAGATGGAGATATAGTGATATGTTAGAATCCTATCAGGTGGAGATCCATGATCTTATTCTGTTTTAACCTTTGGAGCTTTAAACACATAATATTTAACGGGACTTAGCACGAACCTTTTGTATATTTATTTCCGCTGACGTTTCTATGGAGTTACATCCGTTGGAGAGACTGGAGTCCAGTCTCGCTGCGAACATGCGTTCGAGCTAAGTCCCGTCTTTTTTTTTTTAGTTATATATGCCCCACTGCTGGGTAAAAGCCTCTCCTCTCATGAGCTAAGACCCGTTAAAATTAATAATTATCTATGGTCTTCTCTTATTAGACACGAGGGCCCCGAGTTCGATCCCCGGTCAGGTCAAGATGGAAAATGATCTTTTTCAGATTGGCCTGGGTCTTGGATGTTTATCTATATATGTATTTGTTATAAAATATAGTACCGTTGACTTAGTATCCCATAACACAAGTCTCGAACTTACTTTGGGACTAGCTCAATCTGTGTGATTTGTCACTTTATATTTATTTATTTTTATTTATTCCACGCAGCTTCACTATAACATATAAGTATCTAGTGGTTAATATACATATACTGGGCAACACCGGTATCAGAGTTCAGGTGGTCTAGCATCTGACTTAGGTTAAGGACCATCACCTATTGATGACAGCAGGGACCTCTTCTAAAACGCGGAGAACTCCAAGATACTTCCATGCCACTTCTAGTCACCATTTCAATGGAAACCACGCAGGACTTGCTTAACCGTAAGAGATCCACTGCTGGAGAAAGGCATCTCCCAAGGATTTTTCGTTTTGTGGGAGAATATTGTATTGGCATACTCACCACGCTTGGCAGGCGGGTAGGCGAGCGCAGTTTCTATGCTTTGGCTAGCTCCGTGGCGCAGCGGTCAACACGCCTGCCTGCGACACGGGGTGCCCGGGTTCGATCCCCGGCCAGGTCAAGATGAAAAATGATCTTTTTCAGATTGGTCTTGGATGTTTATCTATATATGTATTTGTTATAAAATATAGTATCGTTGAGTTAGTATCCCATAACATAACACAAGTCTCGAATTTACTTTGGGGCTAGCTCAATCTGTGTGATCTGTCCGTATATATATTTATATTTATTTATTTGTGCTTCCAACGCTGCTGATTGGAAGCATTTTTAAGCTGAGGAAGGATAGAAATTTGTTGGGTTTGGGAAGGAAATTAGAGGTGTTGGGATAGTACTCTCTCGGATGAATAGGGAAAAGCAAGTAGCAGCTCGGGAGGCCGGGCGCGCGTACTTATTTATTTTTATTTTATTTATTAGAAAACCAACAGCATAACAACTCGTAATTACACTCATTTTTAACAATGACAAAGCCAATAATAGGTTTTCCTATCTTTAACAATTATAATAAAATCGAAATCGATGAAAGTTGCACAATATGTGATAAAGAACTACCTATATAGTAAGTATATATACTCGTAATACTGTGTTCTACCGCAGTATTAATAATTCAGAAGAAGAAGTGCCTGTGACGGTGCAACTTCCTCCAAACAAGAAAAGACTACATAAATATTGCTATGATAAGATACTTCCTCTATACATTCTTAATCTATCTAATTATTGAGTATCAAGACACTTAATTATTCTATTCCTAAAGTTTTACTAGATGCTATACTTGCCCATCAGCCAACCATTGACATCCCTGACCGTAATAAAGAGTACGCCCAATGTACTCCTTAAAATAATTATACTACTAGTTCTGAGCTTTATCTATACTAATATTATAAAGCTGAAGAGTTTGTTTGTTTGTTTGTTTGTTTAACCGCGCTTATCTCAGGAACTACTGGTTCAAATTGGAAAATTCTTTTTGTGTTGGATAGTCCATTTATTGAGGAAGGCTTTAGGCTATAAAACATCACGCTGCGACCAATAGAAGCGAAGCATCAATAAAAAATGTTTTTAAAACGGGGAAAAATTATTCATCTATACTAATTAATCATAATAACAGAAATTACCGCGGACGAAGTCGCGGGCAACAGCTAGTAATATTAAAAAGATGAAGAGTTTGTTTGTTTGTTTAAACGCGCTAATCTCAGGAACTACTGGTTCAAATTGGAAAATTCTTTTTGTGTTGGATAGTCCATTTATTGAGGAAGGCTTTAGGTTATAAAACATTACGCTGCGACTAATAGCAGCGAAGCATCAACAAAAAATGTTTTGAAAACGGGGAAAAATTGTTCATTTATACTAAGAAAAGAACTAATTAATCATAATAACAGAAATTGCCGCGGACGAAGTCGCGGGCAACAGCTAGTCGCTAATAAATGTATTATGATTTCATCGAACTCTTGAAACAGATTAGTTTGATATACGATTACAAGCTACCACGCATACATCGTTTTATTATGATGTCTCTCCGTCTGAACGAGCGCTTCTAGGAAACCATGTGTTTGTAAGACTCCACTTATCGATTTATTGTTCGTAAATCGAATGTTAGGTTGTTATTTGATGCCTTAATGTTCGGGATTATATGTTTTGGATTATATATTATGTTCTGAAAGAGAAGGGAGAAGGGACATGGCGCAACATTTTATTTACACTCAATGACACTGACAAGAGCCTATAGGCTCTAGCCTATAGAATAGAATAGTCATTTATAATAATTATAATAACACATACATAGTATCACGTCTTTATCCCTTGCGGGTAGACAGAGGCTAGGTCTATAAAACCTTATGGCCACATTTAGCATGTTGGAGGGCGTGTAGATGGAAAACGAAATCAAATAGTGATGGGTTGCTAGCCGCATCGCTTATTGACATGGTTCCGCAGATTTTAGCCCAATCCTTTGAACGGCTTTTACGATCTGCGCAGGAAGAGAAGCAGCTAGCACACTCTACGGTTTTTCTTTTCTCCCAGACCAGCATGGAAGGGAATATTTTAATTATAACAATTTTTAATAATAATATTTCATTCCTTGCTCACCATAATCATCATACAATAGGGTACTATTTTGAAAGACTTAGAATATGGTGATATGATAACATAAATTCGAAATGTTAACAAGTAGGTAGTGCAACATATTTTGCCACAATTGACGTAGGAATTTCAATAACTTGAGCTTAAAACAATTTTCACTTATAATGTCATTACATCGTATTACATCAATATACATCGTTTATATAAAAATAAAAATTCGTACTATAATCCACAAAAAATTAATTAAAATTAACTGAGATTTTGTTTAATCGGCAAAAGAAAAAATATAAATATTTCTTGATTATCTAACTGACAAACGAATTATATTTTTTTACTATTTAAATTTTCCTTGTTTCAAGATTTTAATATTTATATTACTTACTGCTTGAATCTTATGAATGTTGTGTTTACCTGTAATTGAGTTGCATGTTAGTACACAAAGCGAAATGTTAATTGTAAGTTATTGTCATGTAACCTGTTGGAGTACCTAACAAATAAATAAAAATAAATAAATTTACATGAATGGGAAGCCGTGTGGTTTCCGGCAGAGTAGAATAGGATCACTCCTAGTCTTCCCATGGTTGTCAGAGGCGACTTAGAAAATACAAGCTAAACAAAGCTCGTAACCATCAATGATACTTCTCCAACTCATCTGGACGGCGAGGATAGTGAATGAATGAATGATTTATTTATTTCAAGAAACTAAGTCTCATAATTGGTTTGTAAACTTATTACCTATGTTAGTACTAATTTAATTTAATTTAAAACACTTTAATTTATGTGAGCCATTCCTGCACCATTCCTCCTGAAATGGTACAATAAGTGTAGGCCAAATCCTCTGTCTGCTCTGGCCAAGTATGGCTCCGGTAGTACAGAGAGGGTCATGCTCCTGCAGTGGAGACTAAAAAGACCTGATGATGATGATGGCCTGCATGGGTAAAACATTTTTGATTGATTCAGCACTAAGCATTTAAAATAATCTGTTTATAGAACTTTATATATATGTTACGGCTAATAGGCGAAGTGCGGATACACCTAGTTCTAGTCGGCTTCAACTAGGTGCAGTCGGGCACATGCGGTTAGACCTAGGTGTATACAATACAATACAATACAATATATCTTTATTGCGCCATAATTTATAGTAAACATAGAACATAATTTAAAAACATATGACACAAAGGCGGACTTATTGCTAAGCAATCTCTTCCAGCCAACCTTATCCTACCTATGTATGTGTATCCTACCTATCTTCGGTTAGACCTAGGTATAGCCTTCATCAGAGCGGCTAGAACTAGGTGCAGCCGCACATCAGTGGTTAAACTTAGCTGCAACCTATTTACATCGGCCAAAACTAGGTTTTCAGTTTAGTGATGGATATATAACTGACAAGTATGGCTCTAGTAGTACAGAGAGGGTCGTGCTCCTGTAGTGGAGACTAAAAAGTACCTGATGATGGTGGATGATGGATATAACTGACCTGAAAACATAGTTGTAGCCGATCATAAATAGGTTGCACCTAAGTTTAACCACTGATGTGCGGCTGCACCTAGTTCTAACCGAAGATAGGTAGGATACACCTAAGTCTAGCCGCATGTGCCCGGCTGCACCTAGTTGTAGCCGGCTAGAACTAGGTGTATCCGCACTTCGCCTATTAGCCGTGCCGTAACATATACACCTCTCATCAACAAGCTCGTTCACTCCAAATAGCCAAGCAATAGTTAAGAACATCCATAAAACACCGCAAAAAACTGTTAAAGCTTTGGAAAAGCCACAAAACACTACACTATATTGCGATGTCGGTTAAATAAACAGGAGGAAAGAATAAATCTGTATTAGTATTATGGGCTGTTGGATAGGGGACACCTGTATTATGGTTTTGGCGATTTGGAAACGGAAACGATTGTTTTCTTAGATTTGGGGGAAGTTCGGTACACCACGTTTATAACCGACTTCAAAAAAAAGAGGAGGTATGTTTTTGAAGTAAAAACTAATAGCGGCGTTGTGCACTTTTTGGGATGGGTAAAAAATGTTTATCTCGTTTTAGGTTAAGACACGTGACCTGATCGAATATTCATAAGATGGACACTTGATCTGAGACCGCCGGCATGGCGTAGGAGAGGAAGTAATATCCCCCTCTTTTTCTACCGCGCGGAGTTTTCACTTCTGCCGTCACTCACGGAGTGCATTCGTTTTTTTAATGTTATTTACCTCAGGACTCCGTCATTTATAAACATGGACCTAGGAATCCTAACTAATATTATAAATGCGAAAGTGAGTTTGTTTGTTTATTTGTTTGTTTTTTTGTTTGTTTGTTTGTTACGCTTTCACGCCGTATCTACTGAACCGATCAGCATGAAATTTTGCATACAAGTTCTCTGGAGTACGGAGAAGGACATAGGCTACCTTTTATCCCGGGAAAAAGAACTATTCCCGAGGGATCGACATTGACGCGGGCGGAGCCGCGGGCGAAAGCTAGTAATTTATAAAGCGATTAAAAAAATCTATTTTTGTTTGAACGAGTATGCTTTGCAGTTGGTCCCATTTACATTTTATCACAATCAGTTCAGTAGTTTGATTCAAGTTGGGTTTTCTATATAAAAGATTATTATGAGATACTAGCGGTGCGCTTCGGCTTCGCACGGGTAGATATAGGTATGTTACCTATATATAGCCTATGCTCATCATGGATAGTCCTAAGCGTATGGCTTGTGACGCATCTATCTTACTTCCACCGTTCTCACGTAAAATTATCAGAATCAGAATCATTTATTCGCATATAGTATGGTACATACAGTTGTTATTTTATGCCTTTTTGAAACACATAGGTACTTTGCCAATACTGGAGTACGAATATTTAACGTTAGGTACAAAGCTAAACTAAATTATTTACAGTTACATAGTTTTAGTTACTTAAATTAACAATGGTATTATTTCAATACATCACATTTACAATAATAGTCAATTAGAAAAAAAATCGTTAAGAGAATAAAAGCAGTTTTCTACAAGGTATTTGTACAATTTATTTTTAAATTGTTTAATATTTAATTGTCTTAGATCCTCAGGTAGTGCATTGAATATTTTTACGGCCATATAATATACATTGTCACACGTTGTTGAATTTCGAGCTTATATAAAGGCCGGGGGCGTAAATCTTTAAATTTATTCATTACCTTTTTTAAAAAAAAAATGTAGATTTTCTTTAACGAAAATACAGATTTGTTTTATGTAGAGACTCGTTAATGTAAGTAATTTATGTTTTTTGAACAGTGGTCTGCATGTGTCTATCTGATACTCTCCAAACAACGATTTGATACACTTCTTTTGTAAGATGAACAGAGTTTCAATATTCGTGCAATTTCCCCATATCATAATCCCGTACTGTAATACCGATGATACATGCGCGTGATATGCTAGTAGAGCCGTTTCTAACGAGGAAATTTCTCGGAGACGTCTGAGCGCAAACGAAAATCGACTCAATTTCTTCATAACGGTTTCAATATGACTTTTCCAGTTGCATGTGTCATCAATAGTAATACCTAAAAATTTAGTTTCATTAACAATATTGATAGTGTGTCCGTTGTTTATGATATTTAGATTTAATTTATTTGTTTTATATGTCCCAAATTGCATAATTTTCGTTTTTTTAATATTAACATTCAAATTATTTTTATTCATCCATGATATTATGTCTTTAATTGTAGTAATTATATTATGAAAATAATAATTCTTTAATGTCAAGATCTTTACTTTTTGAGTCAGCCTTTACTAATATGGTCGTATCATCCGAATGTAGAATAGTCTCGTGTTTAGTACATGTTGGTAGGTCATTAACGTATAAATTAAAAAGCAAGGGTCCAAGAAGGGTTCCCTGAGGGACGCCAAGTCCATTTACTCTATATACAGATTGATGCGTAGCTCTACTGTATGAGTTATTTTTATTCCTACTTGTCCTTGTGATGTGGACACACTGATGTCTATCTTGCAGATAGCTGACGAACCAATCATTAGCGATTCCCCTAATGCCGTAACGGTAGAGTTTGTCAGTTAACTTTTTATGATCGACAAAATCAAACGCTTTGATTTTGTCGATCATAAAAATTATCGTCCGTAAACCGACTTTACAGACATCATCATCATCACTGCAGGAGCATGACCCTCTCTGTACTACCGGAGCCATACTTGGCCAGAGCAGACAGAGGATTTGGCCTACCCCCAGGGTTAGTCTAAGGTCAAGAGTAAGCCTATTCAAAATAAAAAAAAAAACACTCCTCGCTGGCCAGACGGGTTGGAGAGGTCTCATTGATGTTTATGAGCTTTGTTTAGCATGTATTTCCTAAGTCGCCTCTTACGACCTTCATGGGATAACTAGGAGTGGTCCTATACTACTTTTTTTCCTTTATCTCATCCAAATATGCTCTTCTTGGTCTTCCTTTCCCTCCCCTTGCCTCAATTTTTTCCTAACATTTTTCATAAATTAATCGTGTCATATAAGGTGACCAAACATCCTTCCTCTTCTCATTCCAATCGTCTTCAGCAGTTTTCGTTTCTAATTAACTTGTCCCAACACTTCTTCATTCGTCTTTTTCTGTGTCCAACTAATACACTCCATACGTCTCCAGCACCACATCTCGAAAGCTTCCAAGTGTTCTCTGTCCTTTTTAGCTAATGTCCACGCTTTGCTACCGTATAGTGCGATACTGCAGATGTATGTCTTTATGAGGCGTCTCATTTTTGAGTACTTTACAGATAACCATTTATTTTTCTACCGAATGTATATTCTATTAGAGATTCTTATTCCGTCATTAAAATAATGCCATGGAGTTCAAAATCAACCTGTATAACAGTTTAATCTATTCAGAATATAATCATTTTATGTCAATAATTTATATTATCTTGGAACGTAATATCGATCAGTCATATGCGTATTATACAATTGTTTTGATAATGCAATAACAACATCACTACATAGTATAAAACGAAGTCGCTTCCCTATGTATGCTTAGTTCTTATAAACGGCGCAACGGGTTTTCATGCGGTTTTTTTTAAATTGATGGAGAAATATATATAGAAGAGGAAGATTTAAGTGTATAATTTATTGCACCCGTGCGAAGCCGGGGCGAGTCGCTAGTTGTTAAATTAAAATGTACATGTGTTTAATAATCTTAAGAACACGGTGGATAAAGATTTTCTTTGAAAATTCGCCAAAGCTTATTAGTAGCATTACTTACGCTTACGCATGTTAAGCCACCCCAGGCGTGGACTCCGTGCAGCAGAAGGCACGTTAAACCGTTGGTTCCGTAATTATGACAGTCGTTAAGCTATGTCAGATACTTTTAGGCAGCTTAGCTTAGCTGTAGCTAGCAGACACCAGTGTTGGTCACTTACACACACGAAAACAAAAATACCTTATCTATCCATTTAATTGTTATGATTCGGGGAAATACCAGACATCAATAATTTATCACCGTATTACTGTTTGTTTTTTCGTATTACTTATATGGATTATGACATTACTGCTATATCTTTATCTTAATTTATTTTTGATACCTTATAAATACACAAGTGATTCGATCGTACATTATCTTTGTTAATGTATTGCATTATCAAAGATATGTAAGATAACTACTTAGATTTTAAAAATAATTTTGGTATCTACTACAAAGTACCTGGATTACCGAGCTCTACTCGCAGTTGTCCTAGGATGAAACTAAGCTAGATCGATTTTTCACCCGAAATCAACATTATACGAAATTTTATTGATATTCTTGAAGCGGTTTTCAAGTATCTAATTATATATACAACGTGATTTTGAACCCCCTAGCTTTATTGAAATCTGGGAATCAGAATCCCTAATAGAACACGGAATTGCAAGAAAAAAAGGTGAAAAACGAAAAAGAAAATTAGGTTTCCCATACAAAGTCGCCGATCAGCTGGACGAATTTCTTTGAAAGGTTGAATTTATTTTTTCGTTTTTTACCTTTTTTTCTTACAATTCTGTATTTCATTAGGGATTCTGATTCCCAGATTTCAATATAGCTAGGGGGTTCAAAATCACGCTGTATATACTTCTACGTATAAATATATATGTTACGGTAAATTTGATTAATTAAAAATTATTAATAATTTTATAACATTATTAATAATAACCTCGTGTTTTGGTAAATGTGAATAAACAATTGAAATTAATTACTTTTGGTAGTTATTATTAATAATTCACTACACTCATTGGTAAAAGTGATAAAATAAATAAAAAAACCAAGTTTTTAGTCCAGCAGGTATTTATTTATAATATGATATGACACACAGTGCTTGTCTCAGATCACACAAACAAGGGTAGGTCTTGTACCTGTAGAAATTGACAAAAAATACCACCTTTTAATCTGAACTCTAAATAAACAAAGTTAAAAGAGTGAGAGAACAGCCTCTTGGCAGCGATAAAGAGTCGCCACTCCAGCTGGAAATACCAATGTATGATATGTCTTTAAACCGGTCTAAGCTGGAGCAGAAACTATTGCATTATGAAAGAGAAATTTGTGGGTTATGGGATTAAAATGTGGCTGGCCTTGCGCGAGGTTATTGCCAAGGATCAGACACCTGATATTATTATAAAACGGCAGAATTATAGACTCGTCATCACCATCAAGAAGGCCTCATGTGATCAAAGTATTAAAAAGGCTTCGGGATGATTCATAGTTATAAATTATTTTGCCCTACCAACATGGGAATGGAAATTGATGTTATTTTTGGAGTCCAAGATGGCGGACGTGACTTTTCATGAAAAATCAGCTAGGGCGTCATTTTTTGGGTTTTTTGTAATCAGTTATGTAATCCAAGATGGAGGGCGCGACTTTTCGTGATAAACCAACATGAGTGTCATTTTCTAGGTTCAAGAGGGTGTAGATCTCGTAAATGATGTCAGTTTTAGAATCCAAGATGTCAGACGCGTGGTATCCGGCAGATTAGAATAGGACCACTCCAAGTCTTCCCGTGGATGTCGTAGAAGGCGACTTAGGAAATACAAGCTAAACAAAGCTTATAAACATCTAAGAGACCTCTCCAACCCGTCTGTTCAGCGTAGAGAGTGTAGGCCAAGTCCTCTGACTGCTCTGGCCAAGTATGGCCCTAGTAGTACAGAGAGGGTCGTGCTCCTGTAGTGGAGACTAAAAAGGACCTGATGATGATGTCAGACGCGACTTTTCATAAAAATGCAGCAAAGGGAGTCGTTCCATGGCGATTTTTGAGGCGTAGATCTCGAAAATGACGTTATGTAACCTAAGATGAAAAACTAGCAGAGCTTCTGAAAGCGGGCGGAACGCCGGTACTGAAAGTCCTTCAGAGGCTCTTCAATTCCGTTCTGCTCGAGGGCGTGACGCCAGAGGCGTGGAACAGGGGCGTGGTGGTACTGTTCGTCAAGAAGGGCGACAATACCCTACTGAAGAACTATAGACCCATCACGCTCCTGAGCCACGTCTATAAGCTGTTTTCGAGGGTTATCACGAATCGTCTCGCGAACAGGCTCGATGCCTTCCAGCCTCCTGAACAAGCCGGTTTCCGAAAAGGCTATAGTACCATAGACCACATCCATACGCTGCGGCAGGTTATACAGAAGACCAGAGAGTATAACCGGCCATTATGCTTAGCGTTTGTGGACTATGAGAAGGCCTTTGATTCGATCGAAACATGGGCGGTACTTAGGTCTCTCCAGCGATGCCGCATCGATCATCGGTATATCGAAGTGTTGAAGTGCTTATACAGCAACGCCATAATGTCAGTCCGAGTACAGGAGCAGAGTACGAGGGCTATCCGACTACAGAGAGGTGTGAGACAGGGAGATGTGATATCTCCAAAACTGTTCACCGCTGCTCTGGAGGATGCCTTCAAGCTGCTAGAATGGAAAGGACTTGGCATTAATATTAACGGCGAGTATATCACTCACCTTCGATTTGCTGATGACATTGTTATAATGGCGGAGTCGCTGGAGGATCTGAGTACCATGCTCAATGACCTCAATGAAGTTTCCCAACAAGTGGGCCTTAAAATGAACATGGACAAGACGAAAATAATGTCGAATGTCCATGTTGCGCCTTCTCCAGTGCTTGTTGGGAGCTCCATACTTGAAGCTGTTGACCAATATATCTATCTGGGTCAGTTGATCCAGGTTGGAAGTTCCAGCTTCAAGGATGGGGTCATTCGACGAATCCGACTCGGCTGGGCAGCGTTCGGGAAACTCCGAAGTGTCTTCTCGTCCAAAATACCTCAGTGCCTCAAGTCGAAAGTATTCGACCAATGTGTGTTGCCAGTGATGACTTACGGGTCCGAAACGTGGTCGTTTACTATGGGCCTCATAAGAAAGCTCAAGGTCGCTCAAAGAGCTATGGAGAGGGCTATGCTCGGTGTTTCTCTGCGAGATCGAATCAGAAACGAGGAGATCCGTAGAAGAACAAAGGTCACCGACATAGCTCAGCGGATTAGCTCTTTGAAGTGGCAGTGGGCGGGGCACATAGCTCGAAGAACCGATGGCCGATGGGGCAGAAAGGTGCTCGAATGGCGACCACGTACCGGCAAGCGCAGCGTTGGACACCCACCGACAAGGTGGTCGGACGACCTAACCAAGGTCGCAGGAAGACGCTGGATGCAGGCCGCTTCCAACCGGTCATATTGGAAATCCTTGGGGGAGGCCTATGTCCAGCAGTGGACTTCTTGCGGCTGAGATGATGATGAACCTAAGATGGCGGATGCGACTTTTCATTATAAATCGACATGAGTGTCAATTTCTACGTTTTTTTTCGGTATAGATCTGGAAAATACATTAGTTTTAGAATCCAAGAAGGCAAATCTTCGCGTGGCCTCTTGCACATCCCGCACGCCGCCCCGCCACCCCTGCCCGCACCTCTGTTGACCAATCGAGAAAAAAATCGCCAGTGTAAGTTTATTTTTATCGGTAGTTATTACATTTATCGGTACTAAGGTCACATTATTAATAATCACCGAAAAATGTGATTAATTTCTCACTTTTACCTCTACATTCGGTAATTATTAATAATGATAGAGAATTATTAATAATTTTTGATTAATCACTCTAACCGTAACATATATACAAGAATTGCTCGTCTTTAGATAAGGATTAGGGGTGTCATCCTCAACTGCCTGTTCAGTGGTCGCAGGTATGGCACCGGGTACAAGTGCCCGACTTCCCGAGCTGTTATTTGATTTTCCCCCATTCAAAGATTCAAAGATTCAAAGATTTATTCAGAAAATAGGCCTTTTCAGGCACTTTTTCACGTCAATTCACATTTAAAATTAAATAATACTTATTATATTATAATCAAATTATTAATTATTGTTTAAAAGCTACAAACTACTAGCGTTTCGGAACCGACCACTGCAGAGAAGAAGACGCCGAAAGAAACTCTTCAACAGTATTGGTCGCCTACTTGCCTGAAGGGCTTTGTATGATATTTAATATTTTTCTTTTCTTTTTTTTTGATGTCATGTTATATACAATTTTAATTTACATATTTTTGTGGAACACGTTATGTTAGCGATCGAGCGTGCAACAACAACAGATATGATAAAAGTCTCAAAGAGGCCGAGCAGACCTGTCCCCCCTGGCAGCACCCGTTCACGAGTTGACGCATGGATCAGCCATCGCTGAGCTCAACCATATTAGAGGGAACTCGACGACCCGACACACAACGCCGCCACCAGTTTGAACATTTTAGTGAGCATGACTTACTCGATCTCAAGCACAAAACTCGAAAACTAATTGTCGACACTCGTTGACCGCAAACATATACATGTTTTACAATTGAGAGTTGATTTTAGACAATTATACAAAATAAAATAGCAGCAACAAAAAAAAAGAAAACAATTATAAGTAAAATTAAAATAAAAGCGTTTAGAGAAGTCCTGCATATCACTCGAGGTCTCGACTCCAAGCATTCTTATCAACGAAATAATCATTAATGCCATAATAAGCTCTTTTCAATAATATATTTTTTGTAACGTCTTTAAACTTCGGAAATGGCAAAGCTGTAATATTGTCAGGAATTTTATTATACAAACGAATACTAAGCCCTAAGAATGTATTCATAGTTTTCTGTAGTCTAAAAGCTTCACTAATTAGTTTATTTTTGTTTCTAGTATTGTATGTATGAACATGACAATTCTTAACATATTTGTGAATATTTTGATGTACTTGCAGTATATTAGCAAGAATGTATTGTGACGCAACCGTTAAAATTCCAGTTTTCTTAAATAACTCTCTAAGAGAATCCCTAGCATTCATCCGAGTGAGTAGTAAATAAATAAATAAATAATCTATATCTATATATACATATAATAAAACAGTAAAAAAATATTGTCTGTACATTTCGAATTTTTGACTGAAATGGATAGAGGGACGCTTAAAAAGAATAATAGAAAGCAAAAAAATTTTTTTGGAATTTCTTGTCTGTCTGTCTGTCTGTCTGTATGTATGATCACGATTATCTCCGAAAATACTGAACCGATTTACTTCAAACTTTCACCAATTGCTTTGTTTTAACTCAGCAAAACATCTAAAGTTTGTTTCATCAAAATCGGTTTATTAAAAAAAAAGTTATCGTCATTTGAATGAACTCAAAGCATTAGTTTGCCTGCAAATATACTAGGTAAATTTTTTATCGTTTTGGACCCTTAAATGGGTGACTCAGACCATCAAAATGAACAACTTTTCTTACGGGAACAATGCTGGGACTCAAAAAAAATTCGACATTCCCATACAAACTGGCCGGGCGGCGGGACTCTTTTTTATGGAAATGACGAATTTTTTTTTGAGTTCCCAGCATTAGTCCCATAGAAAAAGTTGTTCATATTGATGACCTGAGTCACCCCTTTAAGGGTTCAAACTGTTCCTGAGGGATGGACACTAACGGCGGCGTCGTAGCCGCGGGCAAACGGCAAACCAACCGAAACTGCTGCGCCTAGAAACTTGAAATTTGGTACAGGGGTTCTTTAATGATGTAAGTGAGCGCTAAGACAGGATTTTTAAGAAATTTAACTTCTAAAGGGGTAAAATTTATATGGAATTTTCTCATTTTTGGACTTAGAAGTATGAAAGGACTTAGAAGTATATAAGTTCTCGATTAAAATTAAAAAAGATGTGTGTGGGTAGATGAAATTTGGGGGTGGGTGGGTGGTATAAACTTTGTATCGAAATTTTCTCATTTCTGGACTTAGACGTATGAATTTAAGTATATAAGTTCTAGGTTACTATTAAAAATATCTGTGTAGGTAAAATGGACGATATTTTCCCCTGAAGGGGTAAAATAGCGGGGTAAAGATTGTATAGGAATTTACTTATTTCTAGACTTAGAAGTATGAAAATAGGTAAATAAATTCACGATTACAATTGAAAAAGATCTGTGTAGGTCAACTGGAAAAAAATCCCCCAGAAGGGGGGTAAAGTTTGTTTGGAAATTGGAAATTTTCTCATTTCTGGACTATGAAGTATGAAAATAAATAGGTATGTTCTCGATAACAATTAAAAAAGATATATATACATGGGTGAAATGGACAAAATTCCCCCCTAAAGGGGTAAAATGGGAGGGTAAAAAAGGTTTTATGGAAATTTTCTCATTTCTGGACTTAGAAGTATAAATAATATCCATACTTCCATACTAATACTAATATTATAAATGCGAAAGTAACTCTGTCTGTCGTTTTTTTACGCTTCAACCATTGAACTGATTTGGATGAAATTTGGTATGGAGGTGTGAGGCCCGAGGAAGGACATAGGGTATGTTTGATTCTGAGAAATTCTACTTCCCGAGGGATTAATTGTTCCCGAGGGATCGACACTAACGCGGGCGGAGCCGCGGGCAACAGCTAGTTAAATATATAATGGACAAATCACACAGATTGAGCTAGCCCCAAAGTAAGTTCTAAACTTGTGTTCTGGGATACTAACTCAACGATATTATATTTTATAACAAATACATATATAGATAAACATCCAAGACCCAGGCCAATCTGAAAAAGATCATTTTCCATCTTGGCCTGGCCGGGGATCGAACCCGGGGCGCCCTTGTGTCGCAGGCTCCGCCACGGAGCTCGCCAAATACGTTTAATCACGTGAACTGTAATATTATTTCACCTTTTTTGTTTTTTGTAAAACGTTGTAGTTTTTTGTTGAAGTCCTGCGACTTTTTATTCGGCACAACATTCGTGTCTATAATAATTTTCGATAGTCATTCGTCACTCGAAGTCACTCCTCTCCTCGGATATTGATTTATATCGATGAATAAACGGATAATTAAGAAAATATCGGTCCGTCTATTTGATTTAGTGGCCTCATTAATTAATAGCTAGTTTATGGTCTTCGTTTCCTAGGCTTTTACAAAATACCGAGACTATAGAAGAGTTACTGTAGGCAACATAGCACTAAAACAATTTTTGATAGAAGGAATTGTGTGTGAATTCATACTGTAAAATTTTATGAACGATCTGTTGAGCATTGAGGAAAGAATCGTCATATAGACATGTAACGTTGCAGCATGCCACCTGCATGCTGCATCTCGTCCAACCTCATTTCTTTCTCACCTGTCCACTTTCATTCCGCATTTTATTTTAAATTTCATTTCATTCCATTTCTCTCCGTCATGACTCAGTCTACCATCATCTCTCGGATTGTAACGGTGTCCGATATTAATTATAACATAAAATGTTATATGGAAGTCAACATATTATAAGTTGTGAAGTTGAGTTCAATAAATTAATCTTCTTGTCTGTCTGTTGTGTCGAGTGTCTGTTCTCCATTTCTTATATGTGAGAACTCGACTAAGAGCGTCGAGACGGTCGAGCCCTCACAGACATACTGGAACTTCATAAGTGCAAACATGCTTTATTAAATCAAATTTTAAATAGAAAATATAATAATAGTATAACTTTATAATAATAGTATAACTTTATAATAATAGTAGTCGCTTTTTTTTTTATAATAATAGTAGTCGCTGTTCCTGCGTCACATCTCATCATCATCAAAATTTAAGAACGCTCTTATTGGTGGAGCTCCCTCCATCTTACTCTATTTTTTGCCAGTCTTTTTACATTATGGTACGAAATCCTTTCCACGTTTTCCTTTATCTGTTTAAAATAACTGTGCCTGGGTTTTCCTCTCCCTCTCCTTCCCTCTATTTTGCCTTCTATAATAGTTTTCATAAACTGATCATGTCGCAATAAATGCCCTATCATATGCTGAATGCCCTCTTCGATTTTTCGATATTTGTCACATCTGTGTTTCTTTAATTTGTAGTCCCGACGCCATTAGATGTTATCTGCACGGTAGTTGAATGTCATGGATTAATTATTTCGATTAATGAACAGGGCACAATCGTATCTCCTCGTATTGTGTGTCGGATTGAACTTAGTCAGAAAGCGTAAGCATTTATTACATATGTATGTCAAATACATATTATATTGCTTACTACAAAGCGAAATGGCATTTAATCAATCATTGCCAGTGATAGAAACTTGTATGATGATTAGCAATACATTTATTTTGTAGGTACAGGGTTTTTCAACATTGCAAATGTTGAGATGGATGTGTGAAGGGACACGAATGGATAAAATACGGAATGAATATATAAGGGGAAGTATGAAAGTCGCGCCAGTAACAGAAAAGCTCCATAGCAATAGACTGAGTTAGTATGGGCATGCCCATACTGATGAGGAGAGAAGAAAGTCATATCCTTGTGATATGACTTTCTTCTCTCCTCATTCTCCTCTCCACTTCTTTACATACGGCATTGGATATGAAAGTGAATGGAACTCGGAACAGAGGACGATGTAAGAAAAGATGGATGGATTGTGTCAAGGAGAGTATGGTCAAATGGAGAGAACTGATATGCTGTGCCGAACCCACATGAAAAAATTAGGATAGGATAAGTAAGAGAAGAAGAAGAAAGTAGGCTTTTCAATAAGTTTTTTTAAATCCAAATAAAATAGAAATTAAAATGGCAAGGCTTAACATTTTTATTGTATTAGAAAGGTTTGCTTATATTATGAATGATAAATAATATCGGACAAACGTCCACCATCATCACGGTTACAGAACCCAGGTTCTGTCTACCCCGCAAGGGAAAATACGTGATATCATATATGTCGTTCATCTATCACAAGCTTTTATTTAGTTTCACCTGTCCCTATAGTTATAGTTGTCTGTAATCAAATCTTGCAGTTTTTGTTTCACTTCCCGGTTATCAATTAAGCTGAAATTTTGCATGCATGTGTAAATCGGATGACTATAGCACAATATAATGGAATGTTGCGCTGGTCTGATGATGGAGTTGGAAGGTGGCCAAGGGATCTCTTAAACTATGCAAGGTATACCAGTCGTGTGTGGGCTTATTTAATTTGTCTTGGAAAGCACTTTACAGTGTTGATTCGTTTATAATAAAAGCTTAATGTTCTATAGCGCAGAGGGAGGAATATTCTGAATGTATACGTCACTGTAGAATGCTAACCTATTTCTTGTTATATTACTATATTCTCACATGTAATAAAGGAGTAACACCACAACCTCTATTCCAGATCCATCCAAACTAATCAAGAGGAAGAAATCAACGGAAGACGTTAGGTCACCTTTAGGAGGCGAAGGGTCTCTGACCAGTGAAGAGGGGGAGGAGCCAGGGGTGGGGAGGCGGAAGAAAGCGCGGACTACATTCACGGGGAGGCAGATCTTCGAGTTGGAGAAACTGTTCGAGGTCAAGAAGTATTTGTCGTCGGGAGAGAGGGCGGATATGGCTAAGCTTCTCAATGTAACGGAAACTCAGGTAAGTTTATATTTCTTCTTCTTAATTTCCACTTATTGTTATTTAAGGGTGCTCTTGAGGCGCATGTCTCCATACAAACGGCGGTAATAATTGATAATGTAGATATCATTTTAAAAATTGAATCAATTTATATTACTATAATCTATTTACGTCCTAATACAACGTGATTAAAAAATAAATACATAGTTTTACAATTAGCCTCTAAACATCGGTATTTTAGCTCTTTTTTCAAATTGCAGGTAAATATATATCATTATGAACATGAAGATTGTAATATTTTTCAATTTTGTTATATATTTATGACAGAAAAGTATGTTATTTGAATTAATATTAATAACATACTATACGGAATAGTTTTCTTAAAATATGTTATTTCTTAAAACACGGATGGCACGTCGATAACCGCTCCGAATTATGGTATAATCGTCGTCTCATCTCGCTCGCTCGCGTAGTGCCCCCATTTCATGCAAGTGAAACAGCAATAACCTGGGAATACTCTGTCGCCAAGATCGTGCGCCTGCACAGTCAACTCTTAAAAGAGTACGTAAATAAATCAGGCTTGGATTTCTCATAGAAAAGCAATCTCAGAAGAAGTTTTCCACTTAAATTAAACAATTTTTTATAGGTTATGTTTGCAAAGTACTTAAATTAGAGGTTTATAAAATCTTTTCAGCAGGTCCTTTTAGTCTCCACTGCAGGAGCATGACCCTCTCTGTACTACCGGAGCCATACTTGGCTAGAGCAGACAGAGGATTTGGCCTACACTCTCCTCGCTGGCCAGACGGGTTGGAGAGGTCTCATTGATGTTTATGAGCTTTATTTAGCTTGTATTTCCTAAGTCGCCTCTAACGACATCCGCGGGAAGAGTTGGAGTGGTCCTATTCTACTCTGCCGGAAACCACACGGCGAATATAAATATTTTTTTTTACGAAAGGTCAAATGATTGATGACTTATGCATTAATTACTTACATAAAAAAATATTAGAAACTAATGGCCCGCCCCACTTCGCACGGATATACAGGTATTTCTACCGATAGCCTATGTTCTTCAGAAATAATGTAGAATTCTAATGATATTTTTTTTTCAAAAGTCTGTAGTTTCGCAGCCTATTCAATGCAAACAAACAATCAAACCTTTCGTCTTTATAATTGTATATAAATAAATAAATGTAGATGTAGACAATAGGCTAGTTTCCTAAAAAAATATAAGTAATTAGTCCGTCAGTTAGATATTCAAAAAATATTGTACACGTATTTTTTCTTCTGTCGATTAAACAAAAAATGATAAAGATTGCAGTTCCGTGTGACGTCATAGTTTGCTACAATTTTTAGCAAACTTTGACGTCACGAGCCCCCACTCTGAACTTTGATGCGCTTTATCTTTATTATTTATTGTTTATTTGACAAAAGAAAAAATACGTGTCCAATATTTTTTGATTATTCAACTGACGGACTAATTGTTATGTTATTATTACGACCCAGGAAACTAGCCTATTGGATGCAGCGAGATCTTCAATTTCTAATGACCTGATTTTCATTATTTTATGAATAAGAATAAACTAATCATAGGCATAACCATTGTTACAAACGAATCTAAAAGCCTATAAAGGCCCATCTCGTAATTAAGACAAAGCGGCTATCTCGTGCTTCCCCGAAATACCCGACGAAATTAAACGTTTTAAACTGTAACCCATACGCCCGTGTTATTCTTCATTTACTTATACTGTGGCACAAGTTAAGAGCCCTGAGAGGGATGTATATAATTGTTAGTTAATTAATTTTAAAAATCATACTAGCGTGTTATATTTCATTTGGACAAGCTCTGTGGCCCAGTGACCATCATGCCTGCCACTACCGAAGTTCCTGTGTTCGATCCTCGGTCAGGTCATAATGGAAAATTATCGTTTTCAGATTGGCCTGGGTCTTGGATGTTTATTTATATATGTATTTGTTCTAAAATATAGTATCATTGAGTTATCGTATAGTATCCCATAACAAAAGTCTCAAACTTACTTTGGGCTATAGCTCAATCTGTGTGATTTGTCCGTATAAACATAGTTTCATAAAATATATTTATTAACTAATAAAATTAAAATACAACTGCCTTGGCAGAAAATTTATAGCGTATGTCACTCGGGTGTAAGGATTCTAACAATACGTCATTCATTCAAGCCCAATGAGGTTTAAATAAGTGATGGTGGAACAGACACACTGACATACATGAATAAATACTTACCTATTTATGTACATACTTATATACATACATGACTCCGAAAACAATACATTCCTTTTTTAGCAGTCGCATAAAAAGTCTAATTGGTTATTAAGAGGCTTTATTTCAATCGAATTCATGAAAGTTTTTATCACACGAATCTGAACAGTAGATATTCCATTTTTGTATGAAAGAGCAGATATTTTTTTCACGATGTCGAAGTTGGTCCCATAATAAAAGTTGTTCAGATTCGTGGTCTGAGGCACTCTTTAAACGTTTCCTAATGCAATTTCACTCTGTATTTCATTAGAACAGCTGATATCACAATTTACATCAACAAAGCAATTATAAATTAAATTTGACGCATCTAATATAAAATGCGTATTCCGGAAGTATATTCATGAATGATTTGCTAATCGCCTACGTCAGTCTAACGCGACGTCATTTCTTTAAACTAATGTCCTACTTTGCCTCAGTTCAGTTATTTGTCAACTTGGCAAATGTGAAAACGTGACTACCTTAGCCCTTGCTGTTCTATGAATTTTATGCAATAATCATCCTAAATATAATGTTTACTAAAAGTTATAAAACTGGCCAAGTGCGAGTCGGACTCGCGCACGAAGGGTTCCGTAGTGTCTCTAAATATATATAACTCAAAGGTGACTGACTGACTGACATAGTGATCTGTCAACGCACAGCCCAAACTACTGGATGGATCGGGCTGAAATTTGGCATGCAGGTAGATGTTATGACGTAGGCAACTGCTAAGAAAGGATTTTGATCAATTCTAAGGGGATAAAATAGGCGATGAAAGTTTGTATACTTCTTAACGCGAGCGAAGCGGCGGGCAAAAACTAGTTATCTATAAAAACAAAAAAAAAAACATGTCTGTTGAATGGGATAAATATTAATATTAAAGGGCCCCAAATTTAATATTAATTTTATTTTATCATTTATTTTTAAAGTGAATATATAACTAAATATTCTGTGAATATTTCAAGCGTCTACCTGATACCGTTATCAATATCGAGCAAAAACAAGCAAAAGAAATCACGTTTGTTGTATGGGAGCCCCCTTAAATATTTATTTTATTCTATTTTTGAGGATTTGTTCTTATAGCGGCAAAAGAAATACATCATTTGTGAAAATTTCAACTGTATGACTATCGCGGTTCATGAGATACATACAGCCTGGTGACAGACGGACAGATAGACATACAGACGGACATCGGAGCGATATTAATAGGGTCCCGTTTGTACCGTTTGGGTACGGAACCCCAAAAAATAAACACCGACTACTATGTTTCTGTAAGTATGGCAAAGGGGTTGCGATAGCGACATGAAATATTCAAACTAGGCTGTTCTACATTTTTTAACTATAAATTAAATTCAAAACTACTTCTATATAGAAAACAAAATGACAAATAAAATATCCCTGGCAGCTTATTACCCCGTGGCACCGTGCCCAGAAGGCTTGGCTATGCTAATCTTATGCCCAAAATACCTACAGTTGTTACAATTGTTTTCTTACTTAGTAGCGAAATATTATTATGTTTGAAGAATATCTGATATGTTTGTTATCGCGTTTCTTTGAAAATGAAAATTAAATGTCATTGACGTATTTCAACACATATATTAAAGAAGATGAGTTAGGGGGCGTCCATTAATTACATGAGGCTATTTTGGCGATTTTTCTACCCCTACACCCCCATGGTGAGATCTCGTTAGATTTAACAAGTCCCCTTCCTCCCCGTTAATGTCTGTTAAATGTTTTTGTGCAAAACTTCAACTAGAAGGACTCATGTGATTGCTCGGATTGACAAGACCACGAAGAATTTACTTTTAGGTAGAAAAGCGAAAGGAAAAAAAATACGTCATAATCGCCGAGACCCTTCTCTCTCCCATACTTCATACATACAGCGTAATTTTGAACCCCCTAGCTATATTGAAATCTGGGAATCAGAATCCCTAATAGAATACAGAATAGTAAGAATAAAAGGTAAAAAACGAAAAAATAAATTTAACTTTTCATTGAAATTCGACCAGCTGATCGGCGACTTTGTATGGGAAACCTAATTATCTTTTTTGTTTTTTTTCTTGCAATTCTGTGTTCCATTAGGGATTCTGATTCCCAGATTTCAGTATAGCTAGGGGGTTCTAAATCACGTTGTATTTTAAATGCCTTTGAGATTCTTGGATTCGCTTTTCTCTTATATCTTGCGACAAACATGAAACGCGGTATAGTGAGATAATTATACTATCACCAAGGTGGCATACGGGGCGGGGGGAGGGGTCCCCCGCGACGTGAAGAGTCGCACATGGCGTCACTAATTAAAACTATGGTGCTTGAAAAGATATATCCGAACAGTTACGTAGCCACGAGGTAATAGCCAGTTGACTAATTGCTTTGTTATTTTGATTTTGTCTAGCTAACAACCTATGTAGTTTTACGTAGAGTATGACGATGTTTTTAAGTATGTGATGATATTTATAAAGTAGCCTTTATGCAGGCAATATGAGAGATCGCTGTCTCTCCAAGCCTTGCAGGCAACGCCTAAAGCCGAGGTAAGCCCTTCCTGGGGGCATTTTAGTTATGTTGTCTATACAGCGTGTAAATGTAACCTCGACATTCCCTCAAAGGGGTGACTTAGACCATCAATATGATCAACTTTTCCTATGGGACCATTGCTGGGAAATCAAATAAAAATTTGCCATTTCCATACAAAATGGGTCTGCCACCCGGCCAGTTCGTATGGGAATGTCGTTTTTTTTTAAATTCTCAGCATTGTTCCCATAGGAAAAGTTGTTCATATTGATGGGCTGAGTCACTCCGTTAAGGGAATTTCGAGGGTCAATTTACGCGCTGTATAGACTGAGGGCACTCTGCCCTCGCCTCAAACGCCCGGTGAAGTAGCAAAAGATCTCTTGGAGTTCGCTACATATTCAATAAAAAAGATAGGATAGCTGAAACGCCACCATGATTATGATGATAAAGATGTTCAAAGACGTATGGAATATGATATCCAGCAAACGGCCCTCACGACTCTGATGACAGCCCATTACACTTTTCACTTCGATCAAATATAATGGTAGGTCTATTCGCGCTCGAAAAGTGGCAACATCAAAACAGCTCACTAATCGAGTTTCGGAGCTGTTTTCTCCACAGTTTTAAGAAACCGCGCAATCACTCACACGTCTCGCAATGGCGAAGGTACGAGTACAGTAAAAAGATACAAAAACTATGCATCAAAAGTAAAAAAACAAAGATGGAGTTATACTTTCAGTATTTACCGTTTTTGTCACTGTTTGTAAGTATGCATGATGTTTTGACTCGGGAACATTATTAAGGCTTCATTTTGTATGAGACTGTGTATCTACACTGTATATAATGATATAAAACTTGATGACTTCTGGACAAAGATATGGATGTATTGCACTAATACGCATAGTAAAAAACAAAGTCGCTTCCCGCTGTCTGTCTGTCTCTATGTCTGCTTAGATCTTTAAAACTATGCAACGGTTTTGATGTGGTTTTTTAATAGATAGAGTGATTCAAGAAGATGATATATATGTAGGTACATTGCACCCGTGCGTAGCCGGGGTCCGGGTCGCTAATATTTGCATAAATAAACTCAAAATTTCTCGAAATCCATAAGAAAGAAAGAACATGGCATTAAATCTCTAGATCTTGGTGGCCAGTTGACATCTGAATTTCTTGAGATGATTTGGTATCGAAATCGTTGCTACAACGTCGTTGGTTGTTGTGTTTAGTGTGTGTGACCAGTGGCCAACACTGGTGTCAGATTGTTCGAACTGCCTAAAGGCATTAATTATCATTAGGTAGCTGCTAGTTCTTAAGCTAAGACCCAAACTTTAGGCAGCTTAAAAAATCTGATACCAGTGTTGGCCATTTACACTCACGAAAAACAAAATGAATTGCTTACGTCCTTTTAAATTCATTGAATTTGCCAGTATTTTATATCTGCACGTTCTTAGACAAAAGCTGTTAGATTGGAGACCCAGGATGGGAGATAGAAATACAGAAGAGTCCGATGTGGAGGATAAAAGCAAAAGACGAGAATGGTTGGAGTGCATTAGAGGAGACTTATATTTTGCAGTGGATGTAATGAGCTGGAAAAACAAGAAGATGGGACATGGTGTTAGAGTTCTAGAAAATAACATAGCATAGCATCCTATCCTAGTATACTTTTATCTTCACATTATTTCTTTACCAATATCAATATCAACACAGTATAAACTGAAGATTTCTGTCTATACAGGCTAATCTTCAAAAGTACTGGGGCGATTTTGATGCGGTAAACACTTAAGTGTAAAACATTTTTTCGGGAAGGTTTAAGTTTTATATATATTCGCCAAAAATAATTTGAAAAAAAAAAATTGTTTCGTCACAAATAAAGATCGCCGAGGAAGAGCATCGCAAGCTAAACCGCGAGCTAGTAGGTATATCTCTTTTTAATGTAATTGTGCAAAACTGTCATGTGAATTATATGCAGATATTATTTCAATTAATATTTAAAAGATACTTTTGCTTTTATTGCACTAAAGAGTGCAATAAAAGCAAAAGTAATTTTTTTAAGAAACTTTTTTTCTTAGAAGGCATAGGAGTCTTGATGGTTTTCCGTATTAAACAATAAATCAACAAAACATTAATCTTGAGCGTACTTACTAAAAATCTGCTTTTACCGCTTATTCTTAAAACAATCAAAACACCAATTACCCCAGAGAACATCAAAGAATTTCGAGAATTCCAAAAATATGACACCTAATTCTGGCGGCCATATTGGAAAGTAATTAATTTGCTGGCAACAAACGCTTCTTAATGGGCAGGCCACGTGTCCTCTGTCCCCGGTCTCAACCGCCACAAATTAACGAGAGAACAGAAAGATCACTTAAATATAATCTCCAAATGTTGTAGTTGCCTCACAAAAGATGATGGCGCTTGTTACCATAGGGAGTTGGCATACATATACGAGTACATATATGAGACCTAGGCACGTTTAGCATATTGGTGAGTGTATAGGTGGAAAACGGAATCAAAATAGATGGGTTACTACATGCATAGTGGGGGTAGGCAGGGGTCATGAATCTCAATTAATATACCTCTAAAATATGATCCGACGCATCACTAGATTCATCTTACATAATTCAAATGACTTAGAGCGGACTCTCGTATTGGAGTTACGTGGTCCTAAAAAGCTATTCCGTTAACATCTACATATATCTGAAAGTTTAATTTAGATTTTTTCAACAAAGAAACAAAAATTATGGGTCAATTCGTTATTGTAAGGATGAGATAAAAAAAACATGGTCAAGTTCTTTAACTTTGTACCTCTATTCCTATGTGAAATGAATAATTATATAAACGGTCCGCTAAATAATAAATTATCCGGTACTAGTTTATAAAAATATATTTATGAGTACCTCATCTATCAGTGATCGTTTCAAAACGCTAGTAGTATTTAGATTTTGCATATATAAAAAAAAAAAAAAGAAATAAATTATGACGTTCAAAAAGTAATACATGTGTCCAATTTTAATTAAATATATTTGTTTTTTTGACTTTTGACTTTCATCCGACGTACCCAATTACGACTTTCAGCATGAAAAATTTATCCTTGATAATCCTTACGGGTCTACGTCATTTTATATTAAAATTTCTTAGATGTCTTGTATTCCCGTTATATATTTTTGGGTACTTGTATCGGGAGAAAGTCAATTCTCTACCCTCTATAGTTTGTTACCACGGTAGGAAGTCAAATTATCCCCAATATCCCTTGAGAATGTCGTTAACGAGTGGAAAAAAGTGGACAAAAAGTGGTGTGCTGTTTTTGTGACATGACTTTAAGTTTAAAGTGATTAAGTCGGAGATAATAGGTTTCTATTAAAAACGTGGTTGCAAAAAATAGAATGATAGATTATTCATGTGCTGATACAGATTGTTTAGTTTATTTTGAAGATTATTATCAACTGGGTTGATTAGGCCTAACTGCCTCCGTGGTCCAGTGGTTAAGGCGTTTGTCTATAGACCCGGGGGTTGTGGGTTCGAATCCCACAGGAAGCATACTATGTTTAGTTGTTTCCAGTTTGGTTTGGACATTGAAGGCTTGAAACACTTGATTGTCTGATAATGAAGATGTTTTCGTGCTTCGGAAGGCACGTTAAGCCTGGTCCTGGCTGCCATCTGGTAGTCGTTAAAGGAACCACGTCAGAGGCCGAGAGGCGGTTCCGAAAAACTCTGACACCAGGGTGTGCATAGTCGGTTGGCAGCCGGGAACACAGGCTTAACGTGCCTTCCGAAGCACGGAATCATCTTTATTATCAGACAATCAGGTGATTCAAGCCTGCAATGTCCTAATCAAACTGGAAACAACTAAACAAAGTATGCTTCCGGTATTTATCCCGGGAAAAGTACTGTTCCTGAAGAATCGACATTAACGCGACCGCAGCCGCCAGCGAATGCTAGTAACAAATAAGGGAGTGATAATTTATTTATTTATTAAAGGATGAACAACAGCAAATACAATATGATATAAAGATTAAATTAAATATTAGATTCCTAATAAGAGGTCTTATCAAATAGAAAATAGTTTATAAAACAAAGCGTGGAATGCGAAACTTTTTAGCAGCATCTGCTTGTACGTATAATTGATCCATTGGCGAGAATACTATCTCTTTCCACTTAAAAAGCATAATATTGATCTATTTCGAGCTAACACATCACACCCAGCACCAAAACGCCACTAATTGATCCAAATACAATTATATTGCCAACAAACGATTTTAAACTTTAAGTGTGTATTGTTAGAGTTAATTATCGTTTGTTTGTTTGTCCAACTGACGCGCGGTCCACAGGGAATTGGCTATACAGGCTGGTTCTAATTTTGTGTCAAACTGAAGCTAAAATATTGTAGACTATGAGGTCCGCCCCGGCTTCGCACGGTTATATATTGATATGAATACTATAAGCCTATGTTCATTAGGGATAATGTAGGATTTTAATAGTGGAGAAATTCTTCAAATCGGCCCAGTAGTTGCGGAGCCTATTTAATGCAAACAAACAAACAATAAAATCTTTTTTATTTATAATATTAGTGTAGATAGTGTAGATGGGACACTTAGATTTTTGTGTTAGGAAAATTTGGCTACTAACATACAGGAAATTGACTTATTCGAGCCAATAAAACTCAGATCATTCTACTTTAAATCATGTGCGTAAAATGGGATCGCTTAGTCAATACGGACGTTAGATCAGCATTTTTATTCGGTATAATATGTTATGTATAATTAATTTGTAAATCGATATCGAATAAGATTTTATTAAATTAAGTTAAGGTTTCGCTCTATAATGTTCAAACACTTTTCGGACGGTTTTTTTTCAAATATTTTTCGTTGTAGTTACGAATTTATTTTAACACGTGTGTACAATGTGTTATACTAGCCTTCGCCTGCGGCTCCGCCCGCATTAATGTCGATCCCTCGAGAATAGTACTTTTTCCCGGGATACAATGTAGGGTACATTTTATCCCGGGAAAAAGTACTATTTCCCGACAATCCTTCTCCGTACCCCAGATAACGTGTATGCAAAATTTCATGGTGATCGGTTCAGTAGTTGCAACGTAAGCGTAACAAACAAACTCACTTTCGCATTTAGATTATTAATTGGGTTCCGAATATGCATACTACTTCTTTTTCTTATTTAAGAGCGAGGCTCTTGTCGGTCATTTTCAAAATTCTCCTATCCCTGACAAATTGCTTTATTTCCATTGTACATTCGTTTAATATTTAAGTAAGAATATAACCACGCATCTAACAAAACAAGCCATGATGATACGCATGGCAGTAATCAGCACCCTGTATTAACTCATTCACACCATATGTCATTTGTTAAGTGCGGCCTTTTTTGTAGTCCCCCGCCGACCGCGACCAAAGACGGAGCTAAATAAATTATGCAGAAGCGCTACTGTTTTGAAAATGAGACAAATAGCGGCAAATATTGTTTTTACCCTCGAAACCCGTTAGGAAGAAGAACAACTTATTCTATGGGTACAATGCTGGGGACTCAATTTTTTTTATAATTTCCATACTAATGGCCCGGGCTGCTGAACACATTTACAAGGAAATGTCGACTTATTTTTGGAGTTCCTAGCATTGGTATTATAGAAAAAGCTGTATATATATACATATAAGGCGGAATCACTCAGAAGTTTGCTTTTTTCACAGCTCCAAGGGACAGTAGACCTGAGTATTTGATATGAATTTCAGTTTGATACCTCTACGTGTTGATGAGAAATAGGGTCTTGACAGACAGACAGGACAAACAAGTGATCCTATAAGGGTTCCATTTTTACCTTTTGAGGTATGGAGCCCTAAAAATGCCAGTACGTTCCTAACCTAACCTAACTTTTTTTTTATATAGTCAAAGAGTTCATTTGTCTTGGCAACGCATCAAATTAAACCTACAGTCGCGAGCTAGATGCAGTCATTAGGCTTCAAAGCATCAGAGATATAGAAAACATGCCTAAAAAAGAAAACGTGAGGGTGTCGAAATGGTAGAGAGTTCCTTCTACAGCCATTATTCTTTGGCCCACTAAACGTTTTACACAGAAGCGTCAACACGCGCATCTGCGTTGCACTTCGGTGCATTATTACGTTTTTCTATGTGGGAGATAAAGCCGTAACATTTATGCGTCCACAATTATAACGTTTTAAAGACGCGTTTTAATTAGGCATACTATAAAATGTGTAATTGTTAGAGCTTTTGTTGTGTGTGGTCGATGGATTTGAGTGGCAATATGCATTATGTGTTTGGGGAAGTTTATGCTCGGTTATACTATTCCTTCACAAATGTTAATGCCATATAAGTTTGACGGTTTGCAGCGACTATGTACCGTGTGATTTTGAATCTCTAAACTATACTGAAATTCTAGAATCAGAATCCCTAATGAAGTATATGTAGAATTGCAATAAAAGGTAAAAATCGAAAAAAAAGTTTCTCAGTTACCGATCAACTGGAAAAAATCAGAATGGAAGATAATTTTTTTTTTTTATTTTTACACTGATTCCAGGTTTCAGTAGGTAAAGCAGCCTCCGTGGTCCAGTGGTTAAGGCGTTTGCCTGTTGACCCGGAGGTCGTGGGTTCGATTCCCACCGGAAGCTTACTTTGTTTAGTTGTTTCCAGTTTGGTTAGGACATTGCAGGCTTCAATCACCTGATTGTCTGATAATAAAGATGATTCCGTGCTTCGGAAGGCACGTTAAGCCGGTGGCCCAGGCTGCCATCTGGTAGTCGTCAGAGGCCGAGAGGCGGTACCGAAGAACTCTGACACCAGGGTGTGCATGGTCGATTGACCGTGACACCTACTCGAAAATGAATGTAGGTATAGTTCAGAGGTTCAAAATCACGAGGTAATTATAAATATATACATAGTATCACGTCTTTTTCCCATGCGCAGTAGGCAGAGCCTAGGTGTGTTAGACCTTATGGTCACATTTAGCATGTTGGAGGGCGTGAAGGTAGGTGGAAAACGGAATCAAAATAGTGATGGATTGCTAGGCGCATCGCCTATTGACACGATTCCACAGATTTTAGCCGGCTTTTATCGGCTGTAAGGATCTGCGCTACATTTTTCTTTTCTCCCAGACCTGCATGGGAGATTTATAACTATTTTTAAGTAATTTTTTAGTAGTTTTTTAGGGTTCCATACCCAGAAGGTAAAATTATCCAATTTTCAAAATGCCACTTCAGCGTTTTCTTAAACCGACAATATACAAAATGTAAAAAAGACACAAAAAGACACAAAAGATTTTTATTACTCTATATGAGTGAGTAAAGTTCACACTTTCAGAGTATCTCTTTCATAATCCTCGTATATGACGCATGTGACATAGAAATGCTTGAGTAAACACAATTTATAAGGAACATCCTGTACTCCAGCTTAAGGTTTATGGTTTTAGTAAAATAACAGATTTAATATTTTAACATCTGGATAATGATGACAGCTTGGTCCCGGCTGTCATCATTCATTATCATCATTTCGTGTAGGTGACACGGTCAATCGACCATCATTGACATTACTGCCTAAAGGCATCTGACATAGCTTAACGACTGCTAAGTCATTAAGCTATGTCAGACGCCTTGAGGCACTTTGAAAAATCTGAATCAATCAAAATCAGTGTTGGCCACTTGCACACACGAAACACCAAACAAACATCTGGATATTAAGGATGACGAATATTCAGCTTTTTGTAAATTAAATCGCACCAAAAACATTTTTTATGTAAAGTGATGCAAGACGAGATCGATTTGAACTGTCGAAAAGTTATCTGAAATCATGTATAGCCAAGCTTCTGACTGTACACGCCCTAACTCTACAAGGCCTAACTTTACAAACTCTATACCTTACATTTTGCTACATTCACATGAGCGCATATGGAATCAACTTCTCATTAACACTAACCTGGCTGAACGTAAATATATACGAAAAAATATATCTATATACATATATACGGACAAGCCACACAGATTGAGCTAGCTCCAAAATAAGTTCAAGACTTGTGTTATGGGATACTAACTCAACGATTCTATATTTTATAACTAATACATACATAGAATACGTGAATACGTATATAGAACTACAGTCGGCGGCGGACAATACGTTGGTGTGGACGATACCTTAGGTATTAATCTAATAGTTTGTATTTCGAACGGGGGAAAATTGCATACCTCTTTATTGTTGATGCATGCTTTGGTATTTGCATCACTGTTACATTTCTTAGGAGCATATTTATATAATAATTTGTGTGCTAAAGCTGATTAAGTACATAAAATAAAATTAAAATTGTTTATTCTCAGACAAAATTGATCCATATTCTTGTTAGTAAAACTGAAACACAATGTTTAAGTATAATGAAATAAGACAAAACAAATTAAATGTGATTAGAAAAGTGTGCGCCTTTCCGTAATCACTCTCTTCATAAGACAGGTCCATAGCGGAGAAGTGTGCCGATCCGCCAGCGTCATTAGGATGCTGTTGAGACTGTTCCGTACTCTGAATTAGCGAATTGGTTTTTTTGCGTATCAATGCGCAAAACCATCAATATGGTACTCCGCAAATATCGCCGATGCGCTACTAAGACGTGGCAATCTCAACATTATCCGAAAGACGTTGTTGTACTGCTTTGCTGTACTGCTTTTACTACACGTAAGGCGACCAGAGACTTCTTAGTGTATCTGACCCACAGACTTCCCTTGTATATATATATATCAACTTGCTCCGTGGCGCAGCGGTCAACACGCCAGCCTGCAAAACGGAGTGACCGGGTTCGATCCCCGGCCAGGTCAAGATGGAAAATGATCTTTTTCAGATTGGCCTGGTTCTTGGATGTGTATCTATATATGTATTTGTTATAAAATATAGTACCGTTGAGTTAGTATCCCATAACACAAGTCTCGAACTTACTTTAGGGCTAGCTCAATCTGTGTGATTTGTCCGTATATATTTATTTATTTATACTCGTGCAATAATCTTTAACATGTTAAGGAACCAAAATAGACTACCTATGTAACCGCACATTAGTATAACCTTAATTTTATAGAACTGAAGCGTGGATAAAGGTCGCCTTTATTATAAAGGTCGCTAAAAGTCACTGGATACGAACCTGGAGGTGATGACCTGCGATGAGATATGACCACATAGCTATATGTTGCTCGGAAATATATGATCGCTGCTTTCAGATCATCTTTCAACTCTTTCTTAGGGTTTCATTCCAAAAACAGGACCCTATTACTAAGCCTTCGATGTCTGCTCGTCCGTCCATCTGTCACAGGGATGTCTTTTAAAATTTAATAGGTAGAACTAGTTGGCTTTGCCGACTATAAGAACATATTAAACGACTAGTCGATGAAGCGGAACTGTAATTTTTTTTTGAGCCAATGTTATTCGATATGGTGGTTAGACGTAATCTGCCACTTATAAAACGCACAAATCCAGATTTATTATTGGATGTTTATCTATACATACAACTACTATAAAAGATAGTGTCGTTAATTTAGTATCTCTCGACACAAGTTAACAACTTCCTGTGGAGCTAGTGAGCTAGCAATCTGTGTGATTTGTCCCTATATACAACGTGATTTTGAACCTCCTAGCCATATTGGAATCAGAATTCCTAATGGAATACAGAATTGCAAGAAAAAAAGCTGCTCGCAAACAACAAAAAAAATAGTATATTACTGCAGAGGCCGGGAAGTAAGGGACTGCCGGACGAGAAAAGTTTTCAAGGCCGAGCGCTAGCGAGGCCTTGGTAATAATTACGAGTCCGGCAAGCCGATTCCCGGCAAAGGCATGTATTGTGCTTTTCTCAATAAATGCGAGGAAATAATGAAAGACGTAATACTGGAAATAAATGAGCGCAACGTTTTATCAAAGAAATGATGGTGTAATTCATTTCGTTGATTCGACAGAGCTCCTGGCGACAATTCCCACGAATCCTCTGGTTTGATCATAGACGACGCAATGACGCGAGCGACCACCAGCCCGCTATGTAAATCTCTAAATCGCACCACAGCCGCACCATGTCATTTTATTTCAGTTATTCCACACATTGTTCATAAACATAGGCATTTATAACACCAAATTACACCGATTTTACATTATAAAGTCCACTAGAAGCAATCTGCAAAACAATCCAAAACAACAATCTTGCAGTTCGCCGAAACTCCAATAGTACATTCCCGCGTTATTTTATTTTTTAATGTTTCAATTGTCATTTGGTGCTAACTGCTAAGGAAACATAGCCCATACAGCCCAGTCATATTTTACCCACAAAATTTAATACGGTAAAACTGCTTTCCCGCGCCTTTCTTTTTATTATTATCATATTTTTGTGTGATTTTATACCAACATTTTAATAAAATAATTTTCATATTCATATATTTATATGCTCGATGAGTGCATTTTTATAATGTGGTAGCCATTGGCTGTATGACAAGTTACATATTACAAGTTACATAGATTTATTAAAAAGTTTTGAGCAGCGGCCAGGAATGAATTTTCATACTTACTTTCCTGGCCTAGGCCGGTAAAGTAGTGCACCAGCCAAGAATTACAAACTTCGTGTCTTCTTTTTACTACAATAATGCCTACATTTTCGAGCATGTTTGAGAAAAATAGGTTTCCCATACAAAATCGTCGATCAGCTGGACGATTTTCTATGTCAGTCTCGTTGCGACCACGATGGATGTAACTCCATTGAAACGTCAATGGAAACAAATAATAGAAAGGTTCATGCAAGTCCCGTTTATATACATAATTATGTGTTTTAAGCGCGAAAGTTTAAAAAGAATATTTCTGTGAAAAGTCAAATGTTTTTTTCGTTGTTAATTTTTTTTCTTTAAGCGTTGCTGGTTCAAATCCCGCCCGCTTGATATTTTTTTACCATATTTAATTTTTTAACTAGCTGTTGCCTCCGACTTTCTCCGCGGCAATTTCTGTTATTATAGACATATACTGTCGCGGACATTTTTTTAGTTCGTTTAAAGAGGAATAATTCTTTAATACACATTTTTTGGGTAACTTGAACCATTTACGCATCGTACGCGTCGGACGTCCTGATCTATGAATAACTTTTCCCCGTTTTCAAAACATTTTTTATTGATGCTTCGCTCCTATTGGTCGCAGCGTGATGTTTTATAGCCTAAGGCCTTCCTCAACGAATAGACTATCCAACACAAAAAGAGTTTTCCAATTTGAACAAGTAGTTCCTGAGATTAGCGCGTTCAAACAAACAAACTCTTCAGCTTTTTAATATTAGTATAGATTTAATAAAAATACATACATTTTTCTGAGATTTTTCTTGATTGATATTGATAGGTAATGAGCAGGATAAGAATCTTCGAGTTTTCATGCATACTCGTCTCGTCCTATATGTGGTGTCCTTCCACTTGTTGCAGTTTAGGATTATCTCTAAACTTCTAAGCTAACCGAGGCTACTTAGATTGAATTGTCACTTCAACTTAACTTTTTAACCGACAACAAAAAGGAAGGAGGTTCTCAATTCAGTTGTATGTTTTTTTACCTCATAATAAATATTTGTTACCTCATACATAATTCCTGAACTGATTTAAAAAAATAGTTTTGTTGTTTGAAAGGGTATTGTTTCTTTAGGATCATTCTCACTATTGAGACTTTTTTCTCAGTACTTCCATTAACTTCATAATGTCAATGGAACTACTGAGAAAATAAAAATCTGACTAGTTCCATGGAACTGTTTGCCGATGGAACTAGTGATCCTTTCTTTATTCATCATCATCATCAGGCCTTTTTAGTCTCCACTACAAGAGAACGAACGTCTCTCTACTACTAGAGCCATACTTGGCCAGAGCCGACAGAGGACTTGGCCTACACTTTCCACGCTGGCCAGACGGGTTGAAGAGGTCTCACAGATGTTTAAAAGCTTTGTATAACTTGTATTTCCTAAGTCGCCTTCTACGACATATGCTTTCTTTATTGATCCTATTTAAATGTCATCAAAATTGGTTCAGTAGTTTGATTGAAATCGGTTTTTTTGTAAGATTATAGGTTGCCTAGATCAGTCTACATACAAATTCATTTTCAGGATTGTCTTAAATAGAAACATGCTCTTTTTATACTGTGTTCTATGCTTTCTAGACGACAAAGTATTGGTAATCTATACTTCTATACTAATATTATAAAACTGATAAGTTTGTTTGAACGCGCTAATCTCAGGAAAGGTTTAAATTGAAAAATTCTGTCGGATAGTCTGAGGAAGGCTAAAGCCTAAAGGCTATAAAACATCACGCTACGACCAAAAGGAGCGAAGCATCAATAAAAATATTTTGTAATAACAGAAATTGCCGCAGACGAAGTCGCGGGCAACAGTTAGTTAAATATAATCCTGTAAGCATTTAATCAAAGCAGTTCTAAATACATGTTACTCATCTCAGACCTTTCACCAAACATTACATCTAAACAATAATAATGGGCATGAGTTCATAATCCTGCTCACAGAGATTTAAACTGATTCACTTTACCAAAATAATACATATTAACTTCAAATGACGTGCAAAAATAAACCTTGTTTACACATACTTAAGCTTCACATTACGGTACGGCTTCAGTGAATATTGAAATGGAATCGTAATATGACTGACTGGGCACAACCCTATACAGGGTTGCCAAGTTACGGAAAATTGCTCGCTGAAATCTGTGTCGAGAAAGCGAGTAAAAATGAAATGCATTATTTGAATATACATCTTATTTTCTTACAGTTAAATTCTAATTTTGCTTGTGGTAGAGTCGCGGGTGTTATGATAATATTATTTTCGCGAAAGAGAAATGTGATATGTTAGAGTTTACATTAACTGGTTTCGCATAACTTGAAAGCACTCTTGATTGCTTTCCGTCGTAAATATATGCATCTTATTAATACTTCTTCTTTTAACAAGATATTAAAATTTTAATATGAATTAATAAATTATTAGGTCACGGTGTCATCCTCACTAATTACATCGGGTACGCGCGCCCGGCCTCTAGAGCAACTTCTTGTATTTTCCATATACATACCAACAAATTCATATCCTTCCCAAGCTTAAAAATGCTTCTGATGGTGCTGCCCATCGGTCGGAAGTACAAGAGAAACAAACTGCGTCCGCCAACTCGCTTGCTAAGAGTGGTGAGTATGGCAATATCCTCCCATGGAATAAAGAAAGAATCCTTGGGAGAGGCCTCTCCAGCAGTGGACAGCATTTTATTAAAATAATCAAAAGATTTTGTAGCAAATTCTTTAGCGGCGTTGAAAACTTATTTAGCGGCATTGTGCACTTTTTAGGATGGGTGAAAAATGTGTAACTATCGTCAGGACTCGTTATCTGATAAAAAATTCTTAAGACGAAAACGTGACCTGCGCGGCATAGGAGAAGACTTTATACTCTTTCTGCTGCGCGGAGTTTTTACTTCTGCTTGCATTCCCGGAGAGCAACCTGTTGTTTTTTTTATTGTTAATACCTTATAATAAAATTATAAGGTATAAATAAAAACCTACGCACACGTTAAGACGGTACTGCATGAAATTGTGAAAATTTACTTGTTTTTAAATCACTAGTACTATGCGCTGAATTAATTAAATACATCAAAAGAATTTGTATAATTTAGATCAATCCTTGAACAAGATCGCCCCCTTGTTGGAATTTGAAACAGATACATATGAAATTTAAAAATGATATATATTCGGTATGATGTCTAAAAGCATTTTTATACAATAATTTTCACATATACAGTATTTATATGTACGTCTCGGAGGTTGCCCCCTTTCTTATTTTTTTATAAAGATATAAATATAAAAATATTAAGACTTTTCATCTTTTTTCCTAATCGCCGAAAGGTTCTGCGCAGCCTAAGGGTTTGCGCAGTAGCGACGTTTTTCGTTCGCGCGGTACCCGCTTAATGAATGTTTACATATTATGAACTTCATAAATCTCAATAACGGTTCCATCTATCAAATTAGATTCCGCGAGTCCAGCCAGGTTTGATGGATGGTGCCTTCAACGCGGTGGGACAGCCCTACCATCGGATCATAGGCATCGCCCTCATTAGGACAAACGTTTCCCTTTTTAGTATTCCTTGTTTAAAATCGGAGATTTTTTTAAATTATTCCGAAGAACCGGTCAAGTGCGAGTCAGACTCGCGCACGTAGGGTTCCGTACCGTTACCTATAATAAGTTAAAAATTATTAAAAATATTTTTATTACATGATGTAACAAAAAATTTATACTTTTCGCAATTTTTCCTTTATCTACGCTCTAAGACGTTACTTCATACCAAATTTCAAGATTCTGAGTTCACGGGAAGTAACCTGTAAGTTTTGATTCTCTCGCAAATGGTCAAAAAACACGAAAATAAGCGGCATTAACGGCTTAATCTTTTGATTGCGTTGGCTTAGAAATTTGATTTTTTCACAGCTCCAAGGGACAGTAGACCTGAGTATTTGACATGAATTTCAGCTTAATACCTCCACGCGTTTCTGAGAAAAAGAGTCTTGACAGACCATCAGACAGACGGACAACCAAGTGATCCTAAATGGGTTCCTTTTTACCTTTTGAGGTACGGAACCCTAAAAATAGTCCTAAAAATATGTTTTTGCGTGTGTAAACTGACAAAATTGTTTAATAACTGGTTATGATTATAAGCTAATTCATAAATCTTTATCAAATTCCCCTATCTAAATTATGCCAGTCCAGCCAAGGTTAATGAATGGCGCATTCATCGCAGTGGAACAGCCCTACGCTACGATCGCCGTTCTCATTAGGACACCTTGCTTGCTATTATTGTAGATTCGTGGGCGAAAATCTTTAAAAGTTAGTTTTATAAGCTCATCAAAATCCCAATTACTTCTTTTATCATATTAGACACATCAAACGAGCACTACCGCGGCATTATAAGGACACCTTACTTGATAACTTTCTGTACGTATAAGTGGCAGAAACAGTTGATACGCTAACATTAACGTCGTAAATCTTAATTATGACCATCAAATTAAGGATGCGTATAAATTTCGCAAGTCCAGCTAGCCAGGTTTGATGGATGGCGCATTTAACGCAGTGGGACAGCCCTACCATCGGATCATAAGCATAAGCATCGCCCGCATTAGGACAAATGTGGGTTGTTCCCGTTTCAGTATTCCTTGTTTGAAATCGAAGGAAAAGATTTTGCGATTTTTGACACGACATTGTACGTTTTTTGCGTGTGTTAACTTCCAAAATTCCTTAAGTTCTATTAGAAGCAAATATTAATGTCATAAATCTATATAAAACTAGGGTTGCGAGTCGAGCCAAGGTTAATGAATTACGCAATCTCCGCGATGGAAAGCCCTACCATCAGACAGTCGCGGCCTCATTAGGATACCTTACTTGCTTTAAGTGTGGATTGTTTGTAAAGCAACCCCGAGCGTGGTTCCCTCTGGGATGGGTGACCAGAAGTGACACAAACCTTTCTCGAGTTTTTCCGTGCTTCGACAGGCACGTTAAGCCGTTGGTCCCAGCTGACATCACTAAATGGCGGTCGTTAAGCTATGTCAGATGCCGTTAGGCAGCTTGAAAGACCTGACACCAGCGTTGGCTACTTACACACACACGAAAAGCAAGAAAGCAAGTGTAGATTAGACAAAAATCTTTAATTATTAGTTTTAATAAGCTCATATCAAACTCAAAAATCCCAATAACATTGCCTATCATATTAGAGACATCAAATGCGGACTGCCACGTCATCATAAGAACACCTTACTTGATAACTTTCTGTGCGTGTAAGTGGCAGTAACAGTGATACGCTAACATTAAAGTCGTAAATCTCAATGATGCCCATCAAATTAGGGATGCGTATAAATTCCGCGAGTCCAGCTAGCTAGCCAGGTTTGATGGATGGCGCATTCAACGCGGTGTGACAGCCCTACCTTCCATCAAACGATCATAGGCATCGCCCTCATTAGGACAAATGTGGGTTGTTGCCGTTTCGGTGTTCTTTCAAGTCAATCGATGGACGGACTAAGAAGTAATTAATATAGTATCAGGAAGTCACTAGCACAATATGTGACCCGAAAATGCCTCTGAAATTGAAAGGCAAAATCTATAAATCAGTAATAAGACCAGTGATGCTCTATGGCTCGGAGTGTTGGCCAATGAAAGTCCAGGGATGATAAGAGACTTCACTCTGCCGAAATGCGGCTGCTACGGTGGATGTGTGGTGTGACACGAATAGACAAAAGGTGAAATTTGTATGTCAGAGGAAGTATCAAGGTGGCACCGACAAAGTGAAAAGCAACAAATCGGGCTGGTTCGGTCACGTGATGAGAAGAGAGGAGCAACATTTAGCTAGAAAAGCGCTTGATATGCAGATAGATGGGTATAAAGGATGAGGCAGACCCAAACAGTGATGGATAGATTGCTTAAAGACAGATATAAGATAATGGAGTAAGGGGAAGCAGATGATGATTATTTTGAGCAGCAATTTTTTTACACTTGTGGTATTCTATTGAACGCTCGATAAGAATTTGGCAGATTAATATTAGACATAGATGTTATATGACGAGTTAAAAAAACCGGGCTACTTTTTTTTGGGGTTAATTTAAAGTTTTGCGGGAGGATACCTATATAGTTTCATATGTTCTTAGTAAATTAAGAAATAAAATATGGTGAAAAAAAAATATGCGGGCGGGGCTTGAACCAGCGACCTTAGTTCGTACATAGACCTAAGGACGCTGGTTAAAGCCCCGCCCGCATGATTTTTTTGCGCCTTATTTTATTTCTTAATGTATTTAGATTATATCAAAATGGCATTGTGAATGCAAAATAAACCACTTACAAAAATATTAAGTACTTTCATTTTTTGTTTTGTACCGAAAAAATACCAAACAGTACAAGCCCCAATTTGAATATGACGTGGCTCGCGAGATTATAACCAGCGCAAAATCTTTCCGCTTCTAACAATATATAATTCGCTAATTATGTTAGAAGATAAAAGAGAACATTTTAACATACAATACAAAACGGTTTAATTCATAATCTTCCTATTAACTTCACTGTAATGGTAAAAAAATGTAATATTATAGGTTTGTTTTTAAAAAACGGCTAAGGTCTGCACTTAAGTTGTTATTAATGAATGATATTTTATATTTTGACGCATCTATCTCTAAACTTTATCACGTAAAGTATATTTTTTACCAAGTAGGATACATTAACAATAATTAAACAAAAAGAAGATGACGAAGAATCCATTTGGACACTTCGTGCACAAATTAGAACGAAAGCCTTAAATAAATGTAACCAACCAAAAACATCCCATCCGGGCCCGACCCTACCCTCGCACGTCTATTAACCAAACATAATTAATTTAAATTAAGTCGACGGACGGAAAAAAACATGGCAACATTTTAATTTTTAGAAGCCATCCCGTCTGAGTCCATAAATTCTTTTTGATTTAAAATCTATTTATTTTAGTGGTTGGATTGGATCTTTTATTGTCTCAAATACCTTTTTAAGTCTTTGATTTGTTATTTTTGAGATTAAACGCTACGGGAAGCGTATTTATAGTGGTGTTTTAAGAAATATTGTTTTAATAGAGCAAGCATAAAGATTATGAGGTTTATAAGCGTTTCAATTTAATTTATAGACGCTTAGTTGGGCTCAGCGACATTGTTGTGATGTGGATATATCCGTATACATGGCCAACTCTAGTGTCTGATTTTTCAGCTGCACAAAATTTGGCTTAACGTATAAGTATGGTAGCGAATTTTCATACATATATAGTATTACGTCTTTTTCCCTTGCGGGGTAGACTGAGCCTAGGTCTATAAGACCTTATGGCCACATTTAGCATGTTGAGCGATTTTTCAAATTTATATAAACACGGGCAGAGTCACGGCACTCAGTTAGTCCTATAAGCAATAATTATAACATTCGTGCACGGTCGGCCAGGCGTGACTTATCACATTAAGGCCCTATGCTGACATTTAAAAATGCTATTAAAGTCCTTAGTACCGGCGTTTATGGCGCCTCGTTGGCACTGCCGGCGCAAACGGTTAATATGTTAATAAATACGAGACGGATAAAGGTAGAGATTTTATTTTTAGAGAGTACAATAACTACAGGCACGGAATTTTAATGCACCCTCTATAAACTACCATAATTTTTAGGGATCCTTACCCGAAGGGTAAAAACGAAGAATTATTCGTATGGCTTCGCTGTCCGTCCGTCTGTCACCAGGCTGTATCTCATGAACCGTGATAGTTAGATAGTTGAAATTTTCACAGATGATGTATTTTTGTTGCCGCTATAACAACAAATACTAAAAACAGAATAAAATAAATATTTAAGCGGGCTCCCATACAAAAAACTCATTTTTGCTCGTTATTGATAACGGCAACAGGTAGACGCTTGAAATATTCACTTTATTCACTTAATATTTAGTTATATACTTTTGATTATAAATGTTTAAAATAAAATATAATAAAATAAAAATCGATGGCTTATCCATGCGTCAACTCGTGAACGGGTGCTGCTACGGGACAGGTCTGCTCGGCCTCTTTGAGACTACTGTGTATAATGTAAAATATTATCATTGCACACTCGATCGCTAACATAATATGTTCCAAACAATAATAATGTACCTATATAGTAAAAATTGTAATCATAAAATGAAAAAAAAAAGATAAATGAAGAAATTAGATGATAAATGATAAAGATAGATGATAAAATAAAAAAGCCCTTCAGGCGCGTAGGCGACCAATACTGTTGAAAAGAGTTTCTTTTGGCGTTTCTTCTCTGCAGTGGTCGGTTCCGAAACGCTAGTAATCTGTAGCTTTTGCACATTAAGTAATAATATAAATATGACTAAATTAGATCCTTTAAAATGTGATTTGACGTGAAAACGTGCCTGCAAAGGCCTATTTTCTGAATAAACTTTTTGTTTTTTTTTTTTTTTTGAAAATAAATATTTTAGGAGTCATACAATTATTATAGATAGTGTGTTAGTTACGGCATCCTTCGTGCGTGAGTCCGACTTGCACTTGGCCGGTTTTTTATCCTTATTATTTAGTAGTAATTCGTCTAAAACTGATACATGGATAACTACGGTGTACGATGTTTTGATGGTCATCCTCATTTTGTAGGTCAATAGGCTAGTTTTCAAGGTCAAAATAATAAAATAAAAATTGGTCCGTCAGTTAAAATCAAAAAATATTGCACTAGTTTGTTTTCATTGGTCAATTGAACAAAAAATGATAAAGATAAAGCGCATCAAAGTTCAAAAGATGGGGCTCGTGACGTCACAGCCATCTAAAGAGTGTAGCTAACTGTGACGTCACACTGATTTTTACGGGCTACATATGATTTATTGACGGAAGAAAGAAACGTGTCAAAAATATTTTTTTGATTATCTTAAAACAGATTTTTAGGAATCCAGACTTTTTCGCATACATTCATCATACATTACGTGTTATTTATCTTAAATAAAAATAGCTAATCATACGAAAGCCACAATGTATTTTGAAGTAAAGATTAAAACGGTGTAACTTGTACACCGTAGATGTCAAATGGTAGTGAGTAGCCATACTGATACGTTTAGTAAACATTTATAGGACATAGAGCCGTCCTAAACTTATTTTTTTTTAAATAATAAATAAATTTATACGGACAAATCACACAGATTGAGCTAGCCCCAAGGTAAGTTCGAGACTTGTGTTATGGGATACTAACTCAACGATACTTTATTTTATATATGAAATCATTTTATAACAAATACATATATATATATATATATATACACATCCAAGACCCAGGCCAATCTGAAAAAGATCATTTTCTATCTTGACCTGGCCGGGGATCGAACCCGGGCACTCTCGTGTCGCAGGCTGGCGTGTTGCCCGCTGCGCCACGGAGCTAGCCGAATTTAATTAAACATACCGTCTTAGTATAAAGCGCCTTTTAAACCATCCTGAATTTAGGATCCGATGAGAGGGACGCCGCTGTACGTGCGATACGATTGGAGATATCTCGTATCGTGTCTAACGTATAGCGACGCGGCGTTCCTCCCATCGGATCCTAAATTCAGGATAGTTTAATAGGCGCCTAAAACGAGGACTAACTTTAGTACTAAGTTTAAACCATTACCCGACCAAAATAAGTGACACTTATTACTTTGACGTTTTGTCAGCTGTCATTGTTAATTTAAATTGGTCGGATAATGGTTTAAACCAGGTATTAAAGTTAGTGCTCGTCTATTACTAATATTATAAAGCTGAAGAGTTTGTTTCTTTGTTTGAACACGCTAATCTCAGGAACGTTGGTTCAAATTAGAAAATCCTTTTTGTGTTGGATAGTCCATTTATTAAGGAAGGCTTTGGGCTATAAAACATGACGCTGTGATCAATAGGAGCGAAGCATCAATAAAAAATGTTTTGAAAACGGGGGAAAATTATTCATCTATACTAATAAAAAAACTAATTAATCATAGTAACAGAAATTGCCGCGGACGAAGTCGCGGGCAACAGCTAGTTTTATAATAAGACGGGTAAGAACTTGTTACTAGTTAGTGAAATCAGACCATAGAGACTACTCGATGCTGGTCCCTTTAGTAGACGATTTTCGCTTCATATATGAGAAACTGAATATGATGTAAAACTCTTTTGTAGCCCAAAGCGTCACGAAATTTGCCTTAGAAATAATCTAGATATGAGCTCTTACTGTAAACATACATCATACTTACACACTATTAGGTACGTAATTTTCCTTTGCGGGGTAAACAGAGCCTAGGTCTATAAGACTAAAGGTACGTTTAGCATGTTGGTGGCGTATAGGAATAAAAATAGAGTTGCTAGTCGTATCGCCTACTAACATGATTTCTCAGAATGTTTTGTAATGTCCTCGCGATTGTACAAATTTAATTAATTAAACGCGAGAAAACCATATTAAGTAATTTAATTTAAATAATTGCTTAGATTTTCGGTCCAACCAGAATGGAAGAGTAATGTATAGAATTGCTGTAAACTCTCAGTTATAAATATAAATATATACGGACAAATCACACAGATATAGCCCCAAGGTAAGTTCGAGACTTGTGTTATGGGATACTATACTACCTCAACGATACTATATTTTATAACAAATACATATATAGATAAACATCCAAGACCCAGGCCAATCTGAAAAAGATCATTTTCCATCTTGACCTGGCCGGGGATCGAACCCGGGCACACCGTGCCGCAGGCTGGCGTGTTAACCACTGCGCCACGGAGCTGTCAGTTAAATCATTAACAAGGCATAAAGTAGTGTTGTAAAAACTCGAGTCCGGGAGTCTACATTTGCAAAACTTGACTTTTTTAATGAACAAAAAACTTCACATTTTTTAACTTACTATACAAACGAATACAGAATTCACCACAGTTTCGTCGATATTACATACATACACAGATACATTTAAATCAGTCAAAAATATCACCCCAAATCGCACCCGGTTCAAAATATGCTTTCCGCGTTTCCTCTTTGGATTGCTATGGACATCCTTTGGACCAGGTACCATCCAGAGAGGTGGTCCTATCCAAGTCTTTAATCGCCGTCCTATCTTACTTGGATACTCCTTGGCGCAGTGGTTAACACGCCAGCCTGCGACACGGAGTGCCCGGGTTCGATCCCCAGCCAGGTCAAGATGGAAAATGATCTTCTTCAGATTGGCCTGGGGCTTGGATGTTTATCTATATATGTATTTGTTATAAAATATAGTATCGTTGAGTTAGTATCCCATAACACAAGTCTCGAACTTACCTTGGGGCTAGCTCAATCTGTGTGATTTGTCCGTATATATTTATTTATTTATTATTTATTTATTAACAAAGTGCTTCGCTTCTAAACACCACGTCCAGCTGTTTCTACGTCAACCGGTACGAATCCATACTGGTTAGACAAAACCGAAATATTTGGTATTTTTTATTCAGCTGCCATCTTTGCAGCCGCTCTAGGTGATCGCATAGTGTTAGTTGACTAATTTTGCATACTGGGTAGACTAAGACATTTATAAGTCATAGTCGAGTCAAGCACGAGTCGTCAGAGCACTGACTCAAGTCAAGTTGACTAAGAACTTAAGTCGTAAAGCCCTATTTCAACTACGAGACTTAATGTTAGCGAATTTTCATACAACATTCGTATTTTATATTTAATTTGATTTAAGCAAACACTTTAGCCTTACCGTGAAGCCTCTTTTGTAAATCATTAGTTTTGTTACAAAAATAAACTATAGGTTTTCTGTTACAAATCTTTCCGCCACATCCAAGAATATACCAATCAACGAATCTAATTAAACCGTTCCCTTTTACTCGAACAACACATTTCACTGGGCGCCTTAATAAAGCCATATAAGCTTTAATTTCCTATACTTCAGCGGGGATGGAATACAAATCACACAAATAAACAATGAAATAAAATCACAAGAACCACTCATCAGGCACTTATTCCCCACAAGATCACGCATGAACCCAATAAAATCAATTGTCACTCTTATATCGAAGGGTTAGAGCTGTAAGTGCGGTAAATATTGCTTTGTCAGCTGCAAATGTGATTTGGACCACTAAGCACTCATTCCGGTTAGTGATGTGGCTAATACGATGATCGTTATCGATGTTTGTGTTATCGTTATTTCTATTAGCGGATTTCTTGGCCTTCGTCTTGAATTTATTGGTTTAATAGGCGAGCCGTTTTTGATAGAATCGTTTATGTTGGTGTAGAAGAGATATTTATTAACCAAATAAAAGTAAGCTTACTATTTAATGCAATAAAGAGATACGCAAGTTCTGTGAGGAAGAAGCCAAAGTTTTAGTAAAAAACAATATATTGATTATAATTGTTAATACCAATTATTCGAGATTTATTTTTTCACTTGGGTAGAATGCGCTTACCCAATAATTTGTTTCCTATTGTCCATTGCTCGCTATCACCCTATATGTTTTATTCTCAACCGATTCCCGTGAAATTTAGTGTACAGGTGCGTTAATAACATAGATTTAATTTGTCGATTCAGTTGTTGAAAAGTTTTTCTAAATAGCGAATAGCGGGCTCGCGAGCTTTACAGCTCACACAGAGACTAGTTTTTAGTATCGATAAAACGATTACTTACACTAAGCAGTTACTCACTAACAATTTCGAAAATACACCTCCCCTTCACTTCGGAATCTCGTAAACCATATTCAGCGTATTCTGCCTCGCGAAAAGAGACGGACTTATCCAAATTATACTTGTCAGAGCGAGACAAAAACAAAACAGGATGATGTACGCTTTTATGAACACTATAATGGGTTAAATTGGTCCTTTAATAAGCATCGGTTGATGTCATAAAGCGTTCGAATAAAACTGTCAGCCTGGGACGATTGTTTACGAGGCTTATTCTGAATAAAACCGTTTTACCCTGAACTTGTTAAATAAAATAAGTAAAATTGAAAAATAAAATAAATTTGTCAAATGCTTTATTTTTGGAATTTTTATCTAAAAGTGAAAAAAAAAATGCCTTTCAACAGACTCAACATAAACATTTATTTTTGACGTAACGTCTTATAAATCGACTGGCGGCCTGCCTCTGCTTCGCATGTCTGCGATAAATTATACATATAAACCTTACTCTTGAATCACTTGATTTATTAAACACCGCACCAAAATCGTTTGCGTAGTTTTAAAGATCTCTATGCATACATAGGGACATACAGACAGCGACAGCGGGAAGCAACTTTGTTTTATACTATGTAGTGATAAACGCCGGCAGCACTCACGAAAAAGTGTCAAGTTCCGTGTGCGAGCGAGACCGTCGAACAAGCGATAGAGAAGCATGATCAGCCTTAAGCGTTCGGCTTGTGACGCACTCTCTTCCACCGTTAACACGTAAAATTATACTCCGTAAGCCGTCTTTACAAACAACCAAATTTTTATATAAACTGAAGAAAGTTAATCATTTACAATGACAATTCGATTTTTTGTTATGGTGCATAGCGCCAGCACGGTCTTAGAAATAAATATGTCATTATAGTGTAATCATGGATTTAACAGTGTAATTTAAGTTGTGTTTGTGTCTAACCATGAGACAAACGATTTAAAAAAAAGTTGTGCCCCAGCTCTCAACAAGGGAAAGGGAATATAATTTCACGGCATGACGAAAAACCAGATTTTGGAATTTTGTTCAAAATAAGTGAAAATATAATAAATATTGGCAAATATATTCATGGGTTATATTTTTAAAACGCTTTATACATTTTCATTATACAAAAAAAATCTCGAATAATATTATGTTGAAATAAGATTCTGCGATCCAAGCACGCAATAGTTCTTATAATATCTACGTTGAATCTGCTTTATTATACACATACTCGTATCAATGTTTAAATACGTAGATATACGATTTCATTTTTTCATTTCATCATAGAACAAAAAATAATGAAAGTAAATAGAAAATAGCAAGTGACATGTTTAAAAACCCATAATAAAACTATTAACCTTCTTTTTTGTAAAACGATATTATACTATACATAGTGTAGTTTACTAACTGTACAACTGCACTGAAAAGGATACAGTGCAGTTGTACAATTAAACTGCACAGTTAAATAGTGATTAGGTATATTGGTGATGGTCAATCGTGGGTTTTTGTCATATTCACCTGAATGTCTTTTAATGTTATGTCGCTTAAATATAGGCATCGCTACGTAAGTATTATATTTTGTTGTGAAAAATAATCATTGTACCTTTTTGTACTTATTGTCTCTAGTTTGTTTTTTCTATATTGTTCATTTCCGTGCACATAAACTTAAATAAATATAAAAGAATATTGAGAAAACATAACAAAGCACCGCAAACGAAGACAACTCAAAAGATATATCGTCCTCTCTATCTTCGAATTCCCAATTTAGATTTACAAATTCTGTTCCCTGAAGCAATCAGTAATAACAGGGAAAGAAAAGCCCATTAATATCGTCTAATCTTTCACCCTCGCTGTCGTCCGCGCTGTCTGTACCGGGCCAACCCGGCCTAGTAATTACGGGCGATGAGTGCACAAATGACAAATAGATCGTATATTTACCCAGTGACAATTTCGAATTGAGAACGTGATTTTATTCTAAGTTACTTATTTATTTTTCGTTATTATTCGGTGAAAAAGAATGATTGATACCCTGTGTCAAGGGGTAATTTGGTAAAGATATTTGGCACAATGCCGAAATTTCATTTTTTTTTATATAGGTTTAAAACCTCTATTTGTCAACTTGCTTTTACCTGCTTGCCTGTACTGGCCCAACCCGGCCTAGTAATTACGGGCGATGAGTGTACAAATGACAAATAGATCGTATATTTACCCAGTGACAATTTCGAATTGAGAACGTGATTTTATTCTAAGTTACTTATTTATTTTTCGTTATTATTCGGTGAAAAAGAATGATTGATACGCTGTGTCAAGGGGTAATTTGGTAAAGATATTTGGCACAATGCCGATATTTTTTTTTATATAGGTTTAAAACCTCTATTTGTCAACTTGCTTTTACCTGCTTGCCTGTACTGGACCAACTCGGCCTAGTAATTACGGGCGATGATTGTACAAATGACAAATAGATCGTATATTTACCCAGTGACAATTTCGAATTGAGAACGTGATTTTATTCTAAGTTACTTATTTATTTTTCGTTATTATTCGGTGAAAAAGAATGATTGATACGCTGTGTCAAGGGGTAATTTGGTAAAGATATTTGGCACAATGCCGAAATTTCATTTTTTTTTAAATAGGTTTAAAACCTCTATTTGTCAACTTGCTTTTACCTGCTTGCCTGTACTGGCCCAACCCGGCCTAGTAATTACGGGCGATGAGTGTACAAATGACAAATAGATCGTATATTTACCCAGTGACAATTTCGAATTGAGAACGTGATTTTATTCTAAGTTACTTATTATTCGGTGAAAAAGAATGATTGATACGCTGTGTCAAGGGGTAATTTGGAAAAGATGTTTAGCACAATGCCAAATCTTCACATTTTCGTGTAGTTTAAAACCTCTATTTGTCATTCATTAACTTGCTTTTGCCTGCTTGTCTGCACCGAACATAGAGATAGGAATAGGATATATAAGATCAATTTAAATGCATGCATGTACAGGAGCAAAATTAAAAAAAAAAATCGAGACGCTAGTTGGAGATACCCATTTTAACTTTAACATTTCAAAAACAGACACAAAACACAGACTGTGCACAAAAAAAATCCGATTTAATTGATTGACCGTTGTATCAGAATGTCTTGTTGGGTAATTTCGTTATCATGCCAATGCTTAAAAACTTATTTATATTTAGGTGTCTTTAATGTATATTAAAACATTAAAGACACCTGAAATTAGTATCGTAATTTAAAAAAATTACAATTTGCTAAAAAGAAAATGTAGTTATTCGAGGTTTCTGCGAATGAATCGAATCGATCTAGCTAGGTCTAATTTCTGGGAAAACATGTTAAACTAGGTCGTTAAGGCATGATCAATCATATAGTTCGTAGACATTTGTAAGGAACTACCTTGAACGTACCTTTGTTTAAAATGTAGCTTAACAGGGGTAATTTCGATATTTTTTGCTACTTTAAAACGTACCTATGAAGTGCTAATTTAACCACTAGTAAATATGTTTACTCTTCTTCTTCCGTTCCTGTTCCCGTTATGTGGGGTCGGGTCTCCTCACTCTACGGCGCCAGGTTGATCTATCCTGGGTTGTCGGTTTTGGCAATTGGGCTTTCTTAAGGTCTCTTTTGATGTTTGACCACCAGGTCGATGACTTTAAAGCTCCCCCGTATGTATTCTTTGGTAAATATGTTTCCAGCGAGACTCCAGTGATGGTATGCTCACTTTCGTGTAAGTAAGTGGCCAACACTGTTTTCAGTGTTTGAGGCTTCCTAAACGCATCTGACATCGCTGAAGAAATGCCACTTATTAACATCCAATAATATCAGCCGGGGCCAACGGCTTATCATGCCTTCTGAAGGATGGATAAACTATAGATGTTTTTATGCTATTTACTATTCCACCTTTCCCACTGTGAACCACGTCCAGGATTGCTTGACTTGCGTAAGTGCAAACAACGCGTCCGCACACTGGGCTAGTGATCTCCAATGATCATAGAGGCAGGCTTCCTGAACCAAATTGCTCCCTCCATAACACAGCGTTAAATGTTTCACAGTAAATCTAGCTTACGGTAGCCGCTCAGTTAAGGCCTAGACTAGAAAAGGACTTTTGAACAAAATAATTTAAACGGGATCTCCCTATACTATAGATCTGAAGATATTCACTGATTTCTGATAGGATACATTTTAAATGTTAATCGATTTCGAAATTTTTGTTAAAAAAAGTAAATATACCGTTTTTAATTTCTTTGAATTTTTTGTACAAAAGAACTCTTTTATTGACAAAAATCAGTTCCCATTTTCATTGTTTATTTTTGTTTCTTTAATTTGCTTTTTATTTAAGGGAAATATACAGTATCCCAGAATGATAAGGTATCTTCTGTAAAAATGGTAATTTGACAATTTTATCTCAAAACTTTTGATAATCTCAAAAGTTATTGGAACACAGTTGTTTTTCGCTAGAAATGAAACTTACCAAGTTTCAATAGCAAGTAGAAGTTTATAAAGTGTGACCGAACCAAGACATAGACGGAATTATTTGTGTATAATTGTCAGGACTTTGAGGCGACTTTACGACCTAACCACCACAAACAAGATTTGAATCTTTTGCGAGTGTCGAAAAAAACATGAAAATTTGCGGTTGACGGAAAACACGAAAGCTTGAATATCTCTACGCGTCCCTGAGAAAAAGCTCTTGACAGACCGACAGACATACACACAGGCGGACAACTAAGTGATGATCCTATAAGGGTTCCGTTTTTCCTTTTGAGGTACGGAACCCTAAAATAGCTTTATATATTATATTATAATACAATATTAATTCTAGAGACCATTTGCTTTCAACCTTTTTGATCTCCATTTAATCGAGTATAGCTTCAGTGGATGATAAAACAAAGCATTAATACTTCAACAAACAAAGGCCAAACATCTTCCCCTTAATTGCCATTTTCGAATCGCCGTATTATTGTGGCGTACGTCATATAACGACATGAACACAACACTTTGATCTCACAAATACTCTATTTACGACTCAATGCACTTCACTTACAGTTCACAATCCTTTGATACCACATTTATAGCTTGGTCTATTTCATTTCCATTTCTGTCAGTGGTTAAACAACCAATATTAGACTTTGTTGCGCTTGTCGTAAGGATTGTTTTCTATTGTTTTGTGTAGACGGACGGGTTAGTACCGGCTGCGTTTGACACAAGGTATAATTGGCGAGAAATGGACCGCTCCTTTCTATAAACTGTTGCCTATTCGGTACTTTATGGAATATCTTAGGAGGGACACTCGAGAACGAAAGTGTCTGCAAAGTTAATGATGTTTATTGATGTTTTTTACCGGGAAATTACTTTTTAATTTTAAGTATTATTAACAATATAAGAGGGATGCCTGAAAAACAGCGTTACGCTCGGACCTTGTTCCAGGCTATCAAAAGCTGAGGCATTCCTTTGCCATACATTAAAAATCGACCTGAATATGTCCTCATTATTTTAAACACGTTTGTGTAAAAGTGGCTTTTTGTTTTGGCAATAGATGACCTTTTTATTTTATTTTTTAGTGTTATTTGTCAATTAAAAAATTGCAAATTTTGGCACAGATAAAATAATTATGTATGTATTAGTACTGAGATACTCTGCTTAGTTTAGACACCGGTCTCTTGACAATCTTTTATTGTTTTCATTTTCGTAACTTGAAACGTTTTCTATATATTTAAGACTGAGAGGAAGAATAAAGAATATAAATAAAATAAATATATACGGACAAATCACACAGATTGAGCTAGCCCCAAAGTAAGTTCGAGACTTGTGTTATGGGATACTAACTCAACGATACTATATTTTTGACATGAAATTCCGCGTTCAACCCATTAAATTGTTGCAGTACCAGCAGCAAAAAAGTGAATCTATTTTTGAAAATCAAAATTTATTAGAAAAAACTGTGTGGGGCGAAAGCGGAATGAATTATGGGTAGAATACGGAATTAAATATTATTTTTTTAAACTTGGGGTGAAAGCGGAAAAGATTTTGGTATGAAAGCGGAATTTTACGGAACTGGAAAAAATGGGATGTAACCGAAAAGTCCGAATCTTACACAAACAGCGTTTGCATTATATACGTGTGTATGTCACACAGCATAATCTGTATTGATATTCAAATGCGATTCAATTTGGGTCAATAGCCTAATTACGACTGTTGTGTGGATGCTGTAGATAGGGCATTGTATAACAAGCTGTTTCCCGCGATTTTGTCCACGTGAATTTGCTATGCGGAGCTTCACTCAGCAAGTTTCTTGATTTCCAGTGTAGTCCTTTATATAAATAATAAATATTTATAAATATATACAGACAAATCACGCAGGTTGAGCTAGCCCCAAAGTAAGTGTTATGGGATTCTCACTCAACAATACAATATTTTATCAAATACATAGTATATAGATAAATAAATAAATATATACTATACATACTATATAATAGGTGAACTTAATGGTAAGAGCATTCTCTTCCAGTTAACCTGGAGATGAAAACAGATAAAAAAGGTGGTAAAGTGTGATATAAAAATATAAGAACTAATTACAATGCATAAATTTATTAAGGAAGGAAGGCATATATGTATACGTAACAATTATAAATATTATGATTTATTTTATTTAAGTATAATAAATGAATATAAACAAATTAAAAAGAAATCAAGTAATCTGCTGACTAGAGATCAGAGAAAAAAGTATGCCACTTTTTCTTAAAGAGGAATCTGTTTGATATCTGTCCAGCAGGAGAATGTAACAGCTGCGTCTCTTTATGCTCAGATCGTAAAAGCCGACCGAGGGATTGGGCGAAAATTAGGAATCATGTTAGTAGGCGATACGGCTAGCATTCCATCACTATTTTGATTCTGTTTTCCACCTATACCAACATCCTAAACATGGCTGGGCTCTGTCTTGGCAAGGTTAATTAAAGACGTGATAGTATATATCTATACTAATATTATAAGCGCTAATCTCAGAAACTACTCTTTTTGTGTTGGATACTCCATTTATTGAGGAAAGCTTTAGGCTATAAAACATCACGCTGCGACCAAAAGCAGCGAAGCATCAATAAAAAATGTTTTGAAAACGGGGGAAAAACTAATTAATCATAATAATAAAAATTGCTGCGGACGAAGTCGCGGGCAACTGCTAGTGTATGTATATTTAGCCAAGTAAAGTGCACGAGACCGCTCCTCAAACAGCTATTAAAGGGTATACGGTAACCCGATCGCAGGAAGACGACAATTAGTGCCCAGACACGCGACACAAGTGAGCCGTTAGTCTGTCGGTCGTATTCGTCTTAGAAAAAATATCCAGATTGCTTACAACTAAATATGGTAGCGACCATATCCGCTTTAAGTCGTAATTAATTTATTTTTGTCGTTCGTATTAATTTAATACTGTTTCCCGCGACTTTTCAATCGTAATTTATAGTTTGTAGTTTTTATCATTTATGCTACTTCGTATCTTTTAAACTTATGATAAGGATGTTAGTGTGTACATTTTTCGAAACATCATAATAAGATATAAATTCAGGTTTTGCAAACCATCTAGCGATTTTGTGTAACGTCTAATTACAAACCATCTGCGACATGTATAGATTAGGTATAAATAAATAAATATTTAATTATAGTGTTATGTTAGTTGTGTTTTACTACGGTAAAAAACGGTTTTAAAATTTGGGAAATTTTGTGCCTCCGATTTACATACCTACGAAATATTGAAAAATTAAAAACTAAAACTAAACCTAACTATACAAAAAAGAGAAAACTATAAAGAGAGAGCAAACCTAAAAGTAAAAATTTAAAGATAAAAAATGTCTCGCAAATCATTGCTCAAAAGGCTGGCAGCATTGCCACCTTGTATGGCAATGCTTATTCTTTAAATAGGTAAAAATAGGTTCAATCTTAGCCGTGTGGTATCCGGCAGAGTAGAATAGGACCACTCCAAGTCTTTCCGTGGATGTCGTAGAAGACTTAGGAAATACAATCTAAAAAAGCTTATAAACATCTAAGAGACCTCTCCAACCCGTCTAGCCAGCGTGGAGAGTGTAGGCCAAGTCCTCTGGCTGCTCTGGCCAAGTATGGCCCTTGTAGTACAGAGAGGGTCGTGCTCCTGTAGTGGAGACTAAAAAGGACCTGATGATGATGATGATGAGGCTCAATCTCTAAAGTATAAATAATAATAATAATAATAATATGTTTATTCATTAAATTATTTTACATTATCAGAACAGTGTTGGGATCTCCATTTAAGTGTTATAGTACACCTGTGTTTGGAGATAAATAGTAAAAGTAAATCTATTGCAGCATGTTAATTTCTTTATCATTCCTCCAGAACTTACAAAAGATATAAATAAAATTCATCAAAATAAAACTTGTTTCATAGAAATGGACACGAGAGCTTAACGGGACATATTCCTTCAGATCTAAACAGAATTCGATGAACTCTAATCGTGGTGACACGACTTTTCGTGTCGCGGAGATGCTGAAAAATTACTTTACAGGAATTTACCGGCCCCCTAGCTTCTTTATATTTGACGTGCGTATAAGTACCTTTGTAGCGTAAGCTATAAGAGATAGCGGATTTCTGTATATACATGTGTTCAGCGGTGGAATTGATCATGAAATTCATTAATTACTTGATTCTTACTAATATTATAAACGCTAAATTTCGTGAGTATGTATGGATGTTTGTTCTCAATCACGCTAAAACGGCTCAACTGATTTAGACAAAATTTTGCAGGTAGCAAAGATAGGTTATTACGTAGATAGGCTACCTTTTAACCTGGAAAAACGTAATGTACCCACGGGATCGATATTAACGAGCGGAGCCGCGAGCGACAGCTAGTCATTCATAAAAACCTTCCTGAACCTGAGGATTATTATAAATATAAACTCATCATAAGTTGTGAATGGGATCTTACTTAACGATACGTTATTGCATAATAGACACATATACATAAACAGCGTGATTTTGAACCTCTCAGTTATACGAGTATTGAAATCCTGGACTCAAAACTCGTAATGGAAAACAGAATTGCAAGAAAAAAGGGTAAAAAAACGAGAAATAAAATTTGACTTTCTATAGAAATTCGTTCAGCTGATCGGTGACTTTGCATCTATATTTTAATTAAAAATCAAAAAATTGATTTCACAACATTTGTCCCATCGGAAAAGTTGTTCATTTTGACGGGCTGAGTCACCCCTTCACGGGAACATCGTTGTGTTACACGGTGTATATTTTAGTTTTATTTTACTTTTAACAAAAAAAAAATACACAAGACCAAAACTATCCGCAACATGCTTCGTCAAATTCTTATAAATTGGGGCCACAAATGATCGGTGGCCGAACATTCTATCAGCAGTTTATTTGACAGCCCGCTAATAGTCCGCTTTCCGCGTATTATTAAACTAGTTTCGGTGAAACGACTTGTCGAGGATTTGTTGGTTTTAAAATGACACGTCTATGTGGTTCAATCTTTATTTTTATAACATTTTTTTTCGACAGAGACGTGTTAAGTAGGTACATATTGTACTTAACACGAGTTTATTTAGATCAAATTGTTACATACATACTTCACGTCTCTTTCCTTTTGCGGGGTAGACAGCGCCTAGGTCTATGAGACCTATAAGACACGTTTAGCATGTTGGTGGGCAACCCATCAAAATAGTGATGGGTTGCTAGCCGCTTCGTCTACTTACATGATTCCTCAGATTTTCGCCCATTCCTTCGATCGGCTTTTACGATCTGAGCGGGAAGAGAAGCAGCGGGTATCTTTTATCTTTTCTCCCAGACCAGCATGGTTAATGTTAGTTAAAGTAAAAAAAAAAACTTTGAGCTTATATTAGGGTAGGGCGCGCTTGAGTGACCGCCCAGGGCGCTGGATAAGGAAAGGGCGCCCCCACCAAGCAAGGAAGGCACGTTAAGCCGTTAGGCCGAAGGGGCAGAAATTTCCCGGCTGTCATCTTTGATGGCAGTCGATAAGCTATGTCAGATGTCTTTAGGCAGCTTGAAAAATCTGACACCGAAAAACAACCAATCAAACAAGGGCAGAGGACGCAGGGCAGTGTGATTCAATCGCATTGCATCCCCCTCTCCCCAATAAAAGGGGGGCGCTCGAAGAGACCACGCCCAGGGCGCCAGTAATGCTGACGCCGGCACTGGGCGCAGTACCTACATCTTTTTGAATAAAATAAGGAGGAAGAGTGATCTGTTCGCTAGTTACCTTATTAAAACTCGACTTAAGCCGTCCGATGCCATTGTTAACTCTGCAACGGTCTGAGATTCACTAATTCTTACAATGGTAACACTAGGCCAAGTTAAGAGCAAAATTCTTGCACAGACATAACAACGTGTTGCAAAATGGGGTTAAGAATACTTAGGGGCATGATCAGCCAATGATATCGAACAACTGTTTACAGGCGACATACATCGAAATTCTAAAGAAAAACCGGCCAAGTGAGAAATGTTCCGTACCGTTATCTATAAAAACGGCAAAAAAATCATGTCTGTTGTATGGGACCCTTGAATATTATTTTTATTTTTAAAGTGAATAATAACTAAATATTCTGTGAATATTTCACGCGTCTATTTGTTGCCGTTATCAATATCGAGCAAAAACAAGCAAAAAAATCACGGTTGTAGTACGGGAGCCCCCTTTAATATTTATTTTATCATATTTTTTAATAACTTGTTATTATAGCGGCAACAGAAATACTCATCTGTGATCAACTGTCTTACTATCACGGTTCATGAGATACAGCCTGGTGATAGACGGACAGACAGCGGAGCGATATTAATAGGGTACCGTATTTACCCTTTGGGTACGGAATCCTAAAAATCGATCTCCAACACAAAATTAATAATCAACTGATCGAGTTGATATGGTCTTCTGTGGAAAGTTGTTTAATGTCATGGGTTGATCATGCCCCTTACGTATTGTTACATCCTTTTTGTTACACGTTTTATTCATGAATGTTTTATGCTTTACTTAATTACAAAACAATGTGTTCTGACTTTATAAGAGTTGCGAAATTGTATCATAAAATTTATTAAGGCGCTGTGCATCAGGAGAATACCGTAAAACGTGTATTTTTTCGTCGCGCAGTTAGCCTTATTTTTCAAAGAGTACTAGCATGAAAAAAATATGAAGTATAGTTCAAAGATCAAAATAAATGGTTACATCATAATATGTTGAAAAAAATATTTAAAACCTAACTAAATAAAATATCAAAAAAGCTATATCCAGAAAAATTTTCGTCGCGAATTTCTTGATATTTTCAGCGACAACTACCAACTTTTATACGTCTATAAAAAGTATAACTAAATGAGCTAGATGGATACCTACAAAAAATACAATATTTGGTTATAATTATTGAATTATTAAATTAAAAGTGAAAATTAACACGAAAATGGCAGACACGGATTTGAACTGAGACTGACGACAGGTATGACACAAATATATAAAATATTGCGCGATGTCCGCTACAACCGGTTAAGGGCTACAGCGCCTTAAGTTAATTCGATGATATATCTATTAATAAGAAACTAATTAAACTAGTGTTTCAACAGCAATAAAGATATTTATCGTTTAGTATGTCGCAAGAAACGACGGCTTAATCCGTTTGATTTCTCTCAATTCATGTCAAAACACTGAAATAAATGTGTTGTGTCAATTTATCAAACCTAATGTTACGGTCTTTTAACATCTTTATGATGCACGTTACATGAAAATGATTTTTAAATGCAGTTTATTTTTTCTAGGAAAATGTGATAAAGAATCTTTTAATAGTTTATGTTTTGAGGAGTTTAATGATAAATTGTTTTATCATTTGGTGCCAACATTCCAAAAGCAATAAAACTTATTCGTATAACATACCACCCGTTTCAAAATCTGTTTGTTTTTATTTATACAACTAAGTAGACAAACAGGCATACGTCCAACCTGATGGAAAGCGGTTACCGTAGCCTATGGCCTGCAATAGCCGGGTACCAATCGCGCGTTTTTACCCTGAAATATTATCATCCTTTTTAAAGAACTGTAAGTAGTCTCTCGACAAAACCATGGCATGGGAGCTTTTCATTTTGTTTCGTTCCACAACTTTACCGTACGTGGAAGAAAGTTCCTCCTAAAACGAACTGTACGCAACCATAGGATCTAAGGTGTAAGGATTAACTTCCTCTTAATAGCGTGAGGTGCGATGATAGAAAGAAACCGTAAACATTATGCCAAACTATTCCTCGAAGTAGATTCCCCATTGTACTATCATCATCATCAGGTCCTTTTTTAGTCTCCACTACAGGAGCACGACCCTCTCTGTACTACTAGGGCCATACTTGGCTAGAGCAGCCAGAGGACTTGGCCTACACTCTCCACGCTGGCCAGACGGGTTGGAGAGGTGTCTTGGATGTTTATAAGCTTTGTTTAGCTTGTATTTCCTAAGTCGCCTTCTACGACATCCACGGGAAGACTTGGAGTGGTCCTATTCTACTCTGCCGGATACCACACGGCTATTGTACAAATGGTAGAAATTTTTTGAATAATACAAATAAATTATCAATAGAGTACTTCTAAATGGACCATATTCAAGCCAAGAAAAAAAAATTAACAAAATTTTTTGACAGTATAATAAATTACATATATTTATATTTTACATACATATGTTATCAAATAATATTTTTTACTTATTTAAAATTTGGCTTTAATTACTTATTTTCAGTCTAATTAGTCTAACTCAGTTTCCCTAAATAAAGTAAGAAAATTTTTGCTAGGCTTAAGTTAACCACTATTGTTCAAAGACCTCACCGGTTGTAAATTATAAGTGCATGTATAAATTATGATTTAAATTGCAAATAACTAAGTGTATTGACTTTGTTATTTGCCTTTTTTTTATAGCTGAACATATCTTTCCTATTGTAAGAGAAAAGATTGTGAATAAAAAAAATAATAACAGTCTAATTATAAAATGAGGTCTAACTTTAGTACCTAATTTAAACCATTATCCGTTCAAAACAAATTGACAATGACAGTAACCAAACGCCAAAGTGATGTGTCGACTTATTTTGGTCGGATAGTGGTATAAACCAGGTACTAAAGTTAGTCCTCGTTTTATAACAAGAGGGTAAGTGTCCAAATAATAAAAGTTCAAGGACTTGGCTTCAAGCCTGCGCTGCATCATTTCAAACAATTGAAATGCTGACAAATCGGCAGCTCTCCGCCGATGCTAAATTTTTAATGGCCATCGTTCTTTCTCCCCTAAATGGTAATGATGTAATTGATCCAGCCCACCCCAGCGATGGTACGGTGATAACACACGTACGAGGGGCCTGACGGATTTTCTGTTTAAATCATGAGTTTTGGCTTTTTAGTGTTCCTTACCTCAAAAGGAAAAAAACAGAACCCTTATTAACTCGGTTGTCTATCTGTCTGTATGTCGGTCTGTCAAGACCCTTTTTCTCAGGAACGCTTAGATGCATAATACTGAAATTCATATCAAATACTCAAGTCTACTGTCCCTTGGAGCTGTGAAAAAATCAAACTTCTAAGCCAAAGCAATCAAAAGATACATATGGCTATGCCGCAAATTTTCGTGTTTTTTTCGGTATTCGCAAGGGAATCAAAACCTACAGGGTACTTCCCATGAACTCAGAATCTTGAAATTTGATACGAAACAACGTCTTTTATCACAGATAAAGGAAAAATTGCGAAAAGTGTAAATTTTTAGGTCACATCACATCCTTATCCTTACTAATATTATAAATGCGAAAGTGAGTTTGTTTGTTTGTTTGTTACGCTTTCACGCCGTAACTACTGAACCGATCATCATGAAATTTTGCATACAAGTTCTCTGGAGTACGGGGAAGGACATAGGCTACCCTTTATCCCGGGAAAAGTACTATTCCCGAGGGATCGACATTAACGCTGGCGGAGCCGCGGGCGAAAGCTAGTACCTAATAAAAATATTGTAAATAATTTCTAAAATATTGTAAAAACTTATTATATATAATGTACGTACGGAACCCTTAGTGCGCGAGTCTTACTCGCACTTGGCCGATTTTTTTTTTGTATTTCATGAGGATTTGTGTCGAGAAAAACGTTTACGAGATTTTCGTCTCGGGAGACAGAAATAATAGCAAGCTGTCAAAATGAAAAGCTTTTGGAAAGCTTGGGTGTTAGTAATTGGGTGTTGTGATTGTTACTCCACTCTTTCTTGTCTTTTATTTTGCGATTTTGAAACTTCGTTTTTATCTTAACAATATTTGGGCATTGTATTCGTGCTGTCTGGGAGAAAAGAAAAAAAACATAGGATGTGCCAGCTGCTTCTCTTCCCGCGCAGATCGTTAAAACCGATCAAGGAATTGGGCTAAAATCTGCGGAATCATGTCAATAGGTGATGCGGCTTGCAACCCATCACTATTTGATTCCGATTTCCATCTACACGCCCTCCAACATGCTAAATGTGGCCATAAGATCTTTTAGACCTAGGCTCTGTCTACCCCGCAAGGGAAAAAGACGCGATACTATCTGTATTCGTGCGGTTTGGAACTCAATGTTTTTAATTTTAAATCCGTATCTGGGTTTGTTCGCCTTGTGTTGTTTTACCAAAGATTTAATTTTATCGCGATGATCTGTCAGGTCCGCAATTCAATGACAGATGTCATTGTACCGAGAGTTAGTCCGTTTTCGTGCTAACTTTTGGCTTAAAATTTTGGGTTCTATTTTCCCAGTACTTACATGGTAAATTTTTTATCGTTCTGGACCCTTAAAGGGGTGATTCAGCCCGTCGATATGAACAACTTTTCCTATCGGACCAATGCTGGGAACTAAAAAAAATGGGCAGTTCCATACAAAAAATTTCGGCCGTCCAATATATTTGGGTGGATAAGTCAAAAAAAATTTTGAGTTATCTAAATACCTATGTAATTAACAAAAATTTAAACATTAGAAGGTCTATTAAATTAGTAGTTATAACTGTTAGCCGTAGAAAGCAACGCAAAGAATGTCACGTTGACATCGGAAGGGTTGGAATGCGTCTAGCGGGGGAGACCCTGTTGACTATTTTAATTAATATAATGAGGACATCGCTGGAGGGTTAAGGACGGCTGTTATTTAGGTACGTACCTACGGCATTATTTTTATGTTCTGGATTATTTTAATATACTCTAAGTTAAATAGCTTTTTGTGTGTGCATGGTCGATTGACCTTGACACCTACTCGAAATGATGATGATGAGCTTTTTGTGTGAATTTTAGTCGTGGTAAAGTTACGCTACAGGCAAATTTGATTTTGCTAGCCAGGGGAAAAAAGCTAGTATAGAAACGTAAAAGTGTTTATTTGTTCGTCATTCTCAACCAGAAGGGAGGGATATTTGCGCAGATGTAAAGAGTACCTAAATCGTGATTATAATAATGCGGATCGAATACATTATACCTGAGAAGGTCGATGGCTCAGTGAGCGTAAGCTCACTATAATTACTAACGCTAACACATATCAAACAACCCAGTTCATGGTCTCTACTGGGATGGGTGACCACAAGTAACCTTAAAAAAAATTCGAGCTCCTCCGTGCTTCGGATACCTTTAGAAAACGACACACACGAAAAACAAACAACCAAATAGTTACAACCCGTTTAGTCGAAATTTGACATATTCTACTTTGGACATCATAGTTGTATAGACAGATTCTACATTTGGCAGATTCTATATAAGACAGATTCTATATTGGATAGATTCTACAAGACAGATTCTGTATTGGACAAATAAAAAAAAAGTGAAAGAATTATTGTAAGGGACATCAAACCCGGTATACGCAAAACAGTTGAAACTTTGACAGAATATGAACGTATTTCTATGGCCTCTATGACATATAATAAAACTGAAACCCCAACCAATAAATATCAGTGTTTATTCCTGTTTGCAACTGTGTACAAGATTGTTGTCGTATGACCTTTATATTTGGTTCAAATTGTGGCAGACATATCCACTTATATTGGCGCCTTTCAATACACAGATTCGTAATAAAGTGAGCTCAACAATTGTAGAAGCATTTGCAACTGAAAAGCTACATCAAAGCTGGCAACACTTAGCGCTGCATCGAGTGCCAAAGCTTTTAGAATAAGTACCTATGCACAGATTAATATTGTTACTCTAGAAGTGCGAGTATAGAGGGTAGAGTTAAGGAGAACAATCTTATATGGGAGATCGATTGAAAAAGTGTCCTCTAAAAAGCATCGGACTCGATATTTTATGTATTTTAAAAATTATTATACATATATGTATCACAGTATTTTTAATTTATGTATTATGGTATGTAAGTTTATATTTTATTTATTTTTTAGTATATATCTACAAACACATTTTTTGTATGGCTTTTGATTAATATTATATTATTTTGCACTCATTTCTACTATATTTTATTCTCGGCATCACCCGTTGGTTGACTGGTAGATAAAGCCTTTGGCTTAAGGGCCCGTACTACCTCACACTGCTTTGCGTGATTGTCTGTAATATCAATAATAATGAAATACTGAAGTTGAAATAAAAATGTAGCAAAGTTCAGGACTAACTCTGATACAACACGATTGCGTAAAATTTTCTCTATAGAAAAAAATTGCAAAATTGCCTCCAAATCACGTCTAATTTACTCGGTATACTGCAGTATTCACCAAATACATTAAAATAAACCTTGAAACTTTTGATTATAATTGCATTACAGATAAGGCAGCCAGCATTAATTTTTCTTTTTCGAAAAACCCTCGAATACTCTTTAAAAACGAAAATATCAAAGTAGCCAACGCATTTAGACCACCCGCTTTTGGACCGCCATGCCGCCTGGTCTATGGCGGGGCCTTATAGCCGCCAATTACATGGTTGTAAAAAAAAGTGTAATTAATAAATAAATATTTTGACCTTTTTCGGCCATGTATCTCGTCGTGATAATGACTGCATAGAGCGTCTTGTAGTGCAGAGAAAAGTTGAAGACACCAGTTCACGTAGTAGATCTCTAATGAGATGGACAGACCAGATTAAGGCCGCAACTAAGTGTTCTCTTAACGAATGTTTTAGGAAAGCTGTCGTCCGCGACGAATGGCGCCGTTTACCAAGATCATCAGCCATCGTAATTCACAATTATAAAAAGGACAACCAAAAATATTATAAATGGGAAAGTAAGTTTATTATGATGACCTTTATAAAAAATATTTCATACACAGATGTATGAAATATCTTTTATAAAGCTCATAAACTGAAAACTTACTTTGATTTCTCTACTAACTATTTATGTAAATACCTGTGAAAAATATTAAATGTGAAAAATGTGAAAAATATAAAATTTTATTCGTAAGTAAATTGGCCTCATGTTTGCTGTCCTTGCAAGACATCACTTATCTTAACATAACAACTTCGAACTTGTGACTTGCAATAAAAATCTGAATCTGAACAAATTCAGACTAACACATTTTAAGTAAGATGAGATGGGGTAAGTAAATAAAAATTTCAAATAAAAAAGAAAACTCAACAGTAACACATAAATATTGCTACGGATGTAAAATATCTGCCAATGCGATATCGACATCTCGACTGCAAAGCGTCACATTGCCAGATCTCGAGGACTGCAGAGCTAGATATTCTGTAGATAGACAGAGGCGGCTCTAGCCCTTGCGGCGCCCGTGTGCAACCAGTACCCTGGCGCCCTCTTGTAGGAGCGGGGTCAAAATGGAATACGTACTGTTATATTTTCCACAATTCGGCGTGCTTTCAAAAGAATCAAAACAGATGCCGGCACGCGCCTTTGGTAGCGATGCGACACTACGCTAATATATCTGTTTTAAAGCTGATTTCACGTTGAAACAAATGTTATTGTGTAGAGTAGGTAAAGACGCAGCTTGTGGTGGCGCGCCTTGCTTTGCTACCTTCTTCTTCTTTTCGAGTCAAAATGCTTATAATTGAAACTTTTTCTTATACAGTCTTTGACCAGTAGGTGGCCACAGCGACTCCTTTGTCGTTTGCCTTATTTAGATCTACGACTGTGCAGGTGGAAGGACAGTTGGGGCACGTCATAAGGTGAGTCATCGATTGCGTGACGCCGCAATCGCAATGGTCATTGTTGGAGAAACCCCACTTAGTCCGGCTCTCTCGGCACTACCTCGCGTCCGGCATCGGCCGTAACACGGGCGCAGGGTCTTTGAAACCGCCGGCGCCATCGCGAGCGACACATCTTTGGAGGTGTCGCATTAGAGGGCGCTCGGCGCCCCCTTATACCTGGCGCCCGTGTGCGCCGCACACCCTGCACTATAGGTAAAGCCGCCTCTGGATAGATAAATAAGCTGGATGCTAGATTTGTGTTTATCGGATTTTAATAAATATTTAAACAGGTTCTCATAGAAATCTCGTAGACCTATCATACTCGTAGCCTTCGTAGCGGATATTCATTGAGTGAACTTAGACCACGCAAACATTTATTTAAATATCCCATAAACTATTGAACCAATTTTGCATTAACAAACTTAAAAATTGTACAATATTTACCATCAAACGTTGAAAGTCACTGGTTCTAGAATTAGTCGCATAATAAAGATAAAATAATCTATCACTACAAAGTATAAAACAAAGTAGCTTTCCGCTGTCTGTCCTACTTAAGTAAGCTTAAGATCTTTAAAATTACGCAATGGATTTAGATGCGGTTTTTTATGAAGAAACTGAGTGATCTTATTCTAGGCCTGAAAGTACACGACACCTGTTATCACATTAAATTCGATTCACCAACTGTATATTGCATTCACACGTTCAGTATTGAAAGCGTTTACTACATTGTAAGCTCGAGCTACCATCGGCTACATGGATGTGATAAGTTTTATTCATACTAGCTTTCGCCCGCGACTCCGCCCACGTCAATGTTAATCTCTCGGGAACAGTACTTTTTTCCGGGATGAAAGTAGCCTATGTCCTTCTCCGTACTCTAGAGAACTTGTATGATCTTCTCAAGTTCTCTGGAGTACGGAGAACTTTTACTTCTTAAGCCAAGTATTATTTACTAGCTGTTGCCCGCGACTTCGTCCGTGGCAATTTCTGTTATTATGATTAATTCGTTTTTTTATTAGTATAGATGAGATTAATGATTTTCCCCCGTTTTCAAAATATTTTTTATAGATGCTTCGCTCCTGTTGGTCGCAGCGTGATGTTCTATAGCCTAAAGCCTTTCTCAATAAATGGACTATCCAACACAAAAATATTTTTCCAATTTGAACCAGTAGTTCCTGAGATTAGCGCGTTCAAACAAACAAACTCTTCAGCTTTATAATATTAGAATAGATTTGTACGTAACCACTACATACCATCACGGCGAATCATTTAATCATCTCAAAAGCAATTTGATGAAGGTAACAAAGTGGCGTTTTATTAAATAGACTTGCTTGGTGCAGTGCCAAGTGCCGCGTGACGGTGCAGTGCCAAAAACTGCACTCCGCTGCATACAGCAGATATTGCGATAGAACATTGCGAGGAACTAAAATGCTGGACTGGAAGTGACCATGTATTATGATGATTCCGCATCTCTTTATGCCTTTAGGGATAGACAGAGTTATATTACTATTAAATTAAAATTTATTTATTACGGGTAACTTTTTGACCATTTGACAATACAAAATAATAAATTAAAATACAGGCGCTCTTAGAAAAAATTAAATACAATTCGATTACATACACACTCAAAAAATTCTTCAATTAAATACACAAGACAACATACAATTAAAAAGTCAATATTCTTTTTAAATGTAAACATATTTTTTTTTATAAATGCCTTTCAAAAGGGCGGCATGGCAGGTGCCTGTTACTGCAGTGTCGCAAGTAGGGGCAATCCTGTGTCTCAGCTATCGCCACCAAGACTGTATTGGAGCTGGCTCGCACCCTGCGCACCAGGGACGCGTCGCGTTTGCGCATGCAGCGTGGAAACAGTCAGTACGAGTATGCGCGTCCACAAACATCCCTTATGCGCTGCAGAAGCGAGGCAGCCCCAGCACCGCCCTGAAGGCGTTATTAAATAGTACTCGATATATTACTTGATGCAGTACCAAGTGCCATGAAAAGAGGCAGTGTCTAAAAGCGCACTATGTTTATACAACAGATATTGCGCTAGAACAACATGAAAACCTACACGCTCCTATGAGGGAAGGTTCTTATAAAGCCCCTTTCCCCTCCTCTTTTTATAAATGACGAAACTAATACCAGTTATTTTGTTAAAAAAAACGGGTATATTCCAATTTTCCGAGTTCTTTCAATTCTTTAGATTCTTCGTAAGAACGTTTAGCTGTTTTGACAGTTTTTAGTATTAGGAACAGACGCCTTTTCAAAACAAGAAGTAAAGAAGCTTGAATTTTACACTTACTGTCACTTCTAGTATTACCTACCGCATATCCGTTCACGTCGAAGCCTACATCCGGGCGTTTGTATCACTTAGCCTCGAGTTCCTGAGCGAGCAATAGGATCAAACTTGGACAGCTTACAATGTACACTTATTATATAATAGAAACCAGCATAATTATTATATTAAAAAAATAAGCATCAACCTAAAAATAATGTTAAGCACACTTTTGATATGACATTTTTACGTAAAGTTAAAGTGGTTATAGTCTGCCAGGAAAGTCCATTTTAACACTTTCGCTGACATTGCCCGCCTGTTGCCTATTGTTATTTCTTTTGTGTCTCGTTCAGTGTCAGCGAAAGTGTTAAAAGTATAAATTACTTAAATTAAAAATCATAATACCTACCATAAGATAATTTTTGTTAGAAAAATCAAATTACATTTAGATAACTTTTATTATGACGCCTTTACCATAAACATAATATTTACTGAAGTGTCAGTCAAAGTGTTAACACTACTATGAGTGGAAATTTAGAAACTCTTATTATACTAACATGGATTAAAGTTTAAAGTAAATACGAGACATCATAGATTGTCTAAAAAATCAGAATGTCTACTTAGTTAGGAATAAATATAGTAAAAGCCATTGTGTGGTATCCGGCAGAGTAGAATAGGACTACTCCAAGTCTTTCCGTGGATGTCGTACAAGGCGACTTATGAAATACAAGCTAAACAAAGCTTATAAACATCAATGAGACCTCTCCAACCCGTCTGGCCAGCGTGGAGAGTGTAGGCCAAATCTTCTGGCTGCTCTGGCCAAGTATGGTATAGTACAGAGAGGGTCGTGCTCCTGTAGTGGAGACTAAAAAGACCTGATGATGACGACTGATGATGATAGTAAAAGCCAAGTAAAAACTTTTACCTGCGTTTTTAATAGAGCTTTCATTAATGGCAACACCGCAACTAAAATAGAACAATAACAAAAAAGACAATTCTGGCAATATATTAAGGTCGGAATCAGAATCTTTAAAAGAATGGAGATCCGCAAGATATATAGATAAATAGGGAAAATAATTGGACCACCCATATAAATGTAATCAAGTTAAATTTCTATGGAAAGTAATCATTTTTTTTTCATAAATTACCATTTTTGCGGCTCCGCCCTCGTTAGTGGCGATCCCTCGAGAACAGTGGAATTTCATGGAATGAAAGTTACCATTTGTCCTTCCCTGGGCCTCAAACTACCTCCATACTAAGTTTTATCCAAATTGGTCCAATGGTTGAAGCGTGAAGAGAAAACAGACAGAGTTACTTTCGCATTTATAATATTAGTATGGAATACTGGATTTGGAATTATGATAACGGCATTAAAATATTGCCAGGGAGTTGAAAATCACTCTGTATACAAGTAAAATAAACCTAGATTGTGCACAACTGTAGTTTAGTACTCGTATTGTTAATTCAACTGAATCGTCTCAAAGATTTGGTTTGAAGCGACGCCAAGTTTCAATGGTTAGTATAAATAAATATAAGAAGAGCATGTGCAGTCTCAATTTTGAAATAACAGAAATAACAATAACGGGGAGGAAATTTTAGGGGGTTAAGGAGACCCCGATGATCGACCCTGTTACTACATAAGGACAGGGGCTGGGCCAGGGGTAGACAGCCCGAGCTGCTACTCGCACAAAAAGCCAAAGAAACTGCGCTCGCCAGCCGCTGGCAAGCGTGGTGAGTATGCCAATTCGACATTATTTTCGTCTTGTCCATGTTCATTTTAAGGCCCTTTGTTGAGAAACTCCATTGAGGTCATTGAGCATGGTACTAAGCCCTCCAGCATCTCCGCCATAACCGTTGTTATGGCGGCAAATCGGCAAATCGAAGGTGAGTGATATCCTTGGGAGAAGCCTTATTCCAGCAGTGGACTATTTACGGCCGAAATGATCCTAATGCCGTAGTTGTTCGAGTTGCCAATTGTTCATTCAGAATATCTCACTGAAATAACAATTTTCATAGAGCTAGGTATGTAGTAGTGGTAGTAACTGTTTGGCATTTAGATTTGATTCACTGTGATGGGCGGGAGCCAGCTTGCTGATTATTAATAAGTTTAAGTGGTGCATTAATATTGTGTGATGTGTTGTCTTCGATTTGGCATGTATTTTAGGCTTGGCTTCTTTATTGTTCTGTTCATTGAGATCTTTTGTCATGTCTTATTGAATGAAGTAATTGGTCAAATAATGAACGAAACATATTTTCATAACTGGTTGGACCTTCTTTGTTGACGTGTAGGTGGTAAATGGGATGGTTACAAAGAAATAAGTTGTTTGTATTGCGGATTTCATGGACTCCATTTGCGTCTATTTATTTTATTGATTTCATCATCATCAGGTCTTTATAGTCTCAACTGCAGGAGCATGACCCTCTCTGTACTACCGGAGCCATACTTGGCCAGAGCAGACAGAGGATTTGGCCTACATTCTCCTCGATGGCCAGACGGGTTGGAGAGGTCGTATTGATGTTTATCAGCTTTGTTTAGCTTGCTAAGTCGCCTCTTACGACATCCATGGAGAGACTTGGAGTGGTCCTATTCCTACTCTGCCGGAAACCACACGGCTACTAATTTGCTAACCTGCAGAAAAAAAGCATAGGAATATATGATATATAAAATGGGCTATCAACTGATTAATGGCGCATAAAAAACGTATAAAATAAAGTAGCCATTGAAGCGACGTCAATGAAACTATGACAACTCGCCGCTGCCAAACTAAACAATAATTAGCTCATTGAGTTACTGGAGTAAAATAATGAGAGACCAGAAGAAAACTCTTGCTTGTAAATATTTATTTTAGTTTGAAGCTCACGTATCACGTACAAAATCTTCCCCAAAAAGTTTATTTCAAACTTGTTTTCTGCCCAGTAGTGATGTGACATTTTGATTGAAAATTATCATAAATTGTTATAATTATTGATTAAATTATTATTTGCACTTGTGATCTACCTTCAAAATAATTCACAGTTGTAAATTACGTCAAATTGTTTAAATATTTAGGTAACTGTAATGAGGAAATCATATACTTCATGAAGGAGGACTTTTGGCCGCAGGGAGTCGTGTTTCGGAGGTTCCGAGGTCGGCTGCCTGACGTCACCGCGCATCACACGTCGCCGGCACTACGTGTGATATAGGATAGGATATATATTATTTATGTTAGTTATAAGGTATTTATTTTATGAACTTTATGTATGTTAGTCTGTAAGGTATTTATGATATGGGCCTCTGGTATTGTACATAATTGTAAGTACAATACTATTGCCTGAAATAAATGAGTTATTATTATTATATTATATACAGGGTGAAATTGAATTCATTTACAAACGTTGAAGGAGTGACTCAGACCACGAACCTAAACCACTTTCAGCCAGTTTGGTTAGGCTAGCTCCATGGCGCAGCAGTCAACACGCCAGTCTGCGACACGAGAGTGTCGCAGACTGGCGTGTTCGAACCCCGGCCAGGTCAAGATGGAAAATGATCTTTTTCAGATTGGCCTGGTCTTGGATGTGTATCTATATATGTATTTGTTATAAAATATAGTATCGTTGAGTTAGTATCTCATGACACAAGTCTCGAACTTACTTTGGGACTAGCTCAATCTTTGTGATTTGTCCGTATATATTTATTTATTATTTCTTCGTTATGGGACCAACTTTGAGATCGTGAAAAAATTATCTGCTCTTTCATATAAAAATGGAATATCTACTAGGCCAAAATCTATGGAACAGCTGTTTTTTTTGCAATATCGGAGTTGGCCCCATAATGAAAGTTGTTCAGATTTGTGGTCTGAGTCACTCTTTAAACGTTTGCTAATGAATTCAATTTCATCCTGTAGATATAAAAGAGATGATTGCGTCGACTGGTTTTCGGATTTCTATGTAAGCAACGATTACGTCGATAACGTCCCTATTTTTGAAATATGTGTAACATTTTTTGATTAAATTTTTGATCATTGGTTTAATTTATTTATTTAAGTGCTTAATCATAAGGAAATTGTATTTAGTTTCAAAAATAAACGATTTTTATATAAAGTTCTATAAGGCTAATAAAAGCAAAAATAACTGTGACGGTTTATTCACTATATCCATATAGATCCTAATAGGTAAGTACCATGTTAAAATATTCATAGCTACATAGTTAAGGCACACATTGTATAACATCGATGTATTCTACTCCGTATATTTTTATTCTGTGCTAAATGCGCGTGGGCATCTGCCCCGCGTTTCCATTGGTCGGTTATATCTAGGCCAAACGCAAGCTCGACCCTGATTGGCCGGACGTCATCACACCAACAATTTGGCAACTTTTCAAGCGGGCGTGGTTTGCAAGAAAAACACGTATTTTGCAACAAATGACCTGTCATGAATGTAGGAGTTGACAGTAATGACAGATGAAATTGACAGTGAATGCAATGTTATCCGTTTAAAAATGTACAAATGATTCGCTTTTGTTTATTTAACCTACTTACTACTAAATTAAGACGTCCGGATAATGACAGATAGAACTTATAATGAAACACTGAATTGAATGCATGATTAGCTGTATGCTTCTTTATTGGGCTTGAGCTTGGCGCAGACACCTCGTAGTTTTGTATAAATGACTATATATTTCGTACATACGGTACAAAATATTTTTAAAGAAGACATTTATGAAATTTCAATATTTCGACATATTTTTTTTTTAATTAATATATTATACAGGGTGTTACATAATAACGAGATAATACTCCGTGAGCGTATCGAGTATCCCATAACAAAAGCTTGCTGGCTATCTCACACCACAGGGCGAAAATATTTTTTTCCATACATTTACATTTTGAGAGTGCACTGGTGACAACCCTCAATAAGTTAACACTTGCGCAATACTGCTAGAAGTTAGATATTTCGAACTTACAATACGGGCTCCTGGAGGCCTAGTTCTAAACTTTTGTGCGCATCCATGCTCGCGCATCCTGTCATAGCCTTGGTTGTCATAACAAAGCAATCGTATTATTTAACAATGTTTTATTTCAGTATTACATGCTCGTCTTAGCAATTATTCACGTTAAAATTGTCCGAATATAAATATCACTAGATCACTGCACCATCCATGTAGGTAAATTTTCCTTTCATAATTATTTAAAATGCAAGTATCAAAGTTTGTCTACATGAACACACCAACGCAAAACTAATCCGGAAACACACTTTTTCACATTAAAGTACTCATTTACATTACAATTTAATAGCTTGTTGAACTTTTAGTTCAATATTCTTTAAATAATTAAATATTTTACATAAATAATAAACTTGAGTTCAGATTAAGTGTCACGAGTCACGATTGACAAACATGCATTTTCAAGTCTTAATAATTTATTTTTTACTTCTTTCAAAAAGGTTTTACTACAAATTAAAATGTGAAGAAATTACTTCTTTGTTTTATTACACCCTAGTACAAAGCAGTGATGATAAAAACTTTTTCACTTTTTCATCTTATCACACTAAAGAAGAATTGAATTACATGAAACTTTTTTGATAGAACAAGTTTTTAAAACTGTTCTTATGTGTCATTATCTCCTAGTAACATAACTCTGTATTTACTAAACTTTTTGACGTATAAACACCTTGAAAAACTTTATTTGCGATTAGAAAAGTTTTAATAATGATGCTATTCTGGTAGAAATTAAAGAAATTTTCCCACAAATTTAGGGTTCAAAGTTGATTTGCATAAAACCCCATTTGAATACTCTTTATAACTTATGATGTCCTGGTAAATAAGTCTAATTTCTAGGCCTTTTTTAAATTTGGAAATAAAATAACTTTCACAGAACCTTTTGATAATATTCAAGAGCGTGAAAGAGACATTTCATGTCCTTGTCATATGAATGAATGGTAAGTAGTTTCTGCCTTCGTTATGAAGTATCAGTGTGTCAATTTTAATCTAATAAAAATTAAGAGGGAGCAGGATAAAAGCTTTTGCTTTCATTTAACCTTGAACTTGAAGAAACAGCTGATTTTAGGGTTGGCACTGACCAAGATAATAGAAAATATTAAATTAACTTTTTTACTTATTTAGCATAATTTTTTTACAGGGTAAGGAACACATTTAGGCCTTTGCATTTGGGCTATCCTACATGCTCCTTAAGGATTATTTCGCTATTATGTAACACCCGGTATTCTTAAACATCATTTTTTTAAATTCAATTTGCAATGACTATAATAAGGACAATGTATACTCAGTCCACATACCTAGTTTTTAAGATAAACTAAAATTGTAAGTTGACGTCGTTTGGAGAAAATGCCGTGTGCAGTTTGTTGCCGCTTCTTCTGCACTCCGCTTTGGAAGCGGCATTAAACTTAGCCATAAGTAAATTACTGACGTCAACAATTCTCAGTTGAAAATATATGACAATTAATAAGTGTCCAACGACCTATATTAAATAAACGTTTTTGAATTTTGAATTTGAATTTTTTGAATTGAGTTGGATAAAAATATTTCTAATGACAACTTCTGTAAGCTCTCTAAATAACATTGTTAAACAATATTGAACAATGTTATTTAGAGAGCAGGGAATTTTAATAGTAGGTATTAGTTTATTACAATATATTTAACTTTGATGGTAATATGCTTCTATTCTTATAACTATAAAGCCCAGCGCACACTATCGCCCGATTAGGCTAATTAGCACCTCCACTGATTATCTTAAACAAGCATCGAGTAATGCGAATCTTTTGTTCGCAGCCTTTTATTTGTGTCGTTATAAGGGTTGGCATGCCGGTAATTAAAGTGCGAAATAGTGTGTACGCGGGCTTAAAATTCTAATGGGAAACTAATTAAGGATGCTTTATGTTGAGAGTAACAGGTATAAATATTAAGCAGAATAGTTCAAACAAACAACCATATCTATTTAATTATAGAAAGAAAATTAAATTGAATTAATATTATTGACATAGAATTAAATTATATTATTTTAATCAATTAATTATATATTTTAAATTTGTATTAAGTATGTTTTTGTATGGATTTTAATTATCTGAAATAAACATAATTATTATTATTTAAATTCTCAAGGAGGAGCCTGATGGCCCAGTGGGCGTGATTGTTATTGGCACTTACGCATGTTAGGCAACCCATGGCGCGGTCCCTACTTGGATGGGTGACCGCATGCGGCATAAAAATATCTAGAGCTCCTCCGTGCTTCGGAAGGCACATTAAGCCGCTGGTCCCGTTTATCTTCATTGATGGCAGTCGTTAAGCTATGTCAGATCCCTTTAAGCAATTTGAATATCTGACACCAGTGTTGGCCACTTGCACACACGAAAAACAACAAAAAACAATATTTAAATGCTGAACCAACGGATACACTCACTCGCTTCCATGCTGGTCTGGGAGAAAAGAAAACACGTAGAATGTACCAGCTGCTTCTCCTCCCGCGCAGATCGTAAATGCCGATCGAGGGAATGGGCGAAAATTAGGAATCATGTTAGTAGGTGATGCGGCTAGCAACCCATCACTATTTTCATTCCGTTTTTCCACCAATACAACCAACATGCTAAATAAACCTTACGACGAAATATATTTGAGTTCTTGGCGAATGGTATCACACTTACGGCGTAAACCTAAAGGACGTGAGTTCGAATCCTACCTGTGGCCGAGTTCTTTTTCATCACTATTTATATATTATGACTAGCTCCGTGGCGCAGCGGTCAACACGCCAGCCTGCGACACGAAGTGACCGGGTTCGATCCCCGGCCAGGTCAAGATGGAAAATGATCTTTTTCAGATTGGCCTGGGTCTTGGATGTGTATCTATATATGTATTTGTTATAAAATATAGTATCGTTGAGTTAGTATCCCATAACACAAGTCTCGAACTTACTTTGGGGCTAGCTCAATCTGTGTGATTTGTCCGTATATATTTATTATTTATTTAATATCACATTTTAAATTTTAATAATATACCGAGCATTGTAATGCTATTTTAAAAAGCAATTTAAGGAATCACGGTTTTTGTTATGGATTAGTTTGCAAATTGCTTCTAGTGGACTTTATAATGTAAAATCAGTGTAATTTGGTGTTAAAAATGTTGTTGTATATGAACAATGTGTGGAGTATCTAAAATAAACTGTTATGGTGCATTGTAGTAAGATTTACTTAGCGGACTGGTGGTTGCTTGGCTTGCTACGTTGTCTATCATCAAACCAGTAGATTCGTAGGAATTGTCATCTAATCCCGGCGACACACGACCCGGGGGTCGTGGGTTCGATTCCCCCGGGAAGCATACTTTGTTTCCAGTTTGGTTAGGACAATGCAGGCTTGAATCACCTGATTTTCTGATAATTAAGATGATTCCGTGCTTCGGAAGGCACGTTAAGCCGTTGGTCCCGGCTGCCATCTGCTAGTCGTTAAAGGAAACACGTCAGAGGCCGAGAGGTGGTTCCGAAGAACTCTGATATCAGGGTGTGCATAGTCGATTGACCGTGTCACCTATTCGAAATGATGATGACACCATCATTTCGTTAATACACAAGAATAACTTGAATAATTGCTAACTAGACACTGGCTAAAATAAGCTTCGGAAAAAAAGGGGAAAAGTAAAGAAAACAATATAAAAAAAAAAAAAACAATTTTATTCAGAACTTAGTCTGGAATATCAGAGAGACATAATAAAAATGAAGTAATATAGAGACAGACAGGACGGCTTGAAGCAACAGTGAACAATTAAATCGCAGCATAAAGTGCGGCGTCTAATTGTCAGTCGGTGGGCTGCGACGACAAAAGTTGAGTACAGCCACGGGCACAAATGCTTTACAATTAATTGTTTAAATATATAGGAGGTATAGGATCGAAATAAAATACTTTATCTCCTGTTAAAAAATCATCATCATTATCTGATGATGACGATGATGATTTTTGAAAAAGACCTGATGGTCTTTTAGTATCCACTGCAGGACCTGCTCTGTACTACCGGAGCCATACTGGGCCAGAGCAGACAGAAGATTTGGCCTACACTCTCCTCGCTGGCCAGGCGGGTTGGAGAGGTCTCATTGATGTTTATGAGCTTTGTTTAGCTTGTATTTCCTAAGTCACCTCTTACGACCTACATGGGAAGACTTGGAGTAGTTCTATTATACTTTGCCGAAAACCACACAGCCTAATAAAAATATTAAATACTTAATTTATATTAATACTTATTTTGACAACCTCTGTAGCCTAGGGGTCATCATGCCTGACTGTCACAGCATTGGTCCCGGGTTTAGTCCCGGGTCGTCAAGATGGAAAATGATCTTATTCACATTGACCTGGCTCTTGGAAGTTTATCTATATATGTATCTATTATAAAATATAGAATCGATGATTAAGTATCCCACGATACAAGTTCACAATGGGACTAGAATAATGTATGTGATTTTTCCTATTGATTTCGTTAACTTTGACACTGCATTATCAGTGGCATTGTATAGGTCCTCGCGTAAGTAGGTGGTAAAACACGCAGGGTAAGAAAACAGGCGTGACATGGTCTAACGCACCACACGGACAAGAGATTTCGAGCTGTAGGTAATCCCATTTATTCATGTTCACCTTGCTTGGACCGTCTTGAGTCCAAAGTTTGTTCAAGGACTTCCATGTCGGACAAGGTAGATCATGACTAGAGGGGAGATGGTCTAACTCTTCTTCCGGATGTTAAGCATGGATAAAACTAACAGCAGACAATAGGGACACTTTTCATTCCTATGGATTGCACTTTTCATCACAGTGGAAAAAATATAAGAATTAAAAATATATATTTTTTTTTATACTACTAAGTAGTCAAACAGGCATACGGCCCACCTGATGGAAAGCGGTTACCGTAGTCAATGGACACCTGCAACACCAGGGGTGCCACTCGCGCGTTGCCGACCCTGAAGAAATCTTTTCACGCCCTTTTTAAAGAACCCCATGTTGTAGTCACTTGGGAAAACCATGGCTGGGAGACATGATGTTCAAGTATCCAATTTTGAATAAAAATCTTTGACTTGACTTGCAATATACTTAAATTTCGTTCCAATAAAAAATAAGCACTTTCGCACGCGTCTGTCCTCCGCTTACAATCAATTAGGGCTCGTGTCTGTGCATTTTTATGCTAATGCCACGCCGGTGGTCCGCTCCGCCTACACGGCTATTTTTGGTTATCGCACCTTAATTGAAGCCTTAACTGCTGATATTGCTGACAAACAGCTGCCTGGATTTGCAGATTTCCTAACTATACTTTTAAAGTAGTATGAACGTTTTGTTAAAAGCATTATCTATTTTTAGTTATTCGGTATAATTGAAGCCTCACCTGCTGATATTGCTGACAAGCAACTGCTTGGATTTGCAATAAAACTATTTAATATTTAGTAGTACCTATTAAATACCTGGAAATAAATAAATATATACGGACAAATCACACAGATTGAGCTAGCCCCAAAGTAAGTTCGAGACTTGTGTTATGGGATACTAACTCAACGATACTATATTTTATAACAAATACATATATAGATAAACATCCAAGACACAGGCCAATCTGAAAAAGATCATTTTCCATCTTAACCTGGCCGGGGATCGAACCCGGGCACCCCGTGTCGCAGGCTGGCGTGTTGACCGCTGCGCCACGGAGCTAGCCAAATAATGTCTTAATAAAAACATTACGTATCTATTATTTGGCTCTTTTTGGTTCATGTTCATGTTCACAGACGTAAAAAGTCCACTGCTGTACAAGGTCTCTGGCTAGAAGTCTTCATTCTATGGGAAAAGTATTGCCATAACCATTACCACGCTCGACAGGCGAGTTGTCGAGCGCGGTTTCTTTGGGTTCTTGTGCTTTCGACATTGCTTTTTCGACATATATTTTTTTAGGGTTCCGTACGCAAAACGTATAAACGGGACCCTATTAATATCGCTCTGCTGTCCGTCTGTCACTAGGCTTTTTTCATGAACCGTAATAGTTAAACAGTTGAAATTTTCACAGATGATGTATTTCTATTGCTGCTACAACAACAAATCCTAAAAAATAGAATTAAGATTTATAGAATATTATACGTGCAAAAGTTTGTATATTATACAACGTGATTTTGAACCTCCTAGCTTTATTGAAATCTCAAAATCCCTAATGAAATATAGAACTGCAAGAAAAAAAGCTGAAAATTGAAAAAAAAATTAGGGTTTCCCATACAAAGTCGCCGATCAGCTGGACGAATTTCTATGGAAAGTCAATTTTTTTTTTCGGTTTTTACCCTTTTTTTCTTGCAATTCTGTATTTAATTAGGGATTCTGATTCCCAGATTTCAATATAGCTAGGGGGTTCAAAATCACGCTATATATATAATATATAAGTTTGTATATTAAATATATATTGATGTTTGATACTCAATCACTACAAAATGGCTGAACGCTTTTTTGGAACGGATTATGGCGTAATTTTGCTGGGCCTTGATTAACACGCAGGTTATCGTTTATCTTGGAAAAAAGTAGGTACTGTTCCCGCGGGATTTGTTTTGCGACAGCCCTGCATTAGTTAACACACTGTTAGCATGTTTGCATATACACATGTTAACTGATAAACCGATATGCACCTTATATATACATAGAGCTATGCGAGTTCGATGCTAACCGCACCGTCAATCAAATGCTTGTGGCAAATCGCGATTATATCATTACAGCAGAATGTGCATAGTTGATTGATCTCGTGTGTAATTACACATAAACATATATATATAGCGCGTATGCATATTTATAAGCGTTCAGGGCGTTAATGGGGTGCCAAGTTCCTGTAGCGCTTCCGCCATGTTTGCGGAGGCTCACATGGATGGGTTTGCAGCCATTATACATAAGCGCAACGCGTCCCTCCTCAGGCGCGTACGCGACAGACCCAACAGCTTGGGAGCCCAATTGCAAAATAGCCATCTGTAAAGGCTGCTCCGCCATCGCGCGCATAATCCTAAGGTTGCTCCTGTCCTCTTGACCAATCTAAAATGACAAAAAGAAATAAAAAATTTGAGGATCTGTCAGCGGATGCACAGCCTCTCGCTAAAAGTGCACCTCACTAACATTCGAGGTCTGCACTCCAATCTCGTCCCAGTCCACCACCATCTTGAGACTGCAAGGCCATCTGCTCTTGTTTACGGAGACGCAAATCAAAACTCCTGCTGATACATCTTACCTAGGTACACTACGCAGGATACGTCCTGGAGTACAATTTCCGTCCTAATAAAGGAGTTTGTTTCTTTGCGATGATATCTGCTGCAAGCGTTGGAGAAAAGACTCGCCGATGCTGGCCCGTTGGCTGAAACTGCATGCAGTCAAGTAACTGCCAGCCTAGCATCGCTGAGTGTCAGCCACTGCACTGGTACTTTTTCCATTTTTTTCGTTTTTGTGCTCTTTTTGTAACTGTCTTACTAACTAATATTAAAAGCCCCGTACAACATACATGATTTTTTGCCGTTTTTATAGATAACGGTACGGAACCCTTCGTGCGCGAGCCCGACTCGCACTTGGCAGGTTTTTTAAGTATGTTTACCGATATCTCAGTCTATTGTTGTATTTTTAATACTGTTAGAATAAACAATACATATAGTCAAAATCGCTGGTCCCTCCTGGATGAGATCAGCACAGGACCGAGACGGATGGCGGAAACGAAGAGAGTGCTGAGCCTATGCTCAGCAGTGGGCGGAAGACGGACTGAGATGATGATGATGATGAAACAATACATAAACTATGTATGTACATATTACGAACAATCTGACAGGCATTGTAGAAAATAAGCTCTGACCCTATTCTTAAATATCAAACGAGTTCGAGCCTTCCGATATCTACCGGAAGATTCCATAAGATCTGAGGAATCATGTTAGTAGGCGATGTGGCTAGCAACCCAGCACTAGTTTGATTCCATTTTCTACCTCACCCACCAACATGATAAACGTGGCTTTTAGGTCTTAAAGCTCTGTCTACCCCGCAACGGAAAAAGACGTGATAAATAAATAAATAAATATATACGGACAAATCACACAGATTGAGCTAGCCCCAAGGTAAGTTCGAGACTTGTGTTATGGGATACTAACTCAACGATACTATATTTTATAACAAATACATATATAGATAAACATCCAAGAACCAGGCCAATCTGAAAAAGATCATTTTCCATCTTGACCTGGCCGGGGATCGAACCCGGGCACTCCGTGTCGCAGGCTGGCGTATTAACCACTGCGCCACGGAGCTGTCAATCTGAGTCTGATAGTATGTATGTATTTATTAATTACAGATAGGTAAATATGCATCAGAGTATCGATAACCTGACATGTTTATCTCTACACCGTGGTCGCAAATTGTCTCAAAATGTACAATTCATAATGCACCAATAACACAAATGCAACAATTGCTGCTCCATTTCCAACTCTATTACTATGATCATTAGAGCTTTACGATGTTTCAATAAGCTTTAATTATTACAAATATTAATTAGGCATGAGGCCAACTGGTAACATAGTTCACAAAATGCTGATCGTGTAAAAGTATACAGCCTTTAAAATAATGCTATGTAAATTTTGCCAAGACAGAAATATATTTAGTTTATTTAAGATTTTTAACACAGTTTTGGATTAGGCAGGAAACAAAAGATGATGAAATAGGAAATAGGGATAATGACTAAAAAGTTTATTTTGCAAATATTACGTTTTTGTGACAAGCTTTTATTATAAAGGAATCTACACTGTAAAGTGCTTTCCAAGACAAATCGAATGAGCTCAAACACGATTGATGTACATTGTTCTGCCGGCCTATTTGCTAACTAAGTGACCAACGTTTTGATAGTCACTTCAAAATAGGTACATTGTGGGTTTCTTATGATTGACTATTTTTATTAAAGATATATAAAACGTAATGTACTTTGAAATGACTATCAAAACGTACACTGAGTTAGCAAATAGGCCGGCTGATTAAGAGTTCCTATGGCCACCCTCCGACTTCATTATCAAACCAGCACAACGATTCTATATTCTATTGTCATCCGATTTACACATGCATGCAAAATTTTTGTTTAATTGGTAACCGGGAAGTAGATCAAATTTCACTTACAAGATTTGACCGCAGACAAACATCAAGACAGGTGAAAACTACATAAAAGCTAAAATAATTATTATGTTCTTAAGTTACATAAAAAAATATTGGACATACCTTTTCCACTGCAATAAATTGATTTAAAATTTCGCGTATATCCCGATTATGTGAATTTTTAAACGGTTTAAAAAAAAGGAAGTTCACAATTAGGTTGGCTAGCAAATATTTCGATACTGGTCGTTCCGAAACGCTAGTAGTTTATCGATTTTGCAAATATTAAAAATAATAATATGACGTTCAAAATAGATACATGATATCCAAATTTGAATAAAATTCTATTTCATTTCATTTCATACTGTGCGCCGTCAATGCAGTTTACCACCGCTTTGGTAGGCTGTCGATGTAGCGTACTAGAGATATTGAGGACCTTCGCTGCAGTAAATCGTCGCTAGAACAAGCTCGAAGCAATGACCGGCGATGTAGTGACAGGCGATATTGTGCTCTAGACCCACTATTTCTGGGCTCCAAGATGCGATTCATTTATTTAAGAGTGTGCCGCGCGAACGAAAAACGTGAGTTCTGCGCAAGCCATTATAGGCTGCGCAAAACCATAGGTGATTATGTAAAAAAAGTCTTAATATTTTCATATTTATATTTTTATAAAAAAAATAAGAGACATAAATATAAATATTTTCGTGTGTTCTAGACACGGAGTTCTAGATGTAAAAATTACAAACTTTTCTAAGGAAAATGTTGAACATACAACGTGATTTTGAACCCCCTAGCTATATTGAAATCTGGGAATCAGAATCCCTAATGGGACACAGAATTGCAAGAAAAAAGGTGAAAAACGAAAAAGAAAATTAGGTTTCCTATACAAAGTCGCCGATCAGCTGGACGAATTTCTATGAAAAGTTAAATTAATTTTTTTGTTTTTCACCTTTTTTTCTTACAATTCTGTATTTCATTAGAGATTCTGAATCCCAGATTTCTATATAGCTAGGGGGTTCAAAATCACGCTGTATATGTATCGATCAAGGCTGTGATCTTGTGCAAGGATCGACCTAAAGTATACAAATAATTTTGTATTTAATTAATCCAGCGAATTGTACTCGTGATTTAAAAATACGTCAAGTTCCAAATTTTCGTGCCCTACCTTCTTAAATTGATTTCGTAATAATATGCCAATGGATACTCGTACATGAGTTTTACATCCACATTATCAGTACTTTGTAAACTGGATGTGATTAAAACTGATTTCGGCATTCGGCTGAATAATCGATGATTCCGGACCGTTGACACGCGAATGCTAGATTGTTTATGCATTTGATTGCAATTAAACTGAACAACTTCGTTATTTCTGGCTGGGACGTTAATTCTGTCATACATCATCATCATCATCAGGTCTTTTTAGTCTCCATTGCAGGAGCATGACCCTCTCTGTACTACTGGAGCCATACTTGGCCAGAGCAGACAGAAGATTTGGCCTACACTCTCTCGGCCAGACGGGTTGGAGAGGGCTCATTGATGTTTATGGTCTTTGTTTAGCTTGTATTTCCTTATGACATCCATGGGAAGACTTGGAGTGGTCCTATTCTACTCTACCGTAAACGACACGGCCATCTGTCTTACATACAATAATAGAATCACGTCTTTGTCCATTGCAGGGTAGACAGAGCCTGTGTCTATAAGACCAAAAAGCATGCTACGTATGTTAGGATGTTAAAAAAAGTGACTTATCTAACTGTAGGATCTTATGGGAAGTAAATAAGACTGTATTTGCATAGACACTGAATATAATGGACGAAAAGAACAAAGTTGGATATATGTAAATTAGAAAAAGCCAAATTGTACTGTAGTGTACCTAAATTTTAAATATAACTGCTCCGTACTGTTGTGCGTGTGAAACTTTGCGCTTTGTTTATGATATGTTTCTTAACAGATGTGTAGGTGGAAAACAGAATCAAAATAGTGATGGGTTGCTAGCCGCATCGCCTAATAACATGATTCAGATTTTTGCCCATTCCCTCGATAGCTTTTTACACCAGCACGGGAATAAAAGCAGCCGGTTCATTCAACCATATTTCTTTCCTCACAGACCAGCATGAAAGGTAATTCTGAAATTTACTCAAATCAGTTGTTCGAGAATAAACTGTAGAAAGTATAAAATGTCTTTAATTAGTATCAAAACTTATGCGAGATAAATTCATTTAAGTACTTTTACACAAAATGACCAATTGACCAATATTAACGGCTTGACGAATTAACTATTTTAGGAGCGGTTAAAAAACGCTTGACCAGTTGACAAAATTTTCTCGCTTGACCAATTATCCCCTACATCAAAAGTTTTACACATCATAAGAGTACGTATCGCAGCCATATTTATCTACTTCCGTTTATATGTAATATTTATATGTAATCAATGTTCCCGAATAAAGATTTTTTCATTTCATTTATGATTTCCCAAATTAAGCACTCAAATGAATCATCCAACGATGTGCCCGCTTAATCAGTGCTAATTATAATTAATCTTTGATAAAAGATCAGTGTACTGGGTCATTATTGTATCGTTTAATGCACAAAGCTGATTTTTATGATATAAGGCTTTTTTTATGATTTTTTAAAATAATTAATTAAAATATTTAAAATAATTATACTAACTTCCTTTGCTAAAAACTTGTATGCTCTTTCTATAAGTTATAACATTGCTTACAATTTTATTTTAGTAATTAAGATTTTTTAACTGTGTAAGGCTGTTGTAAAATTCCCAAATAAATAAAATAAAATAACACACAAAAAATATTTAACATACATTAAATCATACAAACAAATTGATAGCCTCATTTTAAAAACATCAATTAAAGATCGACGTCGGAGCCCTGACGGACATCCGAGTCTTCGTAATTGATCGACTCGATATCGATCGATTATCGATTATATTGATCAATCGGCCCGCCTTCACGCGCGCTCTCGCTCACGACATGTCATCGCTTCGTAAAAATAAGGATTGGAAATCGACCAAGTGCGAGTCGGACTCGCTAATGAAGGGTTCCGTGCCATAAAACTGGTTTGCTTATTTAATAAGAGAACCCTAATATTTTTGCCACGATCATGTACATTAACTACCTACTTTCTACCAAAGTGGTCGTGGCAAAAATATTAGGGTTCTCATTTCAGTCAGGGACAGAGATACCTGAGCAGGCCCTATATCTCTACGTATATCTTGAATTTTCTCTTAAGCTATAAAGAAAGATTTTATTTAAATCTTTATGTTTATACATTTTTAAGTAATTATCATTCATAGTTTAAGAGTATAACTATACTGAGTTTGTTTGTTTGTTTGAACGCGCTAATCTCAAGAACTACTGGTTCAAATTGAAAAATTCTTTTTTTTTTGGATATTCTTTGTGTTGGATAGTCCATTTACTGACGAAGGCTTTAGGCTATAAAACATCATGCTGCGACCAATAGGAGCGAAGCATCAATAAAAAATGTTTTGAAAACGGGGGGAAATGATTCATCTACTAAGAAAAATCTAATCATTCATAATAACAGAAATTGCCACGGACGAAGTCGCAGGCAACAGCTAGTTCAAGATATAGGTATACAGCCTGGTCAGGTATCTCTGTCCCTGACTGTACTTTCACAGGCAGTTTATATTATAAACTGCCTGTATAGTTAACTCTATATAGTTAACAAATTATAAACTTTATAATTTGTTAACTATATAGAGTGCGATTTCCTGATCTATGCTTAAATGTCTACGCTAATGTTATAAAGAGGAAAGTTTAAATAAATAAATATATACGGACAAATCACACAGATTGAGCTGGCCCCAAAGTAAGTTCGAGACTTGTGTTATGGGATACTATCTTATCTTATCTTCAACGGGGCCGATCCAGAATCGGTAGCACGTCTAACCTTTGGGTTATTTTGTACTTACCCCATGCCTACTCACCCACACGGTGTATTCCGAAGAAGGACTGCATGAGCTTCAGAACATCGCCAAATGCGTAGTGCCTGTAGTTCTCTAGCTCAGGATAAGGTGATCCTAAGAGATCCATACGCTTACCAGCTAGCGAGTCACATGCACACAAAATGTGTCTCATTGTCTCCTCCGATTTCTCACATGCCCTACATAGTGGGCTTTCGACACTTTTTAGTTTAAAGAGGTGACTGTTATTTTCAAAGTGTCCAGTCAGAACTCCCACTAGAATTCTTGTCTGTTTCCTGCTGTATTTACAGATCACTTTGTGCCACCTGAAAAAGATAATTTTCCATCTTGACCTGACCGGGGGTCGAACTCGGGCACCCTCGTGTTGCAGGCTGGCGTGTTAACCACTGCGCCACGGAGTATGCCACCCGGTTTGCTTATAAGAGAACCCTAATATTTTTGCCACGACCGCTTTGGTAGAAAGTAGTTAATGTATACTTTCACATGCAGTTTATAATTTGTTAACTAAGTAGAGTGCGATTTCCTGATCTATGTTTAACACGTCTACATTAATATTATAAAGAGATAAGATTTGATTGTACTTACATATGTTTGTTTGTTTGCATTGAATAAGCTCCGAAACTTCAGTACTGATTTGATCAAAAAAAACACCATTAGATTGTCTACATTAACCTTGATGAACATAGGCTATTAAATAAATACCTATATATTCCCGTATGAAGCCGCGGCGGTCCGCTAGTATGATATATACCTATAGATAGATACTTATAATATTCACATAATATGCCCAGTTCACAGAATCGATTTAATTAATTTTGCCAAATTTGGGTTGCTTTTATATAAAATGGACGGGGATTCCTCGAAATGTGGAGATGATCGAATAAACTGATATTAATTTATTTCATGTCATAAAATAGGTTCTGTATTGTTTTTCGATTTTAATGTAATATGTATGTCCGTACTAGTATAATAAATATATACGGACAAATCACACAGATTGAGCTAGCCCCAAAGTAAGTTCGAGACTTGTGTTATGGGATACTAACTCAACGATACTATCATCATCAGATCCTTTTTGCACTACACTACAGGAGCACGACCCTCTCTGTACTACTAGAGCCATATTTGGCCAGAGCAGACAGAGGATTTGCCTTACACTCTCCACGCTGGCCAGACGGGTTGGAGAGGTCTCATTGATGTTTATGAGCTTTGTTTAGCTTGTATTTCCTAAGTAGTCTCTTACGACATCCATGGGAAGACTAGGAGTGGTCCTATTCTACTCTGCCGGAAACCACACGGCTATAAAACTACTTCAAAATATAAATATTTACAAATTATATGTATAGTCCCTGCAAACCGTCATTCTGCGGTAACGTGCCTAAAAGGCTGGCAGCATTGCCACGTTGGATGGCAATGCTTATCGTTTGAGCCAGGTAACTGCAATTTGGTCGAGGGATACGTCGATCAGTCTCTTTGACAGAAAGTCAAAGAGATGATGGGCTGATGGACCCCACGGACCCATTGTTTCTTGCTCAAATATGTAGCTGTCTCCGATACCTACATACTTGCGCCTTTTGAGGTTTTCCGCTGCGGCTGCTGCTGTACCGGCCTTTGACTTGGTGACCTGAAGATGAGACGGCGCTAGGGTATCAACACATGTAGCAATTCCATACCAATGGCCACCCCAATCGCCAAGGCACCAGAGTCATTCCATCCGGTCTCTTGCCATCATCACGGACCAAACCAGTGGGTTATAAAGCGGTGGATAATATTGTTTATTGTTTACCGTAACTTCTAAATGCTTCAACGCATTTAGACGAATAGAGTATCGTTAGAATTCATACACCCTCCCGAGTGACTTAGGCTATATTTTTCTACCAAAGCTGTCGTGTGTTTATTTTTTTAGAAAGAAACCTATTACTGAAGTGCTTTTTCCGCGATTTTTTTTGTGTAATTCAAAATCTATTAATCATTGCTATTTTACTGTATAAGTTTTAATATGCTTCGATAGAATTCGCTCTGCTGTTTCGGTCTTGAGTAACAAGAATCCATCCAGTCTTGAACTTACTTTGGGGCTAGCTCAATCTGTGTGATTTGTCCGTATATATTTATTTATTTATTTATCCGTCCATACATCCTCACAATCTTTCACATCAATACATAGTATAAAAAGTCATCTATCTACATGGTGAAATTTTTATCGTTCTGAACCCTTAAAGGGGTGATTCAGCCCGTCTATATGAACAACTTTTCCTATGGGACCAAAGCTGGGAACTCAAAAAAAAATCACAATTTCATACAAAAATGTTCGGCCGCCCGGTCAATTTGTAATGCCAAAAAAAATTTTAGTTACCTCTACCGTGAGTTTTGTCTAACTAAACTCGCTAGCGACTGTAGTAAATAATTTAGGTTACTGATGGAAACTACTGGGGCGATTTTAATGGGGTTTTCACTAGCATGTATAGCATTAATCCCGGAAGGTTTATAAGTATGTAATGCCTGCGCACAGCCGGGGAAGGCTGCTAGATGTTTATAATGTTAGTAGGAAGTAGGATAGTACGAATCTTGTTTCCATATCTACGAGGTCTAAAAGCTTTTGTCGAAACTATGGATACGGCCGATTGTGCTTGTTCCGTAAGGAAGATGAGATTGTACTAACTATACCTACCTACCTACAAACCGTCCATAACATTAACCTACACCAATAAGTTATTAATAGGTACTTCGATTTATATGACTCACACAATTCCTAAATAGTAATAGATCAAATATGATAGCTCTCCATCTCTTTTACCCGTGCCAAAAGGATGTAGGAGTAAAAAGGACAAGCTAATATTGATTTAGCTTTTCGTAGGGCAAGTATCTTCAATGAATAATTGTTAGATTAACCAGGCTTAGTCATCGGCCTCGATCGCCGGCAGCTTAGATAACATTAGTGTGGGGACATCGACATTGTAGATTGTATCGATGTTACACATAAGATCTACGAAGGAATTACAACGATGTTACAGCAACTCAAATTTCTTCTTTTTTCTACGACTTATGAGCTTTAAAATAATCCTGCCAAAAATACACTATTTGCAGATTGATCCAATCAATTCAATTATATTACGAAAAGTTTGAATTGTTAAAAAGATGATGTGATGGTATTGATGTGATGAAACATTCTAAATCACAAAATACACAGGATTCGAATTTAATAGAAAGGTATAGCCATATACAAAGCCAATATTGTAGATAGTATTTTGTTTAAAATGTATAACATATCTAGAGATATGTCGCACGCTTAAAATAATACGTACAATAAAGTAAAAAATATACCAAAAATTTATCAAACTCGTGCTTATATTATCTACATGCATTTCTGACTATTTTGAAAGTATTTCTGACTTTTTGGCATTCGTTTTGGGTAATCAAAAAAAAGAAGACAACCTGTTTTACAACGGGTTCACAATTAAGTTACACATTGAAAAATGTTTTACCGACATCATGACCGTCCCATCCCTAGTCAAAAGCCGGCACTAATAGGGTCGTGTACAGTGATCTCGCGAACAAAGCGACGGTAATATTGATTGCCTCCTGTACGCCGCAGTTTGTCTATCCGGCGTAAACTGTCAGTGTTAAACTGTGCGCTATAATATAAGTTTATGTTAGTTATACCTTACTAATATTATAAAAGTAACTCTGTCTGTTTCCACTTAACGATTGAACTATTAAACTAATTGCGGTGAAATTTAATGTGGAGGTAAGCCATTAGCTTTTTACACAAAGTATTTAATGGTTTAATAAATTAACAAAGAAGGCAATATTAAACTACTCCATTATTTAATGTTTTCTTATGTTATCGCGATTGTTATACATTCATTCACTTAAAACATCTATAATTAAACCACTTTATACGGTGGTATATTATTTTTACACCTAAGACTGACGAAAGCTCGGAACAGAGAAGAGTGGAAAGCAGAGAGGGAGACCTTTGCCCAGCAGTGGGATTTAAAAGGCTATTAATAATAATAATAACGTTTCAAAATCTTTACAGTTTTCATGTTTGCAGGTAGACTAAGTGTCACTAATATTCAAACATACGTATCCATTACGGGATAGATAAAGCCTTAACCCAATTCTTAAGCCCAAAAACATGTTAAACGTGTTAGCATGTTTTTGGGCTTAAGAGTGAAAACGGTCTCAAAATAGTAATAGTAGGATTGCTATCCGCATGGTATATTGACCTTAGATCCCTGATCATTCCTCGGCCGGTTTCTGAGGTTTGTGCGAGAAGCGACTGGTTAATTCTAGGTTTTTCTTATCTCGACCAACATGAACATAGTAGCTGCTAATTTCCAAAGATATATAGTGAAATTTTGATCGTTTTGAGCTCTTAAAGGGGTGACTCAGACCATCAATATGAACATCTTTTTGTATGGGACGAATGATGGGAACTCAAAAAAAATTTCGTCATTTCCATACAAAAGAGTCCCGCCGCCCGGCCAGTTTGTATGGGAATGTCGAATTTTTTTGAGTTCCGATCGTTCGTCTCATTGATAAAGTTGTTCATTTTGATGGTCTGAGTCACCCCTTTAAGGGTCCAAAATGATCAAAATTTCACCGTGTATAGCTTCATACACTGCCACTTAGTACATATTTCAATAAATGATTTTATTGACCGAGCGAGCGAAGCGTCTCAGTTTCGATTCAATTTGCCCAAAAGTTGTCTGAAATCGATTTTCTGTGTATTTTTTGTATTAGAGCATTCAGTATGATGTTGTAAATACAAATCTAAGGTATCTTAAAAAAGGGTCTGGTCGGGTCTTCTAGTAAGAGGAATGTAGGTTTAAATTTCCGTTTCTTCTTGTACTTAATAGAGCAGCGGGTATTGGGAAATAGTAACTGAAAGAAATAATCCTTTAGTCAATTAGCATAACAGTAACAGATATATTTTAGTGCACTGGAGGGCAAATGTGGATGTTGGTTGTAAGGGCTTGCGAGGTTTACTGTTCTCACAGAACCACTAGTAATATATTCAAGACTTATATTAAACCGAGCATTGTAATGCTATTAATATAATTAATATTCAAGACTAAATAAAATCCGAATTAATAAATATTACCTACATCAAATAAACGTGTAGATTACACAGCCGGTCAATTTTAAACCATACAAAAGATATACTTATGACAACGTTTCTAAGCAGATGTGATAAAAAACAATATTTTATCATAATCATAGCAGCTATGTCCAGCCATAATGGAGAGTGATAGGCTGTGATAGGATAACAGAGCGTTATTACAGTTGACACACGGCCGGCAATTAGTGCTTTGACAAGCCTGTATAGCAACAACGTATCAAACCAACCCTAAACAACCTTTCGCTAAGGGAGCGTTCACATAGAGTGGGCAAGCTACCGAACTATCCAAGAGCATAAAACAACGCAAAGCAACAAACACGTTGATTTGTTGCTTGGATTACGAGTCACACTTATATATTTTTTAATACGTAAAATTACATATATAAAAAAAAACATATGACACGTTTCATCCTAGTAGTGATATTAGGTCGCGCACCTGGCTTTCCGAGCAGCTACTTGCTTTTCCCCCATGCATCCGAGTAATTAGTAGCCTTATACCTTCATTGGATTTGGGAAGCCAAATCTAACAAATTCCTATCCTACTCCAGCTTAAAAATGATTCCGATGGACAGCAGCGTCGAAAGCACAAGAAGCTAAAGAAACTGCGCTCGCCAGGCGTGGCGAGTTTGGAAATATCCTCTTATATGGAACTAAGTATCCATAGGAGAATCTTATGTCCAGCAGTGGACTTTTTACGGCTGAAATGATGATGAATAATTTACATTAGAAGAAAAGAAACGAATTTCGAAAATTTATAATTCTAGTTTTTCGCCACGAATTCCAAGCTCGTGATTATTTTATTCTCATCTATTTGAAGTACCTGGGATAATAACGGACGCTCAGCAATTTTATTATATTTAAAACTTAGGAGTTTTAAGAAAAATCCTAAACAACATTGTATAAAACAAAGTCGCTTCTCGCCGTCTCTCCCTCTGTATGTTGTAAACAGGGAATTTAATGACATCTTGACTAATAAAAAAAAATGTTAAACATATCTTCGGGGAGTTTTAATTGTATCTAAAATAAAAAAAAGACATGCGAAGCATGACCGAGCAGCTAGTATTTAAAACCCACTTATTCATAATAAGCCTATATTAGTTAATATATGTTTTGTCTCGTTCTTTCAATGACAAACATTGGAGAGAGGGTTAAAGACAATTTTTTTATGAATAATTAGATAAATGTATGGAATAATTAATGCTCTCCAATAAGACTTAAGTAGCATTTATTAGCGTTTTGGAAATGCCATTCTGTGTGACCGAACCCTTATATCACCCTTCTCTCTCTAGAGAACTAATGCGCAATCAATAATAATTACGATGTTTGCTAGTGGATTGCATTGTGTGTGTGCGGGTCAAACGTCACATGTTACTGGGATTAATTTGGAGGCAATTACAAGCGAGCAATGTCGCCGTGTATGTAGCTGTTTAATGAGGCCTTGTTGTATCAGTTTCCTCGTTATTGTGATGACTTACTATTATACTTTTGGAATTATTGACTTATTTTTTAACCTGGATGATCCAGTGATTGACCACGATCTCAGCTGACCTGACTTGCAAGCTTTTGACAGCTATTTCAAGACATGGTCTACTAATGTGCCAAGTTTCATCTAGATCAGTTAAATAAAAATGTTGCGAATGATCCATCCAAACCATCTTCCAACATTCATATTTATTTTAAAGGTAAGATAAAGTATATACACACCCTTTTTTCCCCTTCTTCCAGACTAACGTAGGATATTAATTACGTACAGCTTTTGAAAACGCCAGTTTGTGTGACCAAACCCTTGTATCATGCGTCTGTCTCTATAGATCTAATGTGCAATCAATAATAATTATGGTGTTTGTTAATGGATTGCATTGTGTGTATGTGCTCTGCGGGTCAAACGTCACATGTTACTGGGATTAATTTGGACGCAATTACATGGCGATGAATTTCGCCGTGTCGTGTAGCAATTTACTGGTAGTTATGATGCCCTACTGTTATGCTATATGAATTTAAGCTTTCGCGATAACATTTAAAACAATAGAAAGAAAAAATTTAGGCAATAGCTGTTGCACGTAAAGTCTAAAATATTGGCTTCCGGAATACTTAGGGATATAAGGTATATCTCGGAACTACCTATATGTTGTCAGAATATAACCTATCCAAGTATACCAAGTTTTAGCGAAAATGGCTTGTTCGAGTAACAAACATACACATAACATGCGTAGGGCTGCGGGTCAAACGTCACATGTTACTAGGATTAATTTAGAGGCAATTATACGGCGAGGAATGTCGCCGTGTATGTAGTTGTAGTTCTTTAATGAGGATGTGTCGTGTATCAGTTTCCTTGTAGTTGTATTCCTTATTGAGTACGACATCCGTGATGCTCTACTGTTATGCTATATGAATTTAAGATATTATAGATATATCTCGACGCCAGCCTGCGACACGAGGATTCGAACCTCGGGCAGGTCATGATGAAAAACAATCTTTTTCACATTGACCTGGGTCTTAGATATTTATTTATATAAGTATCTATTATAAAATATAGTATCGTTGAGTTAGTATCCTACAACACAAGTTCACAACTTACTGTGGGGCCAGCAAAATTTGTGTGATATGTTTCTATATATTTATATTTATTATGCGCTAACAGTCAACACAAAATAAAGGAAAAATCTAAATCAATTGCTGTTTTACCGTTTAGTCAAAAATATTGTCTTGTAAAAATATTGTGTTTCTTGAATACATCGAGATAAAATGTATGTGTATGCTAAGTTTTATTTTAATTCGTTCAGTAATAATGGCGTGATCCAGTAACAGATATACACATATTTATGCGTGGATAACATTGTCTGTGCACAGCGGATGAAACGTCACATGTTACTGGGATTAATTAGGAAGCAATCACACGGTGAACAATGTCACCGAAGCTTTATAATGAGGCCGTGTCGTGTATCAGTTTGCTTGTAATTGTGGTGACTTGTACTGTTCTTGGCTTATGAAGTGCCTCTGTGGTCCAGTGGTTAAGGCGTTCGCCTGTAGACCCGGAGACCGTGGGTTCGATTCTCACTGGAAGCATACTTTGTTTAGTTGTTTCCAGTGTGATTAGGACATTGCAGGCTTAAGTCACCTGATTGTCTGATAATGAAGATGATTCCGTGCTTCGGAAGGCACGTTAAAGAGTTGGTCCCGGCAGCTATCTGGTAGTCGTTAAAGGAACCACGTCGGAGGCCGAGAGGCGGTTCCGAAGAACTCTGACACCAGGGTGTGCATGGTCGATTGACCATCATGAAATTTTGCATACAAGTTCTCTGGAGTACGGAGAAGGACATAGGCTACCTTTTATCCCGAGACAAAGTACTATTCTCGAGGGATCGACATTGACGCGGGCGGAGCCGCGGGCGAAAGCTAGTAAATATATATACGGACAAATCACACAGATTGAGCTAGCCCCAAAGTAAGTTCGAGACTTGTGTTATGGGATACTATCCCAACGATACTATATTTAAAAACAAATACATAATATAGGTAAACATCCAAGACCCAGGTCAATCTGAAAAAGATCATTTACCATCTTGACCTGGCCGGGTATCGAACCCGGGCACTCTCGTGTCGCAGGCTGGCGTGTTAACCACTGCGCCACGGAGCTGTGAATGCGTTTGTGCTCAATACGTTTCTAATAAAGTTATAAAACTACTTCGATTATGATGATTTCTACTTTTATCGTTATTAAGCCCAGCAATCATTCAAATTATTGCATCGTTTTTACCCACCTCTTTATTTAAATGCACATTTCATTCGTTTGCACTTAGTTTTACATTTGTTTTATTACAATCGGCTTTCAGTAAAAAATACAAATAGTCAAGAGATACAGCTCAAATCACGGAGCAAGTACAAAGTGAACTTTGTACTTGCTCCGTGGCTCAAATACAAACAAATATCGGGCGGAATCCGACATCATCATCATCATTTCAGCATCATCATCATCATTTCGAGTAGGTGTCACGGTCAATCGACCATGCACACCCTGGTGTCAGAGTTCTTCGGAACCGCCTCTCGGCCTCTGACGTGGTTCCTTTAACGACTACCAGATGGGGGCCGGGACAACCACCTGCTTAACGTGCCTTCCGAAGCACGGAATCATCTTTATTATCAGACAATCAGGTGATTCAAGCTTACAATGTCCTAACCAAACTGAAAGCAACTAAACAAAGTATGCTTCCCGTGGGAATCGAACCCACGACCCCCAGGTCAACAGGCAAACGCCTTAACCACTGGACCACTGAGGCTGTTATTTCAGCCTTAAGCAGTTTAATATATGTACAAAGACTTCTTCCAAATATTCTTCACTCCATGGCAGGATATTGCCATACTTACCACGCTTGGCAGGCCGGTTGGCAATCGCAGTTTCTTTGGTTTTTTGTGCTTTCGATGCTGCTGCCCATTAGAAGTATTTTTAAGCTGCGGGAGGATAGGAATTTGGTGGATCTCGGAAGGGAATGAAAGTATTGGGATACTATACTCGGGAGGCCGGGAGCGTACATGATACCTGAAACCACCGGCCAAGCACTTAAGGATGATACCGTTGACCTATCTGAGGGACTTTTCTCAGAATTCATGAAATTGCATTGTCAATGGACAGTCTAAAAATGGATCTCTAATTTGATATCACAAAAAATAGGTGCGAAATGGGCAATTTTGCACTCCAGCAGTGGACATTTCGTGGTTCTGTTTCATTTACGTTAGGACTTTTACTGTCTGTCCTTTGAATTTTTAGGTGGTAATTTATACATGTGTTTTTGTAGTTATAATTGTTAGTGCTTATATATACAACGTGGAAGGGACATACCCTTAATAAATCGAACCGTAATCTATACTAGATCATTTTAGTATAACAAAATTAAAATAACAGCCAAACACAAAAAATAAATTCGGCATTTCCATACAAAAGTAATGCAGCCGCCCGGGCAATTTGTATGGGAATGTCAAATTTTATTCTGGTTTTATGACTGTTATTTTAATTTCATTATAATTTAGTGATCTCGTATAGCCCGTGGCTCGATTTATTACGGTTATGTTCCTTCCACGTTGTAAGTATATATAAGCACTAACAATAAATACAAAATATATTTTTTTTTTTAATTGCAATTTGCTACTTTTTGCAACCCACGCAAATCATGAACGTAGTATTTATTTGGCGTAGATTTTATCATTTTCGACCGAATTTCAAAAGTAAAACTTTTTATGAGTTCTTGTTGGTGCACTTAATTTTGAATTATCTGGAAGTATTTTGGTGTTGGTATCGGAATCCCTTATAGTATACTATATAGATCAGCAGGAAAAAAAGTAAAAATGATGAAAAAAAGTTGAGCCTCCCATTTGAGACAAATTCACCGAAATTCTATGGAAATTCTAAGTTTTTTTCTGAAATTACCTTTTTTTCCTGCGGATTTATATTCAAAATATTCTATTAGGAATACTGATTACAACATTGAATGAAATGTTGCCAGGTAATTCAAAATCATCCTGTATAGCTTTATTTCTGTGTTATTATGTTTTGTACTCAGAGTAATCGACAGTTTATGGGAATAATAGTTTTATTGGTATCAATAAATCGAAGTAGATTTGGGGAGAATTACAACAGCAGTATATTGGAAATGTAGTTGTTAAAGTTCTCTTATAATACTTATAATATTTACGAGACGTGTAGATATTATATAAGTAATCAGAACAGCTACCGTGGCATTTAAATAAACTTATAAAAATACCGGCCAAGTGCGAGTCGGACTCGAGCACCAAGGGTTCCGTACCGATAACTATAAAAACGGCAAAAAAATCACGTCTGTTGTATGGGAGCCCCCCTTTAATTTTTATTTAATTATATATTTTTAAAGTGAATATATAACTAAATATTCTGTGAATATTTCAAGCGTCTGCCTGTTGCCGTTATTAATATCGAGCAAAACAAAACGTTTGTTGTATGAGAGCCCCCTTAAATATTTATTATATTCTAATTTTTAGTATTTTTTGTTATAGCGGCAACAGAAATACATCATCTGTGAAAATTTCAATTATTTAACTATCACGGTTCATGAGATACAGCCTGGTGACAGACGGACAGACAGACAGACAGATGGACAGCGGAGCGATATTAATAGGGTCCCGTTTTTACCCTTTGGGTACGGAACCCTAAAAAAGCGGAATTCAAGAATGAAAGCTTGTTACTATTTATTTAAGATTAATTTACATATGAAAAAATAAAATAAAATCTAGCGTGTCGATTTCTTAAAATTTGCTACCGAAGCCTTTCTTTGTCCTATGGAACCCAGCCCTTAAAATCATCATCATCATCATCATCAGGTCCTTTTTAGTCTCCACTACAGGAGCACGACCCTCTCTGTACTACTAGGGCCATACTTGGCCAGAGCAGCCAGAGGACTTGGCCTACACTCTCCAAGCTGGCCAGACGGGTTGGAGAGGTGTCTTAGATGTTTATAAGCTTTGTTTAGCTTGTATTTCCTAAGTCGCCTTCTACGACATCCACGGGAAGACTTGGAGTGGTCCTATTCTACTCTGCCGGATACCACACGGCCCCCCCCCCTTAAAATATTTGCGCCTAATTTAAATTGACCTTATATATCATTACTCATACATACATACTTATACATCGAGGTAGGTAAGGTAGATCCAATCAAGGCTTCATATTCACATGTAAGCTTTGGCCAAGACACATAATTATATATATACTGTCTCGTCTTTTTCCTTATAGGGTAGACAGATATAAGCCATATTTAGCATGTTAGTACTAACTATTCCTATCTTGACTAAAGAGTAATTTAAATTAATTACTTAATACGGTTTTATCGCATTATTTTTAACACCTAACCTTATTTTAAATTAATTACTTAATACGGTTTTATCGCGTTTATTACATTATTTTTAACACCTAAACTTATTTTAAATTATTTTTATACCTGCGACCATGAAAACTGTAAAGTTTTCGAAACATTACGTAATCTAACAGTGTTAAAAATAATGAAATAACCGCGATAACCGCGATTAAGTGGTTTAATTTAAATGTGTAACAATCGCGAAAACATTAGAAAACATACAGAGTAATTTTACATATAAACAGCCTCCGTGGTCCAGTGGTTAAGACGTTTGCCTGTTGACTCGGGGGTCGTGGGTTCGATTCCCACCGGAAGCATACTTTGTTTAGTTGTTTCCAGTTTGGTTAGGACATTGCAGGCTTGTATCATCTGACTGTCTGATAATAAAGATGATTCCGTGCTTCGGAAGGCACGTTAAGCCGGTGGTCCCGGCTGCCATCTGGTAGTCGTTAAAGGAACCACGTCTGAGGCCGAGAGGCGGTTCCGAAGAACTCTGACACCAGGTTGTGCATGGTCTATTGACCGTGACACCTACTCGAAATGATGATGATGATTTTACATATGTATCACGTCTTTTTCCCTTGCGGGGTAGACAGAACCTAGGCCTCTAAGACCTTATGGCCACATTTAGCATGTTGGAGGACGCGTAGATGGAAAACGGAGTCAAATAGTGATTGTTACTAGCCTCATCGCCTATTGACATGATTCCGCAAATTTTAGCCCAATCCCTCGATCGTTTTTTACGATCTGCGTGGGGAGAGAAGCAGTTGGCACATTCAAGGTTTTTTTCTTTTCTCCCAGACCAGCATGGACATAAAGGTAAATACAATTGAAATAATCTCAGATGCGATTTAATAATTAATGTATCGTATCTTATTTATTAGTAATAGATACAAAAAGATAAGGCGATCAGCGTAACCAAATACTGTTCAAGATATCTAATTAAATGGAACCGATATGGTTCCATTTAATCTTTACATACTTAGTATAAAACAAAAAGTATATTACGCTGTCTGTTCGCTTAGATCTTTTAAAGTACAGAACAGATTTTAATGTAGTTTCCAGCAATGGATGAAATATTGATTAAACATCTCCTAACTCTGCTATTTCTATTTATAGGAAAAATAAAGTAACTTTATCTGTTTCCCATTTTGGCCGGATTAGCGAGGTTTTGTTGTGCCTTTCTTATCAGATATAGATAGGATTATATTTGACTAAAATTGTATTTAACAATTTTAAAGTGTTATATTTTGCATTCACAGTGCTATTTTGATATAACCTTATTAAATAAAGAAACTAATTCCCAACAACCTCCGTGGTCCAGTAGTTAAGGCGTTTGCCTGTTGACCCGGGGGTCGTGGGTTCGATTCCCACCGGAAGCATACTTTGTTTAGTTGTTTCCAGTTTGGTAAGGACATTGCAGGCTTGAATCACCTGATTATCTGATAATAAAGATGATTTCGTGCTTCGGAAGGCACGTTAAGCCGGTGGTCCCGGCTGCCATCTGGTAGTCGTTAAAGGAACCACGTCAGAGGACGAGAGGCGGTTCCGAAGAACTCTGACACCAGGGTGTGCATGGTCGATTGACCGTGACACCTACTCGAAATGATGATGATGAAATAAAGAAATAGAATATGGTGAAAAAACTTCAAGTGGGCGGGATTTGAACCTGCGACCTTAAGTCTACGTACGACATAAGTCGTACATAGACATAGGTGCGGGTTTTTTTTACCATATTCTATTTCTTAATATAATAAGACTAGTATTTAACATTTTAATTGTTAGTATCTAAATATAATTATAGCACAAGACATGGAGCGGCACTTAGATATTGTCTACAAAACGTAAAATAAGCATGTCGAATATTTTTAATATAAAAGGCTAGTTTGAAAATATATTTAATAAGTCTGTCAGTTACAACAACGGACAATAGTTTTTTGTTGTTTATAAAAAAATACAAATATTCGTTTACATTTCGTATAAAGTCACAGTTTGCTACACTGCTTTAGCAATTTGTGACTTCACGAGCCCACCCATGAACTTTGACGCGCTTTATCTTTATCATTTATTGTTTTATTGTCAAAAAAAGTGTAAATTTTTTTTATATTTTTTTGGAGCCAGGAAACTAGCCCATAATTTTTATTTGAGTCAGGGAGAAAATCCTTTATAATAAAAGTGAATATCCTCTTTGTAGATTTCAGTTTTGTTTTTCTGAGAAAAAAAAAACAAGGATTTTTTGTTCAGAAAATTTCGGTTTGTTTGGAACTTAAACTTGGTAATTCTAAGGTTTCCCCAAAAGCATGGTTAATAACAACTAGAATAAATATCTAGACGTGGTCTGAGTATTGTCTCAAGTTTAAAAACTTGGCAGTTTAAGTCATAAACATTTATCTAAAGTTCTTGCACAGTTATAAAAAAATTACTACAAAAGGCAGACTTAATACCATACTGCATTCTCTACTTGTCGAAACTTTAGACGAAACGGTTATCGATTGAATAAGTCAATACGTTCGTTCAAGGAGATCCGATCCGATCTTCGTAAAATTGTCATCAGCGACATTCTCTTTTCCTTAAGAAAATTAACAAAAGGGAAATCGTAGGGACGTATTTTCATACAAACGCAGTCCCCTGATTCCTCGCCGAATATATAGTACAGAAATTATTTTTTACAAAAAAAAAAAAAACTATCGATATTTTAGCATGTCCCTATGTTACATCTTTTTCATAATTGATTTATTTAAAGAGATATGAATCTTTAAATTTGAAAAAATTGGTAATAATTTCCGTTGTGTTCAAACCACGGCATCAAGAAAACAAATTCGACGCCATTACATTAGAAAACTTAGAAACACATCCATAGCTTATTTTAAATATTTAATGAACGAAGAAATTATATCGGTTAAGTTTTGTAGAAGAAATCAGGGGACTACGAAGCTTTAATTTTGTGTAATTTTCATAGGTATATGCAGTCCGAACTGCAGTTGTCTCTATCGCACTCTACGGGGGCTGTTTGGGCACGGCGCGACAGGAATAGATTTTACAAATACCTATTTTGCAAATATCTCGATCGCAGTGTTTCCTAATAAAATAAATAAATGAAAATCATCGATAAAAGTCCATCGACACAGCCCTATCCCTTATTCCCTGGGGTCGCCATCGATCAGCCCGTAATTAACTGTTTGTTAACCGATCCACTATCCCCTGGTCCGATTCATGGCTTATAACTACACAGATTTGCTCTTTGCTACAAAATAATGTCTGATATATATGACTTACTAAGTTTTATATATAAGTCTTTGACGGAATTCCAATATTTTAGTTACTACTACAAGCAAACCAGTAACTTATGATCACTGTTTTCAGCAGGCCTGTCTAATCATTAGAAAAAAGAAAATGTCAATATCTACTTGTAAAACATATGGCATATTTTTAATTGCGCTCAGCAAAGCACAGAATTATGATATAAATTTGAGCTAATTTAAACCCGTCATCCGCGAGAAACGCAGACACAATGGCTTTTCTATTGTTATGCGGACCTATTTGCCCGCTTGGTGGTTGAGAGGTCAAATTAAAAATAGTATGACAAGAAATATCTCTGATACATTTTAGGTAATAAAAATACTAAACTGTGATAATGCCCTGAGCTCACCCTTAGGGACTAATTAGGCACGAAAAATTCTGCGAAAATATGAGATTGTGCCGTGTCTGGTGATGAAAATATACCTTTTGAACTTACTCTAAAGAGTCACACGTGAAATATGATAGATTTAAATTCGTAAATTAATAATTTTATAAAAAATCAATTATTTTCTAGAATTTTCGACAGCTATATTTGCTTGATACTATAGAGGAGCTATCGATTATTTCCCTACGTGGCGCAATTTTATGAATATGTCAGAAACAAAAAATATTGATAGATATTTGTGATCCACATCACTATTTCCGAATGGATAGTATAGATCGTGTAATCTAAAAATTAATACCACACCACCAATTATCATTACCTATTTAATGTGCGGTGTTTTTATTGTGAATTAGTTGATATTTTATCACACTAATCCATAGTCCGCATGCTAAAATATCAACTAATTCAGTCTTTACTCCATGTAATGTCAAAGTTTGGTGGAACGCGCGCAATTTGTATGAGATGACACCTCCGCTCTGTCGCACTTGTGTCTTTATTGCCCAAGTCACTCGACAAACCAGTTGACAAGACTTTTTACAAAACTAATGGTGAAGATCAGTGTGGCGTATTACGTAGTATCAACCTACTTTATTTGTGAGCGTCAATTCATTTGCGATCAAGTTTATCGTATTCGTAACTACGATATTTCCCACCACAATCACACACTTGTTTTTTAAAGTTCAGTACGCACTCTTTCTGGTAGGTCTTTTAGTTTTAAATTAAACAATCCCTAGCAATAAGCTGTTTAGTAACTGTTCTGTGATTTTCTCATAGTTACCAAGGAGAATTGTAACGAGCCATCATGTGATATCCTTTCTGATGTAATTGAATAGAGATTTTTATAAATATAACAAAAATGAAAATCATCTATAGATATTTGTGCTCCCCCTCACAATTTCTGGCATCGATTGGTATTACTAATTAGCAGCTCGGTAACTGATCTGTGGTGCATTCATATAAGAACTGCTCCCTCAAGTGGTCCCACCTCACCGGCCCGTAATTTTTTGAAGCCTGTCCACTGTTTTATTTTAATATAAAAACAAACCTGTAATTATCGACAACTGTCCTAGCTTCTCGTCACTATTTACGGTATCGAATTAGCCGTTTGGTAACTGATCTGTGATGCGTTCATAGCTACGAGCAATCATGTGATACGAGTATCCTTTGTATTGCAATTAGATTTAAGTACACTGTTGTTTTGGCCTCAGGACGGCGTGCCTGCTTGGTTTTGACTATTCCGATATACTACGTGGAACTTAGACAGCATATTTTATATCCCTATGGTATTAACATAAAGAGACAGAAAGACAAAATAGTATGACAAATTTGAAATTTATTACGAAGCAACGTGCATAGCGTACATTTTTTAAAAAGCAAAACATAAATTGCGATAGCATACATTTTAGTAACTTCATATAATAAAAAGAATCACATGTCTTGCAATATATATATTTATTTACATGCTACCAATGAGATCATAACTTTTCTTTGGAATATAAATATATAAGGACGAACTTATAGCCGTGTGGTATCCGGCAGAGTAGAATAGGACCACTCCAAGTCTTCCCGTGGATGTCGTAGAAGGCGACTTAGGAAATTCAAGCTAAACAAAGCTTTTAAACATCTAAGAGACCTCTCCAACCCGTCTGGCCAGCGTGGAGAGTGTAGGCCAAGTCCTCTGGCTACTCTGGCCAAGTATGGCCCTAGTAGTACAGAGAGGGTCGTGCTCCTGCAGTGGAGACTAAAAAGGACCTGATGATGATGATGATGATAAGGACGAACGAGAATATAACGGAAAAATTGATTGTCTATAATTTGCAATTATTTCTACGCTTAAATTTAAATACTTTTTGGATTATTACTACCCCCAAGGCCCAACTGGCGTTAAGATATAAAAATATTTATAAATAAATGAACACTCCGGTTTATTGAAACAATTTAAATTAAAAAAAAAAAGAAATCAGTAACGTTGGAAACGATGACACCTGCAGAAGTTAATAAACTGTGTCGCAGATGTCACCACCCACCTCCGAATACAAATTACAATTTGTCATTAAAGTAAAAAATAAATAAATCAAAAATATAAATTATAAATATTAAAATATTTAATCCTAAGTACCCCAAACAATTCCAAAATATCAATGAATAACGAAACTTATAATTCTTGTTTCAGGTGAAAATATGGTTTCAAAACAGAAGAACGAAATGGAAGAAGAAAGACAATATAACAAACGCAGAAGTAGCCGAGCTGAAGCATCAGACCAAATCCGTCGAAGACAAGAAAGAAGAAATAAAAGAAGACCCTCTAGCACTAGACATGTCTAAGAAGAACTGCAACAAGATCTTAAGCGACAAACTTAGAAGTACAAAGCCTGTTATTACTCAAAATCTAACTCAAAAACCTAGGAAAGTCGAAAAAGGAGTAGTATTAGAAGCGATCTGCGATGCGAACGACATAGAAAGTAGGATTTCAATAACTAAAATCACTAATAAACTGTCCAATACGGACTTAACGGGAGAATTGGGAAAGGTTTCTGTGAAAAGCTTCAATCCTGAAGAAGTTAAGGAGTTGAAATTTGATAGTCTTAGTAGAGATGTTGAAATGTAAGGTTGAATTTAGGTAGGTTTTGTGGGCCAGTGATGCGTGATCTCAGTTTGTTGTAAATTTTACAAGCTTTTATATAACTTGCATTATATGTATGTTACTATGTTTGTTAGGGTGGAATCTTGTAACTCAATTTTGAAGCAGATACCTTCCACAGATTGAGCTGAAGTTTTGTATACCGGTTTAGTTTTGATGACAATGAATGGTTAGGTATTTTTTACTAAATATTGAATTAGGCATTTGTCTCCCATCTCACCTGATGGTAAGTGACGATGAAGACGAGGATGTTACATGCCTATCCAAGAGATACCCATTTATTCTACTTTTGAATGTCCCGGGACTGTACTTAGTATTAGGTTAGGTATGTGATATCATTCTAAATCTAACATGACGGAACACCAAAAATGGCGGATTACTTATTTTTGATGCACTGCGTCAATATGAATATCCAATTAAAGAGCTAATTGAAAATAACTCGAAAAAACATTAAAAGCTTTTTTTTAAAATGTTCAGTTTTCATTTATTATTCTAATAGTTTTACGATCCTGTCATGATCAGATCATTATAAGAGAAGTAAAAAATTAAAAATATGATGGTGCCCAGATAAATAAAAAAAATATTTTGTGTACTTGCGTTTATGATTTAAAAAAAAAGACGGGTGGATGGATAAGAGCGAGTCACACACACTAAGTGTTCCGTACAATATATATTTTTATTATTGCCTACGCTGTCCCACTGATGGACAAAGCCACCCCTCTTGTGCGCCATTGGTCTTTATTGGTCTTTATTAAGTGGGATACATACATCGCCAGTCATATGCCGTTAAATCATCAGCCCACCTTTGTTTTTGGGCGGCGTCGCTTTCTTCACCAACCTGCAGAGACCCACTCTGTGGTTGTAGTTACTTTTGCCCACCGGTCCGTATTTTTGTAGTTATATATTGATATAACTGTAAAAATACACTTCTTGTATGTGGACTCTGATGTATTAGGACGCTTGAAACCTCTTCCATGCGGTTGCTCATAAGGCAAAGGATAAGAATTGCTTTTCAGATTGGCTCTTTAGGTTATGCATGTTCGTAATCGCGGCCCATCAGGCCATATAGAGTTTGCTGTCTCTCCAAGCAACGCCCAAAGCCAAGGTCCGTCCCTCTTAGAGGCCTTTGGTGATGTTGTCTATATGGACACTCTGCCCTCGCCTCAAACGACCGGTGAAGCCCTGATTTCTTTTGATCTATATTCAGCTGTGTAACGGGCTTAATGTTAACCAGTCATCAAAAAGAATGGATGCCATAAATGCATAAAATGTATTTTTAAAACATTGATATATTTTAAAAATACATTTTCTAATTCGGTAAGTGAGCAATTGTCGACTCTACTAAAAAGTACAAATATTGTTGGTAGAAAATAATGTTATAAATAAAACTGTTCAATAATATTAGCGTCACTGGCTCATGTCAAAATGTACAGTTAGTTTTAGAGATTAGAAATACGAAAGTGTGGATGTATTTTGTACGAATTCGAAAAAAACTGCTTTCCCTAGTGCAGTAGACGCCTGTTTGTGTTCTAAAACTCACTAATATAAGGCTAATTAATTGTTTTAAGTTTAAACGTTTGGATGTTTATATAGCTAAAGGTATTGTAAATTTTAATTTAATAATTACGAAAAGTTACGTACAGGATGTAAATCGACTATGTAAAAGAGCCGAGTTTTTGTATGAGAGATGGGTGAATGGTTTTCATACAACCGTATTTAACGTTTGTATGTAATCATCTTTTTTTCCGATTAGCCCGCATTGCGTCAATAGACCTCGTCTTTAACTTGTATACAATATGTAAAAAAACCCTATCCGATCTTTGAAGGGGTAATTCAGCCCGTTCATATGAACCTCTTTTCCTATGGGATCAAAGCTGGGAACTTAAAAAAAATCCAAACAAAAACGTTCGGCCGCCCGGTCAATATGTTTGAGATCGTCAAGAAAATTTTGAGTTAAAGTTATTCATATCGCCTGGCTAATTCACCCCTTTAAGGATCAGAATTGAATTTTCTTTACATATTGCACTAGGTGGGCTAATTACTTAAAACATGTATTGTTTTTAATTTGCCCAATTCGCCATATCTTTACATCTCATTTACAGTTTCTGATTATTGCATATTTATTTGCGTACTTACATAAAAAACTTTGTGTACTTACTTATGTCTAAAAGTGGGTTTTTTTAATAAATAAAAATTAAAAATAATTAAAAAAAAATGGAACTTAACCTTGATCTTGGTGTTTCGGTGTTCAGGAGATTCGATGTAGGTAGTTTTATGATCAATACATATGTTACCGGCAATCTGTATTCTATACAATACGTAGGCATGGTTAGAAGGTCTGGCGCGTGCAGGCAATGTATAAAATAGTATGATATCATTGCCTAGGTATTGTATATAATACCGGCTTTTACAGATTGCCGGTAACACATACACATAGGATGAGTTGGGTGGGAATAGATTGGGATGAGAATACTGGGGATGAAAGTGGAAGAACCCATACATATTTTTTATGTATGTATAGTCTACTCTACATTGAATCCCTCGTTATACAACGTGTAAATTTACCCTTGATGCTTTAAAGGGGTGACTTAGACCATCAATACGAACAACTTTTCCTATAGGACCAAAGCTGGGAACAGACAGAAATTCGGCATTTCCATACAAAAGAGTTCTGCCGCCCGGCCAGTTTGTATGGGAATGTCGAATTCTTTTTTGAGTTCCCAGCATTGGTCCCATAGGAAAAGTTGTTCACATTGATGGGCTGCGTCACCCCGTTATGGGAACGTCGAGGGTCAATTTACACGCTGTATTGTATTTGGCTAGATTATTGGATAATATCTTTTCCTGTTGATATTTTTCGTAATTGTTATATTAAAAATTCGTAAAATTTAAAAAAAGCGCCGTAATTTGTGAAAAATTACTAACTATTAAAAGCAGTACCAAACGCTTTAGAAAAAGAGTAATATTTAGTTTATTTGTGAAAAAATGCGTACATACATATCTTAAATTAATTCGTAAATGATATGCGTTTTGGTAAACATATTAGCATTTTTATAGAAAACAAAATTTCTTAGTGGGTATCGAATATTTTTATTGCTTGCTAAATATTATGTTAATGTGTTACAGTTTGTGCAATAATCGACTCTATGCAAATAGATATAAGTACTTGTATTGCTTTTATGGATCATCCTAAGAAATAGGCCTGAATAGTATTTTAATAACTCAGTATTTTATTTATAATTAATAAATATGTATGTATTTCAAAGATATTTTATAATCATCATATTCTCCCTTAGTGTAGAAAACAACAATAACATTTTATTGAAAATACTAAGATAAAATAATTGTAATAAAATCATTTCACTAATTTAAAAACATCTGAAAATATTTTACATATCTGAATTTATTATAAAACACGGTTTCACTCTGTATATTCAGTTGGAATCGCCAACTAGTTATCAGTGCTTTCATCATCATCATCATCAGGTATTTTTTAGTCTCCACTACAGGAACACGACCCTCTCTGTGCTACTAGAGCCATACTTGGCCAGAGCAGTCAGAGGACTTGGCCTACACTCCACGCTGGCCAGACGGGTTTGAGAGGTCTCACAGATGTTTATAAGCTTTGTTTAGCTTGTACTTCCTAAGTCGCCTTCTACGACATCCACGGGAAGACTTGGAGTGGTCCTATTCTACTCTGCCGGATACCACACGGTGGCTTTGGGGGAAGCGAAACCGCCGTGTCGCCACCCCTAACACTCGCCCTGATGATGGTCTTCGTAACAGGCCGAAACTAGTTGGCGATTCCAACAGAAACTGTGTTACTGAATTTATCTCGTAATTTTAATACTACTCGTAGTAAACCTGAATTTACTTTACTTACTATACTTAAATGTGTTGATGAGGATTTGCCTGGACATAAATAGCAATACACAAAAGTAAACCTAGGTTTCAAGATACAATATTCCGTCTTTATTTTTTACAAGGTATAATATATATAGTCAAGGGCGTCGAGGTATTGATAATTGTGGTTTTTGCGCAACGCCTAACAGATACGATTTTTACTTCTCAAAGAAAATGCAGAACTAATTGGTAAATTTATATCTGATTCTATCATTTTATTTTCCTGTTTCGCTATACAGAATATAACAGAAAGTCTAAAATAATATATTTTACGCACGAAAAATCATCTATCTCTCTTCCACCGCTATCAAGTCATCATCATTTCGAGTAGGTCTCACGGTCAATCGACCATGCACACCCTGGTGTCAGAGTTCTTCGGAACCGCCTCTCAGCCTCTGACGTGGTTCTTTTAACGACTACCAGATGGCAGCCGGGACCACCGGCTTAACGTGCCTTCCGAAGCACGGAATCATCTTTATTATTAGACAATTAGGTGATTCAATGCAATGCTCTAACCAAACTGGAAACAACTAAACAAAGTATGCTTCCGGTGGGAATCGAACCCACGACCCCCGGGTCAACAGGCAAACGCCTTAACCACTAGACCACGGAGGCTGTTAAGTAAAATTATCTATATAATAATTTCTTTATGTTTAAAAACGTATTTTTCTTAAACCTAAGTGTTTATTTTTATAAGATCTTGCCATTTATATACGAAAATGTGGGCAATATGCCCATTAGGTACCGCTTAGATAAAGCACAACACGCCAAAAGTTGCTTCTTCTTACAGCCGTAGTGTGACATACTCGTATTTTGGACCCTGGCGGCCCTTTGGTGATGTTGTCTATATAGGCTGAGGGCACTCTACCCTCGCCTCAAATGCCCGGTAAAGTAGCGAAAGCTCACTTCGAGCTAGCTACATAGTCCTTCCAAAAAAAAAATAGTGAAACATATTTTGGTCGTATCATAGTTTAAGCCAGGTACTAAAGTCAATTACATACATACAGACATACATACATACCTAGTATCACGTCTTTTTCCTTTGCAGGGTAGACAGAGCCTAGGTCTATAAGACCTAAAGGCCACGTTTAGCATGTTGGTGGGCATTGGGTGGAAAACGGAATCAAAATAGTGATGGGTTGCTAGCCGCATCGCCTATCAACATGATTCCTCAGATTTTACCCATTCCCCCGATCGGTTTTTACGATCGGGATGCGGGAAGAGAAGCAGCTGGTACATTGTACGTTTTTTTCTTTTCTCCCAGACCAGCATGAAACAAATAAAGTCAATTCTTGTTATACACGGAGAAATTTTGATCGTTCTGGACCCTTAAAGGGATGATTCAACCAATGCTGGGAACTCAATAAAAAAAAATGAGCAGTTCCATACAAAAAATTACGGCAGCCCGAATGTCAAAAAATTTTTGAGTTGGTCCCATAAGAAAAGTTGTTCATATCGACGGGCTGAATCACCCCTTTAAGGGTCCAGATCGATCAAAATATCACCGTGTATAATAAGACATATTATAATATAATATTATATAAGGTACATATAGAGAACGGTCCCTTCTAAGTTTAACATTCACCAGCGTAGTTTCTCGGTAGCGCGTGAGAAAGCGCCCGCAATGTGACACCAGTCAGCAGTCAGCACAAATGTGTAAACAGCCGATAGCACGGACAATGCATCATCTGGATGTTCTCAGGAAATTATCGTGGCTCGTTATACAGAAGTGGAAAATTGCAACTTAACACTAGTGGTTCTGTGAGAACAGTAGACCTCGCGAGCCCTTACAACCACGAAATAACTGATATTTTATCGTTTCTCTGGCTTAGCAAACAGTTTTGAAACCAACCTACCAATACTAGAAAGACCCATCCTTTACCGATAACCCCCACCGTAGTGTATTACCCCACCTTATTTAAACCCTTTACCCACTCCTTACATTTGCACCCCTTTTTAATCGTTTTTCGTTCTCTATTCTTAAAGAAGTTTTATTGACAGCTCCGTGGCGCAGTGGTTAACAAGCCAGCCTGTGGCACGTGGGTTCGATCCCCGGTCAGGCCAAGATGGAAAATGATCTTTTTCAGATTGGCCTGGGTCTTGCATGTATATGTTATACTATATATGTTTTTGTTATATATTATAGTATCGTTTAGTTAGTATCCCATAACACAAGTCTCGAACTTACTTTGAGGCTAGCTCAATCTGTGTGATTTGTCCGTATATATTTATTTATTATTAAACATAATCTGGTGAGGCGATCTAAATAAAAAGGCTCGAGGACTATGTTATAGTGGCTACGTTATACAGAAGTGGAAAATTGCAACTTAACATTATTTTCACTAATGATGTGCGTTCTACGTTCGCAAAGCTTTTTTAGTTCTCCATGTAAAGAAGTGTATGGATGCTACTTCGTCTAGTGTCAACTTGTGCCACTAATTTGTGGCGGCCATAATGATGGTTTTTAGAAACATTTCGTGGTAGCACTAAGATATTAGACAGCTGTTAGGTTCATTGAAATGTTATTTTTTTGGGCTTGTGCGTTTGTTGGAACATGCAATTTTATTTTTTAGATATGATGAGGGGGGTGGGGGGGAAGTGAAAGTTAAATCCAAGTTTGGATATCAAGTCAAAGAGATCTCTGAAAATAACTCGAAAAATAAAGTGATATAACAAAAGCTTGTTTTTAAAAATATTTTTTTCGTAAGAAATAAAGACGTATTTGTTACTTCATCAGTTGTTCAGTTGTTCCATGATGTAAGTTAATGAAGAAAATACAAATTTTGACATTTTGGGAGAAAATTGTATGCTTATGGTGTAGATTAGAACATAATAGTGAGTTCTGGATGAAAAATAAATAGTTTTCCATTACTTTGTCTATCATTTACTTTGACTTACTTTGACCCTTTATTAGCATATTGACATTAATATACTACCCTACAGTACTTACATCCTTATCCTTATTTATCCCAACTAATCCTAACTAATATTATAAATGCGAAAGTGAGTTTGTTACGCTTCCACGTTGTAACTACTGAACCAATCATCATGAAATTTTGCATATAAGTAGGAGAAGAACATAGGCTACCTTTTATCCCGGGAAAAGTACTATACCCGAGGGATCGACATAGAGGCGGGCGGAGCCGCGGGCGGAAGCTAGTCCTAACTAATATTATAAATGCGAAAGTGAGTTTGTTTGTTTGTTTGTTACGCTTTCACGCCGTAACTACTGAATCGGTCATCATGAAATTTACATATACGTTATCTTGGGTACGGAGAAGGACAAAGGGTACATTTTATCCCGGGAAAAAGTACTATACCCGAGGTATCGACATTGACGCGGGCGAAGCCGGTAATATTATAGTTGCGAAAGTGAATTTGTTTGTTTCGCTTTCAAGCCGTAACTACTGAATCGATCATCATGAAATTTTGCATACACGTTCTATGAAGTACGGAAAAGGACAAAGGGTACCATTCATCCCGGAATAAGGTACTGTTCTCGAGGGATCGACAGTGACGCGGCTGGAGCCGCGGGCAAAGCTCGTCTTTCATATAAAAAAACTAATTTCAATCAAACTACTGAATCGATTGTGATAACATTGAAAGAGTTTTTTAAATCGGTTTGTAAACGATGGAGTTATGAGGTAACTAGAAGGTAACAAATATAAAAGCTATAAACGAAATAATAACTCCCTCCCTTTTTGAAGTCGGTTAGAAATGTCGTTTTTGTGACAAGCTTTCATTATGAGCGATGCTAACTATAAAGTGCTTCCCAAGACAAATCAAATGAGCCCAAACATGATCTGTTTATTTTCTTTAATAAAGAAGTGCCTAATAGTGCCACTTTTAGACTCCATTAGATTACATTAGATTAGGTCTACGGTACCAGAATAATCGTATTGACATCCGTATTTTGAGTATTTAAGTATACAAATTTTCAGCTTAATAAGTTTAGTTAGACACAATACTTCCCGTGTTTTAAAAATTAGTTGCAAGATTTGACCCCAAACAAACTAGATGCATACTAACATTGCAAAATAAATAAATGCTTTTATTTTGAATTTTATAAAATAAGTGTATTATTAAATACAACTTATAGTCGAAAAAACTTAATTAAAATAAATAAAGAATCTGAAATGAAAAGAAAGACAAACTAAATTAGGTAACACAAAAACTAAACATCATAAATATCTTAAAATCAAATGATTGTAAAATAGTAATGACGTTCTCAAATGACACCTGTTAAAATTTTAAATAGTTACACCATTGCTCCATCTACCGCATTTTTGTTGAACTACAAATAATATAAAAGTTATATCAGCGCCATCTACAGTTAAAATTCTTTATTGACGTATTACAAAAAGCAGAGTGCTGCCATCTACATAGGTTGACGACAAGTATCACGCTTTGGAGAGCATAAGTAGTTTCTGGAACGTGTCACAGATGGCATTACGTGTCAGAAGTTCACAACTTGGTGGAGCTTTCGTAGTATCGTAGCGGTCGTAGCTTTGTCGTAGCATTGTTGGTAGCAGTTGTAAACTTGAGCTGTATATTATTTTATTATAGTGTTGAATCATCATCATCATCAGGTCCTTTTTAGTCTCCACTACAGGAGCATGACCCTCTCTGTACTACTACAACCATACCTGGCCAGTGTTGAATATTAGCTTTTTATTATTAATTACTTCTTTAACAATAAAAGAACTCAGTTTTCTTATTGTATAACTATACGTTTTATAATCGTGCGTAATGAAACAATTCAATTGAAATATAATTTATTTATTATTTATTTTACAACTAAATATTGTTGATTGAAATTAGTATGCAACATTAAACTCTTATTTATTTTAATGTTGCTTACTATTGTCAGCGTTGTTTAAATGGAATAAGGTTGATATTTAATTTCCTTTAAAAAAAGTGCTCGAGCATTTTTCCGCCTAGTCTATAGACCCATAATAGAAATTATTATATTCAGACACAAACGATTACGTATTTTTCCCTTGCGGGGTAGACAGAGCCTTCGTTTATAAGACATAAAAGCCACGTTTAACATGTTGGTGGGTGTGTAGGTTGAAAACGGAATAGTAATGGGTTGCTAGCCGCAGCGCCTACTTACATGATTACTCAGATTTTCACCCATTCCTTCGATCGGCTTTTACGATCTGCACGGGAAGAGGAGCAGCTGGTGCATTCTACGATTTTTGAAGTGAAATCTTCATTAGCGGCGTTGTGCAATTTTGAGATGGGAAAGCCTTTGAGAGGCTTACGTGGGGATATAGTAATTATTAATATAATAGGTTCCCATTTTTACGCTTCGGGTACTGAACCCTAAAAACTAACTATTGCCGTGGCTCCGCTCGCGTTAATGTCAATCCCTGTGGAACATTAGAATTTCCCGGAACGAAAGGTACCATATGTCCTTCCCCGGGCCTTAGACTACCTTCATGCCAAATTTCATTCAAATTGGTTCAGTGGTTAAAGCGTAGAAAGTGACAGACAGAGTTACTGTCGCATTTATACCTAATATTATTATGGAATATGGAATAATATGGATTGAACCTAGATTGAACCATTATGTTATTGCTCGATATTTGTTGTTGTAACTTGTAATCAACAATAGGTCTAGTGCACAATATCGCCAATCACTACACCGCCTGTCGCGGTATCGAACCCGATCGACAGTTTACTGTAGCGAAGGTACACAATATCGCTGGTACGCTACATCGACAGATCTTCAACAACCGAAGTTTTGGTTAATTTTATTGGAACTTGTTTAACGATGTCCCATCTGTTATTTAGAAAATTAATACCATTTGACATTGCCCTTGAGAGATTGAATTGATTGATCAGTCGTCATAAGCTTGTTTGACTGGTCGTCCTAATGGCGACAGTCCAAGGTTGGCTCTGAAAGGCATTTAATGACTTCCCGAGTATTAGTCACAATTGGATTTCGTTAAAAGTTATGATAATGCAACTGGGTAATTATTCAAAAGTGCTTATATTAAAAACAAGTATATGTTAAATTTTATAAGTTATGACATTTTTGCGCTTTCCGTTGTAACGTCTATAGGTCAGTGGTACCTCCAGTTCCTTAGATTCCCGGGTTCGATTCCCGGCCGTTTTCGACATAAATCCTTACTTATATAATATTATAAATGCGAAAGTGAGTTTGTTTGTTTGTTTATTTGTTTGTTTGTTTGATTGTTTCTTTGTTACGCTTTCACGCCGTAACTACAGAACCATCATCATGAAATTTTGCATACAAGTTCTCTGGAGTACAGAGAAGGACATAGGCAACCTTTTATCCCGGGAGAAAGTACTATTCCCGAGGGATCGACATAAACGCGGGCGGAGCCGCGGGCGAAAGCTAGTAATATCATAAATCTTTATTATCACCACACATCGCCGTGTGGATAAGGACTACTCCAAGTCTTTCTATAGAGGTCGTAAGAGGAACGACTTAGGAAACACAAGCTACACAAAGCTTATATAGCTGGCGTCTGGCCAGCGAGGAGAGTATAGGCCAAATCCTCTGTCTGCTCTGGCCAAGTATGCCTCCGGTAGTACAGAGAGGGTTGATCTGATGATGATCTCCACACATACATGCAGAAATTTATTTAGCGTAACAACTTGTTTGTTTAGTGTCTTGGTAATTTGGTAGTGGGAGCCGAATGTTGGACAGCAAGAAATTATACCACTAGTTTCTACACTATGCCGAGCCTATATATGTTGTAGGCAACTAGTTATTAAGACTAAGTTACCTAAATCTGAAAATTGTCAATTACTTTTCTAAGATCATTCGCTTAAAAATAAATTTCAAAGTTATTTCAACCAAAAACTAATAAAATATACCTATATTTAAAAAACAATTCTACCAATTAAGATTTTCAAACTAACTGATCCATTACCATGGCGCAGTTAGTGATTGTACACATGTATTTGTAGTGCGTGTGTGTGTGTGTGTGTATGTACCTATCTATTAAATAATGTATCGTTGAGATAGTATCCGACGGCAGAAGTTTAATTTATTATGGCTACCTCAACCAGTGTGATACATTTTTATATTTTATTTTAGAGTTATTTATTTGAAACAAGATAAGCGCGAAACGTTCCTTAGTTTTTAGTTAGTACCTTCCCAAGTTCTTCACTAAAAAAATATTTTATTTTATTAAATATAACAGCCATAATAAGTTTTGAAAATGAGTTTTATTCATTGATTTTGTTCAAGGTTTGTCAAGTACACTAGGCGATTCGTCGAGGTCTGTTTTTATTGGATGTACGGTAACGGTAACATCATTATCATTTCGAGTAGGTGTCACGGTCAATCGACCATGCACACCCTGATGTCAGAGTTCTTCGGAACCGCCTCTCGGCCTCTGACGTGATTCCTTTAACGACTACCAGATGGCAGCCGGGACCACCGGCTTAACGTGCCTTCCGAAGCACGGAATCATCTTTATTATCAGACAATCAGGTGATTCAAGCCTCCAATGTCCTAACCAAACTGGAAACAACTAAAAAAAGTATGCTTCCGGTGGGAATCAAACCCACGACCCCCGGGTCAACAGGCAAACGCCTTAACCACTGGACCGCGGAGGCTGTTAAACGATAACAATGTCGTGAGTTCAATGGTTTTTTCCCATCTCAAAATTGCCCAACGTGTCTAGTTAAATTTTCACTTCAATAATATTAAAATTGGTCCTTCAATTAAGTACATGACCAAAAAATATTTGCCACAATTTTTTTTCTTTTTTTATATTAAACAATAAATAATAAATGTAAAGTACGCCAAATTCTTGAGCGAACTGTGACGTCACACGGAATTCTAACGGGCCAAGTCTATAATTTTTTTATTTAATTAAAGCCAGAGAAAAAAGAACTAGCCAAAGTACGAGTCGGATTCGCGCACGAAGGGTTCCGCACATCATACATAATAAGTTTAAAATTATTAAAAATATTTTTATTTTAAGATGTAACTCAAAATTAATGCTTTTCGCAATTTTTCGTTTATCTGTGCTTTAGGACGTTGCTTCGTACCAAATTTCAAGATTCTGAGTTCACGGGAAGTACCTACCTGTAAGTTTTGATTCCCTTGCGAGTGTCGAAAAATTATTAAAAATATTTTAATGATATGATGTAACAAAAATTATGCTTCACGAAATTTTTCCTTTCTCGTACGTTGCTTCGTACCAAATTTCAAGATTATGCAGCAAGTTATATGTACCTTCACATATATGTTTGGTTGATTTTATTATAACAAATGTATCTTTTTTATTCATGTACCCACCTAACTGACTGTTTTGTGTACTTATGAAAAAATAATAAGAAACATTCTGAGTTCACGGGAGGTACCCAAAAATCATTATTTCATGGTTCCTATTTGTTGAAGGCACCTAAATGCCCAAATTATATTATGTTAACACTTTAAGAAATGAATCTCATCCATCAAAGGTATTTTGTATCAATTAGCAAAAATATACAAATGTCTTCAAACAAACGATATAAGCCGGGATCGGCATTAACTGCGGATTACATTTGTTATTCCTTATTTAGAGTGAGAGAGAGGGCTGTATGTTGGGCTGGTTTGTGTGGGTGCGAGGGGGAGAGAAGATGACTGACGCGTCAATTTGTCCTGTACAGTTTCCGGAAAAACAAACACCTTGAGTAGGGTGGCCATGATTGAAGTGTACTCCCAACATATGGATATTTTGAGTTCAACACTGCGGTCATCAAAAATCACTTATGAATTGGTAATCTTAACTATCATATTTTTAACCCCCTGCTGAAAAAAGGGAGTGATATAAATTTGGCGTATCTCTGTGTATTTGTTTGTGTGTATGTCTCCGGCACACAACCTATTTGTTTTAAAGGTAATTTAATAATGAGTTTATAGGTTTGTTTGATCTCAATCAGTTCATGATAAATGTTTACAAGATATAAAGTTTCATGTCGGGAGATGCGAAAATTTTATATACAAATCTTGTATACAAATAATAATCATCACCAGTAGTCAGGTCATATCATATATCTGTCCGTTAATCAAACATGTGAATACCAGCTTTAATCCTGCTTCCAACCAAATTAACGAATATTTCTCTCCATGCTGGTGTTGGAGAAAAGAAAAAACGTAGAATGAAACAAACAGCTGCTTCTCTTCCCGCGCAGATTTTATAAGCCGATCGAAAACTTCGAGGAATCATGTTAATAGGCGATGCGGCTAGCAACCCATCACTATTTTGATTCCATTTTCCATGTAATGCCCACCAACATGTTAAATGAGGATTTCGGGTCTTATAGACCTAGGCTCTATCTACCCTGCGAGGGAAAAAGATGTGATATTATGTATGTATTTGTCACAATATTTTTTTTGTTGTTAATAGAAAAGTCCTGCAGAGCAGTGAGACGAGGATCAAATTTTGGGTCACTAGACTGGTGAAATAGACAGACATCTCATATCTTATGATATGTCTGTCTATTCACCTTCATACTCAAGAGAAAAACTCAGATAAACAGATAAAAACGGACAATTCACACAGATCTGTGTGCATTGTCCGTATTTAAAATTATCAGTTATCTGAGTTTTTCTCTCTTCTTGAACTTTCAAGACTTGTAATAAGGGATACCTACTTAACTATATTATGTTTTATAACAAATATTTATAGAGGTGTAGATAAACATCCAAGACCAAGGTCAATCTTAAATAGACAATTTTCCATCTTGACCTGAACGGGGATCGAACCCGGAATTGCTGGTGTAATGGCCACAGAGGTCGTGAAAAAGTTCTATGTACCTACTAACAGCCACGATAATAGTCCCAAAATTCAAAGATCAGTGTGGACACCCTACAATCCAAATGCGACTTGAAGAGTGATCGCCGCTATCCCAGCCGCCAGATTAGCCCCAATTTTAAATTGTTGATTACTTTCACAACCTGCCCCCTCCACCCCCACTCCCGGAGACTTGGCGAATCTTCGCAAATGACAGGCTGTTAAATTTAAAAAATCCATCTTTATTTCTGTACGGATTGCAATATAGGTAAAGTAATTTGAAATCTTAAAATCGTCATCAGGAAAATACAAGATGTAAGCCAAAACACAGTAAAGCTATGAAAAGGTTGCATTGATATAGGGATATAAAAATGCAAGTCTAAAATTTATACCCGTTTATGTCTTCGTATTTTTTTTTAATGACTTTGCAGCTGGTTCCAAGTCAGCTTTCGCTACTTCACTGGTGATTTAAGGTGAGGACAGATTGCCGTTAACCTAAATAGACAACATCACTAAATTAGCAACTAGCCGGCCGATTTGCTTAGTGTAAAAATGTTTGATAGTCACATTGAAATACATTGCGGTTTCCGTATGATTGACAAATTTTATTTGAGATATATAAAACGTAATGTATTTTGAAGTAACTTTTTTATATGATAGGACAGCAAACTAGCAAGCGATTCACCTGATGGTAAGTGATCGGTGATCACCACTGCCCATGGACAACTGCAACACCAGGGGTGTGACAAAAGCGTTGCCGGCCTTTCAAGAAGTTGGTGGAGAATATGGGAAGGGGTGTGTAAGGATAGATCTCCGGCCCTCTCAATAACCGAACGAATGAAAAGAAGTGGTAAAGCTTCTATTCAAACGTCGATTCTCTGTGAGAGTGTGGTACTTCCATTCAAAATGCTGTACACTAAGTAAACAAATCATCATCATTTCGAGTAGGTGTCACGGTCAATCGACCATGCACACGCTAGTGTCACAGTTCTTCGGAACCGCCTCTCGGCCTCTGACGTGGTTCCTTTAACGACTACCAGATGGCAACCGGGACCACCGGCTTAACGTGCCTTCCGAAGCACGGAATCATCTTTATTATCAGACAATCAGGTGATTCAAGACTGCAATGTCCTAACCAAACTGGAAACAACTAAACACAGTATGCTTCCCGTGGGAATCGAACCCACGACCCCCGGGTCAACAGGCAAACGCCTTAACCACTGGACCACGGAGGCTGTATGTTTTTAATCATTATAATTTCCTAGTGATTTTGCTATCGCTACCCATTTTATTTATATAATATTTCTTAAACAGTACTTACTGCTCAGGATATTGAGGCGAGGACTTGTAATAACATTTTATTGCTTCAAGATTCAACTTCAATTCAATTTCACGAAGCATTTGCCAATGAAGACTCGAAGACCGGCTTTTGGATTAATTTCATTCAAAATGATCTATATGAGTTACACTCTGTAACTTTACCACCGACATTTTCTTGAAGGGTGACTCAGCCCGTTTAAATGAACAACTTTTATTATGGAATAAATGCTGGGATTTTTTTTCTACATTGTTGGTGATTAATTTAACGGTATTTTAGGAAATTTGTAAAACATCATCCTTATTCTTATCCTTACTAATTTTACCTATAAATGCGAAAGTGAGTTTGTTTGTTACGCTTTTACGCCGTAACTACTGAACCGACCATCATGAAATTTTGCATACAAGTTTTCTGAAGTACGGAGAAGGACAAAGGCTACCTTTTATCCCGGGAAAAATTACTATTCCCGAGGGATCGACATTGATGCGGGCGGAGCCGCGTGCGAAAGCTAGTTTTACCTATAAATGCGTAAGTAAGTTTGTTTGTTACGCTTTTACGCCATAACTACTCAGCCGACCATCATGAAATTTTGCATACAAGTTTTCTGAAGTACGGAGAAGGACAAAGGCTACCTTTTATCCTGGAAAAAAGTACTATTCCTGAGGGATCGACATTGACGCGGGCGGAGCCGCGGGCGAAAGCTAGTATCCTATAAATGTCTAAGTTCGTACTTAGGTAATAAATGAGATAGATTATTTTATCTAAGTATTTTTTTGTTGTCATCAAAGTAATTCGGTACCTTACATCTTTATTTTATACATACTATAAAATTAAGTCGTTTTCGCTGCCTGTTCGCTTAGATCTTTTAAACTACTCAATGGATTTTAATGCGGTTTCAACAAGATAGTGTTTTAAGGGGAAGGTTTATATGTATAATTTACTGTCCCATATTAGTATTTACATTGCACCCGTGCGAAGCCGGGGCGGGTCGCTAGTCTATGCATATAAAATATTCTCAAAATTGTTACTTTTTTTTTTTAGTAAACTCTTGTTATGATATAAAATCATCATTCGTCATCATCATTTTAGCCGTAAAGAGTCCACTGCTTGACTGCAGGATATTGCCATACTGGCAACGCTTGGCAGGCGAGTTGGCGAGCGCAGCTTCTTTGGCTTCTCGTGCTTCTGACGCTGCTGCCCATCGAAAGTATTTTTAAGCTGGGAAAGTATAGGTATTTGTTGGACTAGGGAAGGGATTTTCTTCTTGAAGGGTTATTTGATAGGTATTTACATTTGCTTTAATGTAATAAGATTTTATTCAAAATATATATACTTATTAAAATTGTTATTATTTATAGACACACACACATTTTACCACAGTGCACGATCAACAGCTGTTAAGTATTTACAAAAGCCATTAACAAAACAAACTCCTAACGCAAAGTCAACAAGCATGAAGGCTAATATGGTCTTTGACGGCAATTTGTCAACTCTCACATCTGCCGGGTCGCTGGTTCGATTCTCGAGGCATTGATCGACAAATTCTCGAATAATAGAAAATAATAGAACGAAACCATAAAATTGCTGTTATCTCGATAACTGTTATTTGTTAAAACTTTTAGTTATAACGTTATTCGTTACAATTTAGCGAGCTGAAAATATTATAAAATAGACGTTTTAGTTCAGATTTCTGCTTAGTCCTTTTGAAATTATAACACGGTAACAAGAACCTGGCTCATAAGAACAAGAAGAGAGCATGGTAGCATATTGCACAATTGCACATGATGTATTTCTATCTATCTATCTATTTATTCTTCAATTCTTTAAATCTAAGAAAAGAGAATAAGAATTAATTCTAATAATTCTTATTCTCTTTTCTTTCTTATTATTTATTTATTATTATCTCTGAAAGAGCTAGGCCTAGTTAGGTCAGGGATGTCATCCTCAACTGCTTTGCCGGTGGTTGCATGTACGGCATCGAATACGCGCCCGGCCTCCTGGGCTACTTGCTTTTTCCGTTTTGATTTGAGTGAGTGTTATCCCAATAACTTCATTCTCTTTCCAGTTCCAACTTATTCCTATCCCTCCCCAGATTAAAAATGCTTCCGATGGGCAGCAGTGTCGGAAGCACAAGTCAAAGAAAGTGCGTTCGCTAACCCGCATGGTAAGCGTGGCGAGTATAGCAATATCCTCCCAAAGAACGAAGACTCCTTGGAAGAGTGAATAGCAGTGAACTTCTAACGGCAGAAATTATGATGATGAGGCCTACTAGTTTAGCTTAGCGGCGGGAATTTTGGACTGGTTCTCCACTGCATTGTCTATTTTACACACTAATCAAATTTGACCAGTGTGTATGATTTCTCACGACGTTATTTTTCACCGGAAGCAGATATTAGTTGATGAAAATAACCGTACTGACTGTCAGATTGATCCACAAACACAGAGGTAACGGTCGGGCTGGGTGTAGATCAACCCGGGGCATTTTCGTATAGATTGCGCTCTTAGACCACTGAGCTATTACTGCTCACTTGTCTAAATCTTAGAAAATACAGTCTCAAATATTACCTTTTTCTTAGATAATCAAATATAACATAATTTATTTAAGATAAACATAATATTTCAGAAGATCACGTTCTACGCCATTAATAAATTTTAGTTCTAATAATAAGCTAATATTCTGAGACGAATTCTGATAACGTTAAACTGCTTATTATAGTGTGTCACGTCCCTACTCGAATAACGTAACATCATTTGTAAATTGCAGTTCATTGTGAAGGCGACAAAACGAGTCGATCACTGGCCCGGAAGTTATTAGTTTTATTGCAAACTAAACGGACCTTGTCAATCTGAAGGGTCACTTTAATTTATGTTTGGATAAAGTAGGTCAGAATTATTGGCAGTTACTGTTAATAATGTGTGCTCGGATAAATTTGATTGTTTTAGGTTTTTATTCATTTTGTAATTTATATAGTAATTTATTGAATATATTTCAAAGATTAAAGAGTTTCTAGATTACAAGCATTCTAGATTTAATTTCATGTTAATATTTTTTTTATTTCTAATGTTATCGCGATTGTTACACATTCAAAATGTAATCATTTGATATGTTTTTATACCGTTTATTACATTATTTTTACACAAAACGATTTGAAAACTTTATTGTTTTGTTTGCAGGCAGACTAAGTTTACACGTCGGAGCATATACAAGAGGTTAAAATTGTGTAATTATTTTACGCTAATGTTCTTCAATATTCTTAATATATAAAGGCAACAATCAGTAATTTGAACATAATAAACAGTTAAAATTTTGGACCTCCGGCTCTCTCAGTCGCCAAATGAAAGCCTAGAAGCGGTAAAGCTTCTACTCAAACGTCAATTTTCTGTGAGAGTGTGGTATTTCCCCGGACGAGCATTCATGCTACTAGCAATTTTTTTCCCGGTAGCATGGCTCTACCATGACTAAAGTCAAAAGACGAAAAGACATAGTGACAAAATACATACTTAGGCACAAAAATAGAATACAACTATCTACTTCGCGCCTCCAGCTGCATTCATCTAGTCCTCTCGTAATGGCTGTAAAAATATATAACAAAACTCCCAGAAGATACAGAAAATTATAAAACATTCCTAAAAAATATAAAAGAACTACTAGCAAATAAATGTTATTATACAATTAATGAATATTTAGAAGATAAGTAAAAATATATTTTTTATTTTATTTTATTGTATTTATGAATTATAAAGATTGACTTCATATAAATAAATAATAATAAATAATTATATAATGTACAAATAAAACTATAATAAGATATAAATAACCATTATTGCCCTCCAGTGCTCTAAAATATATCTGTTACTGATATGCTAATTGACTAAAGGATGATTTCCTTCAGTTACTATTTCCCAATCCCCGCTGCTCTTAATTAGGTACCAGAGGAAACGGAAATTTAAACCTACATTCCCCTTACCAGAAGACCCAACCAGACCCTTTTTTAAGAAGAAACACTAAGCTCGAGAGAATTGAAAAATAGATATTTATAATATCTATTGCTGTCGCGCCGCGTGCCCAAACAAACCCCGCAGAGTGCGATAGAGATAACTGCAGCTCGGCCGGAAAATACTTATAAAAATTACACGAAATTAACGCTTCGTAGTCCTCTGATTTCTTCTCCAAAACTTAACCGATTCAATTTCTTCTTACATTAAAAATTTAAAATAAGCTATGGCTGTGTTTCTGCGTTTCTTTCTCTTATATACTTAATTGCCTAAATTTGTTTTCTTGATGTTTGAACACAACGGAAATTCGTACCAATTTTTCATGTTTTTGAAGGTCCATAACTCTTTAAATAATTCAATTATGAAAAAATTTTAACAAACGGATTTTTTATTAAGAAATCATTACTCTATTGATACTATCCGGCGAGGAATCAGGGGACTGCTCTTGTATGGAAACTCGGCCCTTGAGTACCATGTTTAGTATGTTTTTGTACATATTAACTAAGTTGGAGTGATCCTCATCAAGATCGGAAATATCGGAATAGCGAACTTGGCATGGGTGAATAGGAGGCAAAGTTTAAGTACCCAGTTTCATAGTTGCTATGTTACCAATTGGTCAAAATTTTAATAGGACGTCTATTTTCGACGACGATTTGCTGGAAGAGAAGGTGGAACGTAGTATGAATATATAACTATATTTTTTCTGTAATCGCAGAGGATGAAACAAAGAAATGTATTGAAACTACTTCTCGAATAATTGTGCCTACTAACACACCTTTACAATAAATTTTGATCCCAATCCTATTTACAACAACAGCGCAATATAATTTGCTCGACATCGCACAACGTGCGTCCGGCCCATTATTACAAATTGTCAGTTCCATTCCACTACCCCGTAATCCTATACAAAACTCACGTTCCAGTAATCCGATTATTTGTAATAGATCGCACCACTTTTCACACAATTTTGTCCCTAAATATTCAATATTTGGCCACGGCAAACTTATAAAAACTTTATTTCGACTTTATGTCAACAGTGTAGAGACGAAAATCGTAATTATTGAGTGTCATTTATAAGTTTGTGTTGGATAATGTTAAATCTATACAATGAAACTGATACGCATAAACCGATTTTTGGTGGAGGATTGACGGTTTTTGACATAACGAATATTGGTGAGTGACAGATCTTTATTGGCAATGGCACCATATGTTACCTTTAGGATAAGTAGGTATATTCCAACTACATATTCGAATTTATTTAACGTAAGTAAAGTAACGTAATTAAGTCTAGGGGAGGCTTATGCTGAAAAGCAAGACAACCAAAAACACCAGTTTAATTTCAGTGTCAAAGAAACTTTAATTTAATATAAAATTATAATATATAAATTATTTGAATTTAGTAAAATATAGTATTCTTTTTTAAACTTTCGCGCTTTAAACACATAATCATGTATATAAACGGGACTTAGTACGAACCTTGATAAAATAATGCTAGAATGCTAGAAAAAACAGCAACCTTTGTTGCTGTTTTTTCTGCACTCTGCTTTGGAATTTTGGAAGCGGCATTAAACTTAGCCATAAGTAATTTACTGACGTCAACAATTCTCAGTTGAAAATGTATGACAATTAATAAGTGTCTAAATGACCTTTATTAAATAAACGATTTGTATTTGTCATATTGATTGATTGTCAATAAAGGCATTATTATTATTATTTGTATCTCCTTACGGTTCACGGGTGTTAGGCGCCTATTAAACCATCCTGAATTTAGGATCCGATGAGAGGGACGCCGCTTTACGTTAGAAACAATACGAGATATCTCCAATGGTATCGCACGTACAGCGGCGTCCCTCTCATCGGATCTGATTTAGGATGCGATTCAAGATGGTATAATACCCCCTTTTCCTTGCTTGGGGATATAGATCCAACACGTAGAGACCCTTATTATTATTAAACGTAAGTAAAAATACCTGTATTATTAATGTATATATTAATGGAGTCTATATATAGTCTATGGTCAATATTATTTATATTAAAAGTAACATTTAATAGAAGCCGTGGTTGCAAAATATCCCCGATAAATAAACATCATTGTATGGAATAAGCCGTTATGTGAAGCGAGACGCACGGGAGGCTCGCGGTCGCGTCGTATTCTTGGACTTGGTTTAATCTGCTTGCTGGGTTCACATGCCACAAAAAATATTTGGTCAAGTTGTTCCATAGAAAGAATAGCTGTTGATTTCAAAGTGCTTACGCGCTGCGTTTTTAATTTAGTCATAGATGAAAAAATTGTCCTCGTGTCTCTTATGAAATATTTCACTATCGACTCAAAAGATCAAAGAAAATAAACTTTCTTCTATTTACATACATGTCACGTATTTTTCCTTTGTGGGGCAGACAGAGACCAGGTATTTAAGACCTAGAAGCCACGTTTAGCATATTGGTTGGCATAAGGTGGAACACGGAATCAAAATGGTGATGGCTTGCCAGCCGAATTGCATGAGTGACTACAAGTGGCACATACATTTACAGAAATTCTGCTCTTACTCTGCTCTTTCGCCGGTATTCTGCTCTTTTCTGTTAGCTTTATAGATTTTATAGATGGAACAGTACCAGCGTGAACTGCGGATTTCGTAAAAAGCAAAGCTCTAGCTTTGCTTTTTACGAAATCTGCAGTTCACTCTGCAGTTCTCTAGAGAAAGATACTCTTTTTTTTTCAGGCAGCAATATATTTTTGCGTATTGCAGATCTCTTCTTCTTCTTTTCGCGTCGTTATGTGTTTTAACTACAACAATTTTGCCCAGTATGTGGCCACGGCCTCTGACCTGTCGTTTGCCTCCTCTAGATCACTTTGTGTGTAGTGACTGCATTGCAGATGTGACACATTCTTATAACCATTCTTTCTAGGAGTCTTTTCATCTCCATGTGACCCTATCAAAATCTTAGCGCGCGTCTCTGGCGTAAACAAATATATTTATTTAATAAGTTTTTATTGCCCTAATCTGGACATAATTTACGCTGATAAGCAGATCAACAAGCTCTAATATATTATCATTTGATACTCTCCCTGAGTATTTGTTTTATTTGAATATGGTTAGTCGAAGGTGCAACTGAAGTTTTTAACTTCACTTATTTTAAAGCTCTTTTTAAAACGGTAAAAATAGGACCCTATTACTAAGCCTCCGTCTGTACGTTCGAGTGTAATGTTTTTATCGTTAGCCGCATGTTGCGGATGAATTTTGTACAACTTTGACGAAGCTTATTGTTAATGATTTTTTGTACTATTTGACGAATTGGATGAGTACTCCTAGTTGAATATGTAAATAAAATTTGCCGCTATAACAATAAATAATAAAATGAAAATCTAAAGGGCTTCCATACAAGAAATATTTTGTTTGTGTTATTTCTAGAAGCATCTAGGTAGTCTTTCCAGCGCTTTCTCGGCCTACCGAAAAATTGGTCGGGAATAACATCTGACAGAGATAAGTGGAAGAAGATGGGAGAGACCTTTGCCCAGCAGTGGGACAATATAGGTTAATTTAAAAAAAATGTAAAAGCGTGTTTTTGTCTTCAAATATCGGAACTTTTAATGTGTGGATAATACCTATTAATTTTCAAATTGCCGTGATAGATCTACCTTTTAGTTTCATAAAGATATTTCCATGATTTCACAACAGCCACATAGAATGCACTACTAAAAATATTTTTTTAGAGCTTTCCTATGATTTTAGTCTGTCAGTTGACCACCTGGTCCAATGGCTGAAGCGTTACATTTATTACTCGTATAGTAATTTTTTTGTACTCTCCAAAATGCTAGTGCTCCTCCAGCTAAATGCTTGTAAAAAATAAACTCAATCACAGCGTTTCATGAAAAACGTTATTTTACTTAAGTGATATAAAATTTTTCTTCAAATGCGAATGCATCGTAGTAAGATTATTTATTTACTTACATAACTCCAATTATAAGGGGCAAGACTACATTAGAGCTTATTTATAAGAAAGCTCGAGAAATGGACAAGACTTACATGCAAAATAGGATGAGGAGAGTAAAAAGTCCCAATTTCCCGGTACACACTACCAAAGATAGACCAAAGGAATAATTATTTTCTTTTACTATCGTAGACATAATAATCGAGGCTCAGAAGAATTTAAGCAGAAATGATGCAGTGAGATCTGCGACTATATATACTTAATCCACACGTGCGTCCGTGGAATCATTGGCGGTTTATTGAGTTGATAAGGTGGTGGGTGTATGGAAAGTGTACTGTGGATGCCACAACCATAAGCATAAACTTCCATTTTAGGTAAATTGAAAAGACCGTAGCAGAGTTGGTGATCTTGCTTATTCTTTACCTACTCTAACACGCTATATGTATATTATAGTCAGATAATATCGCCAACTTCCTTCAAAACTTTGTAACCAAAAATCTTTGGGTTAGATCCCGTTTTCTATCTAACGCCCACCAACATGTTTTATGAATGGGCCGGCTCGTCCGGGGAAGTACCACACTCTCACAGAAAATCGACGTCTGAGTAGAAGCTTTAGTTCGTTCTTTCTTCTGTGTTCTTTACTTCGTTGCTTCTACTTCGTTCAGTGAGTGATAGAGCCGTAGGCCCATCCTTCCTCTTCCCCTCCCCATTTCCTTCCCCCAACTCCTTGAAAGGCCGACAACGCACCTGTCACACCTTGGTGTTACAGTTGTCCGTGGGCAGCGGTGATCACTTACCATCATGTGACCCACTTGCTCGTTTGCTGTCCTATAACATAAAATAAAATAACATGCTTAACGTACCTTTTAGGACTTAAAGACCTGTCTTTAAGTCTCTGTCAAAAAAAGACGTAAGTAGATATATTATGAAGATTCCAAAATCCATACTTCCATACATCTAAATATATATAACTCATAGGTTGACTGACTGACATAGTGATCTATCAACGCACTGCCCAAACCACTGGACTGATCGGGCTGAAATCTGGCATGCAGGTAGATGTTATGACGTAGGCATCCGTTTAGCAAGGATTTTGATCAATTCTACCTCCAAGGGAATAAAATACTTCTTAACACGAACGAAGCCGCGGGCAAAAGCTAGTAATATTATAAATTCGAAAACAACTCTGTCTGCCTGTCTCTGTTACTACTTCACGCTTCAACTAATAAACCAATTGCGATGAATTATGCCTTGGACGATCAAACCATATACGGCACGTATAGTAAAACATGCTCACAATAACGAACCCCGGGGTCCAAGGTACCTGAAGATGCTGTCCCCTACACGGCAATACGCTTGGATAAAGATGAGTCAAGTAAACACAAATAAATAAATAAATATATACGGACAAATCACGCAGATTTAGCTAGCCCCAAAGTGAGTTCCAGACTTGTGTTATTTTATAACAAATACTACTATATTTTATAATATGTATAAACATTCAAGAGCTAGGTCAGTCTGAGAAAGATAATTTTCCTTTGGACCTGGCCGGAGAGGGAACCAACGCTGCAACAGCCTTGAAACCTTGAGGAGCCTGAAGGTCCAGTGGGTATAAATATTATTAGCGCTTTCGCATGTTAAGCAATGCCAGGCGCAGTCCCCACTAGGATGGGTGACCGCAAGTGGCATAAAAATATCTCGAGCTCCTCCGTGCTTCGGAAGGCACGATAAGCTGTTCGTTCCGCCTGTCAAAATTGATGGCAATCGTAAAGCTATGTCAGATGCCTTTATGCAGCTTGAAAATCTGACACCACTTACACACACGATAAACAAACAATCCTGGCATAAATAAATAATAAATAAATAAATATATACGGACAAATCACACAGATTGAGCTAGCCCCAAAGTAAGTTCGAGATTTGTGTTATGGGATACTAACTCAACGATACTATATTTTATAACAAATACATATATAGATACACATCCAAGACCCAAGCCAATCTGAAAAAGATCATTTTCCATCTTGACCTGGCCGGGGATCGAACCCTCTCGTGTCGCAGGCTGGCGTGTTGACCTCTGCGCCACGGAGCTAGCCGCTGGCATGACCACTAGGCCACAGAAAACATCGAAGTAAGTAACCTAAACTCTTTCCTATTATATTTATAAATACTCACACATAGGTATCCATTTATCAGCCTATTCTATACAATACCATTCCATAATAATAATATTAAAATCATCAATAACATCTCCATACAGTATCGTGTGAAACGGCTATTCATAATATGGACTGCCATTAATTTATTGGGTAAATTGAGGCGGCTAACGAACAGGTAGCGGGTTCGAGGCAAAGAAAGCAGCCGAGTCTGATAAATGAGTGGCTATTGTCGCTACCGGTCTTAGCTGAGGAGAATATACTGACAAAGATATCGTGGGTTCAGTAGAAATACGGGATAACAAAATGATATAAAGAAGACGACTTGTTTCAAAATATTATAGTGCAAATAAGAAAAGAGAGTAATTGACATAGTATTACGTCTTTTTCCCTTGCGGGGTAGACAGAGCCCAGGTCTTTAAGACCTAAAAGCCACGTTTACCTGGCTATGTTGTTGGGCATAAGGTGGAAAATGGAATCAAAATAGTAATGGGTTGCTAGCCGCATCGTCTACTAATATGATTCGTCAGATTTGCCCAGATCAGAGATCAGATTTGATTTGTCAGAGTAATTGAGTTGATAAAAATAGTCTTACCGACTATTTATTACTTTTTCAGACTGTCGTTTTCCACAGTTTGAAAGTGAGCATCTTAAAAGGCTGAAACCACACGGCGTTTCTTTCTTGACATGATAACGACTAAATTGCTGAACACCGGCTGTACGCAAGAAAAAGTGCAACGTTACGTGTGCAAGCGAGAGCGCGGAACAAGTGATCGGGAGGTACGATCGGTCTAAGCGTTCAGCTTGTGACGCATCTATCTCTCTTCCACCGTTATCACGTAAAATTATCAGCCGTAAACCGACTTTACAGACAATTAATTCTTTTAGCCTGTCTTTTCCCTCTGCTGGGCAAAGGTCCCTCCTTTTTGTTTTCACACGTCACGATCTTGGGCTACTTACTGCCACCCAGTTAAAAGCCTTCTATTTATTTATTACAGTAATTACACCAAGTCATCTGCATGTTACATAAGCACTTTACTTAAACACAAAACATTATGAACAGCAGTTTTACAGTTTTCAGCCTTTGAAGAAAATAAGTCAAAGGTCAAATCCTTACTAATATTATAAATGCGAAAGTGAGTTTGTTTGTTTGTTCGTTTGTTTATTTGTTTGTTTGTTTGTTTGTTTGTTTGTTTGTTTGTTTGTTTGTTTGTTTGTTTGTTTGTTTGTTTGTTTGTTTGTTTGTTTGTTTGTTTGTTTGTTTGTTTGTTTGTTTGTTTGTTTGTTTGTTTGTTTGTTTGTTTGTTTGTTTGTTTGTTTGTTTGTTTGTTTGTTTGTTTGTTACGCTTTCACGCCGTAACTACTGAACCGATCATCATGAAATCATACAAGTTCTCTGGAGTGCGGAGAAGGACATAGGTTACCTTTTATCCCGGGAAAAATTACTATTCCCGAGGGATTGACATTGACGCGGGCGGAGCCGCGGGCGAAAACTAGTAATTAAAAAATTCATGTCAAAGTTAATTCAAATAAAAAGAAAGTCGTGTTAGTTAAAATAGAATGTCAATAATTAATTTATTATTAATTTATTGGAATAAATCAAATAATATAATCAATAGAGTAAAGATAGGACATTATATTGTTGATAAATTTATTAATTGAATCATTAAAAATATCTATGTAAAATTATTGTTTGAGCATGTCCGAGCAGTTGAAGGGCTCTAAGCGCACGGCTGGAGGAGTGAATAAACGCGGACGTCTTTTGCCATCATCTCTTCGGCATGGACCTAAGAATAATATGGACCGGGCGTGAGGAACGTCAAAGTGAAGCAAACTTTGGTTACATGTGTGCAGTATAGGGTGACCATTGTCATCAAATATTACCCAATAATTAAGAGTAAATAAATTGTGAGTGGTACTGATGCCTAGAAGCACTAATATTATTTATATTTTTTTTACAAAACGTAACATCTATATCAGAGAAGTATTATGAATTTAGACATAATGATCCAGAAGGGCAACTGTGAATCAATCATATCTTTGAGCGACCTTAGACGTTTTGGGGAACTCGATTAAAGGAATAAAAGAACGAAATTATAGATAACATTTTTATTTTACTGTGTTTTAAGTTAATAAATAACAATACATATAATTTTACTTACAGAAAAACAAACCCTCGAGGCCATATTGGTGGTAAATTTTAAAATTACTTTTTTTATAATTTTGCAGATTTATAGATTCAGTCGTTCTATAGATTATTAGTGTCATCAATAAATCAACAATATCAAATTCAGAAATTGTTCAAAGTTAAAATCTTTTATTCTGACGTCGACAAATGATAATAAAATTCTTTCACATTTACATATAAGTATAAAATATAAACATTGAATATCTCTATCTATAAAAAAAACCACATCAAAGTCCTTTGCGTAGTTTGAAAAAACCTAAGCATACATAGCGACAGACGGACACAGCGGGAAGCGACTTTGTTTTATACTATGATCCCGAAATTGACGCCACTTTTGTGATCTACACGCCAAAATACCTCGAAAACCACCCCTGTTTTGCATCCCATAGGTGTTGTTTGTGATGCACCCAAAAATAACTCAAAAGCGACACATAAGTCATATTTTCAAAAAATAGTGACAGTCATCTTGAATCCCAACACAAAATTTACGTCAGTTTTACCCCGAAATACTCCGAAAACGTCACCCAAGTCGAATTTCCATAAATAATGGTGATGGCCATCTTGAAAACTGAAAATGACTTCATTTTTGTTGATATCCCAAAAAATTCCAAAACGCCAATAAAGTTGACTTTAAATGAAAAGTAATGTCAGCCATCTTGGATTCCAAAATCATCTCACTTCATACATTTATCATCAACACATACATCGATTTTCCAAATTTAGTTCATAAATGATGGAGTTATGACTTAAAAATATGCAAAATGAAATACAACTGGAACTGCTCCTTTTTTTGAAGTCGAGTAAAAGTATTAATAAGAAACATACCTTTTCTGGGCACGCGAACTTAATCAACCGGCGATATGCTCCTTTTGTCATATAAAAATTGCTATTTTTAAAATGTTCGGAACAAACAAATGAATAATTTGATGGTACCCATGACGCATCCTTTCTATTTCTTCTAATAATATCGATCCATTATTTTTTTACATAAGCATCACGAATGGGGAACCTTAAAAAATTAAACAAAATAAAATTTTATATTAAAAATAAAGAACAGAAATCTTGAAATCAGATTCTGGCAACACCGACAGTCCGACTTAGCGCTGCGCTGTCACCGGGTCATTGACTTTTGCGGCGCAAAGAAAATTACAAAATCATATTAGTTTAATTTAAAATTGTAGTTGAAACGTGTGTTTAGGTTACCAACCAATTCGTACATACGAGTAACTGTGGTGTTGTGTGTGTAAATAGTATAATTAAACCAAGAAAATATGCGATTGAGTGAAATACTTACATAGTCTCGAAAACAACAAGAAGTTTGTACTTACCTATGATACGTGATACCGTCGGACTTTTTGTGTAGTTTACTATAATTTTTACACTTTTACCACACAGCTCGGCATTATTTTATGTTTTTATGCTTATTTTCAACGAGTTTCAAAAGGCACACCAACTTCGCGGTAAGTACAAGTTTGACATTTCGTGAGTTTGACATTTCGACCGGGAAAAACCTGCATCCATTTGAGTGCCGATGTGTGCGTGAATTTCGTGTCACGACACGTCTGCATACATTGTGATTTGCTTCTCTGCCACTTTCTCAAGGTCCTATCCTGATTATTATTAGATCCATGCTCTTCGGTCTGCCTCCTTTAATCAAATTTAGACTGAAAAAGAAGAACCATGGAAGACAACAATAAATGATTGTAAAAATTATGTCAACTGGTCAAGCGTTTTTTACCGAAAGTCAACCTCTCCTAAAATGGTTCATTCAAATTCAATGCTCCGTGACGCAGTGGTTAACACGCCAGCCTGCGACACGAGGGTGCCCGATTTCTATCCCCGGGTAGGTCAAGATGGAAAATGATCTTTTCCAGGTTGGCCTGGGTCTTGGATGTGTGCCTATATATGTATTTGTTAAAAAATATACCATCGTTGAGTTAGTATCCCATAACACAAGTCTCGAACTTACTTTGGGGCTAGCTCAATCTGTGTGATTTGTCCGTATATATATTTATTTATTTATAAAAAAATGTCCATCTGTAAAATTATTTAGAATGGTATAATTTAAAAATCTATACATACCACAATTCTTCATATAGCCGAATATAGGAAAATATTTAATTTCATTTCACTGAGTTTAACTGTAGAAAACGTGTTCCATCGGCTGTTTACTTATCAGAAAATAAATATTATTATTACTAGCCCGTTAAATCCCACTGCTGGGCAAATGCCCCACTCTCTGCTTTTCACTCTTCTTTGTTCCGAGCTTTGGTTGGCCAGTCTTTACAGTACGCATCCAAGTCGTCCCGCCATCTCCGCCGAGGTCTTCCAAGTCGCCGGTGTCCATTTGTTGAAGAAATATAAAAATATATTTTCTTTACAAATATCTAACGATACGAATAACCCACAAACATTATTTTACAATACCGTTCCTTTGATCTTACAACATAACATCAATATGTTAAAAATCAAAATAAACTTTGATTCAGCTTTCCAACAACACTCTTGTTTTTACAACGGTCTTTCAAAGGATCTCTCCCGTGCTCACTGAACCCTAAGCGTAGGAAAATAAAAACAGTACCTACTACTATCTATACCATAACATTTTGTAGCAAAATAGTATGATATAGATAGATAGATAATGCCGTTTATTTGCAGATTGCCTAAATGAGTTCCTTCGAAGTGGAAGCTTCTCAACAGGTGGAATATCGGTCAAAAAGCTTAACAAAAAGTATTTTAAGTCAAAGAAAATTATAGCTGAAAAGTCTGAGGGTTTGTGAGCGCGATTTTAATTAGCGCTCACGCATGTTAAGAAACCCCGGGTGCAGTCTTCACTGGGATGGGATCACCCATCCCACTGAAGACTGTGCCTTATAAACATGCGTGAGCGAGCTCTTCAGCTATAATTTTCTTTGACTTAAAATACTTTTTGTTAAGCTTTTTGACCGATATTCCACCTGTTGAGAAGCTTCCACTTGGACTGTGGCATTAAATATATCAAGCTCTTCCGTACTTTTGAGGGCATGTTGAGCGTTAATTCCGGCTGTCATCATTAATAGCAGTTGTTAAGCTATGTCAGATGCCTTTAGGTAGCTTGAAGATCTGACAGTGTGACCATTTAAAATTTTAAACAGATGAAAAATCAACTATAATTCACTAACAATTACATTTTTTTTTTTTTTTTATGTATATCCGACGGCAAACGAGCAGACGAGCCACCTGATGGAAAGTGGTCACCGTCGCCCATGGACATCTGCAACACCAGAGGAGCTGCTGATGCGTTGCCGACTCTAGAATTACCAAGTATTGAGAATGAACGGCTTCTTGCCGCGACCGTAATATATTACTATTAGTAGCTTTCGCCCGCGGCTCCGACCGCGTCAATGTCGATCCCTCGGGAACAGTACTTTTTCCCGGGATAAATGTACCCTATGTCCTTTTCAGTACCCCAGATAACGTGTATGCAAAATTTCATGGCGATCGGTTCAGTAGATAGGGCGTCAAGGCGTAACAAACCAACTATCGCATGTATAATATTATAAGGATAAGGATTGAAAGATTATTCAACAATACAAAATCCATGAGGTTCTGTCCCATGCTCACTGAACCCTGCGCATATGAAAAATAAAGGAGCTTGGCCCTTTGTCCGCGGCATTTAATGTAGGAGCAGGGTTTATTGACACCCGTATGAAAACTTTTTTATCACGTCATTAGGCTTATGTAGGCGAGATTTTGGTGCGAGACAGGGTTTAGGCACGTTTGGGTGTAGTCTCTTCTATGCTGGTCTGGGAGAAAAGAAAAACACATACCCAAGTTGAGATATCGGTGTCATATTTCTCCCCGAAATCTTGGAATTTTTTGTCGAATGTTTAAATTATTTTTACAAAAGGAATGGTTACAACATAATAAGCATAAATTGTTGAACACCCTCGTTCGGGCTGGGATTGGCTGTTCACCAAATACAAATTTTGGCTGTCTGTACTTATGTCCTAATTCATCATCATCATCATTTCGTGCAAATGTCACGGTCAATCGACCATGCGCACCCTGGTGTCAGAGTTCTTCGGAACCGCCTCTCAGCCTCTGACGTGGTTCCTTTAACGACCACCAGATAGCAACCGAAACCAACGGCTTAACGTGCCTTCTGAAGCACGGAATCATCTTTATTATCAGACAATCAGGTGGTTCAATCCTACAATGTCCTAACCAAACTGAAAACAACTAAACAAAGTATGCTTCCCGTGGGAATCAAACTCACAACCCCCGGGTCTACAAGCAAACGTCTTAACCACTGGACCACGGAGGCAGGTTAAAGCTAACTAATTCATCAAAAATTCTTCTTTTAAGTAAAGGCTCGAAAAGAAGAGTTATTCCAATAAAAGAAACATACTCTCATGTTTCCCATCTCTTTACCCACCAACAATAAAATACATGATCTTCAGGACGTATCAAGTGTAAAAACAACATTGTTTTTAAGATGGGAACAGTTTGATAGACAAACAGTCGCGTCACTTGTTACATCCGTATTTTTATAGGACGCCCATTGACGTGTCTACCAGTTGACGGTACAGTGGCACACACACCAAATACTGCATTATGAGTTTAAAAACGTATCAATTTTAAATTAAATAAGGTTGAAGGGAAGGTTGAACTGTTAAGAAAAATCTGCTGTTAACGGTAGTATAATGTTCCCACTAATTGCCTGTTGCGTCCTATGTTTTTGTTTCTTTTAGATAATATGTAATACTATAGTTTTTCTTTACGAAACAGCAGATGTGCCAAAAACGTTCATAATTTAAACTTCTTTATTTGCTTATATATCCCTATCCTTACTAATATTATAAATGCGAAAGTGAGTTTGTTGTTTGTTACGCTTTCACGCCGTAACTACTGAACCGATCATTATGAAATTTTGCATATAAGTTCTCTGGAGTACGGAGAAGGACATAGGCTTTTATTTTATCTCTCTCTATCTTACCTTTTATCCCGGAAAAACTATTCCCGAGGGATCGACATTGACGCGGGCGGAGCCGCGGGCGAAAGATAGTCATATATAAATTAGATTGTATATCATACAAAAGTAGAATCTAGGTGACAGTGCTATATCATTCCAGCCGTTAGAAGTCTATCGTTGGACTAAGGTCTCTCCCAAGATACTGTCATACTCACCACCCTTCGCAGACGGGGTTTCTTTGGCCTCTTGTGTTATTGTTATATTATTTTTTTACAAACTTTAAAAAAATCGGCCATTATTGTGGCTCCACTCTTCCATGCTGGTCCGGAAGAAAAGAAAAAAACGCATATTGTGCCAGCTGCTCCTCTTCCCGCGCCGACCGTAGAAGCCGGTCAAGGGAATGGGCAAAAATCTAAAGAATCATGACAATGGACGATGCGGCTAGCAACCCATCACTATTTTAATTCCACTTTCAACTTTAAGGCCCAAAAGATAACCCTTAAAAATGTCTCTTTTACGTATATATCCGGATGACCAACGGCTTAGCGTTCCTTCCGAAGCACGGAGGAGCTCGAGATATTTTTTATGCCACATGCGTAAGCTAATAATACTCACAACCACAGGGCCATCGAGGTCCTCAACTAATACACGAATAGAGAGAGAGAAAGACATATTTCCTATGATCATCATCATCATCATCATTAGGTCTTTTTAGTCTCCTCTGCAGGAGCATGACCCTCTCTGTATTACCGGAGCCATACTTGGGCCAGAGTAGACAGATGATTTGGCCTACACTCTCCTCGCTGGCCAGACTAGTTGGAGAGGTCTCATTGATGTTTATGAGCTTGTATTGCTTAGCTTGTATTTCCTAAGTCGCCTTTTACGACATCCATGGGAAGATTTGGAGTGGTCCTATTCTACTCTGCCGGAAACCACACGGCTACCTATTTCCTATTAGGTCATAGGTATTTGAAAGAAATCGATAGAAATCTATTCAAAGTTGCTCCGCAGCACTCAAAATAAAGTAATAGTGCTCGCACAAAGCTACATTCTCCTTTCTCGTAAAGTAATCGGTTTATGTTCACTAAATTGGCTTTCCGATTCTACCATTATGTTCGGCGGATGTCCGCTGCTGTCGCTCACACCGTTCCGCAATTCCGCAATCTACAACTACAAAATGTATGGCATTTTGTTATTATGTAAGACAATTTCCGCTTCTAGTGTATTATGTCGTAGAAAATAAATCTTTGAAACCGTATGTATGATCGATTAAAAATGTATGTATTTATTTATTTTACAAAAATAATTCATATATGAAATTAAATCTATTTTTGAATACATCAGTGATTTCCTCAAATTTAAACTTCTAAAAGAGTCATTCACTGGAGTTCTTGGCGGGAATTTCGACGGACTGCACGGTTTTTGTTTTGGATTGTTTTGCAAATTGCTTCTAGTGGACTTTATAATGTGAAATCGGTGTAATTTGGTGTTATAAATGTCCATTTTTATGAACAATGTGTGGAATAACTAAAATGAAGTGTCATGGTGCGGCTGTAGTGAGATTTACATAGCGGGCTGGTGGTCGCTCGCCTTACTGCTACTGCATCTATGATCAAACCAGTGGATTCGTGGGAATTGTCGCCAGGGGCTCCATTGAATCACCGAAATGAATTACACCACCATTTCGTTGATAACACGTAGAAAAATATGAAGGGCTAAAAGGCACAGAAAGCCAAATTCCGTAAAACAAATATGAAAAAAAAAAAAAAAAAGTCATTCACTAGTAAATCCCTTTCAACGTTACAATCGTCCACGTTAATTGAGAAAATTGAAGTCTTCTAATAATACATACATAGTACCACGTCTTTTTCCCTTGCGGGGTAGACAGACCCTAGGTCTATAAGACCCCGAAGGCCACGTTTAGCATGTTGGTGGTTGGTAATAATTTACGAAATTAAAAAATCTGCTTCTAACCTCGATGCATTTAAAATTCAAAGTCATCGCCATGCGTGCTTGACCGCCAAAACTAGGGGCAAAAAGTGCCAGTGCCAGGTTCGGATGTTTCGATTAATATTACTAAACTTAGAAACCGCAGATATATCGTTATAAGTCGGTGTAAATGAGAGCCCGCGACAAAAGATAAGATTTCAATTTTTGCTTCTATATTGCCACACCGATTTTAAGTCCTCTTACTATTATAGGACACACACAGCCGTCGCACACCTCCGCCAGGGTATGCTCAAAACTTAGAAACTGCAGTTATCCTATTACGTATCGGTGAAAATGAGAGCCAGCGACATTAAATGAGATTATAAGTTTCTGCCACTCTATTGCCACACCGATTTTATGTCCTCTTACTATGATAGTACACACACAGCACAGCCATTGCACACCACCACCAGGGTATGCTTAAAACTTAGAAACTGCAGTTATACTATTACTTGACGGTGTAAATGAGAGCCAGCGAAATCGGATAAAATTATAAGTTTTTGCCACTACATTGCCACACCGCCTTCAAGTCCTCTTACTATGATAGTACCTACACATACATGTATTCTACACTTTCGCCAGGATATTCTTTAAACTAAGAGACTGCAGTTATACTGTTACGGATCGGTGTAAATGAGAGCCAGCGACAATGGATAGGATCATAAGTTTTTTGCCACTCCATTGCCGCGCCGCCTTTGTCCCGTCCTACTATGATAGTACACACGCAGCTATTGTACACCTCCGCCATTCACGGCATCGATTTCCGTTACTTTAAGGTAATTTATGTTTTTTTTCGCAAACACCTTTGGTTTGTCACGAGCGCAAGTCACCTTGACGGTGTTCTTTGTAATTCATTTCTATAATTTAAATAAGGGATACCTGTATAATACCTACGTATTTTTTTTTCTACTTTTGATTAAGGAATTTTAATATCTTTGCATCTATTTTAAAATGATATTGCAACAAGTCATCATCATCATCAGGTCCTTTTTAGTCTCCACTACAGGAGCACGACTCTTTCTGTACTATTAGGGCCATACTTGGCCAGAGCAGTCAGAGGACTTGGCCTACACTCTCCACGCTAGCCAGACGGGTTGAAGAGGTCTCACAGATGTTTATAAGCTTTGTTTAGCTTGTACTTCCTAAGTCGCCTTCTACGACATCCATGGGAAGACTTGGAGTGGTCCTATTCTACTCTGCCGGAAACCACACGGCTATGCAACAAGTCATAAAAATAAAAAATTGTAGGCAGCCCCTGAGACGAAAATTCTTTTTTCTTGTAAATGTCTGGAAGTCGCTCGATTGACTGTATTAAAAAGATGTCTAGGTAGCATCCTTAGACAAAATTGCTTAAAAATAGAGGCAGTTGACCAACCGTAAAAACTTTGCTAAATGTTGAATGCTGTCATAATAGCAGAACAGGGTCTGCCATAAGGTCGCGGGTTACATTTTTATCATTGCTGTTGAGCTAGTTCAGCGAAGATAAATAAGTGTATTAGACATAGCATAGTACCTACCTAAGTTACATAAAGTAAAGTACCTACTTTTCAAAAGAAAAGAGAAGACTTCAATCAAACTACTAAACCCATTTAGATGAAACTTTAATGGGAAAAATTGGAAAGCCTACATTTAAGCATAAAATATATTTTTTTTAAATCTGTTCTAATGACGGAGTTACGAGGTAAAGAATATTAAAAAAAAGACATACTACCGAATTAAGAACCTCCTCCTTTTATAAAGTCAGTTAAAATATTTTTGCAAAAAGCGATAGTTCTACGTTTGACAATATTAACGTCAATTATTCTCAACGTCAAAAATAAATCGCAAAAAATCACTTCAGCCCTCGTAAATTAATCCTCAAATCCAATTTATCCACAAATAAGGACGAACATACATCGATATTACAAAAAAGATCTAAATCGTTTCCTCTAATTTCGTACAAAAGTACAATAACTGAACCGGAAATATGCCAAGTAATAAACCATGAATGGATCGAAGAGTCATTTTTTTGTGCACCTTTAATTTCAATAGGTTGGCAGTCCATTGACGGCTTAAATGTCGCATAAAATGAGTCCCTACGTGTGCTATTTTGCAGTCAATGAGATCTTGTTGATTCTACACTGAATAATTGTTATAGATATGGGTATTTGAGTTTTGGGTGATTTAGGTTGATTTTATTGTAAGCAACCCAGTTTAGGGTGTACAGCTTTCGCTGTTTCTTTACTTACATCTTTGGTTATTATATTTTATATTCCTTGTGATGCTACTTTTAGGTGTAGAGTAAGCTTTTGACATATATATGTAGCTGTTTGTTATTCAATCACTGCCTCTCCGATCAGCTCTTTAGGTTTTTTGATATGGGATGGCAAACGAGCAAGCAAGTCATTTGATAGTAAGCGATTACCGGTGCCCAATGACAACTAAAACTATATTTTGTAAGTGTTTTATTTTGCATTCATAATTCTATTTCATTTCGTACATTAGATCTAAGGTCACTGGTTCAAGCCTCGTCTGCATTAAATTTTTTCACTATATTTTATTTTATAATCATATCTATATTTGCTTCATTTGGTACATTAGGTCTTACTTAATACATTTTGAAGTGCACAAATCAGCTCTGCTAGGGCGTTGCAAATTTCTTAATATAATAGGAGTATTTCTAAAGCTATTCGTTGTAGATAAAATAGATACTTAACTTCATTAGTCGTTAGATAACCAATTGTCTTACAAGGTACCGGACATAGGTATGTAAGTGCATGCAATGTAACACTTAAACAGCATTTGTGCGGCGTGAAGTCATCATCATCATCATCAGGTCTTTTTAGTCTCCGCTGCAGGAGCATGACCCTCTCTGTACTACCAGGGCCATACTTGGCCAGAGCAGACAGAGGATTTGGCCTACACTCTCCTCGCTGGCCAGACGGGTTGGAGAGGTTTCATTGATGTTTATGAGCTTTGTTTAGCTTGTATTTCCTAAGTCGCCTCTTACGACCTCCATTGGAAAACTAGGAGTGGTCCTATTCAACTCTGCCGGAAACCACACAAGTACCGGCGTGAACTGATCCAGCCCTTATAAACATTACTAATGAATGTGTCTAATTCATTATACACACCAAAAGAAACGCGACAAAAAAATGGAAGAAGTCAACTGTTTGTCACCACTATCATCAAGTTTCATTCATTACGATATCTTTAGCATCATTAGGGAAACTATCCAGACAACAAAAAAAAAAAGAAAAAAAACCATCGCAGACAGCGTGGCACCGATCACAATGCGCATACGCACGTCTTCTGTAGTTTACTCACACTTCACAAAAATAATATCACCTATTACAGTAGGCAAACAGAGAATCTATCAATTTTCAACTTTGTGCCTTTAAAAATACGGCGCTACATGTAGTTTTAAAATTGTAACAATAATTTGGTTCCAAATTCAAATTTAACAAAAACATTTTAAAAAATTGAAGCAATTTTGACCTTATACTAATTCCATAAGGTTGAAAATCTGTTTATTGATACAAAATGTAACTCTATGAGGTGTCAAGGTATCCATTTAACTGTCAAAGTAAGGAATGTCATTCAGTAATGGATCGGTGTAGGAAGGAAGTTTGCAGGTATCGAGAAAAATGTGAATGGGCTTTTATAAGGGACGCTTGTGGGATTCAGAGTCTATTTTGTAGTATTTTATTATGAGTAATTATAGGGATTTTATTTATAACTATTTTTTGTGTTTTATTAGACTAATTTTAACGCTAGTATCTAATGGCTGCTATTAATGAAAGATTTTTAGTTAAACCGAAGGTAGTGGTGTCATTATTACATGTAATTTATCATATGTCTGATACTTACCTACTACATACGATATCACGTCTTTTTCCCTTGCGGGTTAGACAGGGCTCAAGTCATTAAGACCTAAGCCACGTTTAGTATGTTGGTGGGAAAGGGAACCAAAATATTATTGGGTTGCTAGCCGCGTCGCCTACTAACATGATAACTAATTTTCACTCATTTCTCGATCAGCTTTTACGATCTGCGCGGGAAGAGAAGGAGCTGGTACATTCAACGTTTTTTCGCACTCCCATACTAGCACGGAAGAATTGACCTTTCTTGAATATTTCTTAAAAGTAGAATATTTTTGAAGGTTCATAAGGTTGTACTACATTTGTCATTAATTACATAGCTTATCATACATAATTGATATAAATAATAACTCCTGGACACGTCACGCGGAGTCAGGAGGTTTCTTCTCAGCAGTGGTCGTTTCGAAACGCTAGTAGCTTATCGATTTTGCAAATATTAAAAATAATAATATGACGTTCAGAAAGAGATACATGATATCCAATTTGAATAAAAAAAAAATTTGAATAAAATTCTATTTCATTTCTTTCTCTGCAGCCTTAACCGCCGGTAGCTTGAGCCTTGCCCCGCTGCTGGCGGCGAGCTACGTTTCGGTTTTTATGTTTTTATGTTTTGTATTACATTTTTTATATTAATATTTAAAAAACCTAGACTTAAGATTAAAACTAAATAAAGAGAATAATAATAAAAATGTATTAAAATAGATAAAAAAAATTATATTATAAATATTTTATTACTCTCCGCCATTTCACAAAACGTTATTGAAAGTTAGTTTAGACTCTACAATTATAAAACTATACACATATTTTATAATATATTTTTTCCAATTATCTGTTCCGAAGATCGTTTAGTCAGGCATGTCTTCATAAACTGCTTGTCCGGTGGTTTCAGATATAGCAGAGTGTACACGGCCTCCCGCGCTGCTATTTGCTTTTCTCCCTTTCATCCAAGTGAGTCCCTTTCATCACAATACCTTCTTTCCCTTCCCAGATCAAGAGAATTCCTATCTTTAAAAATGCTTCCGCTGGGCAGCTGCGTTGGAAGCACAAGAAGCCAATGAAACTGCGTTCGCCAACCTGCCAAGCGTGGTAAGTAGGATTCAAGGATTCTTCGTTCCATGGGAGGATTTTTTCACACAAATCCGTCTTCTTGAAATCTATGGAAGAGGCCTTTATCTTGCAGTGGAAATCTACTGCAGGACAAAGGCCTCTTCGAAAGATTCAGGCCTTAATTTATTTTAAACTAGCTGTTGCCCGCGGCTCCGCCCGCGTTAGTGTCGATCCCTCGGGAACAGTAGAATTTCCCGGAATCAAACATACCCTATGTCCTTCCCCGGGCCTCACACCTCCATACCAAATTTAGCGTAAAAAAAACGACAGACGGAGTTACTTTCGCATTTATAATATTAGTATTAGTATTGAAGTATGGATATTATTTATACTTCTAAGTCCAGAAATGAGAAAATTTCCATAAAACCTTTAACCTCTCATTTTACCCCTTTAGGAGTAAATTCAGTCCATTTCACCCACATATATCTTTTTATAATTGTAATCGAGAACTTACATACCTATTTATTTTCATAATTCATAGTCCAGAAATGAGAAATTGTCCAAACCAACTTTACACCCCTTCTGGGGGATGTTTTTCCAGTTGACCTACACAGATCTTTTTCAATTGTAATCGTGAATTTATTTACCTATTTTCATACTTCTAAGTCTAGAAATGAGTAAGTTCCTATACAATCTTTACCCCGCTATTTTACCCCTACAGGGGAAAATATCTTCCATTTACCTACACAGATATTTTTAATTGTAACCTAGAACTTATATACCTATTTTCATACGTCTAAGTCCAGAAATGAGAAAATTTCCATACAAAGTTTATACCACCCATCCACCCCCATTTTACCCCTTAAGGGGGGGAATTTAGCAAAATTTCATCTACCTACACACATCTTTTTTAATTTTAATCTAGAACTTATATACCTACTTTCATACTACTAAGTCCAGAAATGAGAAAATTCCATATAAATTTTACCCCTTTAGAGGTTAAATTTCTTAAAAATACTTTCTTAGCGCTCACTCACATCATTAAAAGAACCCCTGTACCAAATTTCAAGTTTCTAGGCGCAGCAGTTTAGGTTGGTTTGCCGTTTGGCCGCGGCTACGCCGCCGCCGTTAGTGTCCATCCCTCAGGAACAGTTTGGACCCTTAAAGGGGTGACTCAGGTCATCAATATGAACAACTTTTTCTATGGGAACAATGCCGGGAACTCAAAAAAAATTTCGTCATTCCATACAAAAGAGTCTCACCGCCCGGCCAGTGAAAGTTTGAAGTAAATCGGTTCAGTATTTTCGGAGATAATCGTGATCATACATACAGACAGACAGACAGACAGACAGACAGACAGACAAGAAATTCGAAAAAAAATTTTTTGCTTCCTGTTATTCTTTTTAAGTGTCCCTCTATCTATTTCAGTCAAAAATTCTAAATGTACAGACAAAATATTTTTACTGTTTTATATATGTATAGATAGATGTTTTATTATATGTATAGATTAAAGCATAAATGTATATTGGTTTAATGTCAAAATCCGTATACAATTATATTTATGTTGCTCTTAGGAATATGAATCCGAAAACTGTATAAGTATTTTTGTTCCAACTACGTATAAATTTAATTAATAACAAGCTGTATAAAATACACCCTGTAGATTTTAAAACGAAATTACCCGAGAACATTAGACATCTAGCTTGCTCGGGTTACAAAAACATTCTCAAATATCCTCCGACAGAGATACACTGCAAGAGAGAGACAAAACTCTTTGTGTTGAGGTCTTGGAGCTAATGATGCTTGCATCATTTATTACCAGTAGAGATGTGGCCAATATCGATAGTTGTTATCGATAAAAAAGTGGGTTGTGATGTGAGTGGCATCAATTTTTGTGGAGTATGAGTAAGTCAACGATGTCTAGGAAAGAACTTTTCGAGAAATTTATAACATTTTTCAATCATATAATCATAATATAACTTTTATACTTGTTTGACAGTCACTTATTAAGGATAAATATAATAATAGGGACATATCACACAGCCTGGCTAGCCCCACACTAAGTTGTGAACTTTGGTACCGTTAAGGTAGTACATTTTATAGTAGATATATAAACAAACATCCAAAACCAAGGCCAGTCTGAAAAAGATCTTTTTCCATCTTAACCTGACCGGGGATCGAATCCGGGACCTTGCGATTCAAAAGCACTTGCCCGGTACTGCAGACTAAGCCAGAGAGAAAGAGAAGGTGATATTTTACAGATTCATGATTTACTGACATAGGTAACTCATTACTTCTTGAGTATTCTAAAGTGAATCAATAGAATTTATGTATCGTCAATAAAAACATTTTCTTAAATGCTATCGATATTTTCCTGTACTTATATCCTTCCTTACATCCCTAATTTCAATCCGTCAGCGCTACATTGTACAAAGCCTATAGTAATCCTTTTCGGCTACCGGTATAAACGCCAGATTTTTTTATTATATGAGATTATAACCTGTCCATCTTATGCTCCACCTACAATTAGAAATATATTCTTTTCATCCATATAAATAAGGTAGAAATGAACTGCATATTTATCTTTGTAGAGAGAAACCAAAGCCTCTAGAATGGAGTTATTAATTCAAAATTTATTGGTGTTTCCAAGTCGGCTAAATTTATGATTGGTGTTATGTTTTTTACAGAGCAGTGGCCGGATGTTGGTACCTCTGTTTTAATGATGTGCCCAGTTAAGTCGAAATTGAATTAAAGGGTGTTGCTGTCGTAATAAACAGGTATGTGGTTATAACAATAAGTCTGAGGATCAGGTCTTAGGATAATCATTAAAAATTATTATTCTGGTTTGCTGTTTGTGATTTTTTTTATTTAAATATTGCGTGCATTAGAAGGCACGTCCGCCTTTGGACCCGGTATCAGATGCCTTTTAGGCAGCTTGAAAAATCTGACACTAGTGTTGGCCGTTGGCTATCTCGATAATGATGGGAATGCCAGCCAAGACTCACTTTAGGTCGCTAAACCAGTTAAGTAAGTATCAAAAACAATTCATAAAATTAGTTTTTACATTAATGAAAATTACTAGAATAATTGCGTTGTTGACGCGTAATAAGAATTAACGAAAGTGGCACCTTATCGCCGCACTGTACTTAATTTAGGATTTTTTGTAGACTAATTTGTGTCCCACAGCTGGGCAAAGGCCTCCCCTCCTTTCTTCCATTCATCCCTATCCAGTGCAGCCTGCTGCCAGCCACTCCAAAATTGGGCTAAGTCATCCCGCCATCTTGTCCGGGGTCTGCCCATGCACCTTCGTCCATCGGGTACCTACAGGGTGACCTTTTGACCTCATCTGTCTAAGCGCATGCGGTAAATATGGCCGGCCCAATCCCACTTAAGTTTGGTTGACTTGATGCCTATATTTTTAAATGTAGGAATAGAAAATCTTATTAAAACTGGCGAAGTGTGAGTCGCACTAGCTTAGCACACATACCAAGGACTCTATATCACCGAACAAAATCCTTTTCTTGTATGGGGAAAGCAACTTTGACCTTATCGAGAGAAAACCCTTATTTTGTTTTGAGACCCGCCTTAAATTTTAATTTGTTTTTATTATTTCTGTGGAAAATGTGGAAAAATCTCACAGATTGAGCAAGCCCCAAAGTAAGTTCGAGACTTGTGTTATGGGATACTATTTCACCAATACTATATTTTAAAACAAATACATATATACATAAATCCTCTGTCTGCTCTGGCCAAGAATGGTATATCCGGTAGCCAGAGAGGGTCATGCTCCTGCGACCCTCTCTGACGAAAAAGACCTGATGATGATGATGATGACATATATAGATAAACATCCAAGACCCAGGCCAATCTAAAAGAGATCCATTTACATCTTGACCTGAACGGGCATCCTCGTGTCGCAGGCTGGCGTGATAACCACTGCGCCACGGAGCTCGTCAAAACTAAACATATCATCATCATCATTTCGAGTAGGTGTCACGGTCAATCGACCATGCACACCCTGGTGTCAGAATTCTTCGGAACCACTTCACGGTCTCTGACGTGGTTCCTTTAACGACTACCAGATAGCAGCCGGGACCACCGGCTTAACGTGCCTTTCGAAGCACGGATTCATCTTTATTATCAGACTAGCTTTCGCCCGCGGCTCCGCCCGCGTCAATGTCGATCCTTCGGGAATAGTACTTTTTCCCGGGATAAAAGGTAGCCTATGTCCTTCTCCGCACTCCAGAGAACTTTAGTATGCAAAATTTCATGATGATAGGTTCAGTAGTTACGGCGTGAAAGTGTAACAAACAAACAAAAAAACAAACAAACAAACTCACTTTCGCATTTATAATATTAGTTATTATTGAATCACCTGATTATCTGATAATCAGGTGATTCAAGCCTGCAATGTCCTAACCAAACTGGAAACAACTAAACAAAGTATGCTTCCGATGGGAATCGAACCCACGACCCCCGGGTCAACAGGCAAACGCCTTAACCATTGGACCACGGAGGCTGTTGTACTAAACATATAATGACACTAAACATTCGTAGATACCTATGCACTAGAAATTAAGAAATACCTAGTTATTAACTATGCAGAATATTTTTCTTTACAAAACTGTTTGGCACTTAAAAAAATATTACTTGTAGTCGGTTTATGGACGATAATATTACGTGATAGCGGTGGAAGAAAAATAGATGCATAGTTTCCAATAGATGCGTCACAAGCCGAACGCCTATCTATCACTTGTTCCGCGCTCTCACTATATTCACGAAAAAGTATCACGTTCCATGTACGATTCATTCCTATCCAATACCACGAACGAATACCACTGGTATTACTTTGAATTTTTAATTATTTTCTATTCCCTACGGATACCACTGTTTAAACCAATACCAAAACAAGTTCAAAGGTACAGCCAGTAGAAATGCTTTGTATGTGATTACAACATTTTCATTTGCAAAAATATGTGTAAGATATTAATAAACAACTTTAGTTAGCACACGACTAGTTCAATTATACATATAGTTATAATAATATTAATTACTACAATTTTCAAAAATATAAAATAAGAACAATTTGCTTACTATCTGATAATAATATAATATGACATAAAATTTACTTTCTTTTTATATTTTTATATTAAAATCACTCGTTCATCACCTTTATAGTAATGAATAAATGTTTTTTTTTTTTCAGAAATATAGAATATGAATAATTAACTAATAGCAATAATCTAAAAATATTTTTAATAAAATCAGTCGTTCGACACCTACATTGTAATAAATCAATCTTTTTTTTTTAAATGAATTCGGAAAGCAATATTAAATTACTTTGTGGTTTTAACATTATATTTGAATGACATAAAAATATTATAAAATACATTTAATTCGAAGACTGAGCTGTCTGTACCAAATTCAATATTTGGTATTCGTTGGGACATAAAATTTAAAAAAATTAAGAGTGGTATCCGTTTGGAATAGAATGGAATTAAAAATTCAAAGTAATACCAGTGGTATTCGTTCGTGGTATTGGATAGGAATAAATCCCATGTACACATGGAACGTGATACTTTTTCGTGCGTACAGCCGGCGTTAATCAATTTATAAGACTTCATTGCGTCAAAAATGAAAGAAATTATTTGTTCAAACTACCGAATGCATACAAAGAATAATGTGATGAAATTTTAACTGTCTAAAAAGCTTTCGCACCTCGTTTGGGATAACATTTCGCGCCTCCGTAAAATAACAACGGAACTTCGTTTCCGGTTATAAAACACATCCATACCATAGTTATTTTTTCTCTGCGACAGTAAAAAATATCTTGTGCCAAATATTTTACAAGACTGACCTACTCAGAAGGAGGGTAATGTTTTTAAGTATTTATGTATATAAGTATGTATATCTGTTCCATTGTCGTCTGACAGCCTAAACGGCTTGACCGATTTTGAAGTGCGGGAATATCATTAGATTCGTATTATTCCCCGGAGTGTTTTACTACTATAACGACGCGCGTTTGGTCATATGTGTTCACCGACTTCAATGAATTATGAATCGTATGTTCAGAGCTATAACTATAAAATTGGCTTGATGTAGGTATCTAAACTAAAAGGTGCTGCGTTGTGACGCGAGCTAAATTACACCGTATCGCTAACTACATTGAGTTGATATTTCTTTGAGTACCTACCTTTGCAGAGTGCGACTTCTGTAAGTTAATTTATTAATCTATATAAATACCAATTACAAAGATCCTTAAAAACTACAGTTACAGCATTCATCTTTAATTTCACTTTGGACCCTGCACTAAGCGAAGCTTATGTCGCAGGAGTCCAATTTATATTTACATTTTCATATTTATACTAGTACTTATTCTGTGGTCGTGGAAATATATAAGTAACCTCACCAATAACCGTTTAGTTAATTAAACATGTCTCAAGCTAGCAGCTTTGCAGTAATATAAGTGGACATTTTCTTTCACTAACAAGACCATAAGCTTATCCCGTGTGGCCGTCCGTCAGTCGGTGACATAAAAAAATCCATAAAGCACCGTCCAGAACGACGGTAATAAATAAATGAAACATATAAATAAATAAATACACGAATAAATCCCTCGTTATTTATGTCATTGTACACGATCGCTTTTTAATGATGCCCAGACGGACGGATTGCTAGTAATATTAGTAATAAACGTGCGGCGGTGTGCACTCCGCCTTAGAATTAATCTGGTATTATTTGGTGCAGTAAAAGTAATGTCGATGAATATAAATCCTTTGGAATTATATTGAGATTGATTCGAATGCAATTTATATTGCAATAAGATATATCGTTTTTTTAAGTTCACAAGGAGGTAATAATATCAATACTTTCCTTGTAAAATCAAGGTAATAAAAATTTATATTTAATTGATTTTTATGGACCGGTTTAAAATTATTTAAGCTAAAGAAACAATGACAGAAGCCCGCTTTCCACGCAAGGAATCGCATATTAAAGCTTTTTTTTAATTTAAAGATTTCAAGACTCATGTTTAACTTGTATTTGACCATCGGCTAGCTCCGTGGCGCAGCGGTCAACACGCCAGCCTGCGACAGGTGAGTGGCCGGGTCCGATCCCCGGCCAGGTCAAGATGGAAAATGATCTTTTTCAGATTGGCCTGGGTCTTGGATGTGTATCTATATATGTATCATTACATAATATAAAACAAAGTCGCTTCCCGCTGTCTGTCCGTCCCTATGTATGCTTAGAACTTTAAAACTACGCCACGTATTTTAATGCGGTTTTTTTTAAATAGATAGAGTGATTCAAGAGTAAGGTTTATATGTGCATTGTACACGTGCGAAGCTGGGTTTGGGTGGCTAGTTTGTTATAAAATATAGTATCGTTGAGTTAGTATCCCATAACACAAGTCTCGAACTTACTTTGGGGCTAGCTCAATTTGTGTGATTTGTCCGTATATATTTATTTATTTACCATCACACAGAACAAATCATATAACAAGTATATATAGTGTATTTAGTGAATGGTAACTATTGGTAAATAGAGGGGTCGCGAAACCTTATTTGAAGGTTCCCCAGCAAAACAAAACACAATTTTAGTGAGAAGGACAAACTTACCCCGTACTGACTTTCAAAACTATGGCTGCTTCCTGCAGAGTGTAGGTGTTAATAATTAATAAACATTAAAAAAAATCATTAATATTTCTTTGTCTGTCTATCGCACAAGCTGGTCGCTAGTATTTTTTAACTTGGAAGTCGCGAAATCAAAATGATTGAAAAACACGGAAATAAGGAATGAGTATGTAAGGGGAGGTTCCAAAGTAGCGCTAGTAACAGAAAAGCTCAATAGTTACGACTGAGTTGGTAAAGGTACGTGAAGAAGAAAGGCATATCACAAGCAACTTCAAACAAGACATTATATTTGAAGTAAATGGAACCCGGAACAGAAGACAACCTAAGAAAAGATGGATGTATTAAGGATAATATGAACAAGAAAGGAGAGACAAAGGCTATGGTAGACGACGGATCAAAATGGAGAAAACAGAGAGAAGCATACTGTGCCGAAACGCACATAAAAAAGTGGGATAACGTAAAGTAAGAAAAACATATTTTTTATACCACTAAATAGGCACACAGGCATACGACCCACCTTATGGAAAGCGATTACCGTAACCTATGGACGCCTGCAACACCAGAGTCCCATTCGCGCAGTGGCACCTCTGTTATCCAACATATCAGCATCATCATCAAGTCCTTTTTGGTCTCCACTACAGGAGCACGACCCTCTCTGTACTATTAGGGCAATACTTATCCAACATATAGACCTACCAATTGTGCAAAATAATCCTGTTTTGCACAATTGGTAGGTCTTTCACCTAAAAAGTCAGGAACAAAGTAACACTTCTTTTTCCTTTGCGGGGTACACAGAACTGTGGTCTATAAGACGTGAAGGCCACGTTTAGCATGTTGGTGGGCATTAGGTGGAAAACGGAATCAAAATAGTGATGGGTTGATAGCCACATCGCCTATTGACATGATTCCGCAGATTTTAGCTCATTCCCTCGATCGGTTTTTACGATTTGTGGTAAAGAAGCAGCCGGCACATTCTACGTTTTTTCTTTTCTCCCAGACCAGCATGGAAGGCGGAGTGCACTCCGCCTTAGAATTAATCTGGTATTATTTGGTGCAGTAAAAGTAATGTCGATGAATATAAATCCTTTGGAATTATATTGAGATTGATTCGAATGCAATTTATATTGCAATAAGATATATCGTTTTTTTAAGTTCACAAGGAGGTAATAATATCAATACTTTCCTTGTAAAATCAAGGTAATAAAAATTTATATTTAATTGATTTTTATGGACCGGTTTAAAATTATTTAAGCTAAAGAAACAATGACAGAAGCCCGCTTTCCACGCAAGGAATCGCATATTAAAGCTTTTTTTTAATTTAAAGATTTCAAGACTCATGTTTAACTTGTATTTGACCATCGGCTAGCTCCGTGGCGCAGCGGTCAACACGCCAGCCTGCGACAGGTGAGTGGCCGGGTTCGATCCCCGGCCAGGTCAAGATGGAAAATGATCTTTTTCAGATTGGCCTGGGTCTTGGATGTGTATCTATATATGTATCATTACATAATATAAAACAAAGTCGCTTCCCGCTGTCTGTCCGTCCCTATGTATGCTTAGAACTTTAAAACTACGCCACGTATTTTAATGCGGTTTTTTTTAAATAGATAGAGTGATTCAAGAGTAAGGTTTATATGTGCATTGTACACGTGCGAAGCTGGGTTTGGGTGGCTAGTTTGTTATAAAATATAGTATCGTTGAGTTAGTATCCCATAACACAAGTCTCGAACTTACTTTGGGGCTAGCTCAATTTGTGTGATTTGTCCGTATATATTTATTTATTTACCATCACACAGAACAAATCATATAACAAGTATATATAGTGTATTTAGTGAATGGTAACTATTGGTAAATAGAGGGGTCGCGAAACCTTATTTGAAGGTTCCCCAGCAAAACAAAACACAATTTTAGTGAGAAGGACAAACTTACCCCGTACTGACTTTCAAAACTATGGCTGCTTCCTGCAGAGTGTAGGTGTTAATAATTAATAAACATTAAAAAAAATCATTAATATTTCTTTGTCTGTCTATCGCACAAGCTGGTCGCTAGTATTTTTTAACTTGGAAGTCGCGAAATCAAAATGATTGAAAAACACGGAAATAAGGAATGAGTATGTAAGGGGAGGTTCCAAAGTAGCGCTAGTAACAGAAAAGCTCAATAGTTACGACTGAGTTGGTAAAGGTACGTGAAGAAGAAAGGCATATCACAAGCAACTTCAAACAAGACATTATATTTGAAGTAAATGGAACCCGGAACAGAAGACAACCTAAGAAAAGATGGATGTATTAAGGATAATATGAACAAGAAAGGAGAGACAAAGGCTATGGTAGACGACGGATCAAAATGGAGAAAACAGAGAGAAGCATACTGTGCCGAAACGCACATAAAAAAGTGGGATAACGTAAAGTAAGAAAAACATATTTTTTATACCACTAAATAGGCACACAGGCATACGACCCACCTTATGGAAAGCGATTACCGTAACCTATGGACGCCTGCAACACCAGAGTCCCATTCGCGCAGTGGCACCTCTGTTATCCAACATATCAGCATCATCATCAAGTCCTTTTTGGTCTCCACTACAGGAGCACGACCCTCTCTGTACTATTAGGGCAATACTTATCCAACATATAGACCTACCAATTGTGCAAAATAATCCTGTTTTGCACAATTGGTAGGTCTTTCACCTAAAAAGTCAGGAACAAAGTAACACTTCTTTTTCCTTTGCGGGGTACACAGAACTGTGGTCTATAAGACGTGAAGGCCACGTTTAGCATGTTGGTGGGCATTAGGTGGAAAACGGAATCAAAATAGTGATGGGTTGATAGCCACATCGCCTATTGACATGATTCCGCAGATTTTAGCTCATTCCCTCGATCGGTTTTTACGATTTGTGGTAAAGAAGCAGCCGGCACATTCTACGTTTTTTCTTTTCTCCCAGACCAGCATGGAAGAGTCAGGAACAGGTCATATTAATATTTAATGCATGAGTTTTGTTAATTTAATGAGTTTAATTAAAAAAATGTTGGTTTAGAAGAGTGTGCTCTATGTTTTTGGAAAACACACACAAGAAGCCAAATAAACTGCGCTCGCCAATCTCTATCTGTAAAAGCCATATCTCGTTCCATCCTCCGAGCCTTACCCATTTACATGATAAAAAGAGTAGGTAGGTAGAAACGCGGTAACCGGCGACCGCTTGGGCAGAAGCGGGAGATACAATGATCATCTAAACATTCGAACGCTCTTAGATCGAATTGTTGCACCTGACTATCGACCTTCTGTTCTTTTCTGTTTTGCGTTTTAATAGACTATTTTAAATAACTATGTAACCTTGTCAGGTGTCCTTTCTAGTGCAACCCATAAAATCATGTTTAAAGGGTATTAAAATTACAAGTATTCGCATGCACAGAAATCGAACCGCAATCCATACGGCCGTCAAATTGGAGTAAATTCCACCGCGCAATCAATAGTGATTTCAAGCTTGTACCTCGGTCCATCCTCGGAGCCTCACTCATTTACATGTAATACAAAGGCATTAAAGAGATCCAATGATTCATTCATATTTATATCTATACCTACATACAATAAGATCGAATTATTGCACAAATACCTGGCCATCGACGTTCCGTTCTTCTCTGTTTTGCGCTGAGGTTTTGCGGTTTAATTGATCAGCTTAATTAAGTATCTATGCAAGCTTGCCATCTATGCCATAGTCTCGAAAGTTAACGACCTCCTTTAAGCACGATCTATAAACTAGAATCTTGAAGTATTTACATACACAGAATCGAACCGCAATCCACACGGCAATCCACACCGCAATCCACACGGCCATCTAATTGGAGTGAATCCACCGCGCGATCAATCGTGATTTCAAGCCTGTGCCTCAGTCCATCCTCGGAGCCTCACTCATTTACATGTAATAAAAAGTAGCACTAAAGAGATTTAATTTTATTGATTAATTCATATTTATATCTATACATACAATAAGATCGAATTATTGCACAAATACCTGGGCATCGACGTTCCGTTCTCTGTTTTGCGGTTTAATTGATCAGCCTTTAATTAAGTATCTATGCAAGCTTGCCATCTATGCCACTGTCTTAAAAGACCCCGACCTCCTTATAAACATGATTCATAAATTAGAATCTTAGTACAAGTATTTGCATGCACAGAATCGAACCGCAATCCACACGGCCGTCAAATTGGAGTAAATTCAACTGCGCAATCAATCGTGCCTTCAAGCCTGTGCCTCGGTCCATCCTCGGAGCCTCACTCATTTACATGTAATAAAAAGTAGCACTAAAGAGATTTAATTTTATTGATTAATTCATATTTATATCTATACATACAATAAGATCGAATTATTGCACAAATACCTGGGCATCGACGTTCCGTTCTCTGTTTTGCGGTTTAATTGATCAGCCTTTAATTAAGTATCTATGCAAGCTTGCCATCTATGCCACTGTCTTAAAAGACCCCGACCTCCTTATAAACATGATTCATAAATTAGAATCTTAGTACAAGTATTTGCATGCACAGAATCGAACCGCAATCCACACGGCCGTCAAATTGGAGTAAATTCCACTACGCAATCAATCGTGCCTTCAAGCCTGTGCCTCGGTCCATCCTCGGAGCCTCACTCATTTACATGTAATAAAAAGTAGCATTAAAGAGATCCAATGATTAATAGCGGCTCATGTCGACTCGTTAAAGGCGTTATTTATAGCATTTTAAAATGTTTTAATGCGCACCAACGGGATTTTATCCGAGTTTTCAAGAATTGTTATACGAAAGTATTTTTATCGGGACAATAATGATTTGATGGAGATAAGGCTACGACTCAATGTTTGGATGACCTAACATCGATTGAGGTGACAGCAATACGTTCAATAACTTCATAACTATTGTTTTTTTTAAAGACTAACATTCGTGTGTAGTTTAGTCTGCCTAAAGACATCTAAATAATAGCTTAAAAACTGTTTTTGCATAAAAGCATGTATGCAATGGCACCGAAGATATATAATAAATTACCAAAACAAATCAGAATCTGTAATTACATTCAGACTCTTGAATTTTTGTCTAAATGAATATTTTAGTGATGTCTTGCAATAATAACCTGTATAATAAACTAGCTTTCGCCCGCGGGTGCGTACTGTTTGATATAATAACAAATTCTATATTTTCATTTCTATAAAGCTCAAAAGATATAATGTTTACTTGACATAATCATTACCGATTATATTCTTAAAAGCTATAATATACATAAAGTTTTCAATTTAAAAAGGATAAACCCATTATTTATAACGTTTATGAACACTAAATATCACCTGTTATACAACTTGTGTAGTATACATGCCAAAATGTATACCATTCAAAAAGTATACTATTTAAAATAAATATCAATCAAAATCGATAGAAATCAAAACGTATACGTATTAAAAATATAAAACTTAGAATATATACCAGCTAATTAGTATAGACCCATGTCTATTTTGCGAATTTGAATAATTTCAGTCTTCTTCTTCTTCTTCTCAGCATATTTGCGTCCACTGCTGAACATATGCCTCTTGATGGGACTTCCACTCTGATCGTGATGCGTGAATAATTTCAGTAATACTTACAAAATAATTCGCGCAAGCTCATAACTTCATTTTCTTGAAAATAATGCGGAGTAGCCAGCAAAACGTGCATCATTCAAACTTAGATGTAGGTAATCGATTTTATTAGTAAAGCAAACGGAAAGTAAACCAAGAATTAATTAACCTCACAGGATTACAAAAAAAAAACTATAACTAACAAAAAAAATTATAACAATATTTTATTGTATGTAAATATTAGGACAAAGTATAAAATAAATAATAAAAAAATGTGATACATACAAAATGCGCGCGCATTTTGTATGTATCACATTTTTTTAAATAGAAAGATAACTTTTACAATATTTTATTGTATGTAGATATTAGGACAAAGTACGTTTTAAAGAAATAAAAAAAATTGTGATACATACAAAATGCGCGCGCAATTTGTATGTATCACAATTTTTTTCAAGTAGAAAGTAACTTACTATATTTTTTTGTATATAATAATAATGTATTACAATTATTTTTAATAATACCTAATTTATCTTATTTTTTTATACTTATATTAGAGGCCATAGCTCGAAGAAATTCACACTCGATATATTCAGATTTTCGTTAAATATATTGCAGTCTTTCTTTTTGTTTTAATATTATTTTAACACCTTATATTATAACTACTTTAAGTAAAATAAGTATACCATATCTTCGCCAACTGTGAACCGATTTTGATGTTTCTTTTTTTTATATGAAAACCTTTACTACCAAGTTAGTCCCATTTTAATTTGGTGAAGATATGATGAAGAACTTTGGAAATATGGAAGAAACTCCTAAAATAAAATAAAATTCGGTTTTTTTTTAAATTGAATTATTATTTTTTGTATTTTTATAATTGAATTATTATTTTTTGTAATACAAATTATGTATTGAGAATCTTCTACCAATTAATTCGTATAACCAATGATTATTATCCGTAATAATATGTATATATAACGTTTATTATACATAACAACTAACAACTAATCGATTTTTTAAATTTTATAATAATGAAACGGTATTATAAAGGTTTGATATGTTGAATAATTGTTATAATAAAAGATTTTAGGTTTTTTAAACTTATTTCTTTCAATTTTTATCTTACTTGATAATTATACTGACCAAAATTATGTATTTCGTTGATATATATCTTAAAAGATATATATTTTGTGTTTATATGTTATATTACTTACCCTTCGCCCGCGGCTCCGCCCGCGTTAATGTTGATACCTCGGGAGTAGTATTTTTTCCCGGGATAAAAGGTAGCCTATGTCCTTCTCCATACTCCAGAGAACTTGTATGCAAAATTTCGAAAGCGTAACAAACAAACTCACTTTCGCATTTATAATATCAGTAAGGATGCTGTTTATATCTAAATTAAATTATATTTGGACTTAATTAGTATTATCTCCTGACAAATTATGTACTATAAATAAGAAATTACATAAATTATCTAATGGATTAAGTAGATTGACAAAATTCCTTTCCATTATAAAAATAATTTACCTAATTAATGTAACCTTATGTTGTGACACGAATGTAATATTTTTCACTTTTGTTATTTGAAATTATTTATTGAATATAAATTGTGCCCGGGTTCGATCCCCGGCCAGGTCAAGATGGAAAATAATCTTTTTCAGATTGGCCTGGGTCTTGAATGTTTATCTATATATGTATTTGTTATAAAATATAGTATCGTTGAGTTAGTATCCCATAACACAAGTCTCGAACTTACCTTGGGGCTAGCTCAATCTGTGTGATTTGTCCGTATATATTAATTTATTATTATTTATTATGGCTGATAAAATAAATAAAAATGAATACGTCTCCTACCTTTTTCTTTCGAACTCGATTTTTTTTTTCAAAATAAATGAAGGTTACAGGAAATTTATTACAAAAGTAGCTAAAGAAACCTTTTTTTTTGTTCTGTTTTTTTTTTTAATTTTTATTTGGGCGGGGTTTATATAAGGTTCAAGAGAGTGCAATCTTCTTCAACATTCAAAATTCCGAACATGAAAGTACGATATCAAGAATGAATAAAAATATAGTTGTTTGTAAAGTCGGATAACGGTGGATGAGAGATAGATGCGCCACAAACGAACGCTTAGGTTGATCGCGCCTCTCTACCGCTTATTTCGCGCTCTCGCTTGGAACAACACTTTTTCGTGCGTGCCGCCGGCGTTCATCGATTTATATGTCATCACGTAAAAAAAAGAGGCATAAAATCCTTTGTTTCGTTTTATTTTAAATTTTTTTTTGGCCAGTGTTTATATAATACTCAATAGAGTGCAATCTTCTTGAACATTCAAAATTCTGAATATGTAAGTACGATGTGTAGAATGAATAAAATAATAGCTTCTGTAAATGACAACCCTACGTAATAAATACAGCCATTTCAGTTAATTTTCGCAGGTCGGCGCAAATTGATAATTATGGAGCCGTCCGTGTGTATATGACATTAATTATCATTATATACGATAATAACGCCTACTAATTGTGTGAATTTGTGTGCACTCACCTTTATTTGCGTCCGTTTGGATTGTAAAATGGAAATTTTGGAGTTCATGTTGTAGTCTTAATTAAAGGGATAAAAATAGAAATACCTACTTAAATAGAGTACAAAAATATGACTTTTTAAACACATACCTTTGTGTTGTTATGAGCGACCTTTCTATTCATTCTTTTTAGGGTTCCGTACCTCAAAAGGAAAAAAAAGGAATCCTTATAGGATCACTTTGTTATTAAATGAATAAATAGATGCTAGTACAGTGCCAAATCAGATGGTCAGATGGCCAAAGCTTAGATTGCCAAAGCAGCGGTGAAACGTCTAGAGGAAATTAAAAAAAATAAAAACAAATGTCGCAACACCAAAGTGAGACTTATGCGCATACCCTCATTTTCTCCATTTTCTTGTACGCCTCAGAAACATGGATCCTAACAGCTAAGACAAGAGACAGAATTGATGCATTCGAAATGTTGTGCTGGCGTAAAATGTTAGGAATATCGTGGACAAAACGCCGCACTAATGTATCAATTCTGCAGCAGCTCAAGATCCGAACCCGACTTTTAGTAATATGCCTTCAAAGAGCATACTAATTCGCCCCGTTGCAGGAGTAAGACATAGAGGCAAGCTACCAACCCGCTGGACTGATCCACTCCTGAATGCCTTGACGAGCAACACACAGGCTGCCATTCACTTAGCCCAGAACAGACCGGCTGGAAACATCTTGTGGCTGGAGCAAATTATGGTGCTCACGACCCTCAGTCATGCATGAGGAAAACAACTAAGAAGAGAAGTACAGTACAGAAGTCGCACTCTGCAAAGGTATTTAAAGAAATACCAACTTAATGTAGTTAGCGATATGGTGTAATTTAGCTCGCATCAGAACGAAGCCCCTTTTTGTTTAGATCCTTCAGAATCCGTTACAAGCCAATTTTATTCTTATACCTCTGAACAAACGATTCATAATTCGTTGAAGTCGGTGAACACATGTGAACAAACGCGCGTCGTATCTACTGGATTTGACCGTTTTTACCGCTTCAAAGCGGTCGCACCGCGTAGGTATCTTTTCGATACCCACACAGGGAGTGAGACAGGCCTGTCCGGGGTATCAATAATTTACCTTTAAACCTCATAATTAGGTGAGTGCTGCGAAATCTACCGAGGGCTCTGTTAAGTCATCGATACCACACATCTACACAATCTAAGCCTATTTCCGGTTACATCCTACCCTGAGATGCTTCGGAACCAGAAACGCACGTGAACCAAGTTGCTAGAAACAGCTGGATTCAATCAATCAATTAATCATTTTTTTTTCTATTTGCATGAATACATAAAGATCTTAATATAATTAAAATGGTAAAGTACTTAACCCTTGTTGGACGTGCAAATTGTATTAATGTGTTACTTAGTATGTTTCCATATAAATCATAACACTTATTGCAAAAAAAAACTCTATATCAAAGACTTTTCATAGTACATACATACATATCACGTCTTTTTCCCTTGCGGCGTAGACAGAGCCCAGGAGTTGCTAGCCGCATCGCCTACTAACATGATTCGTCAGATTTTCGCCAATTTCCTCGATCGGCTTTTACAATCTGCGCGAGAAGAGAAGCAGCTCGTGCATTCTACGTTTTTTCTTTTCTTCCAGACCAGCATGAAAGACTTATTGTTGTTGCACTAGCATTCACATAGTGATTGTTAGCTAAGAAAGTCAGCGGAGACCAGGTTTGTACGTGTGACGTTACTAAGCTAATGACCTCTGTTCTATGGCCTATGGTCAAATTTTTAAGACTCCTACCCCCCTCTCCCCTTTCCGTTTGACGTGTGACGCTATTTATGGATGACCCCTCATGTCCTTTCCCCAACTCCTTAAAAGCCAGCAACGCTCCTGTTACACCCTGGTGTTGCAGTTGTCCATGAGCAGCGCTGGTCGCTTACTATCAGGTAACTCGCTTGCTCATTTGCCGTCCTATATCATAAAAAAAATTAAACAAGACTCTATCATTACGTTTTTCACTAGCATACATACATAATTTGTCAGATTAGGTCACACGTTAAAAAAAAAATTTTTTTTTAACCTCTACTGTCCCACTGCTGGGCAAAGGTCTCCCCCATAAGTTTCCATGTCTCTCTATTCTGTGCCACTTCCAACCACTTCCCTTCAAAATATTTGATGTGATCACACCGACGCTTTCGAGGTCTGCCCGGTTTTCTACGTCCATCCTCCGGAATCCAAACTGTTGTTGAAGCAGCCCAGCGATTAAAAATATATCAAATAATAAACTTATCTCTCTCAACTTTTTATCCAATTCTAGATACTCGCATAACGTAGGACCTTAAACTTATTATTGGCGTTTTTATTAAAATTAATAATACTCGTTGTAAAAGTGCTATAAAGGTGAATAGCAGTATTTATAGCATAATAAAGGTGCGAATGTCCGTCGGTGTGAAATATACCCGCCGTTTGATTGAGGGTTACTTTAATTGCATTATATTAATTTCTGCATGAGATTTCCTCAAATAAAATGACGTCATAGATTTAATTGTTAGTGCATGGACCGACGAGTTTTAGTTGGAACTTCTATAAGATCATGCTCTTTATGATCTTTCTTAATAATGGGACTTGATGGCTCTAAGGAAATATAAAGTAACTTTCATTCCGGGAAATTCTTCTGTACCCGAGGGTTCGACACTAACGCGGGCGGAGCCGCAGGCAAAAGCTAGTAATTTATATATGAGAGATCTCTAACCTCAATATGTTAGTATTCTGAACTAAGGTCATGATTTGTGTTGCTCTTTTGTTTTTGGTATCGGAGCCATCGTTAGAAATTTATTTATATCTCGATGTCTTTATTACGCTCAGAATGTTTATTGCTTTTTCACTATTTATTTGTTTGTTGTTGCGCAGTAAATTAATTTGATTACGGACTTTGACAGTTGTTTGATGGTAGAGCTTTCTATAGCGTGATTTTGAACCTCCTAGCTATATTATAATCTTGGAATCAGAATCCCTGATGGAATACAGAATTACTTAAATAAATAATAAATAAATATTACGGACAAATCACACAGATTGAGCTAGCCCCAAACTAAGTTCAAGACTTGTGTTATGGGATACTAACTCAACGATACTATATTTTATAACAAATACATATATAGATAAACATCCAAGACCCATCAGGCCAATCTGAAAAAGATCATTTTGCATCTTGACCTGGCCGGGAATCGAACCCGGTCACTCTGTGTCGCAGGCTGGCATGTTGACCGCTGTGCCACGGAGCTAGACCAATTGCATGATAGAAGGACGTTTGTTACCTCAGAACTCCGGCGTTTATGAACCAATTTAATCGAAAGAGTATTCTTTCAAGTTGGTCCCATTTATATTTCGTCACAATCGGTTCAGTAATTTGATAGAAGTTGTTTTTTTTGACATGGAAGATTATATACAAAACGTTTAGTACATTTAAAAACCTGATATGGAACGCGAAACCATCTTTGATGATGACTTAACCCCGCCTGATGTGGGTTCGATTCCCACCAGAGGCATACTTTGATTAGTTGTTTCCAGTTTGGTTGCAGGCTTTAATCACCTGATTATCTGATAATAAAGATGATTTCGTGCTTCGGACGGTACGTGAAAACGTTGGTCCCGGCTGCCATCTGGTAGTCGTTAAAGGCACCACGACAGAGGCCGAGAGGCGGTTTCGATGAACTTTGACACTACACGAAATGATGATGATAAGGCCACGTTTTATAATAAGACGATTTTGATTTTAGTTGTAGTAATTACAAATGTAGTACTATTATATATAATGTACTATTATTGTATAATGAATGTGTCTCATGATGTAGGGCTGCTACTACGTTTAAAATGCAGATAAGTGTTAGAGATACCTTAATTAATGGGTGCTATTTAAACAGCCGTGTGGTTTCCGGCAGAGTAGAATATGACCACTCCTAGTCTTCCCATGGATGTCGTAAGAGGCGATATGAAATACAAGCTAAACTTTCATAAACATCAATGAGACCTCTTCAACCCGTCTGGCCAGCGAGGAGAGTGTAGGCCAAATCCTCTGTCTGCTCTGGCCAAGTATGGCTCCGGTAGTACAGAGAGGGTCATGCTCCTGCAGTGGAGACTAAAGATACCTGATATGACCTGAATGATTTATATAGTTAGCAGAATATTCGTAGTTTTGTTAGCAAAAAAATGTAATCGATCGCTTGCTAATGTAACATGTTCCACAACATTATGTAAATTGAAATTGTATATAACATGAAATCAGAAAAAAGAAAAGATAAAAATATAAAAAAAAAATCATACAAAGCTCTTCAGGCAAGTAGGCGACCAATACTGTTGAAAAGAGTTTCTTTCGGCGTCTTCTTCTCTGCAGTGGTCGGTTCCGAAACGCTAGTAGTTTGTAGCTTTTGAACAATATTTGAATTCAATTTAATAAAAATTATTTAAAATGTGAATTGACGTGAAAAGGCCTATTTTCTGAATAAATATTTTTTTGTGTTAATATGTTAATTAGTTAATTATTGTATTTACTATAGCTCCTTATCTACAACTTTCTAAATGTATATCAAAGCGTACTAGCATCCAGAAAGGAGAGCACTGGAGTTCTGTAATACAGGCCCTGCCTACATCAGACTCCAGCCTCCTCCAGTCTGAGTTCATCACACCACTTTACTATTTACGTAATACACATCATTTTCTGTAGATTGTTTTTTTTTTTAAAATATATACGGACAATTCACACAGATTGAGCTAGCCCCAAAGTAAGTTCGAGACTTGTGTTATGGGATACTAGCTCAACGATACTATATTTTATAACAAATACATACAAAGATACACATCCAAGACCCAAGCCAATCTGAAAAAGATTATTTTCCATCTTTACCTGGTCGGGGATCGAACCCGGGCACCCCGTGGCGCAGGCTGGCGTGTTGACCGCTGCGCCACGGAGCTAGCCAAAATTGTTTGGAGATAATAAATATATTTTTACTTTACTACTTTTATTTTATACTTTTTTGGTAGCGCAGTTAGTTATAAGAATGTGTAACCTTAAAAATCCTTAAAAAAAGTTAAAACAATAGTATTAACACCCGATTCATATCATCCAAACCTCATACATAAAACCCGATATTAATTAGGTATTGGGTGACGTGGGTGAATATATAAATCAAACGGACAGACAGACGGACGCAGTAAATCTAACTGGACGTGAATCACTCACTTGTAATGCTGAGAGGTGTTTCACAATGCGAGGTTATTCTGGATGAATGAAGCGATATTGTTTCGAGATTGTTGCTATCTTGTTTATGATTGCTACAGATCTTTGGATCAAAATCTTTCATCAACTAAAAATGCATATTAAATAATTAGTATGCTATGCCCAACACATATTATAACTGTGACGAATCTCTGTGGAGACATACCTCTGCGGTTAAAATTAAATCTCATCATCATCATCATCAGGTTCTTTTTAGTCTCCACAACAGGAGCACGACCCTGTCTGTACTACTAGGGCCAGAGCAGTTAGAGGACTTGGCCTACACTCTCCACGCTGGCCAGACGGGTTGGAGAGGTCTCTGAGATGTTTATAAGCTTTGTTTAGCTTGTATTTCCTAAGTCGCCTTCTATGACATCCACGGGAAGACTTGGAGTGGTCCTATTCTACTCTGGCGGATACCAAACGGCTAATTTTGAAATTAAATCTGTTTGTTTTTAAATTGATGGTTTGTTTTTAATGGTCTCAGGTCACGTGTCCGTCTTACGATTTTTTGATCAGATCGTGTCCTAACGCGAGTTCTAAAGAAGGTTTCAATTAAAAAAATACATGAATTTTCTTCTTATGGTGTACCGTGCAATAAAATATTGTCTCGCTATCCAATAATATAATTAGCGCTAGTAGCAGCCTATACTATCAGCTTCATAACTATTGTAAACGGACGTGTAACACTGTCCTATCGCATTTACAGAATAGGCTCTTTTATCTTAGTGTGTGGCCGTATATTGGTCTATGGAATGATAACACCAATTTTTACAAATATAGCCCGATTTTATATACACGTAGGCTCAGCTTATAATACTTTGTGTGTGTTTATACCTCATCTGTCGTTCCAATTAGCTTTGTTTTGAAACTTGCCGATTGTTATTTATTGTCGTTTTATTTTTATGACGTTATTGTGGTGATGCCCTATTTTAGAAGCTGTTTCAAGACCACCTTGACCACCCGTGATGGATTGCATTATCCATCAATTTTTAGTATTAAGCCGTGTGGTTTCCGTCAGAGTAGGGAGGGAGAATAGGACCACTCCTAGTCTTCCCATGGTGGTCGTAAGAGGCGACTTAGGAAATACAAGCTAAACAAAGCTCATAAACATCAATGAGACCTCTCCAACCCGTCTGGCCAGCGAGGAGAGTGTAGGCCAAATCCATTCAATTCAATTCAATATTTTATTGCAAACCTCTCCTGCATCCTCTGTCTGCTCTGGCGAAGTGGCTCCGGTAGTACAGAGAGGATCATGCTCCTGCAATGGAGACTAAAAGAACCTGATGATGAAGATGATCTATCAATTTATGAGTCTATAAATTTAGATTAGTCAATATGTACTTGTACTCTTGGTCAGGGGTGTCATCATCAACTGCCTGTCCGGTGGTTGCAGGTATGGCATCGGGTACGCGCGCCTGCCTTACCGAGCTGCTACTTACTTTTCCCCATTCTTCCGAGTGAGAAGTATCCTAATACCTTCATTCCCTTACCAGATCCAACAATTTTCTATCCTTCCTCAACTTAATATTCAGTTTCAGCAGCATCATTCGATATTCAGCAGCGTCGAAAGCACGAGAAGCAGAAGAAACTGCACTCGCCAACCCGCCTGCCGTGGTGAGTATGGCTATATCCTCCCATGGAACGAAGTATCCCGGGAGAGGCCTTTGTCCAGCAGTGGACTATTTACGGTTGTAATCTTAATGATGATGATGCGTAAGGGTATTTAAAGGCGCTTCCTGACTCCGTGAAAACAGCCTCTAGCGCTCATCATCGTGTAGGTGTCACGGTCAATCGACCATCATGCACACCCTGTTGTCAGAGATCTTCGGAACCGCCTCTCGGCCGCTGACTTGGTTCCTTTAACGACTTCCACATGGTAGCCGAGACCAACGGCTTAACGTGTCTTCCGAAGCACGAAATTATCTTCATTATCAGACAATCAGATAATTCAAGCCTGCAATGTCCTAACCAAACTGGAAACAACTAAACAAAGTAAGCTTCCCGTGGGAATCAAACCCACGACCCCCGGGCCACGGAGGCAGTTTAGCGCTGGCTTCTAATCTTTAGTGTTTAGAATTTTCTCACCCAAACAAATAACGTCTGATGAGTCAGTAATAATCATCAATCAAAAAAAAAGGGTGTTAGATGCCAGTGCATCTAACACGCTTTTTTATGATATAGGGTGGCAAACGAGCAAGCGGCTCACCTGATGGTAAGTGATCAATACTACTCACGGACAACTGCAACACCAGGGTGTAACGACAGGTGCGTTGTCAGCCTTTCAAGTAGTTGGGGGAAGGAAATGGGGAAGGGAGGGGGAAGCATGGCCTCCGGCTCTCTCACTCACCGAACGAAGCATAGAAGCGGTAAAGCTTCCACTCAGACGTCGATTTTCTGTAAGATTATATCATCATCAGGTCTTTTTGTCTCCACTGCAGGAGCATGACCCTCTCTGTACTACCGGATCCATATTTGGCTAGAGCAGACAGAGGATTTGGCCTACACTCTTCTCGCTAGCCAGACGGGTTGGAGAGGTCTCATTGATGTTTATGAGCTTTGTTTAGCTTGTATGTCTAAGTCGCCTCTTAGGACATCCACGGGAAGACTAGGAGTGGTCCTATTCTACTCTGCCGGAAACCACACGGCTATTATAGTGAGAGTATGTATTAAGTATAAACTATGCGTATATATATTTTGTTTTATTTGTTCCTGCTTTTAGTGTTTTCGGTATCTTTTTGGGGATACCACTGTAAATAAGGTCGTTCTGAACCTTATTTATCTCGCAAAATACTTAAATTAGGAGTTTCAAATCTAAGTAATATGATTTTTGACTATTTCATCTCCAAAAATTGAAGATGAAAACACGTTTTGATAAAATTTTCTCGATAGAAATATTTTTTGAAAAATGGTCTTCGTTCGCAGAGTTTTTGTTATTGTAGCTCAAATGCGACGAATGAAATAATGATTTTTAGACTAAAAGATAGGTTATTAGTAATTCATCAAAATGTAAATATGAAAATACAATTAACCGGTCTGATTTTATATAAAATAGAAATAACGAATTTGGCGCTTACGTTTTTTTCTTTGAGCGACTCGAGACTATCTCCTATCTCATCATTCACGGGCTAAACCGCCAAACGCTATCCCTTGCGCGCACTTGATCAGTCCTTTACCGAGCGAAGGTACCAAACATTTGAGTCCTCGTCTTAAGTTCTATGTCAGAAAATGATTTTAGCATTTAGTCTTTATATTAATGGTCAGTTGGTGGTCGGGGTGTCATCCCCAACTGCCTGTCCGGTGGTTGCAGGTGCATCAGGTACGCGAGAGCGCTGAGTTGCTACTTGCTTTTTCCTCATTCATCCGAGTGAGTAGTCCCTATACCTTCCTTCCGTTTCCAAATCCTACAAATTCCTTTCCTTCCACAGCTTATACTTTTGATGGGCAGCAGGCCGGTTTTATATAATAAGGTCAATGTTAATTACGATTATATTTTAAAGATTGGCACCGATAAGCTAGAAAATTGCTTTAGAAGCAAAATAAATAAAATCGACACGCTAGTTTTCGAGATATCTGGACGTAAACATTTAGAAAAACAGATGAAAAAAGCAAACTGTGTACAAATAAACACTTTTTTGGCCAACCGCTTTTTACTTTTATCTACTATGGAAACGAAGTCACTGATGTCGACAGTCAAAATAGCTGATTTATCGATTTTATTTAAAAAAATATAATTTTGTATGAAAATATAAAAAAAAAAACTATAAAATTAAATAAATTGGCTACTTAAGCATTTCTTTGACCTATATGACCCAACCCTTAAAATATTTGCGCTTATATTAAATGAACCTCGTATAAACCACGTATCATCCCAAATCTCTGCACTTTCAACACGTTGTTGAGAAATCTCACCACACTCAACAAATTGCGTAACATACTTACCCTTACTTTAAAATTGAGTCATAAATAAAAGGTAGGGAGCCGCACCTTATCGCCACAACAAATGAAAGAATACCACCCCTTCCCACCTTTCCCCCGTCTCCCTCTGAAGCCTCTCGCTCCAACAACCAAGTAAAACTGTGTTTTACATTTATAACTACAGTCTACAAGCCACATCGCGATCTGAAGCGAACACACTATCGAAATTCAACTTTATTTTTCTCAACTTACAGCTACTTTTCGCGTATGAAGTTCTCCCGTCGAGATTTTCGTAACCAGTTCGTAGATGACCAGAGCAAACGCCCGGGGCGCTCAGATTTAAGGGGCATTGCCCAGGCCAGGTGTGTGCCCTATTTTGCTTTGTATATGACACTGCTGATTTGCAAAGAAGATTACGGTGTTATTTTTTAGCTGCTTTTGGATCCGAACCGTAATTTCGTAGATAAAGACTTTTAGACATTAGAGGTATGATATTTGCTGATGCGGATATATCCTTTTTGGTATCTTTCTATGAATTATTTTAATCGTTCAGTATGCGTTCTTTTAAGCTCCTTTCTCTTTAGATCTGATATTTGTACTGTCATATTTAAATTATAATGAACTTAATATGGAATTATCGTAAACGCAAATAAAATACCAATTCGTCTTAAATATAACTCGAAACTTCAAATAGAAATGGCTATAAATTTTTGGGCAAGGCAGTCGTAGTTCCTATATATTGTTTAAATGTTTTTATGAACAGTAGTTACTTTGGAATTAACAGGCAAACAATTTTGCACAACACTACTTTTGAAATAACACTGAAAAGAGTTCTTAAATAAAATATATAATAGAGAGATTACTTTTAAATCGAGTTTTAAAAGTAATCTCTCTATATTCTATAGTCAATTTTAACTGCCTAATGCAACATTTAGTAAAAAAAAACTAAAACGTCTCTCGCTAAAAGAATTTAATTTATCTCAATAAAAATTTGAAGGAGCGCTCCAAACTTCTCGCCCGGGGCGCTTAACTAACCAAATCCAGTACTGTTCGTAGCCATGACGACGAGGGGGAAAGCGTCGCGATTTTTGCCGGGATGCCTCCTTCGATTACCTACCGAAGGTTTTTCTGATCACTCTCAATGTAAAGGCGGCTATATACAACGTAATAGGTGTCGGGACGTGGTTCGATAAACGTTGCCCGCGATTGGGACGAATAAATTGAGGTAGGTATTGGACGGATTCTCGGATGTTTTCTTGACAGTTTTGAAATGATAGCGTATCCGTTGCCTTTGTATTTGAATGCTGCAATCTCTTTGTTTTGCTGGGTTGCGAATGTTGCGATCGATTTTACTTTAAACAGAGGCGAACTGTAGTTTTTTACCCGACTGACCTACCCAGGAGGGTAATGTATTTTGCGCGTATGTATGTAAGTTTGTCTGTTCCATTGTCGTCCCCTGTAGCCTAAATGGCTTGGCCGATTTTGAAGTGCGACGTATTTTTAGATTTGTATTCTTTCCAGGAGTGTCATAGGCTATGTGACGTTAGCAAAAAATCTATATGGCGGACGCAAACTGTCAAAAAGGCAGTCGGGTTTTTTATTTACGAGTATATTTTGAAATAATTCATGTGGCGTTTTTGTTTGAACAATGGATACAGTTAGAGCTAGATGCAAAGTTAATGGTTAAATGCTAAGTAATTCATCTTAAGATTAGAACAGGCTAGTTTTCTAAAACTATAATATTACACCGTCAATTATATAATCACAAAAGTGGGCGCTTTCGCGCTGTTTTAATTTTATTTTTATTAATGATTGATTAATGAAAAAAGAAAAAAACGTAGGTACGTATACACGAGTATACGTACCTACTTTTTTTCTTTTTACCTACTTTTTTTACTTATTACCTACGAAGGTATCCTAACTAATATTATAAATGCGAAAGTGAGTTTGTTTGTTTGTTACGTTTTTACGTTGTACATAACTACTGAACCGATCATCATGAAATTTTGCATACACGTTATATCCCGGGAAAAAGTACTGTTCCCGAGGGATCGACATTGACGCGGGCGAAAGCTAGTCATATATATTTTAATCTACTAACAGAATGATTTTAATATTATTTCTTTCACCCAGGAAACGAGCCTACTGCCAAAATATTTGAATTAATTTTAAGATAATTAAGGTATTCAAATAATTTTGTTATATTATTGCTTGATTATTGTTTTAGTTAGTTAGGCAACGAAGCAACATGCTACAACTTTCTCGTAGCCGATGCTACGAATTTATATATTATTATTTTATGATAAATATATGTTGAGTATTTTCAGTTCCTAATACTGTTATTTAAACTAAGAAAAAAATGTTTTATAAATAATAAATTAAGTTTATGCTAAGTAAAAAAGTTTTGAGTTAAGGGCCCGCCAGGCGGCGTGGCGTTACAAAGGCGGATGGTCCAAACGCGTTGGCTACTTTGGATATTTTCGTTTTTAAAGAATATTCAAGGGTTATTCGAAAAAAAATACATGATGGCTGCCTTATCTGTAATGCAATTATAATCAAAAGTTTCAAGGTTAATTTTAATGTATTTGGTGAATACTGCTGTATACCGAGTAAATTAGACGTGATTTGGAGGCAACCTTGCATATTTTTTCTATCGACAAATTTAACGCAATCGTGTTTTTGAGTAAGACAGTTACCAGAGTTAGTTCTGAACTTTGCTGCATTTTTATTTCAACTTGAGTATTTCATTATTATTGATATTACAGACAATCATGCAAAGCAGGTGATACGAGCCCGAGTTTAACTCTTGAAGATATGCACAAAGATGACAATATAAACTTTTAAAGTTTTCTTAAATCAATATACAGCTTGTAAATTAACCACCAATATTCCCTTGAATTGAGGAGTGACTCAGCCCGGCAAAATGAACAACTTTTATTTAGAACTAATGCTGAGAACTTGAATAAAAATTTACATTCCCATACAAAAGTGTTCGGTCGGCCCGGCTTTTTGTATAAAAATGTTGAGTGTTTTTCATGGAGCACCCCTTCTGTGTATTTTTAATTTACACATATGTATGTGTGAACTCATAATGTTGTTGTATGAACTAAATCTTCTTGATAGCTATATGTGTTTTCAAATTTATATCAAATTTTTTAAATAATATAGGTATAATGTTGCCAATTAAAAATAACCTTAAAAAAATGTTTTATGAATAATAATACAATAATAAATTAAGTTTATGCTAAGTACCTTATAAATGGACCTTGGCTCTGTCTACCCCTCAAGGGAAAAAGACGTGATACTATGTATGTATGTATGTAATTAAAAATAAAGAGGTAAATAAAATACAAAAAAGTTTTTTACTAACTGTTTATTCCAACCACAATGTAGATTCCACGCTGTTCTAAATATGAGTAATTCATATCTTGCTTTATTTCATAGTATATCTGGTGGGTTTATATCTCAAGCAAACCTTACTGTCTGTGCATATAGCGTTGTTATATAAAGCTCGTTCACTATATATATCTATGTTATTTTCTGCTCTTACACACACAATTATTATTTTATATCAGTATTTATTGTTTTATCAAAATAGATTAAACATACTAAAGTATATTCTCTTCTGAACAAAATATATGTTACGTACATATATGTATGCCGTTTGTATTTATATATATAAAAATACAAACGGAATACATATATGTAAGTAACATATATTTTATATATATAGCCCGAAAATATATGTTACCTACATATATGTATTCCATTTGTATTTTTTATATATATAAATACAAACGGCATACATATATGTAGGTAACATATATTTTGTTCAGAAGAGGATATACTTTTTATATGTATATAAAAATACAAACGGAACCCAACAGCAAAAAAAATAAGGACATATTTATAGTACTGAGGTAATAGCGCCTTGAGAATGACGTTCTAATTGGTTATTATTGCTATTCTCAACTTTCGCCACTAGTGCTTACCTACATCAGAAGCAATGGGTATCGATAAAAAATACATATTATTCTTATTTAAGCTTTCGAGCTATATATAAACTTCGATGGATGTAACTTCATTGAAACGTCAACAATTAAAAAAACGGTTCATGCTAAGTTCCGTATAGGTATATACCTAACGACGAAAAATAGATATTGTCTAGCAACACGTGATGTTGTTGCTAAATAATATTTTAGGTATTTTTAACATAAAAATACACGATAATCATAAACAGAGTACCAATGAAATGTATCTAACGCTATGTTAGAATGGTGTAGGTAATAAAGATTAATTGTAATGTTAGCATTAATGCAACAATTGTGTGTGTAAGCTCTAGAATTGTGCATGAAAGTCGAGTTTTATCTGCAGACGACAAACTAAGCACACGAACGCATGTTAAATAACATTATGGCGTAATTACTAAAGTTTGTACTAACGTTAACAAGTTTAAAATGAATTTGGATAGAAAACCACATCAAAACAAGAAGCTTCATAGATATGTCATAAAATGGCTGGAATTTTTGACAAAACAAACCTATTTATGAAACTTTTCGAATAAAATTCTGGATGTTTTATAAAATCGTAAAACTAAAGTTTATGTGGCAATTATATACGTTGCCAAAAATATTATCCATGTGCTTCTTTAAACATAATTTATGTTGTATGTTCACAATAAAACTATATTCAGTAATAAGAGGTAGAAAACATAAGTTTCTATGATAGCAATTTTAATTGTCATATTTTTTAATGTAAAATTTAACAGTATTGTGTGAAAAGTTTATTTATAGTTTTAATTTCACTACTGAACAATAACAGTATAGAGTATTTAAAAAGGATTTAATGCAAAAGTGCTATTTAAAAATCCTAATACGCATTTTGTCGTCTGAAGTTAAATACTCGATTAATTATTATTATTTTCATTCGTGGTTTGCACTACTAGTAGTTTGGTTATGTTACTTGTAAATTCGTTTAAATATATATTTACAATTTATCACTTAAATGTACAATATACATATTGCGCACAAACGTCAACATTATACTTTATGACATTTGTTAAACTTTAGTATTTATATTTACAATTTTAAATCTCAAATACTTAATATATGTACAATACAAACTAATAAAAAGTTAAGCGTTGAATGGCAAGATACAACATACATTAACAAAATACAGATTCATTTACTATACTAATATTGTTGTGTGGATTTGCAAATTAAAATGTAGTAAGTAATTTACTGGAATTCTCAAAATAAAACATGAGAAACCACAGTTTCATATTTGACTATGCACACAAAAATCTTGGCAGATCTGTATAATCTTCTCACACTGACTACTATCGGTTACTTTACTTTTCTCTTTTAATTTATCATATCAAAAATTGATTCAATACATTAAAACATCTGGTTTACTTATTTAAAATCCCTAATATTCAAGATTAATTCAATTATCATAAAAATTGTAAACCAAATTGACATCACTACTTATTAGGAAAATTGGCACCGGGAGTTTAAGATTAATGTACATTAGATTCTTAATTACCTCACAAAATACTCATAGGTATCATGTAAAATCTAAATACAATAAATTACTTATTATTTATCACATGACTATGTACTTATAACTACTATTTACAGATTAAATAAAATGCTACTTTCAATAAGTATATTCACATTAGTTAAAAGTGATAGTACGCGAAATTTATTGGTTGCGAGTCATCAGTGTTGCCAGTTTCGCTGTTATTTATTTCCTCACTTTCAACTTCACTGTTATTGATAACCCTTTCGTTATGATCTTCGAATTTAGAACTCCTAACGTGCCAGTTAGAGAGGTCATAAGGCGCTTCCTCGTTTGTCTCCTTACAAAACGTTCTCGGCACGACATACTCAGGATAAACATTCCCAAAATTCAAATAATACCCGTTTGAATCTACATTTCTCTCAGCATTTACTTTAGTGTAATCCTGACACTTACTCTCGTCTTTGTAATTGACGAACTTGAATTCATCGTAGTCGTTATCGAAACTGCGAGTGCTAACACTATTATCGTTATTTTCGGAGTCGATATCGAGTTCTTTAACGTCTTTCACGTCACTGATTTCACTGGTACAGGCTTCGTAAGGTTTGTTGACCTCTGCGGGGCCTGTGGGATGGGATCACTGGCGATGATGGGGTATTTGGTGATGTGGGATGTGCTGGTGATGGAGATCGAGCCTGGGTCGTTTGGCGTCGTCATCATCACTGCAGGGGTCATTGTCGTGGGGTTCCTGGTCATCACATTCTTCACCAAGTTCTTCTTGCTTGCGTTTTGCCGTCGCCATTTCGGCAGCGTGCTTTTTCCGCCATTTTGTTCTTCTGTTTTGGAACCAAACCTGCGAAAGAAGAAATGGTGGGGTTAGGTATTGTAATTAGCTTTAATAGAAAGGGAACAGGGTGATTGTTTAATGAAGTAATTAAGAAATGGTCTATAACTATTTTCTATATTTGAAAGTACGAGGTTGTCTTATTTAAATTAACATGCATCTATGTAATTTTTAAAAAAAATTGAAATACAACTTTTTTTACTTGTTTCAATTTACATAGATTCATTTACAACAAAGATAGAAAAAACATAATCGATAAAACTAAAATGTAATTAAAATGTTGAAATTATGCAACTAGTAAGTATATATTTTCCTTTCCATCATGTATCTATACGACCTCATATTCTTTCATTATTTTATTCCAGTGTGTCTAAATCCAAACAAAACGTAGCACGAGTTGACCGTAACGATATTATGCTGAAAATACGCCACTAAATTCCCTCTCAATGTTTGTGTTCCAACAAGCCAAATATAAAGAGCGGGCAAACAATTTTCAGCGCCATGTGAACCTAATCTGCACAGGCGACATCATAATGCCTCATTAAATACCGCCTTTTAAGTCACAACACAAACTTATACCTTTCTCCTTCACTCTTACTAAATATAACCGCGAAAGATAAGGACGGCGATGGTAGCCATGTTCTACGGTAATTAAGGGTCGTTTTGCAAATTACATGGTACTTAACCAGCCATATAACACTCATTAATCACAAGCCAGGGGTGTGTTGTGTCTCGCTCGCTCCCGTGTTGTTTGGGTATCGTCTGTCCCGCTCGCACGGGCCGCCCGGCGGCAGACACGAGTTTAATTAGGTCATAAATACATTTTCATGATTAGAGTGCCTTGAGTCGTCGATTCTGCTGAATTTTCGGGCGCGATTACTTGGGAGCAGATGTCGATGTTATTATAAAGGAATCCTCGAGGTTAAAATTAGGTCTTCGCTGGCCTCGTTATGATGATAGCGTTAACTTAATGGAAAAAGTTTTCTTTTAGCTGTAAACAAGGCTTAGAGGAATGGATAACAATGTCATTCAATGATGTCAGCTAAATAATAAATAATGCCATAAGATAAAATATCTTATGGCATTATTTATTATTTAGCTATTATGAAGTATATTTAAAACTACAATCTCTGTTTCTATTTTTATTCTTACACATTTGAATTAAATCACATACGGTTTTATCGCGATTATAGTTGACGTTTGTCTACACGCCATGTTGTCTGCTACTCTTCTACTCTTCCATGCTGGTCTGGGAGAAAAGAAAAACGTTGAATGGGCTAGCACCTTCTCTTCCCGCCGCGCATCTCGTAAAAGTCTATCTCGATAATAAAAATATTGGGATAAAGCTCGCTTTATCCCAATATTTTTATTATTATACGAGTATTCGTTATAAATAAAATAATATGTTAATAGCTTTATATATTACTAGCTGTTGCCCGCGACTTCGTCCGCGGCAATTTCTGTTATTATGATTATTTCTTAAAGATGAATAATTTTTCCCCGATTTCAAAACATTTTTTATTGATGCTTCGCTCCTATTGGTCGCAGCGTGATGTTTTATAGACTAAAGCCTTCCTCAATAAATGGACTATCCAACACAAAAATAATTTTCCAATTTGAACCAGTAGTTCCTGAGATTAGCGCGTTCAAACAAACAAACAAACTCTTCAGCTTTATAATATTAGTATAGATAATAAAATGTCTACGAGAGTCTACGGAAGTATTCTTATCATAAATTATCATTACTATTATACATACATATATTACATAGTAGATATAAATTAAAGTCTTTTGACGAGTGTATATGCTAGTCGGTAGGACAGAGAGGGTCATGCTCCTGCAGTGTAGACTAAAAAGACCTGATGATGACCTATTTAGATACAAGCAAGGTAGCCTTTGCTTTTTCTCGTAGCCCAGGCATGTATAACCTGACTGAACAACAGCCTTATAACAAGATGTTGTTAATAAGGCTTTATTAAAATTAGGATGTATTTGACAGTAATGAGCGACGCGATATAAGATTATTGTAAAAGGGGTTAACCTAAAAAAATATGATTTACGTCTTATTACCTCCCTCTCTCTGATATTTATGAGCCAGGATCTTGTCGATGTTAAGCTATCTACACACCGAGACCGCCGGCCCACCGGCTCAAACCGCCAGGCAAGGCCGGTGGCCTCATTTTTATACCTGCGGACGGCATGCACAAGCCCGTACCAGGCGGCACGGTGGACCGGGTCGGGGCGACTTTGGTGTGTAGACTGTATCCGATAGAAGATGATACCCCTTTTTTTGGTTCGGGAGGAAAAATGCCTTCGCATTATCCACTCTGCCACGGAAGAGCAGAGTGGGTATGTGGGGCTTGAACCCACTAAAAAACCCCCGGTGTCGACGCCTCTACCGCATTTGCCGGGCTATGTGCTACTCTCGCTTCACAACCCGGCGCGGTGGCCACTTTGGTGGCTCAGCTCGGCTCACTCACAGTACCTTCTCCGACGAGAAGGTTCGGAGTGGCCTGCGGGGCGACCCTTCGGTCTTCAATAAGAGATGATATCCCTGACCCAACGTTTCAAGTTCAACGATAACGAAAACCAAACCTATTTACTATTTTATTTGTGGTAGAGCCTTCCGACAAAAGTAATGTTTGCTAGTAGCATGAATAGGCCAGCTCGTCCGGGGAAGTACCACACTTTCATGGATGTGTATCTATATATGTATTTGTTATAAAATATAGTATCGTTAAGTTAATATCCCATAACACAAGTCTCGTACTTACTTTGGGGCTAGCTCAATCTGTGTGATTTGTCCGTATATATATTTTTTTTTTTTTTTTTCACAGAAATCGACGTTTGGGTAGAAGCTTACCGCTTCTCTGCTACGTTTGGTAAGTGAGAGAGCCGGAGGCCCGTCCTTCCCCCATTTCTTCCCCCCATGTCCTTCCCCCAAATCCTTCAAAGGCCGGCAACGCTCCTGTTATACCTTGGTGTTGCAGTTGTCCATGGGCATCGCTGATCGCTTATTATCAGGTGACACGCTTACTCGTTTGCCACCATATATCATTAAAAAAATTGTTATGTTTGTAAACAAATTTGCTTACAACAACAATAATATCATTTACTTAAACAAAATCAACTTTATCAAGTCTCTCGCTTCCTCAAGCACTAAAATCGCTCCTTAACATCAGATTAGTGTTGTTACATCGCCTTGCAACGATATTTTGATGGCTTATTGTGGCGGTTATTAATTAGGGCTTTTATGAGAACCCGTCTAACAATGCCATAAATACTTCAGAAGCTGGAATTCCAGCAATTGTGGTTTTACGATTATGACAAAATAGCTCTTATGACGTTGTCGGCCCCTTAATATTAATTATGATTAAAATGTGAATAGTAATGTTATTTTTTATGATTATTAGAGAGGTTAACTAATGGTTACATTTATAGAATATCGACTTTATTTTTTAAGTTATTCAAGTTTATCTCGCTGTAGGAAAGTAACGCGGTTTATTATTATATAACCTAAATTTAGCGCATTTTTTGTACCTATGAACAACATAAAAAACCTGGGATCAAAACCCCTAATTGAATACAGAATTGTAAGAAAAAAAAGGTAAAAACGAAAAAAAAAATCCGACTTGATCAGCTGATCGGCAATTTTGTATGGGAGGTCCGATTTTATTTTTCGTTTTATACCTTTTTTCTTACAATTCTGTATTCAATTAGGGATTCTGATTCCAGGATATTAATATAGTTTATAGGAACAAAATCACGATTACTTTATTTATATTTTTATTTCAAACAATATTAAAGATTTTTTTATCAATATGATATTAGTACCTTATCATTATTCTTAACCAATATAAAAAATGCAAAAGTGAGATTGTTTATTTGTTAGTGCGCTTTAACGCCTTTACTACTGAACCAATCATCATGAAATTTTACATAACGTAGTCTTGGGTACAGAGGACATACCGTAGAAAGTAGTTATTATCATTAAAAAATCTTGAAATAGTTCAGTCCAAATATTTTATGTGTATTAAGCTATCCTTAATTACTTAATTTAATGTAAGTTCCTCAATTAATATAAAATTTCCAAAATTATTAAATTAATTATATGTCATGCTTAATGATTATAATTTATTTCTTAATAGGGATAAATCAATAAAGGAATCTCATAAATGACGATTATAAACAGTGTCGTATTTTAAAATATGCGATGCCCTGGGTTGCATAGATTTTATTGCCCTCGATTTTCACCTTAAATTACACTAAATATTATACAATTTTTTTTTACCTGACCTTTTTTTACCTTTTGATATTGGGTACCACGAACGACCACCGACATGTTACTGTCTACAAAAAAAAATACTAATCTGTTTGTAAAATTTTTTGTTTGTCATATTTGTTATTACTTAAGTACCAAATACATTATTTTACTTTCTAATTGACACATTAATGAACTTTCTGATTGATTCGCTTATAGAGCAATTGGTGAAGTTGTATTTAAAATTATGTACTTAATTTATAAACGAATGAATTAACAAAGCAAAGATTTAAGCATTGTTGCTTTGCTTCTTCTCTATATTGCGTTGTTTTAAAACGTGAGTTTAAGTAAGTACACAATAGATATTTTCTGTCAGTAAACTAATATTATTTAGTTTGTCTCCTAGTAGACCCAGAAGAATAGATATGTTGATGTTTTAATGGGCTAAAAATGTAGTCTTTTCTGCTGATACAATTTAGTCACAATACACGTGTGATAAGACGCGAATGCGCGTTGTGACACAACCATTAGTATGATTTTGGAATCGGCATTACTAATAGGACACAGAATCGAAAAAAGAAATAAAACCTTTCTTAAAATGTGAATTAGTATTATATTTTTATTGCCGCATTTTTCTTACGATTTCGTTTTCTGTTGTTGATCCTAATTATAATATTATTGCCCAGGGTTTAAGAATCAGACGGTATATAAGGTGTGAGCAGTGGTCAGTAGTGACTGACGCCCATCATAGCTTGTTGCCCTGGGCAACATGACCAGTTAAAATACGACATAGTTATAAATGCAAAGTTTACGAGTAAAGCGAACTCAAGGCATTACAAATAGGTACCTATAGATAGGCTCCAATAAATGTTTATATTTATATAGAGCTCGTAAAAATAAATCTGCCAAGTCAATATCGCCGGCCATAAAAAATTGGGAGCGAAAACTAAACAAGACATCGTAACATCGAGTTATCATTGCGCCATTTGTTTTTATTGTGGAAAGTGGAAATACTCTCTTTTATCAACTTCAACGATGTTTTTCTTGTGTATGATGAAAGAAAAACAAGTATGGTGATAGTGAAATTTTGACGCCATATTTGAATTTAGCGAATATTATTAAGAATCGGTATAGTGGCTCGATGTTCTGAAGAGCGCGACCTATGAGCGAATGGTTCCGGGTTCAAACCCCGCTCGGGCCAAGCGTTTCGTCCTAATAATCTTTCGTTCCATTGGACGACTTGAAAAACTACTTCAAAAAGTTCAAAATATGTGATGTGCGCTTTATCCCAATATTTTTATTATCGTACGAGTATTCGTTATAAATGAAATAATATGTTATAAATAGCTTTATATATTATAATAATATGTCTACGAGAGTCTACAGAAGTATTCTTATCATAAAGTATTACAAAGTAGATATAAATTAGCGTCTTTTGACGAGTATATATGCCAGTCAATCTGTCTGTTTTATTACCCTATGCTTATCTTGGAAACTATTGGGCCAATGTTGATGCAGTTTTTACTATAATAGGAATATATTCTAATATATTCCTGAAAAAGTTTATGTGTATAATAAAGACCCGGGAGCAGCTGGGATGGGCTGGTAATTATACCTCTACGGATATTATAACATAAATAAAAGATATAAAATAACAAAAGTCATTACCCATGAAGACATATCAATAAACTCTTAGCCATAACAAACCCACTACATAAGGAAAACTAAAACGTAGCCGTAAGACATTGTCGATTATACTACCCGAAGCCATGTGACAAACACCGTGACGTATGTTTATTATTATATTTACGATCCAACTGAACAACTTGCGACCCTTTCACGCGCAACTAACATCACTGATATTATTATTTTCTAGTCTTCCTTTATGCCCCGACTTACCCAACAACCCCTGTATTCAATTACTTAAGTGCTTGACGCGAAACCGCGACAAATATCTCTATCTCTTTCTAACGTATGGAAACGAAGCGCCACTTATTCGGGGAGATTCGGGTAATTACGTGAGTATCTATTATTTTTCTTGTAATGGCTTTATTTTAATGTTTTCAGTGGCGAATAGCGTCTTGATGCTTATTGCGTCCGCCATGTTGGATAATTAATTTGAATGATAAGTTGAAAAGGTTTTTGTGTTCTTTTGTGTAATTATGAGCCGTGAAGCATTATTAGAAAGTCTTTTGGAATATAAAGGGACGAGTGTGAATGGATACAGAGTTAATTAAGTGCATCTTAGTAACTTGTTTAACGTTTGTAATGAGCAGTTAAATATCTGTTCATATGTAACGAACAAGAGATTACAGCTTGCTAATAATTTGTTTTTAAATATTGTTATTTTTTTTTTCAACGTTTAATTATCAAGTTTGATGCATGTTCTAAGATACATGTTACTATTTACAGCATTACGAAACAAACGGAAATTCCTTGGCAGAAGCCCTTGTCCGGCAGTGGCATAAACATGGCGAGCTCCGTGGCGCTGAGGTTAACACACCACCCTGCGACACGAGGGTTCCCGGGTTCGATCCCCGGTCAGGTCATGATGATGATCCTTTTCAGATTAACTTGGGTCTTAGATGTTTACCTATCTTTATAAGTATCTTTTATAAAATATAGTATCGTTGAGTTAGTATCCCACGATACAAGTACACAACTTAGTGTGGGGCTACCTCAATTTGTGTGATATGTCCATATATATTTAATATTTATTTATTTATTATGTAGATTAAAATATGTAGACGTACACAGCTACATCCATAATCGAACAACGCCGTTGTCAGTACGTAAGAATAAATCAAACTTCTCATCTTGCACAAAGTTTATCTGCGAGAACGTGAGCCGCTTGTGAGATATGCCGTAACTACGAGTTATAACTCGTCCAGGTTCGGCTTACTCAACATTGTATACAATGTTTAAGCTGGAAATTGGCATATATCGAGCTACTACGAATTACGATCAATCATCATATATAATCATCATAATCATCATAATCATCATAATACTAATAAAGCTGCTATTTTAAACACTTGCCGAATTGTGAGAAAGTTAATGGACTTTAACGACAATGAATATTACAGTAATAACGAAACTTACAGGCTGACTGACCAGAACCCTTAGTTATTTTCGAGTGTCTAGACTTGAAAAACATTTTCAACTATTATATATAAACAATGTAAATTGAATATGGCTTTCTATAAACATGGTAATAATATACCGTCAGTACCTAAGTGTGAATAAATCAAACTTCTCATCTTGCACAAAGTTTATCCGCGAGAACGTAAGCCGGTCGTGCGATATGCCGAAACTCTACGAGATGTACAATATTCAGTATTTGAGAAGGTATCGGGAGAGTTTGTGAGTACAGTCAGGGACAGACGGCCCCATGTTCGGGAGTAACGTGCTTATTGATTTAGAGAGCTAAGGTTCGTAAACTTTTTGTTTCCTGGACACTTATATCCTAGCGACCAGGACCCCGGCTTTACATGGGTTCAACGTACAGTCAGGGACAGAGATACCTGAAAAGGTCCTCTACCTATATGTTTAAATATCTCTTAAACTTTAAATAATAATAACATGAAAATTGATATAAAGAAAGCCTTCATTAAAATCTTGCGGTATACATTTTCATGTTAATATTATTTTATTTATACTTTAAGACAAAATTCAAGATATTTTTTTTTTATTTTATTTATTTAATTCCATACAATAGTGAGTCTTACAGGCTTATCCTAATGCTACACTATGGCTTATTTATAATATGAGGTACATTTATTGCCTCTTTTATAGGAAGAGGGCCTGGTCAGATATCTCTGTCCCCGACTGTACATGCGAAGCCAGGGTCCGAGTTGCTAGTTTATAATAATACACAGATAAAAATAATACACATTGCAATTAAATATGTATAGTTACCTACAACCACGGTAGCTTCTACCGTATCACTTTGTGAGAATAAATCAAACTTCTCATCTAACACAAAGTTTATCCGTGAGAACGTGAGCCGGTCGTGCGATATGCCGAAATTCGTACAATGTTTAGAACGAGTAAGCCGAAAATTGAGCATGTGTTGCTTACGAAATATTTTTATTTATTTATTTAAACTTTATTGCACAAAATACGAACAAATAGGTGTACTTAATGCCTTAAGGCATTCTCTGCCAGTCAAACCTTTAGACCAATCCGAGATATAGGTATATTAGGTGGTGCCATAATGTGTCATGAGAAATTAATTAAACAATTGAACCCTAACTAATATTATAAATGCGAAAGTGAGTTTGTTTGTTTGTTTGTTTGTTACGCTTTCACGTTGTAAGTACTGAACTAATTATCATGAAATTTTGCATACACGTTATCTAGGGTACGGAGAAGGACATTTTATCCCGGGAAAAAGTACTGTTCCCGAGGGATCGACATTGACGCGGGCGGAGCCGCTGGCGAAAGCTAGTAATACATACATTTACCGTAAGTAGAATTTTAATATTGTATTTTTGTTACATTACAAACAATATCATGTGATTTTCATGTCTTTATCCCTTACTGAGTAACCAGAGCCCAAGGTATTACGACCCACAGGCCACATTCAGGGTGTTGGTGAGCGTGCAGGTGAAAAATCTAAATAGTCGATGCGGCTAGCAACCCATCTCTATTTTGATTCCGTTTTCCATCTACACGCCCTCCAACATGCTAAATGTGGCCATAAGGTCTTATTAGACCTAGGCTCTGTCTACCCCGCAAGGGAAAATACGTGATACTATGTATGTATGTAAATAGTGATGGGATGCTAACCGTATCGTCTAATGAACTATTTCTATAGGTTCATCCGAGATAAAATAGGATTTTAATCGTGAAAGTCCAATATTTTCTGAGCCTATTCAATACAATAAACAAACAAATCTTTCCTTTTTATACTATTAGTTTAGATCGTGTAGATAACAATTCGGCGATAAGGTATGCTCCATACTTACCTATTACAGAATAAGTTCATCATTCCAGCCGTAAAATATATCCACTACTGGTCAAAGCCCTCTCCCAAAGATACTTCGTTCAACGGGAGGATATTGCCATACTCACCACGCTTGGCAGGCGGGTTGGCGAGCGCAGTTAGATGGCTTCTTATACTTCCGTCGCTGGTGCCCATCGAAAGCATTTTTAAGCTGGGGAAGGATAGGAACTTGTTGCGTATGGAAAGGGATTGGCATAAAGGTATTGGCATACTACTCACACGCATGAATGGAGAATAAAGCAAGTAGCAGTTTGGGCGGCGCGTACCCGATGCCATAACTGCAACCACCGCACACGTAGTTGAGGATGACACCCTTGACAAAATAATTTATTACCACATAACCATGTTTACAGTAATTCAGAACATCCAAAAGAATCCAACCAAACTCCAACCCTATCCCTCGCATCATTAGGGCGCCGGCAAACGTTCATTTGTCACCGGCGACTTATCGCACCCTTTGCTTTAGTTAATAGTCGCAGCGATTTGTAGCTAACGACTCGTGTGTACAGGCCTTAATGATTGTGTTCCATTAGGCTGGAATTTCTGATTTTATGTTTTGACGGCATAATTAATTCAAATCTTAATTTTATTTTTATCGAGAAACTAGCTTTCGCCCGCGGCTCCGCCCGCGTCAATGTCGATCCCTCGGGCATAGTACTTTTTCCCGGGATAAAAGGTAGCCTATGTCCTTCTCCGTACTCCAGAGAACTTGTATGCAAAATTTCACGATGATCGGTTCAGTAGTTACGGCGTGAAAGCGTAACAAACAAACAAACGCACTTTCGCATTTATAATATTAGGTAAGGATTATTTCTTTTTGTCTCGTGACTTTCCAATAACTCTCATCCTATAAATATACTAATAATAAATCTGTAATGGTCAGTCATGGAGTAAGTTACTTTGTTTTCAGAGATATCGTGTTTATAAGCTCTGACATGATACTTAAACTAAATTGAGGGTTTTAAGATTTTTTTTCGTATGTATGCATGTATGTATATATGTGTGATCATAACTCTTAAACGAATTAATTTATTATAAATTTCGTTTAACGAATTAATATTATAAATTAATTATAATATATTATTATTATAATATTAATTTATTATAAAATAATTCGTTTAAGTAAATGATTTTATAAAACTTGGTAGATGATATACATTTAGGCGTACAGGACACAGGAAAGGCTACTTATATATTTTTTTCTCCTGTCATGATAAGACGTGGCCCCCATACAAACATAACATAAAATGTACGCGAATGAAGTCGCGGGCACTGCTAGTATTTAAAAGGATATATCTGATAATCTGATCTGATCCCTGATAATACATTCGATTAATCCCTGCATAGGTTTCTGTAGGATATATATGATCACTAATAATTAACAATCGCAAATACTAAATACGAAACTTATTTATGTATAATTTGCTATCCATTTTTAATTAGCTGCATGTCATAAAACTCGCTTGCCGTTCCATTTCTTTTATTTTGCGATACCCGACAGGGTTCATAGTGTACCTATTTATATGTAAGACAGTGACTTTTAATAGTTAGAACTGATGTACATAATAAAATGCAATAAATACATTGAATTGAATTGAATTGAATAGGATAACAAATATCCTTATCCTTACTAATATCCTTATCCTTATCCTTACTAATATTATAAATGTGAAAGTGAGTTTGTTTGTTTGTTTATTTGTTTGTTTGTTTGTTTGTTTGTTTGTTTGTTTGTTTGTTTGTTTGTTTGTTTGTTTGTTTGTTACGCTTTCACGCCGTAACTATTGAACCGATCATCATAAAATTTTGAATACAAGTTCTCTGGAGTGTGGAGAAGGACATAGGCTACCTTTTATCCCGGGAAAAAGTACTATTCCCGAGAGATCGACATTAACGCGGGCGGATGCGCGGGCAAAAGCTAGTAATTAATAAATTCAATGTCACATAATTTTGATCCATTACTTCAGTTTCCATAAAAATCTATAAAACAATAAAAAATTCAGTTCAAAATTTTCTAATTTTTCTTCAAAATTTAGGTAAAATTAAAATATTATGCTTTATTTAGATAACATAAGTTAATCCTAGTAAAATATCATGATTCTTAACTTATTATTTATAAAGAATACCTTAAGTGATCATGAGATATCTGATAAACTTTTACCTAATAAAATTATTGTTATATAAAAAAAAGAGGACCTTATTATTTATGTATAGCATAAAAACAGCATTCTAAACGAATCAAGTGGATATATAGCTTAGATCTATTAGACGTGAGAACCGCTTTTCCTGGCGCCATATCAATACGTAATTGAGGACAAGACGCGGATTATTGTTAAATGATAACAAAATTATAATTTGTTAATATGCACGCTTCAGTTGATGCCACTGGCCAATCGGTAGATTATTACTTTTTGTGAAGAGTTACAACTAATTTGGGGAGTGGTACAAATTAAAGGCAGAAGCGAATTGTTGAATTACAACATTAATTATTAATGTGCCCGCTTCAGTTGATGGCATTGGTTGGCAATTGGCGGATTATAACTTTTTGTGAACTACTAATTTAGGGAGTGGTACAGGTTAAAGGCAGAAGCTAATTGTTGAATAACACCATATTAATTTTTAATGTGCACGCTTCAGTTGATGGCATTGGTTGGCAATGGGCGAATTATCACTTTTTGTGAAAAGTTACAACTAATTTGGGGAGTGGTATAAGTTAAAAGCAGAAGTGATGAGAATAACAACATATTAATTATAAATGTGCACGCTTCGGTTGATGGCATGGCAATCGGCGGATTATTGCTTTTTGTGAAGAGTAAAAACTTATTCAGTCGTGGTTCAAGTGATAAGTAAAAAGGGATTATTAAATTATAAGTATGTGCACATAACTTGATGGCATAGGCAGGAAACCGATTATAGTTTTATGAGCACTTCTTTGTGTGTGGTGAAGTAAAAAGGAGAGACGAATTATGAGCAAAAATAAACATAATTTAAGGTTAGTAAAGTAAGCTTGGTTAATTTTTAAGACAGACAAGTGTTTTAAAAATTAACTATGACTTCGGTCTTAAATTACACCTATATTCGAATCAGAGTTCTAAAACTCAAAAGCTGAGGATGCGATTTCTTTGATTATTTTGATGACAAGGAAGATGTAGTGCTAAATATTTCAGTCTACCGCATGCTTATAGCTTATATGTACCAAGTGTGGCAGTCTTTTACAAGAATAATATTTTATTGACTACTTAGCTTTTTCTATTACTATATATCATCCCTAATAAAAATTATATATACGCGCCGATACAATAAGGTTAAGTTCTAAAAGGTTTCATTATGATTTGCAATATAACCAAATTGACAAAAGTCATAAGTTGGTTACAGATATATTTATAATATTAAAACTGGTTGATTCTTATCACTTGTACCACATAACGACATCAGTAATCATGTATTACGATCATTAATAACTTATTTTGTTCAAGTCGGGGCGGCGGCGTTACATGATGGAGCAAATGTTAAGCAAGTGGTAATTATCGTGTTAATTATATAATTATTCTTATTAACAAATGAAGGGAATACTATAGAAAAAAATTGAAGGTCGATAATTTGAAGTTACTTTTACAAAAACATAATTATTTTTTAATTATTAGTTTATAAACTATTTACAAAAACATAATTATTTTTTAATTATTAGTTTATAAACTAATAATTAAAAAATAATTATGTTTTTGTAAAAGTAACTTCAAATTATCGACCTTCAATTGTTTTCTATAGTATTCCCTTCATTTGTTAATAAGAATAATTATATAATTAACACGATAATTACCACTTGCTTAGTTTATAAACTACAAAGAAATGCATTTGACGCATAATGAACTCATCATTCGAACAAGAACAACTATATATAGACAAACACTAATAGACGATATTTTTTTGTCATCTTGGCATGTTTTCAGTTGCATGCTTGTTGTTTAGATATGAAAAAGGCCTTAGACACAGTTTTTGTTCCAATGCTCATTTACGAATTAGTATAATAAAGGAATAAGAGGCCAAGAACTATCTACATTCAACAACTACCTTTCAAACCGAATTCAGAAAGTGAAACTTAACGATATCATTAGTGAAGGTACATACATAAGCTATATGTCCCGCAAGGAAGTGTTCTGTGTCCAACATTATTTCTTATCAACATTAATGACTTATGTAATATGACCTTTAAAAACGGAAAATATCTCTTATGCAGATGACACTGCTATCGTTTTTTCTGGCCCAAATTGGGATTTTGGTCGTAAAAATGCTAAACAAGGTATCTCAAAACTAGCTAAATGGGGTAATTACAATCTGGTTATACTTACCATACTAAAAATCTACGTCTGTTTCAGTATATTTAATAATAACAAACCCACCGATGAGTATAATGTTGAAATTCATTTATGAAATAAAATCCCGAACTGTGTTTGTACTTCTATAACCAAGTTAAATACACCAAGTATTTGAGTGTGTTGGTAGATGAGAAACTACCCTGGTATCTCCAAACCGAACAGATGCCTGGTAGAATTCGGAAATTTAATTGGATGATCATCATCATCATCATCATATCGTATGGCATAGTCAGCAAGAATCCTATGAAAATTTTAAATGTTTAATTTTATGTTCCTAAGCCAGTCTACGGCTGCTGGCGAAAAGGAGTGGAGTTCGTTAAGGCCTCCAGGGAAACCATAGAGTGGGCACTCTTCAACAATATGCCACAATGTTTTTTCTCTGGCCCCACAGTCACATTCTGGAGAGTCTTTGTAACCCCACTTATAGAGGTGTGATTAGACCGTCCGTAACCTGTTCGGAATCGGTTCAATTTTACCCACACCCCTCTTTGACTATCAAAGCCTGCTGGTTTTTTCGTTGGGTCCAAGATAATGTCCTTCTGTGCAAGGTCACAAGACTCCCAGATGAGCGCCAGGATTTTTCTATATTGAACGGAGCTTCAAATCTGACATAGGTCCAAATTGGAAATCTAGATGGAAGGCGTCGCTGTGGTAGGTTGTTAAGTGTCTCCTGAATTGGCATTTCTTTTTTTTGGCCTTTTTGCCATTCGGGTATAGCTGCCTTGCACCTGCGCAGCTCTGGCGGTGATGATTTGGATTTGGATTTGGATGATGAATCTAAGACATACACGACACAAAATCTCTTGAATGAAATTTATATTTAATTTGTTCAATCTATTATAATATATTGTATTCCTGTTTGGGATAGTGCACTACAAACTCATTTTACAGTATTCGATGTTACTGAGTACAGCGGATGTTACTGAAAGCGATGCATTTCAAAAATAGAACTTTTCCAACTCTTGCCTTATACGCATAGATTAAAAAAAAAATTCGCCCCTTTGAACTTATACGTCTTTGTAAACTTAGTTGAACGGAAAATATCGGTAAAAATACTAATTCAATTAAAAATTAAAACCCCACAAAGATTTTCCCCGTAATTTATATATATTAAATAAAAAATTAATTGACTAATTTTGAATTTTATTTCAAGCTCATACGCGTTATTAAGGGGGCGAAACCGGAAATGGGTAATCACCTTTGTTACGTACTTGTTATTAGGAAATTATAAATTTTACAAATTACTTTCAAACACATTTAAGCACCTATTAAACTATCCTATAAATCCTCGCTGACGAGAGGATGTCGCAATACGTGAGATACGCTTGGAGATACTTCCATTCGTGTCTAACGTATTGCGGTGTCCTTCTCCTCAGTGACTGAATTTAGGATAGTTAAATAGGCACTTAAGACCTACCCTAATAACCTAACAAGGCAAGCAGAAGCAGAAGACGTGCTATATCCCTTCATTAGTTAAAACTAAATTTGTTATGGTTTGTAGTATCACTCACATTCTATGTTTTAATAAAATAAGATAAATTAACAATTACAAATATATAGTAAACCATACTTTGAGTGTAATGAAATGATTTCATTTTGAAGGATTGGACTTTATTTAATTTAAGAAGATCGGACCCTGTTGTTAACATGACTCATGTGTACGACCGTATAGTGTTGCTTTAACTATATGTAATTGAATTTAAAAACTTGCCTTAGGGGCACTAGCCCCTAAGGCAAGTTTTTTATATTTTTCTTCGGGCCTTATTTTGTGTTCTAGCACTGTGTGTGATCTTGTCGTTGACACTCATTTCCACAATACAATCAATTTCAATTCACCGCTACATTTAACTATCTGAAGTCCGCGTCCAATTTAAAAATAGACATAGATAAACGCAAACAACGGACAGGTAGACCGCTGTGACACCGGCGCTTTTGGCAATTTATTTTTTATCTGTATTTGCGACCAGTCGTTTTGAAGAATTTGTGGCCGATAGGTAAATTGGAATTGTTTTTGTTGATCGATGGCCGCTCACACACTAATGGTTCCCGCCTCCAATGAAAAAAAAAACAACGAACGAGTGCGCAATTCATTCTACGCGACCGTTTTAGAAATATTGATTAATGATTTTTAGATACTGGCACAAAACAGTTTATTTTGTTTACTCGATTCCAAAAAATAAATGTTTGTATCATAAACCGGAGAAAAAAGAAAAAGTTCATTATCCTGCCAGCATCTATCCGCACAAGGGCTATAAATCATAAAAGGATTAGAGGAAGCGGCCCCACTGCTACAAATTTGGCGTTATTAAAAAAACTCATTTGCAAATTTGGAAAGACAAAGAGATATTAAAGCGATAAAGTGAATTATCTTCAATTTGGTCGGTCCCCGGTGGGCGATGAAAAAATACACCCCTTTTGCGCTTCTTTACTTAAAGTGAATATAAAAATGTTAATGCTTAACGTTTAGTGCTGGCCAGGCGGCAGTAAAGCCGGGGGGTGTCAACCACTCTGTGTTTATAATAATATTGCTGTCTTCTTAAACTTTGATGAAAGAAAATAACTGGTTCATTTCGCAGAGGAAAAACAGGTTTAGTTTACTATTATTATTTAAATTGGAACAGAACTAAAACTGATTTTAAAGGATACGATTCAGTTAGTTATATTGAATTTCAACAAGGTTCACAGCACGGTACTTAGTAATATATACAGTGTTATATATTTACCCTTCATAGTTCTTCATTTTATATTTATGTTTCATAATTTTCTAGTTATTAATAATAAATCCTATTTCAGAGACATTGTGTAAGCCGATAAACAGTTTACTTATGGAATAAGTAATCGGAGTAATATACGAAAAGCTTGATGGTTCGTTTCAGTTTCAACTTTCAAATTCAGAATTTTTTGCAGTTCTAAATTCAAACAAACGTCATCAGAATAAGAACGGAAAAGGTGAAACGAGTTTTCCAATACAAATCACTGGTACGTTTTGAAACCCGACCAAGTCGGGCGCGTTCCGAAACTTGGCAAATTAAGAAAATGTAATTAGTCCCTCCATCCCCCCGGACATAATTAAAGCGAATCTTGTTGTAATTTTGACATTTAATTTTTTTGCCGCCGTCACATCTCGCCCCCATTAATTAATTTAGAAAAAGTGCCCTTAAAATTTAATCTGTGCTTCTTTTTCGGCGACATTTTTTCTTTTTTTTTTAACTTAATGAAATGGCCAGATTTTTGATACGAGAGTCGGTGATCGCTTTTTTAATTTCCGACTTTTAAACTTGTGACTAATGGTTCGGAACACCTTTCTTATTAATTTTTAGTAGGTACCTACTCGCAATGCTTTTTTAAATATAGCGTAACAAGACGGAGGCTTCCTTAATTATAAACTTTTTCATTTTGTAAACTAAAATGAATTGAGGTAGATTTTTGCTACATCGGTAACCTGTGAAAATTCCAGCATATAAATATGTAGTCTTTCTGCACTGTGTATGCAAAATTTACAGCGATTCGTTGTTTTGAAGTGAAGGGCGAAAAAGGACACATTGTCTGTTTTATACAAGATTTTTAAAGAAAATTACGCCTTATTTACAGACCAACCCATACTTAAATTCATCCCTAATCCCGTCAAAACCTGGATTCACTCGATCAGATAGCGTAAGCCCAAATTTTAAAGTTGGGGTGCACGCCCCCGCATGTAATCCCGCCCTTATCGCGTTGTAAGCCAGTCATCGACGTGTAAGCTAGGTTTTAGAGCCATTTTGTACTTGCAATATCATCCTACGTTTTAGGAGTACTGATGGATTTGTATCTTGTTATATACTTCATATGAAATATTCGTATTAGATTTTTCTTCTACGTGGCTATTAAAGTTCATTCAGAAGTTTATTTTAGCCAGTGTCTAGTTAGCCATTTATTCATTATTCGAGTTATTTTTGTGTATTAACGAAATGATTATGTAATTAATTGCGTTGACCTTTGCAACAATTCCCATGACTCCACTGGTTTGAACATAGACGAGGCAGCAAGGCAGACAACCACCAGCTCGCTAAGTAAAACTCACGAAAGCCGCATCATGACAGTTTATTTTAGTTATTCCACACATTGTTCATAAAAATTTGACATGTATGATACCTATATATACCGATCTCAAATTATAAACTCCACTAAAAGGAATTTGCAAAACAATCCAAAACAAAAATAGTGCTCTGAGGGAAGCGAAACCGCCGTGTCGCCAACCCTATCACTCGCCCTGATGATGGTCTTCGTAACAGACCGAAACTAGTTGGCGATTCCAACTGAATAAACGTGTGTGAAACTGTGTTTTTAAAATGAAAAATAGTGCAGTCCACCGAAATTCCCGCCAAAAACTCCCGGACATAAGTTACACAGCGTACCAAACAATTTTTTTTTTTAATTGAAGACGTATGTAACAAACTTTTTTATTATTGCACCACAATAAAATATCACACAAAAATATTTCCCCACAAAGATATATCTGCGTTATCGTCCCATCTATCAGCTCGTCCGAGCCGTAATCAAAACATACAAGGGCGCTAACCGCCGATAGTAATGATGTAGCCGATCTTATCTCGGGATTTAGACGCCATTTAAATTTAAATTGGGAATTAGCCGCGCGGCCAGCAAGGCCTTATCAACGTATGAAGGGTGCATTTTAAATTTCTACTATATTATACGTAAATAAAAAATAGACAGAAATTAATTATGAAAATAGATATTGTATTTACAGAATTAGATTTGAATTTTGATCGTATTATCTTTGTAGATAACTTTATAATGCACATCTTTAAATGATGTGCAAACATATAAATGTATTTTAAATTCTTACTTTAATGACACGCATAGATTCAGACTAGGTATATGTTTAGATTTAAAAAAAAAAAATCGGTATTCCGTTCAAAAATTGCGTAAATATGTCCTCAAGAATCAAAATAGACTGTGTGATGAACCGAAAGTCACGCGCATGAAGTCGCGGGACACGTAATAAAAAAAATCTAATTGTAAATCCCACGTGTTATTTCAATTTTAGTTAAGCTTGAGTTTTTATTTATGCTAACACCTATGTTAGGTAGGTACATCAAAATCCTGATAGTGACAACAAGTAGTATTAGTAGTAGGTTTTTGACGAGCACCGTGGCGCAGTGGTTAATACGCCAGCCTGCGACACGAGAGTTCCCGGGTTCGATTCCCAGTCAAGTCATGTTGGAAAACGATCTTTTTCAGATTGTCCTGGGTCTTGGATGTTTATCTATATAAGTATATAGTATACTGCGACACAAGTTCACAACTTACTGTGGGGCTAACTTAATTTGTGTGACATGTCTCTATGTTTTCCATTTAATAACAATACTGTTCCATTTAATAACAATACTCCAGGTTAAACTTATTCTCAATCAGTTACAATATATGCGTGTTTTTTTGTAAAAACATCTGAAGAAAACCAATCAAACGTCTACAAATAAATTATTATTATCAGAGAACATATGAATCACAGCAATTATTCAAGATCCTGCCCATTTATTAAGCTAACTTACGGTCGTTACAGTGGAACTTTCTCTCCCCACACATAGTGACACGTACAGTCAGCCAGCGAGATACCTAATCCCCCATCTACCCATATCTTGAATTTTCTCTTAAACTAAAAACAATATTAACATGAAACTATTTATTCAAAAAGATTTTAATTAAGACTTTCTGGTTATACATTTTCATGTTAATATTACTTTTAGTTTAAGTGAAAATTCAACATGTCAGGCAGTGACGTGCACAGACATTTATCATAGGGTAGACATAATTATAAACTTTACTTACAAACATACCACCTATATACCTTACCTTACTATACGGCTAGTTATCTACAATACAACTCGTTTAATATTATGATAGTCATTCGATCTTCGACCGCAAAAGTATTCAAAACAAGCAAAAGATAAGAGATATGATTACAACCTGTGAGCCACGTACACGTATCATACGGTTTAAGAATAAACTTTAGAATAACTAACCATAACTAACCGGTTAAGTACTTGATTTGTTCAAAAGCGTGTTCACATAACACTTTATATTTCGGTTTTGGCATGCAAACACTAAGCGACACAACGTTCACATGAAAATATTTTTGTCACAAATGAAATTTAACTGATAAAGCAATTAATTTTAAAATAAAACTTTCCTCTTGGATTGTTTTTAAACATGTAAATCAATGACATTGGCATAAGTATGATTAATATCTATAATGACATTGACAAGTGACGATGACATTCGCGCGCGGCAGCCAATAGAAACCTCGGAGACACAGTCTTCAATTCACACACACAGCGCAAATTTGATTTGCATGTGTGAGTCGATGAAAGATGTTTACTTGTACTACTACAAAAGCGATTTCCTATCTGTGTATAAAAAAATTCTATGTGTGCGTGAAAAGTCAGACCTTTGAAATTTTGTCTTACGCGGCTTACGCGTATACATACTGCTTAGCGCGGGCAAGCGCGGGCCGCGGCCACAGCGCCGTACTTGATCAAAATCGACTATAAAGTATTTGCTAGCAGAATTTTGCAGGCGCACCTAATATAATTATTTTTTTGTAAGAAAAAAAAATTGTATTTATTTAGCGACTGCAGGGTAGACAGTGTCTAACAGTCTATATGGACTGCACGTCACTGATGTCAGGTATCTCGTTGGCTGACTGTACCCCTACCAGTAGCTAAAGGCGAATTATGTCATTCGTTTGTAAACACGTGTAATTTGAGGACCCATTCCGAAGAAATAAACAATTTAATCATTTCTCTATCTTAGACTTATTACTTATTTGTAGTTCTCTATCTATAAAGTCGAAAATGGGGATGTCCATCTTGAATCTTTTACATAATAGCAAGCATAGATATGAAGTAGTACTGGGTGGCGCAAAAGTAAAGACCCTATTTGGTTCAGCTATAACATTTTTTCTAAATTAGAAAACTAGATTTAGGTTTTTTTAAATGTATATTTGTGCCATTAAATTTCGTACCATTAGGATTTAAAGATGATGTCTTTTAAATGGTGACCTCCAGAGTTGATACACATTTGAGCCCTATTTATGACATTTTGCATAACTTGCCGTAACACTTCCTGCGATATGTTCGTTATTTCTTGACGAATGTTTTCTTTTAGAGCTGCGAGAGTCTGTGGCTTGTTCACATACACCCGAGATTTCAAAAAACCCCAAAGAAAGAAGTCTGGACTGGTCAGATCGGGTGATCTTGCAGGCCAAGGCAAATCGCCAAAACGAGAGATAACTCGGCCTAGAAAAGCGTCCCTCACACAATTATTCCACGTTCTTGGGGAGTAAAACGGTCCATGTTTATTTTCAGTGTATTTTTATTTTACTTTTGCGCCACCCTGGGTGGCGCAAAAGTACTGGCACTAAAGAAAATACTTTTATTTTTTTTATATGACATTTTCTGTCATTCTGTTTTTGAAAATTGTGTAGTGAACAAATGTAAAATACACTGAAAATAAACATGGACCGTTTTACTCCCCAAGAACGTGGAATACACTATGGACTTAGTGAGGGACGCTTTTCCAGGCCGAGTTATCTCTCGTTTTGGCGATTTGCCTTGGCCTGCAAGATCACCCGATCTGACCAGTCCAGACTTCTTTCTTTGGGGTTTTTTGAAATCTCGGGTGTATGTGAACAAGCCACAGACTCTCGCAGCTCTAAAAGAAAACATTCGTCAAGAAATAACGAACATATCGCAGGAAGTGTTACGGCAAGTTATGCAAAATGTCATAAATAGGGCTCAAATGTGTATCAACTCTGGAGGTCACCATTTAAAAGACATCATCTTTAAATCCTAATGGTACGAAATTTAATGGCACAAATATACATTTAAAAAAACCTAAATCTAGTTTTCTAATTTAGAAAAAATGTTATAGGTGAACCAAATAGGGTCTTTACTTTTGCGCCACCCAGTAGAATACATCAATGTTCCAAAGCAGTCGGCCTATTTGCTAACTTCACGGCTTCGCGCGGGAAGATATAGGTATTTAAACAGCCTATGTTCATCAGGGATAATGTAGGATTCTAATGGAGAAAGAATTTTGCAAATCGGTCCAGTAGTTTCAGAGCCTATTCGATGCAAACAAACAAATCTTTCCTCTTTATAATAATAGTATAGAAGTATAGATTTATGAAACGTAATGTATTTTGAAGTGACTATCGAATCGTTGTACACTAAGCTAAGAAATAGGCCGGCAGGCCTATCTCACTCCCCGTGTCGGTAGGTATCAAAAACATACCTACGCGCAGCGACCACTTCGAAGCGGTAAAAACGGGCAAATCCAGTAGGAACGACGCGTGTTTGGTCACATGTATTCACCAACTTCATCAAATTATGAATCGTTTGTTCAGCGCTATAAGTATAAAATTGGCTTGATGAAGGTATCTAAACTAAAAGGTGGTGTGTTCTGATGCGAGCTAAATTACACCGTATCGCTAACTACATTGAGTTGATATTTCGTACTAGTACTTATTCTGTGGCCAAAGCAAACTAAAACATTGATTTTTCGTTGTTATATCAAAATTATTATCGATAAGTATTATAAATCAGAAATGATATGGGACATTTCTAATGCATATTGAAATCACCTGACAATAGGTATTACTGATCAGACTTAGGTCGCCATATATTTTTGCTCCTTCTAACACAAATTTTAAAATAATTAATTTCGTAATAACTACAACGTATTGCTTTTAGTAATTCTTTCACAAACAAGAAGAAAACTAATAAGAGATCACACGATTAAAGTGGACACTCCCCAACTAGGTATCAATAATACAGCGGGGATCAGCGAAAAACAAGAATTGAACTGAAATCCCGCAGGAGCTCGCAATCCCAATCCCGATAAACCGAATCACCGCCGAAACAAATTGAAAAATCCCCATAAAAACCGCCTATCGCGCCAATATCGCGTTCCGATTCACGCACGAGTGTTTTATTATTTATCAACCTTTTAATCCAGCAAAGCAATAAATCTGCGAGGACAGAAACCAACATGGCGGCAGTTTTTTGGCGCGAAAAAGAATCGGCCGCGGAAAGCGGGAATGAGCGGGAGATTAGGCCGGGATAAGTCTGCGTTATTAATGGACCCGAGATACACACGAAATGGATAACAAATGGATGTGCTCCCGTGTTTTTGCGGGATTTGTTTATGGCGACAGTTCGGTAATATAGGTGTTATATCACTCCGAGGGAATGACAGGTGAACGACATAATTCGCGAATAAAAAAATAGGAATGTACCTCAGATGTTAACATACAACTTGAAAAGTAGGTACTTAATTACAAAATAATTTGTTCATAAGCTTCACAACACATTTTAAAACTAGCTTTTGCCCGCAGCGTCAATGTCGATCCCTCGGGAACAGTAATTTTTCCCGGGATATAATGTACCCTATGTCCTTCTCCGTACCCCAGATAACGTGTATGCAAAATTTCATGATGATCGTGAAAGCGTAACAAACAAACAAACTCACCTTCGCATTTATAATATTAGTGGGGAAAAGTTAGTGAGTGATATGTTGTTTGATTTTTACATTTTCGATAAAAAAAAGTTAAAGTAGCTTACAATTTTTAAAGTCAGTCTATTGACGTCAAAACAAATAAAAATAAAAACGGAAATTTTAGGAGAATCACAATTTTTTCTTTTCACTTTTGAAATCATCAATATTTTCAGAAATTGATAAAGTTCACTTACAAAACGAAACATACATTTCTATCACAATAATCTCAAATACAACAACAAAACAATAGAACGGAACGTCGCGATCACACGTTCGGATACACGTACGACAATATTATAGGGCGATGTCCAGTGTCCAGTCAGCAACATTTTTATGATGAACGCTTTACGCCCGAGACGTCCGACACCCGAGTTGCTTACTACGTATTTCGCTATTATTACATTTTATGGATGATTTGATATACTTTTTGACAGTTAGTTATAAGGCCATGTTTAAAACGTTGATTAGACATTGTTGCAGAGGGCTAGCTAGCAGATTTTTTTTTATAACAACTATTTTTAATAATTATACTTTAGTTTATGCCGTCAATTTCTTAGTGCTAAAGGAAAAGCGTCATATTTGATGTTTTTTATTCGCTCCTACATTGTTATTGGTAGTTACTGGAGTTCGACTAACGTAGGTTTATACACAATGTTTTCTATCAGTGAGGAGCTGTAATAGACTATCTGTTTATATGTAGTTTCCTATGTCAATTAGAATAGTTGTTGGTCTTCCCAATAAAATAAATAAAAAAAGGTAGATACATAGACTTTTTAAAAACAAGCCAATTTATTGCATTGTACATACTTATCTAAATATTCGCGAAATGTAAATAAATATTCGCTCTCCCTTTCAAATACTAAGCGTTAAGATTTTTCTTTCCATGATAGTGTTTAAATTCGTTCAATTGGCTCGTTTGTCTATCGTGCGTAAACTAACCGCTTTAACATTTATCGACTCCCTGGTGAAATCTAGGATCAACGGCTTAACGTGTCTTCTGAAGCACTTACCAACTGAACTATTTTAAGACTGAAGTAAAGATGATGACGATATATAGTTAAGTGCAAACGATTGCTAAACACTATCAGTGTTATTATAAAAAAACGGCAAAACCCAAGTTTAAACCTGGTCTACCTTAGTCCGGACTAGCGATGGATCAACCTAGGTTTAGCAAATTAAACTTTGTTTCATTACAAAAAGTGAACTAAGTCAAGACTAACTTAGACCTGAGACGATCTCTGGATGATCTAACGGAAGCAGGATTCATTCAATCATTCGTTTAGAATGTTACTACTACGTTCCGATCTTCACTAATATTAAAATAAATAATAAAATTTATTGTTTGAAACTAATATAAAACTAAAAATAATAAAATTGAAACGGAGAAACATGTTTATTTATGTCATAAACGATATATTCAGTGGTCAGATAAAAAAATCATACTTTATACAAAACGATTTAATAATTTTACAAACCTGAAACGGAACGCGTGTGCGCGCGCAACAAATTTAATTTGTTCCAAGGTAACCTCAAAGTTTGTTTACAAATATGATTGTATAAAATATATTTTATTTAATGAATTAACGGTGCAGTGTGTCGAAAGTAATTGTTTTAAAGTTGATGTGAGATAAAATTTACGTGAATAAAGTAAAAGTGAATATGGTGTAAAAATTTGTTTATATTTGTACAAACTATTTTTCCTAATATGAAATTAAGGTTCCTAAAAGTCATTGTTTTGTGGCGGTTGTGAAATATAAATGACGACAAAAGCGTTGAAAATAATCTAATTAAATGTTTTGATATGTTAAAATACAAATAATTAAAATATTTTTTCATAATTATATGTGTTGGTTTTATTCATTTCTTCGCATTTTCCAGGTCTTTGCTCATTGCGAATAGGGTAATAGGATTAGACATAGATTTTAGCATCAAAGCATTTTTTTGGTGAAAAGTGACCTATTTGTTCGTAACAAAATAAGTTAGTACTAGTGTTAAACTAGGGAATTGTAGGTTTATCTTTAGACCTAGGATCATCTATGGCTTAAACGATAAACTTCGTTTTATAATACGATTTTCCTTAGTACTTGACTTGGACCTCGGCTTAAACCTGGTACTAACTTTAGTCCTTGTTTTATAATAACATTGTATCGGTCTTATTATAAAACGAAGGCTAACTTTAGTACCAGTACCAGGTTTAAACCATTACCCTTCCAAAACAAATTGACAGTGACAGTTGACCAAATATTAAAGTGACAAGTGTCGACTTATTTTGGTCAGAGAATGGTTTAAACCATAGAGATAATATAATTATGGTTTAAACCAGTCATCGTTTATAATAAGCGGTATATAACAACCGGAGCTACATTGTAACACACTAAGCCAAGTTTTCCAATAAGTGTGTGTCCTCATGAGGTACACTCGTAGGCAAAATCTAAGATACACATAAACACATCGGAAAAAACAGTTCTTCTTTTTTTTTAAGATTCAAAGATTTAGGTATTCAGAAAATGGGCATTTTCACGTCAATTCACATCTTAAATAATACTGATTAAATTATATTCAAATTATTAATAATTGTTCAAAAGCTACAAACTTCTAGCGTTTCGGAACCGTCTTGTTATCGTATCAATGATGATAATAATAAATAAATATCTAAATAAATAAATATATACGGACAAATCACACAGATTGAGCTAGCCCCAAAGTAAGTTCGAGACTTGTGTTATGGGATACTAACTCAACGATACTATATTTTATAACAAATACATATATAGATACACATCCAAGACCCAGGTCAATCTGAAAAAGATCATTTTCCATCTTGACCTGGCCGGGGATCGAACCCGGTCACTCCGTGTCGCAGGCTGGCGTGTTGACCGCTGCGCCACGGAGCTAGTCAATTCTAATCAATTAACTTTATGTTAAATGTTATCGGCCCAGATTTGGGCCACGCCTATACCTCTCTCGGTGGCAGAATATATGTCTTCCAAGGTACAGGTGGGTGATCACCCAGGATATGACATAAGATGCGCCATAGTCAGAGGGGAGAAGCCACACTCGCACTGGTTCTGCGAACTGTCGACTATTCCCTACCTGGACATATTGTCCATATAGCGATCCACTTGGATTCGTTGAACAGTTAGGAAGTAATGTTCTGATATATTATATGGTTATGAAAGACAATAATCTATGTATTCTGCGTGGTAGAAAAATGACGTAATAGATACTTGCCAACTTTTTATTTTATAATGTTTATGACGTATAAGATAAATAAAGTCAAATATTAAGTTAGACCGTCAAACCAGCGTCAAGACGTCGATTTTTATTGCAGCATATTTGCTATAACTATAGTCAGCGACTAGTTTGTATACATAATATCTTGGTTTCACCTTAGTTTTAGTCATGGGAGAACTTTGCCTTTGTCGAAAAAAAACTTTCGACAAAGGCAAAGTTAAAAAACTGTCGGCTATTTTTGCCCTCTAATGTACCCACTTCTACATCGTAAGCGCTACGTAAAGTGCTATTTACAAGTTCAACAAAGTCACAGTGGAGCAGAGTAGAATGTTTTCATGTGCGCAAAACTGTTATAAACTCAGACAATGATAGATGATGTAACATTGCCGTTACTTAAACTAGTAAGCAACGTGATACAAATTGTTAGGGTTTTATAAAAATTAGATTTTATACTACAGTAAAAAATATCACGATTCCCAAATACTGTAGAGAAGGAAAATCCAGGAAACGAAACTTCCTGTATTCTGAAGCGCCTTACCATAACCGAATATGGAACCATTAGGAACAGCGCCCAGGGTTGCTTACCAATGTAAGCGCTAATAATCGTAAGTAAGCGTTTTCTTAGTTAGTCCTTAGTAAGGAAACGCTTACTATTATTAGTTGTTACTAATGAAACGCTTACTATTATTAGTTGGTACTAAGGAAACGCTTACTATTATTAGCACTTACATATGGTAAGCAACCCTGGGCGCGGTCCCTAATGGGACCTGGCCGGAGATGGAACCTAGTACGCTACAATAGCCTTGAAGCCTTGAGCAGCCCGATGGTCCAGGGGTTCTGAGCATTATTAGGGTTTTTTTTTTTTATGTATATCCGACGGCAAACTAGCAGACGAGCCACCTGATGGAAAGTGGTCACCGTCGCCCATGGACATCTGCAACACCAGAGGACCTGCTGATGTGTTGCCGATATATCCCGTATTGGGCTTACGCAATAAGCAATCCCGGGCGCGGTCTCCACTAGGATGGGTGACCGCAAGTGACTTAAAATTATCTCGAGCTCCTCCGTGTTTCGGAAGGTACGTTGGTCCCGTCTGTCATCATTGATGACAGTTATTAAGCTATGTCAGATGCCTCTAGGCAGCTTGAAAAATCTAACACCAGTGTTGGCCACTTACACACACGAAAAACAACAACAAATAAACTGATGTAATAAGTTTTTTAGTATTAAAATGAAAGCGATAACACTGAACAAATATTACACATTGCTTACGATACAAATATTGACATTGTGTCATCACTTATTAATACTGATCGCATGATTATGTAAATCCAATGATTATAATGAACATATACAAGGTAACGAATGATATTACATCGAATCGAAAAAACATAATCACAATAAACGAATTCATTATTCGATTCGTCGATTCAAACGCCAATATGTATTCATGAATCGATTGGAACGTTCGAATCTAGACGGACGTCCGTAATAATATCGATATGATGGCGCATCAAATTTCATGTCGGATATTTGCTGATCGCACCGAGATTTTTTATAGACACTCCGAATGTAAGGGCGTATTGGGTGGAATATTTTGACCGCATTTATACACTTCGGTTTCGTTATTGATGTGAAAACTCCTTTAGCGGCGTTCTGCACGTTCTGCACTTTATGGACAGGTAAAAATTATAAAGTCGCCTCAGGACACGTGACTTGATGGAAAATTCGTAAGGCGAACGAGTGACCTGACACCGCCGGCGCGGCGTAGGAGAGGAAGTCATATCCCTTCACTTTCTAGCGCGAGGAACTTTTACTTCTGCCGGCACTTCTGGAATGCAACCCGTTGTATTTTTTTTTAGATTATTTAATTCCTTTTCTATCTCTGCTGTAGTACGATCGTGTCATCATAGTAGAGAAAAATAGTATAGCAAAGTTATTTTAGTCGTGGTAGAGCCACGCTAACGGCAGAATTTATTTTTGCTAGTAGCGTGAATGGGCCAGCTTCTCCGGGGAAGTACCACACTCTCACAGAAAATCGACGCTTGAGCAGATGCTTTACCGCTTTTATGCTTCGTTCGGCGAGAGATCCAGAGGCCCATTCTTCCACCCCTGTCCCACTCCTTCCCCATCTCCTCCCCAACTCCTTAAAAGGCCGGCAGTACTCCTGACACACCCTAGTGTTGCAGTTGTCCATGGGCAGCGTTGATGGCTTACCATCAGGTGACACGCTTGCTCGTTTGTAGTCCTATACCATAAAAAAATACAAGGATGCGTTTAGATAACGAAAGAGGAAACTAAGGACAGACGTCGTCGTCTGTCCTTAGTTTCCTCTTTCGTTCTAAGAAGAGATAGGTGGATTGTGTTAGTACATACTCTCTGTGTAATCAGGATATAAAAATATATATATAGGGACAAATCACGCAGATTGAGCTAGCCCCACAGTAAGTTGTGAAATTGTGTAGTAGGTTACTAACCCAAAGATACTATAATTTATACTAGATAAACATCAAAGACCCAGGACACTCTGAAAAAGATAATTTTCCGTCATTACCTGGGCGTGGATCGTACTCAGAACCGGTGGTCGTCCCTCATATACAACACTTGTCTTTTTCATTGAGTTGAGTTGTTCAGTCAGTTGAAAGAATCTCGCTCATTTACGTTTTCATGACATGAATAACTTTTTTGAAACATTCTGTTTGTTATATAATATGTAAAGAACACCCTGTCCGATCCTTGAAGGGGCGATTCAGCCCGTCAATACGAACATCTTTCCATACTAAAAGGAATTTCCATAGGAAAAAGTCCTATGGGAACTAAAAAAATGGATATTTCTAAACAAAAATGTTCGTCCGCCCGGTCAATTTGTATGGAAACGTCAAAAAAACTTTCAAGTCTTTACCTTATACGTTTCAATATAAACAGCCCTGTGACAGATGGACGGATAGGGTTCCCTTTGGGTACGGAACCCTAAAAACAAAATAATCTCTTTGTTTTTAGTGTTATATATTACGCCACAATCATAAATTGCACAAGATTCCTCTAGCTTTTAGTATACTTATATAAAACTTATAAGTAGGTGAATTAGCTCGCATAGGTATTATCCCAAAACAAAATGAAACAATCACTATAAACAAGCGAACAAGCAATAGAAACACTAAGTTAAACTACTACACAGCTATCGACTGCTGTAACGTCGATAATACAACGATAATATCGCCATCCGTATGCGGCCCGCGCGTTCCTTTATTATTATTTCCACATATTGACTTTGCGTTGTCTATCTCACCCCCTCACTCCCACCCCCCGGGGGTGATGTACTCGCCAAGTAGACACATGTAGCTGGAATCGATGGCGGCTAATGCGTTTAAGATTCGCTTTGTCTTCTTTTCTGTTCTAGTAGAGAGATAGCATTTGTTTTTGCAAAGGTCAAAAATTTTAACATTTTTAGAAAGTATTTTCTCTAAAGCAGACTGTAGCCTTAGGTATATCTGTAGAGTAAGCAGTAGAGTAGACGGTAGAGTGCTTACTATGCTACTAACTATACCAATGTAAACAGCATTGGTGGAGTAAGGTACTAACAGAAAAGCTCCATAGCATAGTTAGACTGAGTTTGTATGAATAGAGAAGAAAGTCATATCACAAGGAAGGCATTAGATTTAAAATTGAATTGAACTCGTACAGAGGACAAGCTAAGAAACGATGGATGGATTGTGTCAAGGAGAATATGAACAAGAAAGGAATGACTAAGGCTGTGGTAGGCGACAGAACAAAATGGAGAGAACTGATATAATGCACCGACCTCAATTAAAAAGTGGGGTAAGTAAAGGAAGAAGATGAAGTAAGTAACAACGTGGCCAAGTTAATCTATCACTTGCCTTTCCCTACCACTGCATCAACTCGCACTCTATTAATATCTGATTACTCTACCCATGTATACGCTTAGTAAAATACAACTGACGTCCACCGCGTTCTCACTCTCCTATCAAATACAAATTTGTAGACATCTACTTTACCAAAACAAGTAGAATAAATCGGATGGGTAAGAGTAACTAAATAATACTCTTTTTTATGATATAAGACGGCAAACGATCAACCTGATGGTAAGTGATTACCACTGCCCATGGACAACTACAACACCAGGGTTTGACAGGGGCATAGCCGGTAATTTAAACAGAAAATAGGAGATAGAAGAATGGGCCTCCAGCTCTCTCACCCACCGAACGAAGCATAGAAGCGGCTTAGCTTCTACTCAAACGTCGATTTTCTGTGAGAGTGACTGGTACTTCACCGGGCGGGCCGGCCCATGCTACTAGTAAAAATGAATGTTGCCGGGAGCGAGGCTCTACAGACTACACTCAACTACCAACTCTACGCGTGTACCGGAGGCTTTTGATCTAGATGTTTGGTTTACGTTTCTGCCTGCCAGGTTTTTTTCCCATCTAATTCCATGCTATGATTGTGAAATCCAGCGACGCTGGATGCAGGCCGCTTCCAACCGGTCGTATTGCAAAACCTTGGAGGAGGCCTATGTCCAGCAGTGTACGTGAGAAGCCGAAACGAACCGCTAGTACTACATCTAGATTGCATAAGAATTTTGACCATAACAAGCACTCCAGGTCCTTTCAAGTGTCGCGAACATTTTCTGCGATGTTGTTCGTCGGGACCGATATTCAATAACACGAGGGAGATAATACAATGTAGCAGCGTGTCGCGACGCCGCGAACAACGCTGAAGATTGCGTAGAACAACAAGTGCAGTAGAGCTGCTGTTAATATATTTTTGACAGTTTAAGATTGATTGTCGTACAATGATTCTAGTGATTTTCTTATTATTAAAAGAGTTTCTCATTTTAATGAGGTCACAAACGCTGCCCTACATACAACATGCAGCTAAGTGCTTGTTTTAAACAAACTCAACCTTGATTTCACAGTTTTTGCTGTCAAACATGTGACAGCGAGCCAATTTACGTAATGATCAATGCTGTGTGCCGCTTACTTATTTGCTGAATAGAAAGCTATAATATACAAAATACAGTCTCCCTCTACTCCGTCAGTATCAGACTTAGAATATTTATTTGCTTAAAACATAGTACATATTACGGTGTTCAACTACATACATACAGTTCTACATATTTGACCAACAGTGTCATGCAAAAATAAAAGATATATAAATTACAAATTTTAGGTAAACAAGTAAAAATAGTACAAGATGTCGTGATTATCATGTCAGCCGCATGAAGTTCACTGCTGGACATAGGCCTCTTCTGAAGATTTCCAAAATGTCCGGTTGGAACCGGCTTCCAGCGTTTCCCTGAGACCCTGGTCAGGTCGTCCGACTATCTGATCGGTGGATGTTCGATGATAAACTTGCTGGTACATAATCTCAAAAACAAATTCAACTATCCCCTCTTAAGTGATCATTTTTAATCAAAGAAATATAGCTTAAAACAGACATTAAGGCACTGTATCAACATCGACTCCATAGTATGTCCTGTGCCAAACCCGCGACAGCGGGCGGCTCGCGTCGACGCCTCATATGAATAATGTTCTATCGATTGTGTGCGACGCCTACCGACTGAGAAAATTCTTTCATTCATATAGCATAGTTTTGTCATTAAAGTCTTATAACTGTAAAGAAAGTCTTTTTTTTTACTTTAAAATATTCAACTTTTAATGAGCTCAATTTAAATTAAGATTTGATGGTCATCTGTGAAAGCTAGGAATATTAGAAGATAGTGTATGATCTGAAACGATAGAAACAATATCCAACAGCTTGTCTGTTCTGGCATTGGTCTCGTGGGAAAATTGTTTATATTATCGGGCTGATTGACCCTTGGCTGTGTCGACAGTAACTATATATTACACCTTGTAAAGTACTCATAACTTAAAAAAGCTTCATATTGTGCTATGTTATCATGTCTCTCCAAGCATGTTTGGCGTATAGGCACAGAATTAATATAAGTACTATAGGTGAAAAACAGAATCAAAATAGGGATGGGTTGGTAGCTGCATCGCCTATTTACAATATTCCTAGTATTTTCGCCCATCCCCTCGGCTGACTTCTACATTTTTCTTAAGCATAGATGAGAAGTAAAAAATATTTTTTTATAAAAAGCTAATTGTTTTCAATAAGCATTATGCTATAATGACATTTAGAGTTATCTAAATAAATGTTTTGATACTGCGTAATGGTATTGCCGTGTGGTATCCGGCAGAGTAGAATAGGACCACTCCAAGTCTTTCCGTGGATGTCGTAGAAGGCGACTTAGGAAATACAAGCTAAACAAAGCTTATAAACATCTAAGACACCTCTCCAACCCGTCTGGCCAGCGTGGAGAGTGTAGGCCAAGTCCTCTGGCTGCTCTGGCCAAGTATGGCCCTAGTAGTACAGAGAGGGTCGTGCTCCTGTAGTGGAAACTAAAAAGGACCTGATGATGATGATGATGATGAATGGTATTGAAATCTTTATATGAAATGGTGGACTTCATTTAATGAGTGATATAGATGTAAATGAGTTTCGTGATCGTAAAAAGTCATAACGTGGTCCCTTACAAAAAACGGGATCCGAAACGTGGTCCTTTACTATGGGCCTTATAAGAAATCTCAAAGTTGCTCAAAATGCTATTGAGAGAGCTACGCTCCGGGTTTCTCTGCGAGATCGAATCAGAAACGAGGAGATTCATAAGAGAACAAAGATCACCGACATAGCTCAGCGGATTAGCACTTTGAAGTGGCAGTGGTCGGGGCACATAGCGCGTAGATGGGTTCTCGAATGGCGACCATGTACTGGTAAGCGCAGCGTTGGACATCCACCGACCAGATAGTCGGATGACCTGACTAAGGTCGCAGGAAGACGCTGGATGCAGGCCGCTTCCAACCGGTCGTATTGGAAATCCTTGTGGGAGGTTATGTCCACCAATGGACTTCATGCGGCTGATATGATGATGATGTTGAAAAAAGTCAAATGTCAAGACTTTCAACTCTCACAGAAAATCGACGTTTGAGTAGGAGCTTTACCGCTTCTATGCTTCGTTCGGTGAGTGAGAGAGCCGGCCCATTTCCTCCCCCATGTCCTTTCTCCAACTCCTTGAAAGGCCAGCAACGCTCCTGTTGCAGTTGTCCATGGGCAGCACTAGTCGCTTACCATCAGGTGACTCGCTTGCTCGTTTGCTGATTAAAAAACTGATAATAAGTATTCGAAATACCTATGTGATATTGTTATTTTTAAATGTAGTCATAAAGAAATCGTATTGTTATGAAAGAAAAGTAGATATTTATAGCAATAATTTAGTCGTAAAACAACTAACCTTTATCCCGTAACAGTGAACCAATAAGGAAAACATAGCCAATTAATATTTCTCAGCGCATTTATACTAAATCAATTAAACCGAGGCGAGCCGTGTCTAAACGGCTAAATTAACCACCTACCAATAGATAGGTGCGTGGGCGTATCTATAGCTATTATGTAGGAAAGGGGGCCCATGAATACAAGATCTCTTGATCTTTTTTTTTCGAAATATTGCGTAACTACTGTTAACTGACCAAAAAAGTTAATTAGTGATTTGAAATAAAATGAAAATTTTTCCATCAAATTTTCCAATCTGATTTGGGATAAAGACATGAAGTTAAAAATTACTCTTTTTGTCGCGTAGAGTGAGAAGGTTGATTGATCTAATACTTAAGAAGGCTGATCTCAGTGTACCTAATCCGTGTATAGTCGTCATCATTGGAAGAAATATAAAAACAGGATTAGGTGTTTATTTTCTATGGAAAAGAGTGCAAAAGCGACGTCGTAAAACATTGCTTCGGCAGTGCTGGCCGATAGCGAGCGTCTGACGAACGCGCGTTTGAACTGCGTTACTATGAAACGCAACTACTATCTAGTGTACTCGTAATTGAAGCGCGGGTATGTAGTCAGCGCTGGTCAAACGCGTGACTCTGAAATCAGCCTTAGATATACTTAAAATAAACTTATAAGATAGATTACCTTTTTCGATCAATGTTCTCGTCTGTTAGGCCTAGTAATTTGCTACATCTTGCGATCCTTGTCTCTGTCCGTAGACAGAGACAAGGATCATCACATCTTTACAATCTTTGACGTATCAAAGAGTGTAAAGATGTGATGCATATAAATGGGAAAGTGACCAGGCCCTTCTATTCCTCTGAACACTCTGGGCACGTGCCCAAGGACCCGCGTTCAGTACGGGTCCCCAGTTGTTGCCAATCCATATACGACAACCAATATTGATTCCCGAAAAAAAAACTATCGTGCACGTTCTCCATAAGAAATTTATGGAATAAGTTTATTTTACAAGGCCGATTTTTAAATTTTAGAATTAATAGAATCTCTTACTCAACATTAACATTATTTACAGTTACTTTTTTCATACATTACTTTTTGAAATTTGTCCTTTACTGTGCCCAGGGTTAAAAGTTAAAGATGGCCCTGAAAGCATCTACTTACTTCTAAATAAAATATATCTTGTGTCTTCTCTAAAAAACTGACTACTGAGTATACAATTATAAGAACTACTTAAACGTTCCAGACTCCCTAAACTTCTCCTTAGATACGTCAATGAACGTCGGCATTTTATCTTAATACCATCTAGATTTAATATATCACTCGGTAGGCATAACACGGCAATCGGGCCGGCTGTCCGTCCAGCTGACAAATGAAAGCTTGCCGCGCTGGACAAATTAAATAGAACCGTCGATAATTATCTAAATCGAGCGATCGATTTGTCACAACAGATATTGATATCTAAATATATGCCGCCAAAGACTAAAACTGCGTAACGGTTTTCCGAATTATGACGTTTCGAATAGTTTTATGATGAGATCTGTCAGTTTTTCAAATTTAAAAACGTTCTAAATGTTCTTATCTGATTCATTGCGTTTTCAAGTTTATGTATACAGAATAGAGTTGAAATTTGAATGTGGTTGTGGGAATAGAGAGTGAAATGGAGTAGATCGTCGATTGTAGTGTCAAAATGGTAATTATTCGGGCTGTCGAGGCGGAATGCCGTTCGGTAGCGGCCGACGATTGCATTAATGTCATTAGTTCTATCTAATGACGTTTTGAAGGTTCGAATTGTGAGACTTGGTTCACACGTGTGGTGATACGCCGTGAGCAGATTGTATATGGAGTAGGATAAGGTTGTTTTAATTCGTGGTTCCGTTACGTTTAGAGGTCACTGGCTGCAATATTTATATAGTTTTTGAATAAGAGGAATAAAAAAATACTTTACAATCACTGTTTATTTTTATGTTCTCGGTTAAATTAAATTTTATCTATTTTGTTTAGTTTATAATCTTTTGTATTCTTTAGTTTTTATTGCCTGTTCCATTTATCTTTAAAAACCTTTTAGTTTGAACCTTAAAAAATCTTAACTTATTAACGTACCTTCTGTAACTATTGGCTTATACTTATTAGCTCCTAAGACGCCTATGTTAAAAATAAAAAAAATATGTATTGTAATCTCTCCCATATCTTCCATGCTTAGTCTGGAAAAAAGAAAAATAATAATACTAGTACTACTACTATTTTTACACCTTCACGCCCGCCAACATGCTATACACGTTTCTTTTAGATATCACAAACCTAAGCTCTGTTTACCCGGTAAAGGAAAAAGACGTGATAATATGTATGTATTGCAAATAGGAATGTACTTAAACAATTCTTTTTATAAAGAGTTGAATTAAAAAATCGCGGATTTAAAAAGGATTCATAAGGCACGAGATGGATGGCGTGCATTGAAAGAGGCCTTTACCCAGCAGTGGGATATAAAAGGCTGTCGATGATGATGATGATAATGAAGTATTGAATTAGGCATTTGTCTCTCATCACATCTGATGGTAAGTGACGATAAAGACACAGATATAAAAACATATACACACTATTTGTAGTCCTATGATGTATAAAGACTTGATTTTACTATTTGATCTACTGAGTGTAAATGTACCCTCGACGTTCCCTTAAAAGGGTGACTCAGCCCATCAATATGAACAACTTTTCCTATGGGACCAATATAGGGAGCTCAAAATTTCGGCATTTCGACACAAAAGAGTTCTGCCGCCCGACCAGTTGGTATGGGAATGTCGAATTTTTTTTTTACTTCCCAGCATTGTTCCCATAGGAAAAGTTGTTCATATTGATGGTCTAAGTTACCTCTTTAAGGGAACGTCGAGGGTCAATTTACACGCTGTAAATACATTTACAAGCTAAGCAAAGCTCATAAAAATCAATGAGACCTCTCCTACCCATCGGCCAGCGAGGAGAGTGTAGGCCAAACCCTCTGTCTGCTCTGCCCAAGTCTCCGGTAATACAGAGGGGGTCATACTCTTGCAGTGGAGACTAAAAAGACCTGATGTTTTTTTTTTATGTTATAGGGCGGCAAACGAGCAAGCGAGTCACCTGATGGTAAGCGACCAGCGCTGCCCATGGACAACTGCAACACCAAGGTATAACAGGAGCGTTGCTGGCCTTTCAAGGAGTTGGGGAAAGGACATGGGGAGGAAATGGGGGAAGGATGGGCCTCCGGCTCTCTCACTCACCGAACGAAGCATAGAAGCGGTAAAGCTCCTACTCAAATGTCGATTTTCTGTAAGAGTGTGGTACTTCCCCGGACGAGCCGGCCCATTCATGCTACTAGCAAAAATGAATTTTGCTGGTAGCGTGGCTCTATCACAACTAGATGATAATACATTTCTTCATTCACACAATCATAATTACATCGGTGACTACTTTATTTTTAATCAAGCACACGGCATTAGTCACTTAGCGGTTGATCACGCGTGTGATTCGATGGAGAGATAGCGGCGGTCACAGCAGTATTAAGTACTTGTAATTGTTAATAGGCTTTCATGCTATGTCGCTCTTAGTTTATCGAAATATTCAGAAATGGATAAAGGAGCATAGAGAATAAATCCAAAGTTAGTTAAGTTTTAATTGATATTTAAATCAGGAATCACAGTCTAATGGTACCTAGTTTCAAAGAATAGGCTGGTTTAAAAAATATATAGTCAGTTTATAAGTTAGATAATCAAAAAATATAGTATTTATTTTAGAAACTTATTTTTTTTTTTTGTTATTTAAACAAAAAATTATAAATGTTTTGACAACAAAAAACTTGCTTTCGCCAGCGGCTCCGCCTACGTCAATGTCGATGTCCCTCAGGAATAGTATTTTTTCCCGGGATATAAAATAGGGGAATGTACCCTATGTCCTTCTCCTCTACTCCAGATAACGTGTGTGCAGTTCTGTAGTTACAACGTAAAAGCGTAACTAACAAACTCACCTTCGCATTTATAATATTAGTTAAAACATCACGTTAAAATCCTATGTGACTTTACAGTTGGCTACACAATTTAGCAAACTCTGACGTCACGAGCCACCACTCATGAACTTTAACGCGCTTTATCTTTAACATTTATTATTTGATTGACAAAAGGAAAAAAACGTGATCAACATTTTTGATAAGCTTACTGGCGGTCTAATTTAAACAATATTATTTTTATTAATTTTTTGCACACACAATCAATTGTTAACCCTTTGAGCGCAAACGTCGAATAAATCCGACAAACATTTTCATAGAAAATGTATGGCGGATTTATCCGACGTTCGCGGTCAATGGATTAATATACAAAAGGTAATAAACTTAATAAATATTGACCCAGGAAACCAACGCATTCTTTATTTTCATCAATTTAGACTAGAAGAGTATTTCTCTCGCTATCGATGTTTTAATACGGTTCCCTAATTATTTTAAAATATTCTATAGGCTGTGTTCAACAGGGATAATGTAATGGTGAAAGAAATTTTCAAATTGGTTAAGTAGTTTTGAAGCCATCGGAGTCATTCAATGCAAACAAACAATCAACTGTCCTCTTTATAATATTAATGTAGAAGTGCAAATTACAGTCGATGCATATTGGCTATGTTGTCTTCCAATTTTTAACAACATCTCTCACTTTTAATTTTTTCTAAAGACGAAAGAAACCTTTTTTTCTCTGAATGTATGTCAATTTACTCTGAACTGATATCTCTTATTTACCTTGTATCTACTCAGAACTAAGACATCAAAATCTGACGACAAACAAGGCGATCAATACCCGTAATTAATAAACTACCGTAACCGGGTATACAGCCGGGCCGCATGAACGTGCTAACCGCACATCACGTTATTACAAAATTTCGTATAATATTGATTAATAACTAAAACTTTGGTGTTTATTTAAATCAGCCTCTATTAAGACTCTTCTCAGGAATCTTTTGTTGTTTCTATCATTCTTATAATAATTATCATCACTATTTCTACAACAAATATAAACCATTAAAAAGGTTCACTGTTTATCAAAGATACTATGAATAAGTAAACACTTTAAGAATCGGTTTGGTTGATATGGATTTTAATAATTACCATTTTCCATATTCACTTTTAGTTTTATTAGACTATTATAGCTTTTTCCCGCGACTTAGTCCAAAATTGGATCAAGGAATCACGTTGTCCCATACAAACTGCGTCCCCTTTTTGACCCCCTTAGGGGTAAAATTTCGGAAAATCCTTTTCAATCGGATGTCTACGATACAAAGAACACACCCTCCAAGTTTCAGGTCCCTACGATCAGAGGTTTAGCTGAGCATCGATCCGTTAGTCAGTCAGTCATCTATACTAATATTATAAAGCTGAAGAGTTTGTTTGTTTGTTTGAACGCGCTAATCTCAGGAACAACTGGTTCAATTTGGAAAATTATTTTTGTGTTGGATAGTCCATTTATTGAGGAAGGCTTTAGGCTATAAAACATCACGCTGCAACCAATAGGAGCGAAGCATCAATAAAAAATGTTTTGAAATCGGGGAAAAATTATTCTTCTATACAAATCTATACTAATATTATAAAGCTGAAGAGTTTGTTTGTTTGTTTGTTTGAACGCGCTAATCTCAGGAACCACTGGTTCAAATTGGAAAATTCTTTTTGTGTTGGAATATCCATTTATTGAGGAAGGCTTTAGGCTATAAAACATCACGCTGCAACCAATAGGAGCGAAGCATCAATAAAAAATGTTTTGAAATCGGGGAAAAATTATTCTTCTATACAAATTAATCATAATAACAGAAATTACCGCGGACGAAGTCGCGGGCAACAGCTAGTTCAAGATATGTATAGAAATATTCTTACAAATTATCTTGTAGCTATCAAAATCTGACGCCCAACAAGGCGATCAATGTCCGTAATTAATGAAGTGCCGTAACCGGGCAAAAACCCGGGCCGGCTGAGCGTGCGGTAACGATATTGCAACATTAATTATAATATTAATTATTAGCTAACTCGCGTCGCACCCTTGGGACGAACGGATTACAAATTATACGCGCTGTTATTACAATTTAGGAAGTTTGTTTAGTATCATACGAGTAATATCGACACTCAGCCATTAATATGAAATGTATTTCTTTTTGTCTCTCATTTGTATGTTGGAAGGGAACAACAGATTAAAGCCTAGTATAGAAAATATACATGGTGAAATTTTTATCGTTTTGGACCCTTAAAGGGGTGACTCAGACCATCAAAATGAACAACTTTTCCTATGGGAACATGCTGGGAACTCAAAAAAAATCCGACATTTCCATATAAAACGGGCCGGGTGGTGGAACTCTTTTGTACGGAAATGACGAAATTTTTTTTGAGTTCCCAGCGTTGGTTTTTCAAAAACTTTTCAGATTTATAAGATTAGTATAGATATGCCTACTATCTATCGACTGGCTCGAGCAGTCTCCTTATTTTTTATTTCTTACACATAGATAAGAACAATTATCTTAAAAATATCTACATTGGGCTTACACTCACTTAGCTTATTTACCACTTATTAAATTGTCCATAAACAGATTAGTTATGTAACTCTCGATACATTTAAGTTTAATCATTAACTCTAGGTTTACAATTTTACAATCTACCCCCTTCACTGATCGCTCTGACAAAGTCAGGCCTTTAAATCTACAAATCAAAATTTTAATTACAATCAAAATAAATCGTTCAATTCCAACAAACCAGTGTCCAATAAACCTTGAAATCTATCTGATCAACAGTAATTGGTTTTGCCGACGGTACTTTAAACTGGCACATAAGCTCGAAGACGCGAGCGACATCTGTCGCCGTAATTGAGGGATTAGGCAGATAATTGAAACTGCGCGAGCGAGAGCTACATACCTGATTGAAGCAAGAGCGAAAGAGATGGACAGCTCGCGCGCAGCACCGACGCTCAGCGGAACGGTTAACAACGTGTCTTCTTGTATATTGTATTATCTTACGTTTTATGCCCTATTAATCTTGCTCGACTGTGGATAACTCGACTTAAGCGATATGATGCCTTAAGATTAAGGGGTAAAGTTCACTTCGGCGTGAACGAGACGGCTATGTATAGGGTGTTCAGTTGTTTTCGGTGCAATAAATAATTGTTTGCGCGCGTAAAACCAGAGTGTTGTCGTTTAGTCGCCTGTCAGAAAGCTCTCGTATTGTTTTATTTGAAGTTGTTAAAGGTAATCTGGGATAACGAGGCAGTCGCAAGTTTAGGAGAATCGCTCATAAACACGTTGTCAAAATTGATGAATCCTGCTTGTTTTCTCAGCTTTTAGGAGATGGCTGGAGACTGAAGAGTTATCTGTTAAACAGAACAGATTCGAGATGAGGATACGGGCATATAACATACGTAAAATAAAACGAAATTTATTATTAAATATCAAAATGTAGTACCAAGGTTTCAAAGTATTAAATTTGTGATGAATCGTAAATAAAGAAAATCGACCTTTTATCAGTTAAACAATTGAATTTTAACTATAAAAAGGATCAAAAATATACTGCAAAATTTACTACTCTCCCAAGGATTCTTTGTTCCATGGGAGGATTGCCCTTTGTAGCTCCTTTTTATCATTGAAACTAACGGTAATATAAATACATTGAATGAATGAATAAAAATGGGTCACTCACGTACTATTTCGTCGGGATTGCCGACCATACTTATGAACTTATTAGGAGTCAAGGCGAGGCGAGCCACTGCGCGTACCTCCTTATAAATAATACAAGCCTACACTTTTCATGTATCTATCATTCGTTCTCATGCTCTACTTATTAACATAATAAACCCAGTAGGCGTGATGTAATTATAATAATTATAATTCAGATAATATGAGTATAATTAACTCCTGTCGCCGCCGAGCGACGTTTCCGGCTTCGGATCAGCGTGAAGTTCGAATCAACTCGATTGTGACGCTCGATTTACATCGACATGATTTTAATTTTTTTGAATCGAGTTACCTTTTGTTCTTAAAGAATATTTTCAATCCTTACTATAAGAAAGTTTGTAAGTATGTATAGATGTGTGAAGGTGTGGATATTTGTTACTCTTTTATTTTTTTCATATATCACTAGATAGTATAAAACAAAGTCCCTTCCCGCTGTCTGCATGTCCCTTGTATGCTTAGATCTTTAAAACTGCACAACGGATTTTGATGCGGGTTTTTTTAAATAGATAGAGTAATTCAAGAGGAAGGTTTATATGTAATTCCAAATAACTTTCACCCCCTATTTCGCCACCTTAGGGATTGAATTTCTAAAAAATCCTTTCTTAGCGGATGCCTACGTCATAACATCTCCTTGCATGCCAAATTTCAGCCCGATCCGTCCAGTCATTTGGGCTTTGCATTGATAGATCACTATGTTAGTCAGTCACCTTTGAGTTATATATATTTAGATTGCACCCGGGAGAAGCCGGGGGCTAATCCTAACTAATATTATAAATGCGAAAGTGAGTTTGTTTGTTTTATTATTTGTTTATTTGTCCGCTTTCACGCGGTAACTACTGAACCGATCATCATGAAATTTTGCATACAAGTTCTCTGGAGTACGGAGAAGGACATAGGCTACCTTTTATCCCGGGAAAAAGTACTATTCCCGAGTGATCGACATTGACGCGGGCGGAGCCGCGGGCGGAGCCGCGGGCGAAAGCTAGTCTATGATAAATTGACAAAACTTCCATCAAGCTTACGTGGTTTAAGTATGCAATACATTTTATTGTGTCTAGGCAGACACACAACAAAATGTATTGAGAAGAATGTACTGAAAAAAACGTAGGTACGTATCTACTAAAAACCTTTGATTTAGAACTTAAATAAAATCTATAACTAAAAATTTATATCATCATCAGGTCCTTTTTAGTCTCCACTACAGGAGCACGACCCTATCTGTACTACTAGGGCCATACTTGGCCAGAGCAGCCAGAGGACTTGGCCTACACTCTAAAAATGTATATAAACCAATTTATTAGTTACACAGGAGTCCTAAAATAATACTTTAAATATCATAACTAGACGTTATGATTCCACAAATTGAATGTCATCGTCGTAACATCTCCGAGCCCAACAAGATTCCTTCGAAAACAATAAACGAGCGGAGCCCTCGAAATCCCGCAATAATAAGGAGCGTGTGATTGATACAACAATGAAATCCCTCGTCGACGCTGCCATTTGCATTTTTATGGGCGCCGCCCTACTCCCGCCCGCCCTAGACACACCTACGCTGACATAGACTAAGAATATTGGTGGGACATCTTAGTTTAGTTTTTTTTTATATTCCATGCTGGTCTAAAAGAAAATACGTAGAATGTACCAGCTGCTTCTTTTCTCGCGCAGATAGTAAAAGCCGATCGAGGGAATGGGTAAAAATCTGAGGAATCGTGATAGGCGATACGGCTAGCAACCCATCACTATTTTGATTCCTTTTTCAAATGCCCACCAACATGCTAAATGTGGCCTTCAGGTCTTATAGACTATTAGGCTCAGACTACCCCGCAAGGGAATATCAGCTACAAGAAGTCCACTGCTGGACATAGGCGTATCCTAAGCTTTACCAGAATGATCGATTGGAAGCAGCTACATCTAGCGTTGTTGTATGACCTTCGACAGGTCATCTGACATTTACGATATCATTATTTCTAATCATTTTTACATTTTTTGTGATTCCCTTTTCCAACTAATGCCCACTTATATCCTTAAGAATATGGCTTTGTCTACCCCGCAAGGGAAAAAGACGTGACATTATGTATGTATGTATTTTTTTACAGTTTTAGTGTTCACCACTAAACCTATAATCATACCTGCTAAAAATAAAAACCTAAGTTAAAAGTTTTTTCTTGTTTACGTACCTCTAATTAACCTCTAATTACCCTTAATTTTTTTTTAATAATAGATTATTACAATCTGATAATGTTTGCTGTGCCAAACATTTAAGGATTGTTGATTTAAACTTATTGAGTTACCATAAAAATTACCCAGTAAAGTTTCAGTATTTATTCATCAAAATTGAGGACATAAAATTACCAAACCAGTTTTTTTTATTTACAAAAGTATATTCAATATGTAAATAAAACCCGGTCCGATCCCTAAACGGGTGATTCAGTCCGTCGTTATGAACAACTTTACCTAATGAATCAAAGCTAAAAAAAAGCAAAAAAAATTTACGCTCTCGCACAAATTGACCGGGGGGCGGCCGAACATTTTTGTTTAGAAATATTGTTTTTGAGTTCTCAGATTTGAACCCATAGGAAAAATTGTTCGAATCGACGAGCTAAATCACCCCTTTAGGTATAGTATAGGGTTTTCTTTACATATCGATAATAACAGGCCGTCACACATTAAGGAAATCAACCAACTGAATTTCTTACTCTGTGTCTTCGGACACCAAAGTTATACAATTGAATATGCGTTGAATCGTGTACCGCTGAACATCTCCATACTATGTTGTACCAAGTGTTGTACATGCTGTAAGTGTACAGGATCACACATATGCTTCCCTACGTGCGAACGTGGGATAACATAATTTACAGTGCAAGTAAATTGATTTAGTAAGACATAGCTTGGAGCTCAAGGCATATTGTACGACGAATTTTCTGTTAGATTGATATTAGTTAGAGTTCTCAGTAGAAGTATCGAAAATTTTTGTAAACGGTCTTTCTTACCGTAGCGGTGAACCCCGTGACGCAGAGGTTAAGATGGAAAATGATCTTTTTCAGATTGGCCTGGGTCTTGGATGTTTATATATGACTAGCTTTCGCCCGCGGCTCCGCCCGCGTCAATGTTGATCCCTCGGGAATAGTACTTTTTCACGGGATAAAAGGTAGCCTATGTCCGTCTCCGTACTCCAGAGAACTTGTATGCAAAATTTCATGATGATCGGTTTAGTAGTTACGGCGTGAAAGCGTAACAAACAAACAAACAAACAAACAAACAAACAAATAAACAAACAAACAAACTCACTTTCGCATTTATAATATTCAATCAATCAAATCAATCAATAAATCAAATTCTTTATCTGCAAAATGTAGGTATACAAAATGATCAAACATATGAAACATGTCCCTTATACATTTTACCTTTTAATAGGTATGCAAAAATACAGATTACAACTTAAAATACACATGTCATGTAATATTAAATTAAATAATAAATAAAATGTATTTATTATTATTCATTCAGGTTAGTCAATATTAGTTAGGATATGTATTTGTTGTAAAATATAGTATCGTTGAGTTAGTATCCCATAACACAAGTCTCGAACTTACTTTGGGGCTAGCTCATTCTGTGTGCTTTGTCTGTTTTGTTCTGTTTTGTTGTATATATTTAATATTTATATTTATTTTACAACAAAACATTTTTTATGTAATATCCTCGTCTTCATCGTCACTTACCATCAGGTGAGATGGGAGACAAATGCCTAATTCAATATTTGTTAAAAAAAAAACAACAATGACAATTGATTTGAAAAGTCCGACTCGTCGCGTCTTCGCAGTTTTTGTAGATAATATGGGACAGTAAATTACACATATAAACCTTCCTCTTAAATCACTCTATCTAAGTACCTATTGCTGAAAACTGAATTAAAATTCGAGGAGTAGTTCAAAAGGTATAAGGGAAAAGACAGCGAAAGCGACTTCATGTTATACTATGTAAAGAAGGATTTAATTCATTATTATTTTTTTAACTACACTTCTAGATTTGATTGTTTTCTTGTTGTAGAAAGATTTGATTGTTTGTTTACGTTGAATAGGCTCCGAAACTACTATAAACATATATATTTAAAGTCAAAGTCAAATATTTTATTCATTGTAAGATATTTTAAATACCATTTGGTGAACGTAAAATTACACATTATAATTTACATTTATTATATTTTATTATATTGAAAAAAAAAAACACTAAAAGAGAACTATTTTGTTATGTTTTGTTAAAATATAGACCACATTTTATTTAGAGGCCCCCACTATTATCCTCAACCAAAACTCTTATTACTACACAATCAATCACATAATGTCGAGCGAATTATTCATCAAATGGCTACAATATCGTGTGGTAGCATCTGTCATTCGTTAAATAAAAACCACATTAGCCATGTTTAGGGTCCTTTTGTAATGGAAATGAGGATCAGTGTAGTCTGATCGCGGTCTGGGCTCTACCATGGTACCGCCCACGCGAAATTGTTTCGAATAATCGATGCGTTCTGCGTCGATTGTAAAATAATCGATTTGACATGCTGACAAGCGTGATTATGTTATTTCAAACGACAGTTTAAAAATTGTACAAATAATATTGATGCCTGTAGCTCACCGCTAGAGCTTTCGCATCGTATGATGATTCAGTCCACAGCTAGATCAAGGTAGAAAGGTCTTTTGATTGATTTGAGATTGTCCTGGGGTTTGGATGTCTGTCAAAACAATTGTTTTGAGTTTAATTTTGCTAAACAAATACAAAACAAATACAACATGATTTTTAACATCTTGCGCTATATAGGCTAGTTTCCAAAAAAAAATATAATTAGTCCGTCGGTTAGATTTTCAAAAAATATTGGACACGTATTTTTTTCTTTTGTCGATTAAACAAAAAAATATAAAGATATAGCCCTTTGAAGTTCCGTGTGACGTCATAGTTTGCTACAATTTTTAGCAAACTTAGACGTCACGAGCCCCCACTCCTGAACTTTGACGCGCTTTATCTTTATTATTTATTGTTTATTTGACAAAAGAAAAAAAATGTGTCCAATATTTTTTGATTATATAACTGACGGACTAATTGTTATGTTATTATTACGACCCAGGAAACTAGCCTATTGAAATCTTGGCAGCGGAACCCCTAAAAGAATTCAGAATTGCAAGAAAAAAGGTAAACAAAATTGACCTGGGAGTCTCCGATCAGCTGGCCGAATTTCTATTGTTTTTTTTCCATTTTTCTTGTAATTCTGTATTCCTATAGAGATTCTGATTTCATCAGGGAATCAGAATCCCTATAGCTCAGAGGTTCAAAATAATGCTGTACATGCAAGGAAGAAGCAGCATTATCACGAAATTGGATCCCATCCAGTATAACATTTAATACTTTCTCACATATCCCTCCAAAGTATGCTCCCGACAATTTTCTTTCCTTACCCTATAAATAGTCGTGATCCCTTCTGGAATATTCTAAAGAGGCGTCAGTAAACAAAACAATATTTTCCGTGGTTTGCATGCGCAATAGGGCGGACATCAGCTGGCTCCTTTTGATTGATTTCACTTAGCACCCACTGCGCTATCATTGTGGGATTACGGGCTTTTTAGGGCTTTTTGAGAGAAATAATGATTCGTGTTGTATTAATATGACAATGTGTGTCACTGCTGGCTTAGCCAAAGTTGGAATACTACTCGTAAGGCAATTACAAGCTTTTATTAAGTTTCACCTGTCCCGATGTTTGTCTGTAATCAAATTTTGCGAGTTACATTTGATCCACTTTGCCCGGTTATTGATAGAGCTGAAATTTTGCAAACATGCGTAATTTTTTATTTTTTATTTTATTGGACGGCAAACGAGCAAGCGAGGCACCAGATGGTACAACGCTGCCTATGGACAACTGCAACACCAGAGTGTGACATGACAGGAGCATTGCCGGCCTTTCAAGAAGTTGGGGGGAGGACATTGGGAGTAGGGGAAAAAGGGGGAAGGACATGGGGGAAGGTGGGCCTCCAGTTCTCTCACTCACCGAACGAAGCATATAAACGGTAAAGCTTCTACTCAAACGTCGATTTTCTGTAAGAGTGCGGTACTTCCCCGTACGAGCCGGCCCATGCATGCTACTAGCAAAATGAATTTTGCCGGTAGCCTGGCTCTACCACAACTAAAATCGGATCACAATACAATATTATGGAATGGTTGCGCTGGTCTGATGATGGAAGCGGAAGGTGGCCATAGGAACTCTTCAACTAAACAAGGTGTCTACACCAATCGTGTTTGGGCTCATATGCTTTGACTTGGAAACCACTTCTTAGTGTGGTTTCGTTTATAATAAAATATTGTCACAAAAATTCTATTTTCGAAAGAGAAATTATTGTTCTCTGTATGTGTGAATCCTAAATATTATAAATGCGAAAGTTAGTTTGTTTGATTGTTACGTCTTCACGCCGTAAATACTGAACCGATCATCATGAAATTTTGCATAAAAGTTTTCTGGAGTATGTCCTTACATAGGCTACCTTTTATCCCTGGAAAAAGTACTATTCCCGAGGCATCGACATTGATGCGAGTGGAGCCGCGTATATCTATATATCTATCTGTTGCAAATTCTGTCTGCCTAATATCTTAATCAAATGCCAACAGCTCTCAGTTACGCTTAGCACTCCAAACAAAGTCCGGGAGGCTATCAAACTAATTTATCGTCAATAAATAAAGCCGTTGCTAGCGTGCCCACCGAACCCCAAAAATTGCAGTTAGCTAGCCAATCAGAGGGTTCCGTAACACTCGTCTGTGAGTTTGGTAAGATTAAGTATTCCTTTTCTTATTTTATGTTTTTGTTACTTAATTATTCGCTACTTTTCTACTTTCTGTTTTTTATATATAGCACATACCTTAAAGATTGCAAGTTCTCAATTCTTTTTTGGGGTACTGGCTCAATTAATTCATATTTTATAGATACATATATAGATAAACATCCAAGACACGGGCCAATCTGAAAAATATCGTTTTTATCTTGTCCTGACCGGGGATCGAACTCGAGACCCTGCGTTTCAAACGGTACCAATGTACTGATAGTTGCTGTACGGTCATTGGAACCACAGAGGTCGGAACCATGGAGTTTCATATGTATAGTATAATTACATTTTACGTAAGGTCAGTGCAATGACATAATATTGATACCCACTATACAGAGGCAATTACATTTTTATACAATGAAGAAATCCGAAATGGCAGTTGTTTTTAAAAAATTGTAAATATTGAATATTAATTAAAGGTATCTACTATTTCAATTTCACCAAAATCGGTTCAGTAATCGAGTTAAAGATAGTTATTTATCTGAAAGTTTATGCTTAATTTTCGTTACTAGACGCATAATTTAATTGCCAAATATTGTGACTGAAACAAAGATTCAAATGCAAATGATGAAATTAAGTAGGCTTAGACAGCAGTATGATTGGGGTAACCATGGGGTAACCGTGGCTTATAGGTCATAATGCCTTCGCTCGTGATTACAATGCTAATACGAACGTATAGCTATCTCTTTTATGATGGCTGTAAAGTTCACCGAGCACTGGGTGTACCTCAATAGTGAGTTGAGTCATGGTGTTTACTCATGATCTGTTACATATATGAAAATTTCCTTGTATAGTGAATAATAATCGACAAAAACGTAAAAGATCAACAAAACAAGGCTTTCTTAAAATAAAAAAGAACAATACGGCTGCCTTTACAAAAATGAATTCCCGTATATCCCAATCTGTTCATGTATTTCGAAGTTATGTTAATATAAACCAACTCACATGCATTCGAGCTTCGTCGCGCAGTAGTTAACACGCCAGCTTGTGACACGAGGGTTTCTGAGTTCGATCCCTGGCCAGGTCAAGATGGAAAACGATCGTTTTCAGATTGTTCTATTATAAAATATAGTATCTTTGAGTTACCAATTACAATACTCATTTTTTAAACAGTCATGTAAAAAATTCGGTTGCATGTTGATATTAATAAAACAGATCAATAAATGCAAATATAAATAAATTAGATAAAATAATCCAGTATTACCTAAACAGAATAGTATGTACCTACTTTACGGCTTAAGCATGTTGGTGGGTGTGTCAGTGGGAAACGGAATCAAAAAAGCTATCGGTTGCTAGCCGAATTACCTATTAATTTGATTCTTCAGATTTTCGCCCATTCCCTCGATCAACTTTTACGATCTGCGTGGGAAGAGAAGTTGCTGGTACATTCTAGGTTTTTTCTTTTCTCACAGACTGAAATGGAAATTTTTTTTTGGAAATCCCGTCAATTTTAATCATAAATCGGACCTATACAATTTGTAAAGAAACCCTGTTCGATTCTTGAAGGGGTGATTCAGCCTGTCAAGATGAACAACTTTTTCTATGGGAACAATTGGGAAATTTCAACTTTTCTTAGAGTTTCCATCTAAGAAAAGTTGAAATTTCCCAACATAATTTTTCAGCTGCCCAGTCAATTTGTATGGGAACATCAAAAAAAATTACGAGTTCGCAGCATATGTCCTAAAGGAAAAGTTGTTCATATCGACAGACTGAATCACCGATCAGACAGGCTTTTCTTTACATATTGTATATCTACTTTTTTTTTTTACTATTTTACGATGTACATTTGTATTTCCCATAATAACTCAGCAGAAACTTTTCATTAATAAAAACCCCGTCCACATAATTTCATTAGAATAAAGCGCGAATTCATATTTTAGCACGCAATCATGGCGGCCGTTAAATAATTTGGTTAACATTTAATGTTGTTATGCCGTAATGACTTCGCAGATAAGATAAACGACGGTTTAAACCCGTGTAGATGACTATTGATCTGGTGTTATGGTACTAGATGGGGTAAGGATGGCAAAAACTAAACGTGAGCCCTCGCGTTCTTGTACAATGTGTAAATAGGCTAGTTGGGTCAAAATAACAATATTAAAATTTGTTTGTTAGTTAGATAATTAAAAAATATTGGACATGTATTTTTTTTTTGTCAATTAAACAAAAATATGAAGATAAAGCACGTCATAGTTCGTGAGAGGGGGCTCGTTACGTCAAAGCTTTGCTAAAAAGTGTAGCACACCGAGAACATTTTATCTTACATACATGCTAATCTAAAATACATAATTAAATAAATATAAAGATAGATAGTGTGTATACATACATTAATAAAATTAGTAGGCTCAAATGTCAAACGAACCAGTTTAAAATCTTTTAACACCGCGTTTAAATGACTCAATGGTAGTGCACATCTTTATTTCCAAAAAGAAGTGTGTTCCATAGCTGGGCAGCAACTACAGTAAAAGACCTACCGTATGCCAGAGACGTATGAGGTGGTGTAATCAACTTAAGATTGTTACTAGTACGTAAACAACTAACAATTGCGCGAAATGTGAATCTTTCACGCAGGTAATTTGGTAAGTTCGTAGCAGTTAGTTCGGGAAACTCCAACGTTCAGTTATCGGCGTATAAAAGTGTGTATGCCGATCGAAATCTGTCAGTTTTTATACACTTCCAGCCGAGTAGCAACCCTAGCACAAGGGTAGCACCAAGCGCATCACGCTGCGATGTTGCACAACACTCCACATTCAATTACTGTGATGGATGACACTATAATTTAATTTTAATGTGTTGTGATAAAATACTTTTTTTATTAATGCTAAATCGCGGAACGTTTAATGGCGATTCTTTTTGAATATTTAAATCGTGATTGTGAAATGATATGCACTCGTTTCTAATTTTTTAATGACTTTTTTGATCGATCATTTTGATAACTTTTCGATGCGCTAGTGATTTTGCATACTAACTTAAAGAGCATATAAATGGTTGATGCATTCAATCAACATATGATACGCGAATTTGATAAGAGTTTTTGTAATCGCAAATGACTCGTGACGAATATAGCTTTTATTTTTTTATATAAAGTCGTAAAAGTGTGTCTTTTTATCGAATAAAAATGAAATAATTACAGCACACCTTTGTATCTTTTGGAATAAAAAATAAATAATATATAAATAAAATATCTTCTAATACTTTTTCATTCGTTTTTTGTATGATTTTTAAAAATAACTTGATGTGTGTTTAGAACATGAACATAAAGTAGTAAAATATTTGTAGTTTGTTTCTTAAAGTGTATTTTTTGTATTTTTTACTGTTGGCATCATTTTGCCCTTGCAGAGCCAGTTGCATGCCAGTTGTCATCAACTCGAACACTAGAGACTGTTTATTGTTCTTAAGATTTAATTTTAATATTTCCCCAATTATTTTAGATATTTTGAGTTAGTATAGTCAGCTTTAGTTTTGTTTTATAATAAGTTTTAGTGTTTAAGTTGCTATTTATAATATTCTTTTAATCAAAAATAAATGACCTAAAAAAATCTAACATATGTAGAAAGTTGCTTTATTTTCAATTCCGCTTGTTTTATTCCAACAAGGTTGTGGTCCTCCAAACCGGTAAAGACCAGTTTAAAAGGCTCATAATTACAGGTGAAGTATATTAAACTCTGATAACATACGGAGAGCATTGTTTCAATAATGTCGGACTACATGTCCGGCCATGCGACAGATGTCCGGGAAATCTAGCTGTGACGTCACTCTGCCTAGGCAAATATAAACTCAATCGGGTCCATATTGCACTGAATGCTTCGTGATGCTATTGAAATAAAAAAAAACATCCTAATTTCAATAGAGAGGATGGTTGGCAGTTACCACCAACTTGAGGTCCTGTCATCAATTTAATAAAATCTCAAGCTCATCTTGTGATGAGCTTGAGATTTTATTAAATTGATGACCAATACTGCGTACATCCGGATAGTTATCAATAAATAAATATTGTAGGCGGTAGTTTTGTATAGTTCTTATAACACAAAGACAAATATCAACTTAGTCTACCTGCGACCATGAAAACTGTGTAAGTTTTCGAAACGTTAAGTGTAAAAATAATGTAATACGCGATAATACCGTATTAAAGTGATTTTATTTAACGTTTTAGTTTCTTCTCATCTAAAAATAATAGAAACTAAGCATAGTCTCTACATTTATTTACAAATATTGTAAACAGATAAAACATAAATACTTTTTTACCTCCAGCAAATAACAATAAAAATCGAACAATTCCATTTGAAAATCTACTCCAAAATCCTATTTGAACTAGTGACGTAATCTTACGCGGCTGTCACGCTCGTAACGGCTAAAATCGATACCACAATTTGTCAAACTCGATTGTGATATATTTACGATTCATATTGACAGCATTCGACGACACAGATCTGCCTAAAATCCTGCTAAATCTATACGGCAGGCATTTGTTATTTCCATACACAATCGGCAATCAATTGTCGGCGATATTGCTTGAGTTTAAAGTTGAAAATTGATTGTTATGTCGTATTCGATGACAGCTGAGAGCGAACGTTAATCGACGCTCATTAGTCGATACGTGCCAGTTTCACTGCATCGATTTGAATTGAATATTTATCATAAGTTCTCAATTGAGCTTCTGCTTTACAATACAATGAAAGTAACATTGATTTATTTATGTAATTTAAGATGAGCAAAATTAAATAATTAATCATTTAAAATCAAAGTACGGGGGTTATTTTTGTGAATCTAGGGCCACGCCCTTTTATTTATTTGCTCTTAAATTTAACCATATTAAAAAAAAACTAATTTCGTACTCTAAACTAAGTTCTTCTTCTCATTCGTATCACTCTTGGCAGAGTGGTCGTGTCGTGGTCAATATGTTGTTTGATTCTGGGGGGGCAGGTGTAGCTCGCCGTACGATGGCCCGCCATCTCCCCGGTAGTAACTTGTCGTATTTTTGCTATTACCTACTTTTCATTATTTTTCATTTGATGAAGTGCCTTTTTTGTTTGATCTATACTAATATTATAAAGCTGAAGAATTTGTTTGTTTGTACGCGCTAATCTCTCGAACTACTGGTTCAAATTAGAAAATTCTATTTGTGTTGGATAGTCCATCTATTGAGGAAGGCTTTAGAGTATAAAAATATCACGCTGCGACCAACAGACGCGAAGCATTAATAAAAAATGTTTTGATAACGGGGGAAAATGATTCATCTATACCTACTTATAAAAAAACGAATTAATCATAATAACAGAAATTGCCGCGGACGTAGTCGCGAACAACAGCTAGTTGGATTATATTTAGGATTAAAAATAAGATGACGAGTGGTGCTAGTTTCGCTGATCTAAACCTCTTTTCTTCCTCTTTATCTTTCTCCCACTATTATGTGGGGTCGGCACAGCACGTCAATCTCTTCCATTTTGCTCTGTCGCTGGTCAAACCTTCTGTTACGCCTTTCTTATCCATATTCTGTTTGACGCACTCAATCCAGCGTTTTTTTGGTCTTCCCCTTCTTCGACGTCCCTCAATTTGCATACCTAAAACCCTCTTAGTCACATGATTCTCTTCCCTCCGCATAACGTGTCCAAACCAGCTCAACCTATTGCTCTTTAATTTTTCTGTCACAGGTGCCACTTTCATACTTCCTCTTACATACTCATTAAACTGATCTAAACCCCTTAAAAGTCAAAATATCATCTTACAATATTACAAAAAAAAATATATTTTTACTCACTCACCCTCAACTCCTCATACAAAATATCGCCCACTTTACTTAATAAACAGTTCAATACCATAAAATATAGAGCACTCGTCATCAATTAATTACATTATGCATTCCCGAGTCCACTGCAGGCGTCACATGTGTAAATACAGTACCCTCCTTTTAATCTTCCCCGTGGATTAATTTCATCGAATGCTAAATGAGCTATGACATCCATATAGGGGAATTGAAAGAAGCTACAAATTTATCCCATGCAGTCTATATAACCTTTAAAATGTAGAAGATAGAGTGGATTTTTGTGTGTTTATGGCAGTTGGTATGTCGGTTAGGGTAATTACCCCGGGACATTGGCTTTTGAGCTCAATTTACGAATGAAAGCAGTTTGTTGGCTACAGTTTAGCGTTGTAAAGGATTATTGGCGGGATTTAGCACTGAATTGTATAGAAGTCAAATAGAGTTTATGATTTGTAGTAAGATAATCTTTTATTTTCTTTTGGTGCAGTTTAATTTGAAGCAGTTAATTTTGTTCGTCTAGGTTCGAATGCATCATTAGCACGTCGCAGAAACAATTATTTAAAATCTTTTCTTTGTTATAGTAAAGTTAATTGTAAATGCTTTGAAAAGTAAAACTATTTGTGTTCATACATCAAACGCTTCTGAGCTACGATTAGCTACGGTTCCGCTACGGATGCTACGATACCTCTACGACTACTACGACAATTTTCAATTATGTTAGAATTAAATATCATCTAACTCTTTTGCTAATATTATCAGAATATATAAAGTTTGTACTAAAATGGTATTTAGCACATTAAGTGATGAATGTACGTATACTATTGCGTAACAATAAATATTCAATTGTTTATCACGCGACATCGCGGGATCTGACAACCAAAGCGTTGAAGGGCATTATCAGTCCATGATATTGAACAACTTCTCCAGCAGTCAACCGTCGAAATACGAAAAAAAAATTATTTCTAGAAACTTTATCACTTGATTGCACATTTTATATGGAAGTTGAGGTTTGTTGACGTTTTTCGAAATTTGTCCTCTGGGTAAGTTGTTCAGTATGGTGGACAGAGCATGCCCCTATTTTATTTCGCCATTTTATAACATCCTGTATATCAAACATAGCATTTATGCGATAGTCAAAAATATATGCATTTTTTTAAATAATATGTTAATTTATAAGACTATGGGGATGTAATAATTATAATAAAGAGGAAAGATTTGATTGTTTGTTTGCATTGAATAGACTCCGAAACTAAACGACCGATTTTAACTTATTCCTGGACAGTGAACTGCTAGAGCATACATAACAATAAAACTTGTATTATGTCTCGTTCAGTGTCCGTCAAAGTGTTAAAAATTCTTAGAAGTCTTCATCAACCATGATGAACATTCTTCTTCTTAGTCGTTGCACTTTTTACAGAGTGGTCGTGGTCATCATTTAGGGTTGGTGGCGCATTTCACGCTACTCCTCGCGAATAGCTGCCTTTCTAGTGCACTCGTGAAGACTACCGTCAAGTACAGCCTTCATTTGGTCGGTCCAACGCATCGGTGATCTGCCGCGTGGTCTCGTGCCTTCGACCTTCCCCTGAACCACTAGGCGCTCCACAGAGTAGCATTTCCCCTGCGAGAAACGTGTCCGAAAAAGGTCAATATCTGAGCCTGGACAATGGAGGACAGACGCTGCTTGATGCCGAAATCCCGAAGAATAAATTCGTTGTTTGGTGGATGATGAACATAGGCTATAGAATTAAATACCTATATCTACCCGAGCGAAGCCGGAGCCGGCCGCTAGTTTTAAAATAATAAAAGAAATGTTTTTTTTTTTCATATTTATAAACATTTTAAAACATGCATTGCGACGCATCTATCAAAACAAATCAAATCTCTAATAACAAGATTACGTAGTTGCCGCATCACTCGGCGATCGTTGCGCAACTGTCGCGTCGCGATGTGGCGAATCATTAATCTGTTTAGTTACACTTCATTTCACTGCGAAGTGTTTAGGGTGTTGCAATATAACGCCATTACTTATACTTATCAGTTTTTATTGCAAACTTAGGTATACATACTTAAGTTCTCTTAAAAGTAACTGTTTTTGCCATTCCTCGAAAACCTTATCCCTTTCCTTACTGTCCTTATCCTTACTAAAATTATGACTGCGAAAGTGAGTTTGTTTGTTTGTTTGTTACGCTTTCACGCCGTAACTACTGAACAGACCAACACGAAATTTTGCATACAAGATCTCTGGAGTACGGAGAAGGACATACTTAGTAGAAGGTTACCTGTTATTCCGGAAATAGTACTATTCCCGAGGGATCGACATTGACGCGGGCGGAGCCGCGGGTGAAAACTAGTCCTTGCTAATATTATAAATGCTATAGTGAGTTTGTTTGTTTATTACGTTTTTACGCCGTATCTACTGAACCGATCATCATGAAATTTTGCATACAAGTTCTCTGGTGTACAGAGAAGGACATAGACTACCGCTTATCTCGGGAAAAAGTACTATTTCCGAGGGATCGACATTGACGCGGGCGGAGGTAGGCCGAAATAAAAGTAGTTCGTAAATGAAAAAACCGTCTTGAAACAAACTACTGAACCGATTTTGATGAAACTTAAACGGGACTAGTCTGGATGCATATTCTCTCAAATAGAAAAATCAAATCGGTTAATAAATGACGGAGTTATGAGGTAACAAACATTAAAAAAAACAGCCGACCAATTTGATAACTCCTCATTTTTTAGAAGTCAGTTAAAAAATATAATAACATTGAAAGTAGACCCACTACTCTCAATGTTATTATGTGGTGGTATACATATGTTTACACAGACGTGTGGTGCACGACAGAGTAGAATAGGACCACTCCTAGTCTTCCCATGGAGGTCGCAAGAGGCGACTTAGGAAATACAAGCTAAACAAATCTTATAAACATCAATGAGACCTCTCGAACCCGTCAGGTCAGCGAAGAGAGTGTAGGCCAAATCCTCTGTCTGGTCTGGCCAATTATGGCTCCGGTAGTACAGAGAGGATCACGTTCCCGCAGTGGAAACTAGAAAAGACCTGATGATGATGATAAATAAAATAAAGAATGTGTGGACCTGCGGTATGTAAATACAAACATTTTCATTTGAGATTGAATTATTGTTTTAGAGGTAACATTTACAAACTTTTCGAAGATAAATGTCTTTAGATATCATAACATATATATCGTTTCTAAATTTCATACGAATCTGTTTCAAATTCGACAAGGGGGTGATCTTGTGTAAGGATCGACCTAAATTATACAAATACTTTTGCAGTGCAGAGTCTTAGTGATTTGAAAACACGTTTCACACGTGTCACACAATTTTCACAATTTTGTGCTTACCTTCTTAATGTTCCGATACCTACGCCTGGCCAAGATACCTCTATATTATACAAAAACAGCTAGAAATATTTTACATTACTTGATAATGTAAGATATTAACGATTTATTGAATGTTCATGCAGTTTTAGTTCTTTCGGTTCAGTAGTTACAGCGCGATAGCTTAAATAACAGAAAATAAACAAACAAACTTTTGTCTTTAAAAGATAAAGATAAAAAGATAAAAGATAAACATATTTATAATATTATATTTAGAATTGAACTCAATGTGATAGAAAAAGTGTTATTTTTCTGGGTGCATAATCATAAAGACCCAAATTAACTCAGCTTATGATTTCAAAACAAAACAAACTCGCGAACTATCTCCCCCACCGTAGATCATCGCACGCAGGGGTCCAAATTATATTATACTAAGTGATACGTGTCGTGGGGTCACAATGTGAGACGATTCAATGATGAGATTAGGTTTAAATTGATACCTCGTTATAGATATCTTTGCTGGATTTTCCGTTTAACTTGCTTCACTTATTACTTAATTTAATTTAACTTGCAATGTATGTATGATGATCTACATACATATATTAGTTCAGTACAAATATTGTAAACTCAATTTAGTACCAGATATCTTCCACCGATTGAGCTGAAATTTTGTATAAGTACGCGTTTAGTTTGGATGACAATGCATGGTAAGCTGTCTGACGTAATTCTAAATCGCATCGCAACGCATCTGCCAATATTTTTTATTTTATTTTTATAAAGTTTATTTTGGAAATAAAAGCAAATTATTTGTTTCAATACCTTCGCGCACACACACACACACACACACACACACACACACACACACACACACACACACACACACACACACACACACACAAACACACACACACACACACACACACACACACACACACACACACACACACACACACACACACACACACATACATACACACGTAAGTAAATAGATATATAATCTTCTGCTCTAACTTTCATCATGTATTTACGTTAACTAGGCCTAAGTTATTATGATGTGTTCTGGAAGAGCGGATCCACCTGTCACAGGCTTTATCTAAGCTTACTAGGTGGGTCCCAGAAATATGTATTTTTATAAACTAAGGCTTGGAAATAAAGATTTTTTCATTTTTTCATTTTTTTTTTTCAATTATCTTTTTCTACTTGGATAATCTACGCTAAAAAAAAGTATGTTTACCGTTTCTACGTTAAAAACAAGTAAGTCTAACCAAGGTACTTAAGATTTACTTTAGATTGGCGGATTTATATCTGTAAATTCTTTGACGAAGCATGTTGCTGATATTTTTTGTAAGTTTTGACGAAGCTTGTTGCTGATAAACCGTTGAAGCTCCTTAACGAAGCATGTTGTAAATAGTCTGGTGTAAATTTATAAAATAAATAATTTTCTTTACTTTAGATTGTAATTCATAAAGAACACCAGATATTTGACATCGGTGACTGATATAGGTGTTATATTCGCTTTAGGTGAAAGCTAAAAGCAAGTATCTTTAAGATACTTGGATTCACATAGAAGTAATGTTTTTGTTAACGTTAAGGGCATGTTTCTAATGAAAATTATGGTTTAATTTTCAGGGTTTATATAGTGTGAAAAGTTTGGTTGTGATAGTAGTTAGATAGTAAAGTTAGAGATTAAGTAGGATATTTTAAACCTAGATAGAAACAAAAAATATATAGAAATACGATACTTGTTTTTACCATAGAATGGTATCAATATTTCGATAAATCTACGCTAAATATTGTTTTTGCTTGTAAACATTTAAGTAGCAAATAAACGTATAAATTTTTACATACATTTATTTTGCCCATAAATATAAACGAACTACTAATATTTTTGTGTCTATAATTTCATATTTTAATGATACAAATTCTAAATTACCTTTTTTTTGTCTCTGTAAAATTTGGTAGAAATTAGATACATGCATTTGGCTTAGGGCAGCCGCATTGTGACTATTGTAGCGATTGTAGCTATATTGTAGTGACATAATAGAAACACCAACACTTCACAAAATGGGCGGCACGCCCGGCACGTGCGGCAGTGTATACACGCCTTTACAGCTCAAACAACCGAGAGCCATTAAGCATTGCTCCAACCATAGCATCTTCACGGAAACTTCTTAATTCTATTAAATCTCATAGTTTTCCGGATAACATTTAAAATCTTTTAGTTGTGAATTACAATAAATTTTTGATAATAGTTGTGCTTCCTTCCTTTTTACTATTTCGTACTACATTTTACCCGCCTCTCTAATCACGTAGTGTTCAAGATGATCGGTTCAGTAGTAGTACAACGTGAAAGCGTAATAAATAAACAAAATAACTTTCGCATTTATAATATTAGTTAGGATTTATTCGTATTTTTACTTATTACTTTGCATGTGAATAGAAAATATTCCGTTATTTTCAAAAAGGCGTATTTTTTTATACTGTTACCTCGGTTCAATCGAATCACCTTCAAAATCGTAAACAAAAACATAATAATCCGGCAGATCGCGTCTAAATGGCATGACCACAGCTCGCCACAGTTGTCGCCCGGCGGAGTGGGCATAAGGGGCATAAGAGACCTCCAGAGCCGTATTAGGGTTGCTACTAACAAACAATAATATATCAACAAGTGTTGGTAAAAAAACAGTTTTTTCTTCGAACGTACATACGTACATACATAGTACCTATCACGTCTTTTTCCCTTGCTGGGTAGACAAAGCCTAGGTCTATAAAACCCGAAGCCCAAGTTTAGCATGTTGGTGGGCATTCGGTGGAAAACGGAATCAAAACTGTGATGGATTGCACTGCATCGCCTATTAACATGATTCCTCGGAATTTTGCCATTTCCCTCAATCGGTTTTAACAATCTGCGCGGGAAGACAAGCAGCTGGAAAAGGAAAACACAGAATGTACCAGCAGCTTTTCTTCCCGCGCAGATCGTAAAGGCTGATCGAGGGAATAAGCGAAATTTTGAGGAATCATATAAGTAGGCGATGCTGCTAGCAACTCATCACTATTCTGATTCCGCTAAGCACCTGCACGCCCACCAATATGCTAAACGTGGCTTTTAGGTGGAATGGCGATATAGTGACTTGCAATATTATGCCTTAGACTCAATATACAGCGTGATTTTTAACCCCTTGCTATATTGAAATCTGGGAATCAGAATCCACAATGGAATATTGAACTGTAAGGAAAAAAGGTAAAAAAAAAAATAACCTTTCATAGAAATTCGTCCAACTAATCGGTGACTTTGTATGGGAAACATAATTTTCGTTTTTTGCCTTTTTTCTTGCAATTCTGTGTTCCATTAGGGATTCTGATTCCCAAATTTTAATATAGCTAGGGGGTTCAAAATCACGTTGTATATCTAGGCTCTGTCTACCCCACAAGGTAGAAAGTGATATTATGTATTAGGAATCATGGGCACCTGCAGAAATTCAAAGAGTCTAAAAATACCCTCTTTTAAATGGTAGACAACCCTAACCATCAGGGACCTTTGGGGACAGTAGACCCCTGCCCTCGCTAAACGGTCGGTAAGCAAGGGTGCAACCCTAATTAGTTAAAAATAAAATGCCCCTTAACGCCCATTTCACTTGTTCACTTAATTGAAACAAGTTTTCGTATGTATGAGTTTGGGCGTTTGGAAGTCAAAATTTTCTTCTTTCGATAGTTTTAATCCATTAAGCTTTAACAGTATTAACAATATATGGAGCAAATCAAGAAAACCTAAAATAAGTTTTTTTTTTCAAAAATTTCATTTCCGTGGCAAGAAAAATTTCATTTCCGTGGTTTTTTTTTTTTTCATTTTTTTTCCTTTTATCTTGCAATTCTGTATTTCATTATGGATACTGATTCCAGGATTTCAGTATAGTTCAGAGGTTTAAAATCACGCGGTACAGTTGGTTGCTAATAATCGTATACAGGAAATTAGGGACATGTGGCACTATATCGTGACGTCACATTATCTCACTGGCACTTTGGACGACAGATCCTACAGTATAAAAAAGAAGAGTAGGTTAGATCCACTGAAAACCATGCAATAGTCTATTAAACATGCCAACCATGCAATTTTGGTATTATACTCATATCATATCCCACTATTCATCCGACTTTTCTTTTAGCCTAGTACTAAAATTCATTTAGGTATCTAACTCAAAATTTAACAAAAGTCCTGCACAAGAGTAACATGTGCACAAACTCATCCATCCACTCTAATCCGTGTAATAGTCCGTTTGACCATACCGTGGTGCGACGCCTAAGTGATTGACTTTTCAATCTGGCTAATCGGCTTACGTCGCGGCCCCATGTTCGGGAGTATCGTGCTAATTGATTTAGAGAGCTAAGGTTCCCAAACTTTTTGTTTCCTGGACACTTATTTTCTAGCGACCCGGACCCCGGCTTCGAATAGTTGCAATGTACGTATAAAAGTTACTCTTGATTCACTCCATCTATTTAAAAAATCCACATCAAAATCCGTTGCGAAGTTTAAAAATCTAAGAATACATAGGGACAGACAGCGGGAAGCGCCTTTGTTTTATACTATGTAGTGATATTTTTTATTTCTAAGTACCATCATCAGGTTGGCATTTTATTTGGACAGTTATGGTACCTTAAGACTTTTTGCAGGTGCCGTTTGGCTGCCAGCACTCGTAGCATATCGCCTGCGACGCCGTTTATATCGCGCGATAAACTATCCATATCTCGCCCTTTAATATTACGGAAAACATGATGGCGATAGTCGATAAACGTAGTTGCGCGTGCCAGACTACGTGGCCTGCCCTGAGGGCCTGCCCATCCTTTTTATGGGTGTCATATTATATTTTTATTTGAAGCTAATAAAGCACTGAAACAACTAACATCACATGCAAAAATGTTCCCAAGTAGAATTGGTGGCACGACGGTAGCAGACTGAAAAACTGCGGATGCGAATAAGACACAGATCATAAAAAGGAATTTATGTTTCGAGGAATATGACCTCGCTGTGATGAGAAGACATAACAAAGATACTCAAAAATCCCTTTGATTTGTCAAAAAGGAAACAACTTTGAGCACCACTGATTTAGAGTGTGAGATTTTATCGATTGGACTATCTGTAGCGATGATCGGGAGTTTAGTTTCGTTGTAAACAAAAAGTAGATAAACGAACAGGTAGCCACGATGTAATTTTTCTTTGACAGACAACACGTTTTACCGTGGGCAATAATAATTTATTCTATTGCGATGTGAAAGCTTTTGTTTTTATTGATACTGAGGATAGGATATCTCAAGCATGAGACATTAAAAACTGGGTTATTATATTGGAGTTATAACGCTGGCCAGTTATGAAAAATTAATCTTATTAAATAATTGACTGTCAGTAAGTAATTATATTTTGGGAAAAAGCATGTCATGAAATGTTTTTAATAATATATTTAACAGTCAAGGGCGAGAAATGCAGACACATAGATTTTCTATTGTTATGCGGACCGATTGGCCCGCTTGGTGGTTGAGAGGTCAATATTTACAAATTCTACATTATATCCACTACGCACTACGCACAAATTATTATTAATATTAACTAAAATAGGAACGAGATCAACAGCCATTCTTCATCTATGCAAAAGATACCACGGATCTGTATTACAAATCTATTACACACTCTTTCCACCAGATACTTAAAATAATCTTAACTAAAGACATTATTAAATCTCGTGTGTCTTTGTCTTGCTACGTAATTTCCTAGACAGGGACAGTACTAGATTTGAGAAAGGTTTTAGTTAAAATCTATTAGAGTATTTGTGCGTTAACTCTTCAATTTTTAATTCAGCGGCGGCCTGAACCACTGCGAGGAATCTTTGAATCATTGTGAGGCCTCCGTTTTTGTTTTGTGAAATAAAATAAACTCTTCTTCGATGGCTTGGACACGTAGATGAAAAAGAGAAAGTATTTAACTTGTGACTTTTCTCAATCCATAGCCGGCTAATATTACCTACACTGATTATAACTAAGTATATACATTTTAACATAAGTTAAAAAAAATCTTGCCCATGTGGTGGCAAGAATCCTGACTGCGTTCCCCCGTTGGATAGCTATGCTATTTCGTTGGGCAAAAAAGCAGCCAGCCCTCTTATCACCGGCAGCCGAGATCCGCCGTGGGACAATCTCTTCAAAGAAACCCTGGGTCCCCAAGGCCCTAACATCTCTACGCCAAACGGCACAAATATATAAAAATATATAACCTGCTTAATTTGAAATAGAGCATTTAACAATTCCTACCTTGACTTGTGACTCCGTCATTCCCAGCGCATACGCCAGCTTCGCTCTCTCCGGGCCCGCCAGATATTTGGTCTGCTCAAAGGTCTTCTCCAGCGCGAAGATCTGCTGCCCGCTGAAGGTGGGCCTCGTGTGTTTCTTCTTGCCGTCCTTATCCAGGTGTCCGCCCTGGCCTGCGCATGCGCTGAGGGCTCCATTACTCACTGGAAGTAAAAATGACGTCTCAATATTTATTTCTCAAAACATACGATATGTAAAGTAAACCTTCTCCGATCTTTGAAGGGATGGTTCAGCCCGTCGATGTGAATAACTCTTCCTTTGGGATCAAAGTTGGGATCTCAAAAAACAGGCATTTTCAAACAAAAATGTTCGGTCGGTATTGGAACGGCGCAAAAATGTTGCGTTCCCAGCATTGGTCCCTAGGAAAAGTTGTTCATATCGATAGGTTGAATCACTCCTCCCAGCTTCGGACAGGGTTTCTTTGAATATTGTATAAAAAAAGGTTTGGGCGTCACAACTTTGTTTTGCGTTTTAGACCCATAAGTCATGACTTATGGTTGAGGTATAAGAGACGATATAAAAAAACTATGGCATAAATAAATGTTACTTTCTTACTCATATAATAACTAAAGCACAAACGTAGAAAACTTACAAGTACTTACTCTTATTAAATTAAGAAATTAAATATGGTGAAAAAATTCCATAACAGAGTATATTAAATAAGCATTGTGAATACAAAAAATAAAACACTTATAAAAATAAAACTCTCTAGTTCAAAATAAAAATAATATTTATTTTATATTTTTTTTTTAATTTTTATAAAACCTTTCATTTAAAAACCTTTGAGTAATTAGCATACATAATCAAAAGAAAACAAACACTTGGCTGACTAAAAGAGATCATTCAAGGGATAAGTCCTCCGTTGTACAAAGTTTATTTTTCATTGAAAAATGTTGTATTTTTTGTATTTTTAGTGTTCTTCCATGCTGGTCTGGGAGGAATGAAAAAACGTAGAATGTGCCAGCTGCTTCTCTTCCCGTACAGGTCGTAGAAGCCGGTCAAGGGAATAGGCGAAAATCTAAAGAATCATAACAATGGGCGATGCGGCTAGCAACCCATCACTATTTCGATTCCATTTTCCACCTTTACGCCCACCAACACGCTAAACGTGGCCTTTCGTACTTATGACAGTAGGCTCTGTCTACCCCGTAAGGGATAAAGACGTGATAGTATGTATGTATATGCACAATAAAGGAAATAACAACAACAGTCGATGCCAACAAATCATTGACGCTGTTCAAATGATCAGCTAAATGATACATTTTATTAATTCTATCTCCAGACTGACGTCCCTTGCGTCGACATTTTTATCATTATTTTCATTTCATTTTTTCTCCCCCTTCGCCCCCTCGTTGGATTACCATCTTGTTGAGTTTTTTAGGACAGTGGCGTCTCTATTCTGATTTGTATTGTTAATTCGTTAAAATTTTACTTTTGTCTATGTCTCCTGAAGATAGATCATATACATGTGACAGATAGATAATGACATGGTTAACACGCCAGCCTGCGACACGGAGTGCCCGGGTTCGATCCCCGGCCAGGTCAAGATGGAAAATGATCTTTTTCAGATAGGCCTGGGTCTTGGATATTTATCTATATATGTTATTGTTATAAAATATAGTATCGTTGAGTTAGTATCCCATAACACAAGTCTCGAACTTACCTTGGGGCTAGCGCAATCTGTGTGATTTGTCCGTATATATTTATTTATATTTATATGTAACTTAACCAACGGCGTTCCAGTGAAAATGTGACTCAGCCCGTCAAAATGAACAACTTTTCCTATATGACCAAAGCTGGGAACTCAATTTTTATACTAATTGCCGGGCCGGCCGAACACTTGTATGAATGTGTAATTTTTTCTCGACTGGGAACTCGATTTTTCCCCATTGGTCCCATGGGAAAAGTTGTTCATTTTCGGTTTGTTCATCCATACTTATTTTATGTACGGACTAGCTTTCGCCCGCGGCTCCACTCGCGTCAGTGTAGGAAAAGTATTGTTACCTCAGGAACATTACTTTTTCCCGGGAACAAGTTAAAAAACGGAGAAGGCTCCGTACCCCAGATAACATGTATGTTAAATTTTATGATGATCATTTAAGTAAAGAGGCGTGAAAGCGTAACAAACAAATAAAATCACTTTTGCATTTATAATATTAGTTAGAATCAGGATTTTACACTAATCGAAAAATTAATTGAATAGTGACAGAATTTGACAAACTCCTTTAATTAAGAATAAAAGCCTTTAAACTAAACGCGTTCTGTATTCAACTTTTATCCCATATTCAAATAAGAGGATAACTGAAGCGTGGCGAGCCTACCCCTCCCTCGGGAACGTCATGTCGGCGACGCCGCTTCATCAAAACATTTATACGCGATGAAAAATATCGCGATGCGATGTGATGGCTTTTTGTTTTGGTTTATGTGGCTTTTATTTTTCCGTCTCATCGCGGATATTCAGTTGGTATAAAGTTAATGGGCGATGAAATGTTGATATTTAACAAGTTATGTGGATGATATTTTTGACGACATATTATATTATGTCGGGGAAAAAGGATTGGCGTATTTGTATGGAGACTTTATCCGTTCATACAAAAGAGCTGTGACTTTAATATCTAATGTGTGAGACAAAAATGCTATAACGGATTTGTGTTACAAAAGGTTTATAAACATCAAAAGTTTTATTCGCGGCTTATTTTGTATTTTTCGCTTATTTATTAAAAGTGTAGATTTTTCCGTTAGTCTAATAAATTTTAACTGATCAAAAAATAATTGAAAAAAGTTGCAAAATATATTTTGTCATTTTATATTATTTTTTAAAATGTCACCTTTCCAAACCAATTAGATAAACACAGTATAACCGAATATCAGAGATGATATACCTATATATATCTATATTGTAATAGAGAACTAGTATCTTCTCTTAGTAATAGTACTCACCAGTGGTCGTTCCGAAACGCTAGTTGTATTTCGATTTTGCATATATTAAAAAAAATATATAAGAAATAAAAATATGACGTTTAAAAAGTGATACATGTATCCAATTTTGAATAAAAATCTTTGAATTTTTTACTTTTTTTGACTACGAATTTATACATAAAAATACAAAAAAACAACTTTTCCCTGACCCAACCCTATGTAATTTTGTGCAAAAAAGGTAAGTCTTGTATAAAAATAACATACCCACGTACATATATATATCTATATATTTTTAAGTTAAGATGTACAATCAGATATTTAAACTCGATTGATTAAATATAAATATAAATATATACGGACAAATCACACAGATTGAGCTAGCCCCAAAGTAAGTTCGAGACTTGTGTTATGGGATACTAACTCAACGATACTTTATTTTATAACGAATACATATATATAGATAAACATCCAAGACCCAGGCCAATCTGAAAAAGATCATTTTCCATCTTGACCTGACCGGGGATCGAACCCGGGCACCCCGAGTCGCAGGCTGGCGTGTTAACCACTGCGCCACAGAGCTCGATTGAAATCGTAATACGTAGATATAACTTATTATAACAGGAACCAAGTACTTATTTTGTAAGAAACGAAATAGTTTGCTATCTTCGATAGGTTAGATGAGTAAGTAATGAAAAATATTAGAGATAGAAGGAGAGAAGTGGCAAGAATTGAAAATTATAAAATATGCTTATTTAGACACTAGCTGTTGCCCGCGACTTCGTCCGCGGCAATTTCTGTTAATTATGAAAAATTAGTATAGATGAATAATTTTTCCCCGATTTCAAAATATTTTTTTATTGATGCTGCGCTCCTATTGGTCGCAGCGTGATGTTGTATAGCCTAAAGCCTTCCTCAATAAGTGGACTATCCAACACAAAAATAATTTTCCAATTTCAACCAGTAGTTCCCTAGATTATCGCGTTCAAACAAAGAAACAAACAAACAAACTTAACTTAACGAAAAGGAGGGAATACCAAAGAGAAGGTTAACATTTAAAAAAAATAAGTTAAACATTTAGTTCCCAGCATTGGTCCCACAGGAATAGTTCTTTATATCGACGGGCTGAATCACCCCTTTAAGAGTCCAGAACGATTAATTTTTCACCATGTATATACCTACTTGTATTAGTAACGAGTATGTACCTACAATAAAATAAATTATTGCCTACACTTACAGCATAAATCAGTGTAGAAATAAAAATAAATAATACAAAACAAGGCCGTATATGTTACCATAAATCTATTACTATAACCGATATATTCGGTACAAATATGTCGTAAACATACCTCTGGCAGTTACATTAAGCATTAATATTAATGTTAACATTAACCCTATGTCCACGGTCTACCTTATTACTTAAGTACCTATGTAATAAATATTTATTACCAACATTCATTTGGGTTAATTTACTAGGCATATAATGTAGTGCTTTACGTTTTATCTCGTACTAGCTGTTGCCCGCGACTTCATCCGCGGCAATTTCGGTTATTATGATTAATTAGTATAGATTAATAATTTTCCCTTCTTTTTTCAAACATTTTTTAATTGTTTCTTCGCTCCTATTGGTCGCAGCGTGATGTTTTATAGCCTAAAACCTTCCTCAATAAATGGAGTATCTAACACAAAAAGAATTTGAATCAGTAGTTCTTGAGATTAGCGCATTCAATCAAACAAACAAACAAACTCTTCAGCTTTATAATATTAGTATAGATTATTATAACAGTATCCAGGTAGATAAATTTATATTTTTAAAAATTATGGAATGTTAAATACTATCAAGCTTTTTTTTTCGAAAATAATAAACAATTAAAAGCAATACGCAATATAGTATCGTTGAGTTAGTATCCCATAACACAAGTCTCGAACTTACTTTGGGGCTAGCTAAATCTGTGTGATTTGTCCGTATATATTTATTTATTTATACGCGCTGGGTCTGCGTACTACTTCCAAGACTCCTACAAGTTTAAGATAATATAAAGAAAATAATTATTGTTTTGAAATTGATTTCATTTTTGAGAAAATCGCCGGCATACGAACTAATACACGGAGTCTCGCACCCAATAATAGTATTTTAACCCAATGTCCGTCCGTCCGACTCAGGGCTGTACCTAATTATCCGCAGTAGGTAGATACTTGGAATTTTTACAGAATGTATATCTTTTACCTATAGCTATAATACCAAAATAAAATTAAAACCTTAAGGAGGTCCCATAGAAGAAACTTTTTTGGTGTCATTCCTCGATTCTGTAAAGTTGCCAATCATTTATAACTGAGACGTCAAACCACAGATAATTAAGCAAAAAAGAACAGCAAAGAGTTTGGTTTACCTCACGTTTCCTTATGCGGATTTAGGTACCTAGTACCTACATCAAATCCACATGCAAAAAGGCGTGAAATTTGTTGTAAATATTGTAAAAAGTATGTGCGACTCGCACTTCGCCGGTTTTTTTTACACTGCAAAGTGTGATATGTGTGTGATGCATAAGTATGTGTGCTTAAGGCTAGTTTCCTGGGTCGTAATTATAACATAACAATTAGTCCGTCAGTTAGATAATCAAAAAATATTGGAAACGTATTTTTTGTTTTGTCAAATAAACAAATAATAATAAAGATAAAGCGCGTCAAAGTTCAGGAGTGAAGGCTCGTGACGTCAAAGTTTGCTAAAAATTGTAGCAAACTATGACGTCACACGGAACTTCAAAGGCCTATTATCTTTATCATTTTTTGTTTAATCGACAAAAGAAAAAATACATGTCCAATATTTTTTGAATATCTAACTGACGGACTAATTATATTTTTTTAGGAAACTAGCCTATTCATGCTACGATCGACATCTCGCACGCAAACTACACTGCTGTGTTGATATCAAATTTATGAATGTACTAGCTTTCGCCCGCGGCTCCACCCGCGTCAATGTCGATCCCTCGGGAATAGTACCTTTTCCCGAGATAAAAGGTAACCTATGTCCTTCTCCGTACTCCAGAGAACTTGTAAGCAAAATTTCATGATGATCGGTTCAGTAGTTACGGCGTGAAAGCGTAACAAACAAACAAACTCACTTTCGCATTTATAATATTAGTAAGGATTAGTAAGGATATCTTAATAATTAAGTAAATAGTAACGAAGCAGCAGTAAATAATGCAAGAAAAACACTCCTCACAATGATCAATACTCCGTTTACAGTCATTAAATAAGGGCAATGTAACTGAAAACAGGAAAACAACAACATCCAAAACAATTTCCACCCTAACTCCACGAAATACGGTTCAAATCACTTCATTTCCTATACTATACAGTGTGTAACCGACATTGTCTGGGTCAACTGCATTTAAATATAAACTCTGTTACGGTTGGTTAAGTATTAAATTCGATTGCGGACAGTTAGGTGAATTCAGTATTTGATCCGGTGTTTGCTGTTGGTTACCAACCTAATATAATGTGGACAATTTATACGATTCGAAATACAAACGTTGGTGTTCTGCAGTATTCTGCAATGGTGTCATATTATTATATAGTGGTACGTATTTAGGTAACGATTTTATTTGTTCTCGTACTCTACGACAATTGACGATTTAGATTCAATCCCCACAGGCAAATTTGTCTATGGTTCTGGATGAAATGCGAAATCTTATGTGTCTGTGTCGCAGTGTGATTATAGTAGTATATGTTCTTTGCTAGGTTCGAAATCAACTTACACTAATAAGTTGATTTCAAACCTAGCAAGAACAAATTCAGTTTTTTTTTTGAAAGGACTTTGTAACTAGCTCCAAGTGAGCTTTCGCTACTTCACCGGGCGTTTTCCAACTTCAGTCTTCCAACGCAACCCATTAGCTAGTTTTTACTATGGGGGTATCACTGTTTTTTTGTGTGATAACGTCTTATAAATAGATAACTCCGGCTGCACACACGATAAAGTGTCACGTTCCGTGTGGAAGCAAGAGCGTGGAACAAGCGTAGAGGCACGATCGGCCTAAGCGTTCGGCTTGTGACGCATCTACCTCTCTTCCACTGTTCACGTAAAATATCATCCGTAAACTGACTTTAGAGATAGCTATATTTTTTAGTTCATAATTATAATCATTTATTTCTTGGTTAAGACGAGGCCTCAAATGTTTGGTACCATCGCTCGGCAAAGGACTGATCAAGTGCGCGCAAGGGATAGCGCTTGGCGGTTTAGCCCGTGAATGATGAGATAGGAGATAGTCTCGAGTCGCTCAAAGAAAAAAACGTAAGCGCCAAATTCGTTATTTCTATTTTATATAAAATCAGACCGGTTAATTGTATTTTCATATTTACATTTTGATGAATTACTAATAACCTATCTTTTAGTCTAAAAATCATTATTTCATTCGTCGCATTTGAGCTACAATAACAAGAACTCTGCGAACGAAGACCATTTTTCAAAAAATATTTCTATCGAGAAAATTTTAACAAAAATTGTTTTCATCTTTAATTTTTAGAGATGAAATAGTCAAAAATCATATTACTTAGATTTGAAACTCCTAATTTAAGTATTTTGCGTGATAAATAAGGTTCAGAACGACCTTATTTACAGTGGTATCGCCTTAACATGTGTACAGGGTCAGTTGGTAAACATACCTATAACAGATTTATGCTCAACGTGCTTTACCTTTTGGCATACAAAGATATTTAGAGCTAGATATGTATATTATTATTACGTATTGTACGATTTTGGGTTCTATTTTTAAAATAATGATCAATTAGGGGATATTTTTTTTCCATTGCCATTTGCCTTCCCGTGTTATATACCGGCTAGGCTAAAACTAAGGAGACTCTGCCTTCGCCGTAAGAGACGAAAATGTGAAGCAATGTCCTTACCCGCCCAATTATCAAAAACATTATATACTCAACGGCCATATGTTTCTTTTAAACCCGCCATTTGCATTCCCTTGCGCACCTTCCGAAATTACATTCCCTCTCTATACACCGGCTCAGGCTCAGGAGGCTCTGTCTTCCCCGTAATAGATGAAAATGTGAAGCAACGTCCCAACCCGCCCAATTGACAAAGACATTATGTACCCAACGACCACATACACCTTTTAATTCCGCCATTTGCATTCCCTTGCGCACCTTCCAAAATTACATTCCCTCTCTATATACCGGCTTAGGCTCAGGCTCAGGAGGCTCTTTCTCCCCCGTAAGAGACGAAAATGTGAAGCAACGTCCCAACCCGCCCAATTGACAAAGACATTATGTACCCAACGACCACATACACCTTTTAAACCCGCCATTTGCATTCCCTTGCAGCACACCGTTCGAAATTACGTTCCCTTTTCTATATACCGGCTTAGGCTCAAGCTCAGGAGGCTCTGTCTTCCCCGTATAAGACTAAAAAGGGAAACAATGTTCTAACCCGCCCAATTGACAAAGACATTATGTACCCAATAGCCACATGCACCTTTTAAACCCGCCATTTGCATTCCCTTGCGCACCTTCCGAAATTACATTCCCTCTCTATATACCGGCTTAGGCTCAAGCTCACGAGGCTCTGTCCTCTCCGTGATAGATTAAAATGTGGAGCAATGTCCCTACTCGCCCAATTGACAAAGACATTATGTACCCAACGGCCATATACACCTTTTAAACCCGCCATTTGCATTCCCTTGCGCACCTTCCGAAATTACATTCCCTCTCTATACACCGGCTCAGGCTCCAACCAACCCGCCCAATTGACAAAGACATTATGTACCCAACGACCACATACACCTTTTAATTCCGCCATTTACATTCCCTCGCAGTGCACCGGCCGCACTTTTTGTGACGCCATATTGCGCATGCATTATGCAGTATTTGTGATATTGTCTCGGGTTGGACGCCAACTTGCAGTTTTGTTCAATAATATCGCGAGTAACGCAGAGTTATGCCGATGGACAGTTTTCGATTTGAATACTCTGCCATTTAATCTTATTTTCTTCTTCTTATCGTGTCGACTCGGGCGAATTTAATTTGTGTTGACCAGAACTCTGCCACTGATACAGCGTTATCAGTGGCTTTGTATACGTCCATTGTTGCATTGTATCTTATTTTGAAAAACACAAACATATTTTCCATCTACGATGTTTAAGCTGTCGCGGTCACAATCACTAGGTCTTGCATTACAGCTGCTATCTTCACAGACTAACAGTGATAACAGTGAGTATGGCAACTGCAATATTGACAAACTATAAGACAAATATCAAAAATAATCGCGGCAAGTTCCATAGTTACAATAATTATATTTACGATAACTTAAAATGCATATAAGTATGTGTGTTTAAAGTATAAGTTTATACTTACAGATATTGTTATAATATGTGTATTTAAAAATATGTGTATATTCATACAGTAGTTGATTTGATGTCCATCTGCCCTCCATAAGCAGATCCATAACTGCCGAAAAATACCAATGAAAACCAAATTCCCGCACTAGAAATTGAATCCAGACCTTTTTGGTTTGCAAATTAGCATATTGTTAACCATTGCGCACCGAAGGCTGTCATTTCTATATGTATAGATTTTTATTCCGATCCTCAGTAATAAGAAATAATGTTGTTAAACGAAAATGAGAAAGTTGCTCAAAATCCTACTCAAAGTACTCGTAAACGCTCTAACGTTGTTCAGCATACTTAACAAAGTATAATAACGGTAACGCGACATTATTTAATCTAAGTTTACTGTACACGTGGTGTTGGTTACGCTTCCCAAACTACACATGAGGAATTCCCGCGCCAAGAGTAATAATTAAAACTCATGAGCATAAGTTACCACAGCATAGTAATAACAGTAGGTGTAGTTTGTTATGTTTTTGGAAGGTGGTTGCAAGTTGGGCTGAAAACCTACTTTTCGTTATTGTCTAAGGCACTTTAACTGCATGTGGTCCAAAGCCTGGTAAAGTAAATCTTTCCAACCGCTTCTCAAAAGACACTTTTTCATTATTTGTTATAGAGAAAATAATTTATTCTTAAATTTAAAGCCTAATTCTTTTATTCAAGTAATGCTGTGGCTGAGGATAACGATTATTGTTTTCTCTAAATCCTGAAACTAGGCGCGCCGTGCATGGCAGAATAATAAAATAAAATGGGCAAAAATACTAACTCAATGGCCACACTGTTAGACTCATCAGTGTTATTATAAAAAAACAGTAAACCCCAGGTTTAGACCTGGTCTACCTTAGTCCGAACTAGCGTTGGATCAACCTAGGTTTAGCAAATTAAACTTTGTTTCATTACAAAAAGTGAACTAAGTCAAGACTAACTTAGACCTGAGACGATCTCTGGATGATCTAACGGAAGCAGGATTCATTCAATCATTCGTTCAGTATGCTACTACTACGTTCCGATCTTCTCTAATATTAAAATAAATAATAACATTTATTGTTTGAAACTAGTATAAAACTAAAAATAATAAAATTGAAATGGAGAAACATGTTTATTTATGTCATAAACGATATATTCAGTGGTCAGATAAAAAAATCATACTATAAACAAAACGATTTAATAATTTTACAAACCTAAAAAGGAACGCGAGTGCGGTTGCGGCTGAAAACTCAAGGTTTGTTTACAAATATGATTGTAAAAAATATATTTTTATTTAATGAATTAACGGTGCAGTGTGTCGAAAGTAATTGTTTTAAAGTTGCTGTGAGATAAAATTTACGTGAATAAAGTAAAAGTGAATATAGTGTAAAAAATTGTTTATATTTGTACAAACTATTATTTCCTAATATGAAATTAAGGTTCCTCAAAGTCATTGTTTTGTGGCGGTTGTGAAATATAAATGACGACAAAAGCGTTGAAAATAATCTAATTGAATGTTTTGATATGTTAAAATGCAAATAATTAAAATATTTTTTCATAATTATATGTGTTGGTTTTATTCATTTCTTCGCGTTTTCCAGGTTTTTGCTCATTAGGGTAATACGATTTGACAAAGATTTTAGCATCAAAGCATTTATTTTGGTGAAAAGTGACCTATTTGTTGGTAACAATTTTGTTACCAACAAATAGGTTATTACTAGAGTTATACTAGGGAATTGAAAGTTTATCTTTAGACCTAGGATCATCTATGGCTTAAACGATAAACCTCGTTTTATAATACGATTTTCCTTAGTACTTGACTTGGACCCCGGCTTAAACCTGGTACTAACTTTAGTCCTTGTTTTATAATAACACTGATGATGTTTAGACGGGATGATCAAACCAAGGTTTATTTGGGACGAATATATATCGAGTTATATGGAGAAAAATGAAGTAAAGATGGTCTTATTTTTTTTACAATAATAAATAAGGGTCTTAAGACAACTGTAACGAAGTTATTGATATCTATAAAATTCTGGCGCTGTCATTTCAGAGACCTATCTTGTGCATAACAGTCTAATTTACGTACTGTTCCCCTTTTACTGTGGCAATACTTCACGCACCTCAATTATTTTGCGGTCACTTTCAATTTTCAACTTTACGTGTAACAACATAAGAAGCAAAAGTTGCCCTTACGCTCCCCGGTGGGAGGGTAAATGAGTAGGATTTATTTGTACACGATAGAGCGCAGATTTCGTGTGGTAAGGCGTGTAGCGATGGGATGAAAACGTAACACGTTTCCTTATTGTATTGTTATGGAGGCTCGTAGGTATAAAGCCTTATTTTATGTGTAGCAGTGTTATGAAACTTTTGGATAATCCTACGTGATAATAGAGATGTGTTTTATTGTCTGTGGAAGTTTGAGATAATATTGGGTACAAGCTAAGTGTATAAGTATCTATAAGATGTGATTTTTCTTATTCTTGTTAAAGAAGAGCTCAGCTCTCGTCTGCGAAGTAACTAATTACTTCGACGTAAGCTATCCTGATTAAAAATTAATATTTTTTTAATCGAAATAAAAAAAGGAGCCGGTTATTATTTCGATGTTTTTTTTTAATGTTTGTTGCCTCAGAACTCCGTCATTTATGAACGGATTTTTTTGGCTTGAATGATTATTATAAACCGAAGTAAATACATCTGCAAGATTCTTTATTATTTTTAAGTCTTATGAGAAAACAAATTATATTTATAAATTCATACTATGAATGTACATCATTTAACTTCTCGCAAAATCCAATACAATACATACATAAAAAATTATAAGTATACAAAATATTAACAAATCATAGAGTTACATTAGATCATCGCCTTAGACCATAAAAATATTTCAGCACATCCTTCTATTTCATAAAAGGGACACCCTAAAACACCCTAAAGCCTACACCCCTTTCTCTCCTCGTTACTTGGAATGGAGCCGGTGTCCCCAGGGAAGGGGTTTTAACCACACGCGCACAGATTCGGGACAGCCTCCTAATTGTTATTTGCTGTTTTAGAGTCGCTTTGTTTTAATGTTTGTTGAACTTCAAATGAAGTATAAATTGGGCTTGTAGGTTTTGTATGGTTTTGGGGTATATTTTGTTTGCCTTTGCATAGGCTGATAATACAATGCTTTATTCAATTTGCATATCTGTTTTTTTGTCTTGATAACGTCCGAAACTGACTTTACAGTCAACCAATATTTCATTATGACATGGAACGGCAAACGAGCAAGCGAGTCACCTGATGGTAAGTGATCACCGCTGCCCATAGACAACTACAACACACGGGGACAAGAGCGTTGTCGGCCTTTCAACTATGTTTGTTTATCGCCTCCGCTTTAAACATCATCATCATCATTTCGAGTAGGTGTCACAGTCAATCGACCATGCACACCCTGGTGTAAGAGTTCTTCGGAACCGCCTCTCGGCCTCTGACGTGGTTCCTTAAACGACTTCCAGATGGCAGCCGGGACCACCGGCTTAACGTGCCTTCCGAAGCCCGGAATCATCTTTATTATCAGACAATCAGGTGATTCACGCCTGCAATGTCCTAACCAAACTGGAAACAACTAAACAAAGTATGCTTCTGGTGGGAATCGAACCCACGAACCCCGGGTCAACAGGCAAACGCCTTAACCACTGGACCACGGAGGCTGTTGTCCGCTTTAGACGTATCATTATAATTAGAGCAAATCTAAAAAAAGAAAAAGCATTGTTGTTGAAAGTGGAACTTATTTGTAGGTCTATCCTTAAGAAAAATAAAAAAACAATGGCTGTCTGTAAAATCGGTTTACGGACGATAAATCTGAATGAAATCCATAGAAGGGAGGTAGATGCGTCACAAGCCGATTGCTTAGGCCGATCGTGCTTCTCTATCGCTTGTTCCGCAATCTCGCACACGGAACGTAACACTTCTTCGTGCGTGCGCTCATCGATTTATAAGACATTTTCACGTCAAAAAAAAATACTTATATTGGTAAACCAGTAATATTACAGTACGTATTAATTCATTCACAAGCTAATAGGATTTAGCCTATAAACTTGTGTTGTAGTAACACACGCAAACCGTATTTATACGTTTTGTCTAAAATTTGTTTGGCGAGGGTAAAAGTAAAAGGAATCAAAGCAATAACTTATGTGTTATGCGTATTATATGTCATTTGGAGAGATAGAAAGTTAGTGGCTTTCTGTTTAATCAATTTTGATTTAAAAAACAATACTACCTAAAATAGCATTGGCTAGCCAGATAGCACAATATCTTTGATGTTCTCCGCTACATTCAATAAAGGTTATGAACAAATGTCGCCGTGTCGCCGCCATATTGCGATGTCCTGAAAATGTAGCGCACACACTTACGACTGCTTTTTAAACACCGTTTACACAGTAATAAAAGTTATAATCTTGAGTGCTGATTTCCTCGTGATATTTCTTTTTACAACTCCAAGCTATCCGCTTGAATTCTACCGCTTCATTTGAGTCATGACTCATGAATGAACGCTAGCAGAAATATCTTTAATTTTCTTGGCTACATTTATTATAGGTTGTGAATAAAAGATGCCGAGTCGCCACCATATTGTGTAACATTCGCGATGTTATGCAAATGTAACACTCACTATTACTATTGCGTCAGGTAATATTAACGTTTCACCGGTAAGTTTCTTTAGTATGGAGAATAAGTGAATAATCTTTAGTATAAGTGAATAGTAATTTTAGCGCTAAACCAATACTAATATAGATTTAAAAGTATTTAATAATATTATAATTAATAATCACCCTGAAATGAAAAATTATTTGTTTTATTTCTATAAAAAAGCATAAATATGTTATTTATACAAGAAAACAAGAAAATATATATAATTAAGTATATGTATTTTTTTACTACTTTAAACCTTTGAGTGCCTTTCTACAGCCAATTAATGTATCTAGTATGTTATTGTTTGAAAAGTCCTGGATTTCCAAATAAAAGAAAGAACCTAAAAAATATCTAGCAGCCATATTTTTACGCCCAAACCTTTTGTTATATTGTAACCCTGAAATTGAGGCACTGTGTTTTACTGGCTAGCGACTTGCGACTAATCGCAAACGTACGCTCCGTTATCTTCTGCCGACAGGTGTCGCACGTGTAAAGCCCATATGGAGCCCTATCTCTATATTACTCGCAATGGCTTGTACACTCGACTTGTATCGTATGATTATTGTGATTCTTGTTGTGATATGAATACTAAATGTTATCCGTGAACACAATCGTGTCTATTTAGCGGTTTGTTAAATGAGGAAGTCATCAAAATATCTGCATTAACTATAAACAAGCAAATATGTTCTTTATCTAAATGAAAATAAAAGGCAGGCATAAAATAAGTACTAGGAGTGCTAAGTACCTTAACATTTAAAAATATTACCAGCCTTATCCTTACTAATCCTTATCCTTGTCCTTACTAATTTTATAAATGCGAAAGTGAGTTTGTTTGTTAATTTGTTTGTTTGTTACGCTTTCACGCCGTAACTACTGAGCCGATCATCATGAAATTTTGCATACATGTTCTCTGGAGTGCGGAGAAGGACATAGGCTACCTTTTATCCCGGGAATAATACTATTCCCGAGGGATCGACATTAACGCGGTCGGAGCCGCGGGCGAAAGCTAGTTAACTATAAACAAGCAAATATGTTCTTTATCTAAATGAAAATAAAAGGCAGGCATAAAATAAGTACTAGGAGTGCTAACTACCTTAACATTTAAAAATATTACCAGCCTTATTATAAATAAAACGTTATCAAAAGCATTCTATAAATATAACCAATACAGGACCCCAGAAAAGAGTGGTACTTTTATAAAACTGTTAAGTAAAATAACAAATCTTTATTCTACCATGTTTCCCGCGCGAGAAAAGAAAAAACCTAGAATGTACCCACGCAGATTGTAAACGCCGATCGAAGGAATGGGTAAAAATCTGACCAATCATTATGGGCGATGCGGCTTACAGTTTTCCACCTTTATGGCTTTTAGGTCTTAAATACCTGGGCTTTGTCTACAAGGGAAAAAGACGTGATACCATATATGTATGTACAAATCTTCAGCTGTAAATCAAATTTTCCTGGACTATCATTAAAATATTAATACATAGTGCGGCCCGCGTCTGTTGATACTGCCTCGTTTTTGCCGCCCATCTGCGCCCGTATAATATCACTTTGATAACTTTCCCGTTTTTGCGAAACATTGTTTTGATTATGATACTTTATAAGGGACGAACGTCTGTCGCCGGCGATGATGTCGATAATGTGTGTTATATAAAGTTATGTAATACGCATAGTTTTCTATCTATTTCTTTGTGAGAAACCGAAGATTATAATAGAGATAAATATAACGGATAAATCACACAGATCGAGCTAGCCCCAAAGTAAGTTCAGTTGTGATATGGGATACTAACTCAACGATACTATATTTAAAACAAATACATAACCAGATCAATCTGAAAAAGATCATTTTACATCCGGAGGTCCCGAGTTCGATCTCAGTCAGCCGGCCTACTTACTCACTCAGAGGCCAACGTTTAAATAGTCACTTCAAAATACATTGCGGGTTTCGTATGATTAACTATGTTTATTTAAGATATATAAAACGTAATGTGTTTTGAAATGACTCAAAACGTTGTACCTAAGTTAGCAAATAGGCCGGTCGAGGTCAAGATGAAAAATGATCTTTGTCAGATTGGCCTAGTCTTGGATGTTTATCTAAAATATAGTTTATTTGATTTAGTATCTCATAACATAAGTCTCGAACTTACTTGGGGCTAGTTCGATCTGCGTGATTTGTCCGTCATCATCATCATCATTAGGTCCTTTTTAGTCTCCACTACAGGAGCACGACTCTCTCTGTACTACTTGGGCCATACTTGGCCAGATCAGCCAGAGGACTTGGCCTACACTCTCTATGCTGGCCAGACGGGTTGGAGAGGTCTCTTAGATGTTTATAAGCTTTGTTGTTGTATTTCCTAAGTCACCTTCTACGACATCCACGGGAAGACTTGGAGTGGCCCTATTCTACTCTGCCGGATACCACACGGCTAATTTGTCCGTATATATAAGTATTTATTTAATTATAGATCCTGATTCTATAGAAAACCAATTCCTATCGATATAAGGATAAATATAAAACCAAAAAATTAACCCTTAAACCAGACTCAACATCACATATAACCAAAACTAAACCTCGTAACTGAAAAACTATTCAACAGTATTGAACTAGCACATTGGGAGAGGAAATTTAAGCCACCATATGCAGCGGGCGGCCACAGGGAGGCAATAAGGGGCGGGTGTAATTAAAAAAATATGTCCCACTTCATTGAACGACCACAGCGCGTGCCTTATTTTGGAAATTCTAAATGGCGGGCGGATTTCATACACTGCTTTTTGTTATTGCTATATGAAGGGTTGGATTCTATTTTGGGAGCCTTTGTTTATTTGTTGACGTAAATATGGTGTATATACTGCAAGTGTATAATATAGGTTTTATATTTTATTAGAGATAATAATCTCTTCCATGCTGGTCTGGGAGAAAAGAAAAACGTAGAATATGCCAGCTGCTTCTCTTCCCGCGTAGATAGTAAAAGCCCATCGAGGGTTTGGGTTAATGCGGCTAGCAACACATCACTATTTTGTTTCCTTTTTCTATCTACACGCCCTCCAAAATGCTAAATATGGCCATAAGGTCTTGTAGACCTAGGCTTTGTCTGCCCCGCAAGGGAAAAAGACGTGATAATATGTGCTTCTCTATCACTTGTTTCGCGCTCTAGCTTGCACACGGAACGTGACACTTTTTCGTGCGTATAGTCGGCGTTCATCGATTTATTAGACGTTATCACGGCAAAAACAATCAAATGAGGCTATGATTTAAATACTATTTCAATTGTTAGAATAACAGCCTCCGTGGTCCAGTGGTTAAGGCGTTTGCCTGTTGACCCGGGGGCGTGGGTTCGATTCCCACCGGAAGCATACTTTGTTTAGTTGTTTCCAGTTTGGTTAGGACATTGCAGGCTTGAATCACCTATTTGTCTGATAATAAAGATGATTCCGTGCTTCGGAAGGCACGTTAAGCCGGTGGTCCCGGCTGCCATCTGGTAGTCGTTAAAGGAACCACGTCAGAAGCCGAGAGGCGGTTCCGAAGAACTCTGACACCAGGGTGTGCATGGTCGATTGACCGTGACACCTACTCGAAATGATGATGAATTGTTAGAAGAAAAATACCTAGATATATTACGTTTTCATATTTCTGCCTTACGCGAAGGAAGTAGAAGAAAGTCAGAGCTTAGAGCTCAATAAGGCTATTAGCCAGAATACGCATCTCAAATCCTATCCTTAGCAGTCAGATATAGCTTCCTTTAACTATATCGATCCCCTTTTATTTCAACTACGAATAAGTTCAAGTTTGTTGTTTAAATTTCAAAGACAATTTTACAATCTCAATTACCGTCCCATAGCAATTTTCTCAAAAATCAGTGTAAACAATTACTCGAGGACTTAACCCAAGCAATTATACTTCGGTCGCGTCTCGTAATGAAATTAAATTAAGAATAACATAATACCGGCAGGCGAGGTGGCCGCATTTTCGCGTTTGGCCCCCAGCCGGCCCTGGGGGGGGGCGAAATTTCGCCGCAACCGCTTGTTGAAATTTTTTCATAGACTTTGTAAATTTTGTTGCGATAAAATCGTTAATGTTCCTCTAGGTTTGTATTTGTTTCATAAATTTTTTATTCTATTTTATGTACGTATTGTTTAATTGTTTTTTCACATAACCGTGTTGTTTGATGAACCGTTTTTATTTATTTATTAATAAAAATCATAAATTAAGCGAAAATATATTAAGGGCTGGCTCTCAAGGTCAAAGATATGCTTTAGTAGCAAATTAAATTTTAAGAAATCTACACGCTAGTTTAGTAAGTTTATTTTAGTGTTTTCATAAGTACAAAATAATTTGCCTTGTGGTTTTGAATTGAGCCGTGTGGTTTCCGCCAGAGAGCCGTGTGGTGTCCGGCAGAGTAGAATAGGACCACTCCAAGTTTTCATATGGATGTCGTAAGAGGCGACTTAGGAAATACAAGCTAAACAAAGCTCATAAACATCAATGAGACCTCTCCGACCCGTCTGGCCAGTGAGGAGAGTGTAGGACAAAACCTCTGTCTGCTCTGGCCAAGTAAGTATGGCTCCGGTAGTACAGAGAGGGTCATGCTCCTGCAGTGGAGACTAAAAAGACCTGATGATGATGATACAAAAAAAATTTTTTTTTTTTAAATTGATAAATTTGCCGTTTTGATTGTCTACGTCAATAAGTAAGTATCCATAATAGCAAAAAGTTGTACGCCAAGAAAGTGCTTTTTTGATCATCATCATTTCGAGTAGGTGTCACAGTCAATCGATCATGCACACCCTGGTGTCAGAGTTATTCGGAACCGCCTCTCGGCCTCTGACGTGGTTCCTTTAACGACTACCAGATGGCAGCCGGGACCACCGGCTTAACGTGCCATCCGAAGCACGGAATCATCTTTATTATCAGACAATCGGGTGATTCAAGCCTGCAATGTCCTAACCAAACTGGAAACAACTAAACAAATCATGCTTCCGGTGGGAATCGAACCCACGACCCCCGGGTCAACAGGCAAACGCCTTAACCACTGGACCACGGAGGCTGTCCTTTTTTGCTTTTTTGATAACATGGTGTTTTTTGCGTTTGTTTTTCCAAAATTTAACTTAAGGACCCTACTTCTTCGTTCGCGCGGCACACTTAAATCCACGTACTATAACTCCTTAGGCCCAATAAAGGTTTTTGAATCATCATCATCATCAGGTCTTTTTAGTCTCCACTGCAGGAGCCCTCACTGTACTATCGGAGCCATACTTGGCCAGAACAGACTAAGGATTTGGCCTACATTCTCTTCGCTGGCCAGACGGGTTGGAGAGGTCAGCTTTGTTTAGCTTGTATTTCCTAAGTCGCCTCTTACGACCTCCATGGGAAGACTAAATTTAAATAAATTTAATTTTGTATAAATTAATTTATTTGCTATCATCATTTAACATGATGTTTTGTTCCAAAAATGTCTTTACTTTGGTACTGATTGGCTGCGAATATAATGTTATTGACTATTTGGCAAAGAGTCAAAAGTCTGTTTTTAACTGAAAAACATTGTAATTGATTTCCTTCTCATGTTTCGTTACCTTCAAATACTTGTAAATAGTATTGTTATACATATGTAAGTAGTATAGAGGTGAGCTCCGTAACGCAGTGGTTAACACGCCAGCCTGCGACACGAGGGTGCCCAGGTTCGATCCCCGGTCAGGTCAAGATGGAAAATGAAAATGATCTTATTCAGATTGGCATGGGTCTTAGATGTTTATCTATATATGTATTTGTTATAAAATATAGTATCGTTGAGTTAGTATCCCAACAAGTCTCGAACTTAATTTGGGGCTAGCTTAATCTGTGTGATTTGTCCGTATATAATTATTTATTTATTATATGTTTTATTTTGTGCCTATGACTTCACAGCATAGTCTAGAAAGGGGGATTTCGGCTCCTCAATGAGCGAATGGGGTGTTATTGCGTCGCCTGCGATAAACGTTTTAATAAAATTATCCGCTGATCCCCACTCGAGCTATCTGGCCTATTTAGCTGACTGAGATAATGGGATATTATGCTTGTCGATTCATGTTTGCGATTTGATTAGCGTGCACAAAAAATATTAATGGCATGTTAAACTAGCTTTTGCCTGCGACTTTGCCGCGGGCTTCTTCGGTTTGAGTTTTATTATAATTGTAATACATACATAGGTACCTAGTATCACGTCCTTTTCCCTTGCGGGGTAGACGAAGCTCAGGTTTTTAAAACCTAAAAGCAACGTTTAGCATGTTGGTGGAAAATGGAATCTAAATAGTGATGGGTTGCTAGCCGCGTCGCCTACTATATGATTAGTAATTGTATTATTATGTTAAAATGGCCAACATAATATCTTCAAATTACTGATAATAATGAAAACAAATGGTTACAATTATATTTTTTGAAGGGATAAAATATACACACCTACCAAACCTGGTTTTGACTATTCGGGCGTTCAGCAAAAAGCACACTTTTCCACCTTAGAGACGAAATTTATATGCAGTGGCATTGGGTTTAAGTTATTTACTTTTTATGACTGTTTTAGAAAACCAAAAATCTGGTAACCCTGAAACTTTCAACATTTTCATTCAAGGTCCTCTGTGGCCCAGTTTTTTGCTAGTTCCTTTGAATCGCAGGGTCCCAGGTTCAATCCCCGGTCATGATGGAAAACGATATTTTTCAAATTGGCCTGGTCATTAGTTGTTTGTCTATAAGTATATCGGTGAGTTAGTATTCTACGACACAAGTTCACAACTTACTGTGGGATCAGCTCAATCTAATTGAATGATTATATATTTAAAAAAAAAAGTCTGTTTTGATCTGGGAGGCATTTCAAATTCCGGCTCTTTAAAAGTAAACCAAGTCATAAAAGTGGTAACGCGTGCATTTTTTCAACTGTATGTTACAAATATAAAAAATCGTATCAATCTTGATGGAAAATAAAAACCTACTTACTTACCACCTTTGTAAGTCAAACCGACTGTTTGTAGATTATTTTATCCCCATAAAAATATTCCCATTTGAAATACTTGTATTTTCTTTGCCTCTATTCATTCTTCGGCCTTTACTTAATCAGGGTTAATTGCGTATTCCTGGCCGGCCACGGAACCATTTATTTTGTCTACTCGCAGCCTACGGTGAGATAAAAATATCGCAGGTTATAACATACTTGATTCTTCCTTTCTACATTATAGTATTTCAAGTAGGTACCTAGTACCAAATAGCCAATTTAATTTAGCACCAAATAGCTGATTAAATTTATGAATTATAAAGATTTTAGAGCAGATTAGAGAGTGTAGGCCAAATCCTCTGTCAGCTCTGGCCAAGTATGGCTATGGTAGTACAGAGAGAGTCATGCTCCTGCAGTGGAGACTAAATAGACCTGATGATGATAATGATGATGAAAGATTGGCAAACAGAGGATCCTCTTCAGTATTTTTCTTTTCCCTATTTAAAAGCCTAGCTCTTATCGGTTAACATTTAAGGCAATAAAACAATTAGCCGAGGATAGAGTAAATTGTAATCCCTCCAGTAATTTCCTACAACACGCTTATTAAACGATTTTTTTTTAAAATACTGTTCTTCGTCCCTCTGTCACTCAAGATTATGTTAGTATTCTTACGTAGTAAACAAAATTGTTATTTTCGTTGTGACAACAATAATATTTGTCTAATCTAAATATTTCATAATTATATAATCCTTATCCTTATCCTTACTAATATTATAAATGCGAAAGTGAGTTTGTTTGTTTGTTTGTTTGTTACGCTTTCAGGCCCTAACTACTGAACCGATCATCGTGAAATTTTGCATAGAAGTTCTCTGGAGTGCGGAGAAGGACATAGGCTACCTTTTATCCCGGGAAAAACTACTATTCCCGAGGGATCGACATTAACGCGGGCGGAGCCGCGGGCGAAAGCTAGTTATATATAATCATATTAACATAAATAAACAGATCAGGTAACGGTAAATTGGACATGACGGCAATATCATTGTCTAACTAAACCTATATTTAACCTAAGTACTAGAATAATGACGCATATTTGAGTAAAATCATATTACGCGTATTATGAGCGATACGCCGATATTAAACGCGTAATTGTGTGATCTCTCCACTCGAGATACGCTATCGCCTTAATTATGTTTTCCGAACCGCTGTAAATATTATTAGCTTTTACGTATTAAAAACTAGCCTTTGGCCGCGGCTCCGCCCGCGTTGATGTCGATCCCTCGGGAACAGCAGAATTTCCCGGAATTAAGGGTATTATGTCCTTGCCCGGGCCTCAAACTACCTACATACCAAATTTCATTAAAATTGGTTGAATGGTTGAAGCTTGCTTTTCACGCTTCAACTGACAGACAGACTGAGTGACTTTCGCATTTATAGGGGCCTCCGGCTATCTCACTCACTATCGAACGAAGCATAGAAGCGTTAAAGCTTCTACTCAGACGTCGATTTTCTGTAAGAGTGTGGTACTTCCCCGGACAAGCCGGCCCATTCATACTACTACCAATTTATTTTGCCGGTAGCGTGGCTCTACCACGACTAAATTTATATATTATGGTATGTACGGAACATGCGTGCTTCGCGAACTCGATCTTTTAGTAATTGGTTATCATCATTCCAGCCGCAAGAAGACAAAAGCCACTCCCAAGGATTCTTCATTGTATGGGAGGATATTACCTTCTCGTCACGCTTTTTGGGTGTGTTGGTGTTGCGGCCACTGGCAACACCGGACGTTGCGGTGCGGTGCGGTGCGGGGCCGTGGATATACGTTACTACACAAAGGACCTTTGGGCCTAGCCATCGACACGGCACGACACCGTTTAGTCATATTTTTGTGAATTCTAATACATCTGCTACCAATGCTACCATACACAGCGCCTTCTAATTGATACAGCCCTAACCCAGGAAAACCTACAGTAGCTGCTTCTACCGAGCGAAGTTTCTTTGGCTCCTTGTGCTTCTGACGATGCTGCACATCAGAAGCATTTTTAAGTTGGGGAGGGATAGGAATTTGTTGCATTTGCTAAGGCAATGAAGGCATTGGGATACTATGTACTCACTACGCGGATGAATGGGGAAAAAGCAAGCAGCAACTCGGGGGCCCAGGACGCGCGTACCAGACGCCATACTTGCAACTACAGGACAGGTAGTTGCGGATGACACCCCCAGCCATCAAGCTCTCTAGCTTATTCTTGTGACTTATTCCTTAAACATTGTATCTTATGATTTGCGCACAAAGAAGGTGAAAAAAGTTATCAGGTCTCACACATTTCACCAATCCCGGCTTTAACAGGATGAGCCTGACGCAGATAATGAGATGTAGGTATGAGGCAGATACAGGTATTATTATCTCAGCAGATTGAGAGAAAGAGAGAGAATACAAAAGGTACTATATTTTAATTAACAGGGTACACTTATGAAACTGTTCAAGTTTATATAAAACTAGCTTTCGCCCGCGTCAATGTAGATCCCTCGGGAATAGTACTTTTGCCTGGGATAAAATGTAGGGGAAAAGGGGGTAATGGGAGTCACTTAAGCGAGCAATCAAATAAAAGCTTATTTCGAAATAATATCGTGATTAAAATTGTTTAATAATAGACTTTACTTATTTATCTACTAGTTGTTATCACTTTTCACCACTTTGGGAATCAACCTTGGATATATTTCCGCGTTTTAAAAAAAAACAAGTTTGACTCCCATTGTAGTAACCTCAGTACAATGGGAATCAGACATGTGGGAAATCAGAGTCAAACAATCGCAGACATTACATTCGGCAGTATACCATCCAGTGCAATCACCAGTTGATCAGCTAGCCTATTTGGTTTTTCTGACTTGTAATATCGGCATCTATAAGCGAAAAAACATAAGAATATTTTTTGCGGGTAATGGTAATCACTAGCAGGCCCTTTGGCTCCCATTACCCAAAACCTATACTGCATGTTAATTGTAAAATTTAATAACACAAAGTTAATTTAATCGCAATTTAATATGCTAATTTAAATTTTGAATATCAAGGATAAATCTATCCATAGTTATTAATTTGGTACAGCTACAACGTCTATACTCACCGTTAATGTTGTTTTGACGAAAATTTACACCGACGAGGCGTGAAAACGAAACATAATTGTCACTCAAAAACGCGTGGAGCTACTAGCGCGAGTCATTCGTACAATGGGCATCGGGTACAGAGCAAGCTGAACATGTCATTTACCTAGATATCGAACGTGTAGTTTTGCTTAGAGGCACCTGACCCCGATTGCCCGCTGACTCCCATTACCCCTTTCTCCCCTACCTTATGTCCATCTCCGTACTCCACAGAACTTGTATGCAAAATTTCATGATTTACGGTTCAGTAGTTACGGCGTGAAAGCGTAACAAACAAACTCGCTTTTGCATTTATGATCAGACAATCAGGTGGTTCAAGCCGGCAATGTCTTAACCAAACTGAAAACAACTAAACAAAGTATGGTTCCCGTGGGAATCGAACCCACGACCCCCGGGTCCACAGGCAAAACGCCTTAACCACTGGACCACGGAGGCAGTTAAGCGTCAAATTAAAATTACAAGATTGTTTTACAGATACACAGACACCGGTACAATTTGAAACTAAATTATAGGTCGTAAAATGTAAAAACGAAGGTTTTACTTTTAAAATTAACAAGATCATGATACTGAGCAGGTACTTAAAAGCATGTTTAGTTCAGCCAATGTAAAGAGTCGCAGATTTTTAAAACATAAGCAAAAATTTAAGAAATTAGAAAAGAATCGCACTAAAGAGTCACAGATTTTTAAAAACATAAGCAAAATAATTATGTATATAAACGGGACTTAGCACGAACCTTTTTATTATTTGTTTCCGTTGACGTTTCAATGGAGTTACATCCATCGTGGTCGCAACGAGACTACGTTAGGTTATAGGTCTCGCGCTTTAAACACATAAATATACATAATTATGTGTTTAAAGCGCGAAAGTTTTAAAAAAGAACATAAGCAAAAATTTAAGAAATTAGTCGAGGATAAGGAACTCGCTCTCAAACAGGAAGAACGAGCAAACAATTTTTGGCTGTTAAAATATTATTTAAGTATATGTTGTTTTGCACAAAATTAAGGCGCTGTGCATCACAAGAATACCGTAAAACGTCTATTTTTTCGTCGCGCAGTTAGCCTTATTTTCCATGGAACACTAGCATGAAAAAAATATGAAGTACAGTTCAAAGAACAAAATAAATGGATACATCAAAATATTTTCAAAAAAGTAATTAAAATGTAGCAAAATTAAATAGCAAAAATGCTATACCCAGAAAAAGTTTCGTCGCGAATTACTTGATATTTTCAGCGACAACTACCAACTTTTTGACGACTATAAAAAGTATAACTAAATGAGCCAGATGGATACCTAAAAAAAATACAATATTTGGCTATAATTATAGAGTTATTAAATTAAAAGTGAAAATTAACACGGAAATAGCCGACACGGGTTTGAAATGAGACTAGGGACAGGCCAACCGGTATCGCCACTTTCAGCCGCTACAAAGGGTTAAGGGATACAGCGCCTTAAGACATCATCAATCGACAGCATCGTGGCGCAGTGGTTAACACGCCAGCCTGCGACACGAGGGTGCCCGGGTTCGATCCCCGGTCAGGTCAAGATCATCATCATTATTTCGAGTAGACGTCACGGTTAATCGACCATGCACACCCTGGTGTCAGAGTTCTTCGGAACCGCCTCTCAGCCTCTGACGTGGTTCCTTTAACGATTACCAGATGGCAGCCGGGACCACCGGCTTAACGGGCCTTCCGAAGCACGGAATCATCTTTATTATCAGACAATCAGGTGATTCAAGCCTGCAATGTCCTAACCAAACTGGAAACAACTAAACAAAGTATGCTTCCGGTGGGAATCGAACCCACAACCCCCGGGTCAATAGGCAAACGCCTTAACCACTGGACCACGGAGGTTGTTAGAGGTCAGGTCAAGATGGAAAATGATCTTTTTTAGATTAGCCTGGGTCTTGGATGTTTATCTATATATGTATTTGTTATATAATATAGTATCGTTGAGTTAGTATCCCATAACACAAGTCTCGAACTTACTTTTGGGCTAGCTCAATCTATGTGATTTGTCCGTATATATTTATTTATTATTTAACATCTAAAAAATTTTTGTGTAGATTTCTATAAACAAATATCTTTGGTGTTAAAACTTACAAATGGTTGGAGAAAAGAATAAAAAATTAAATTGTGCATTAAAAAGTTATTACCGTAACTTGGATTCTCCGCTCGGCTGAGTGGTTTAATAAACGAGACACTATGTTACCGATATATTAACTGATACACGGCTATCTGATAAGCCCAAGTTGCTGAAGAGCGATTATGGAGGTACCTCTATCACCACCATCATCATGTATCTTTTCTAAGGTATATTTAAGCTGAATCGACAGATCTTAGCTTTGTAACGATTCTCGAATTCTTCCAAGTTGGTCTGGGAGGAAAGATAAAATTTAGAATATACCAGCTGCTTCTCAGATCAGATCAGATCGTGAATGCCGACCGAGAAACTGGGCAAAAATCTGAGGAATCATATATTTAGGCGATGCCGCGAGTAACCCAGCTCTATTTTGATTCCGTTTTCCATCTACACGCCCTCCAACATAATAATTGCTTAATGTGGCCATAAGCTGATATAGACCTAGGCTCTGTCTAACCCGCAAGGGAAAAAAACGTGTTACTATGTTTGTTTTAGTCGTGTGATTCCCGGCAGAGTAGAATAGGACCGCTCCAAGTCTTCTTAAGCGACTAAGGAAATACAAGCTACACAAAGCTCATAAACATCAATGAGACCTCTCCAACCCGTGGCCAGCGAGGAGAGTGTAGGCCAAATCCTCTGTCTGCTCTGGCCAAGTATGGCTCCGGTAGTACAGAGAGGGTCATGTTCCTGCAGTGGAGACGAAAAATACCTGATGATGTGATGATGACTATGTTTGTTGTAACGATGTTGCATGTCTCATTTATACTGCACTAGCTTTCACCCGCGGCTCCGCCCGCGTCAAAGCCGATCCCTCGGGAATAGTACTTTTCCCGGGACAAAAGGTAGCCTACGTCCTTCTCCGTATTCCAGAGAACTTGTATGCAAAATTTCATGATAATCGGTTCAGTAGTTACGGCGTGAAAGCGTAACAAACAAACAAACAAACTCACTTTCGCATTTATAATATTAGTAAGGATAAGGATAAGGATGTTGCAATCTACTTTTATCGATTATGCCTCCAGTCCTCCTTTTTCAGAAACTACTTAAATTTCAAATATAGTTTTCATATTCTATGCACATCATTTTTCCATCATGATATAGATCCTTACTCATTCCTAGACATACGGTCGGGATAACAATTGAAATTCATTTATATTTAGATTGTAATTATATATTAATTTGAACTGTATCATAAGTGTACCATATTAAGTAACCCTTTGACCGCTATGAAAATGACTGTCGGATTTATCCGACGTTCGCGGTCAAAGGGTTAAAATACAGTGCCTATTGTATTCTCTCGTATAAGATAAACATTCAAGGCTCGCCAAATGCAATGTAACCAAAAATAATGTGTTCATCAAAATACTGTAATAATTTTGTTTAAAATCACATTCAATATCTGGAAACAACCAATTCACAGTCGTTGTTGATGTTAACACAACGTTATTGTAACGTCTACGTGTTACGCCCGTTACGGCGCCGCAAATGTGCGTAGCGATAACTTAGGGCACCGTCGGGAGCCTCCGTGAAGGGAATATACCCTCGGAAGGATTCAAATGTTTAGTATAATATTGTAATAACATGTTTAGTATAATATTGTACTAAGTCCTTATCCTTACTAATATTATAATTAAAATAATAATAATATAATATAATATAATAATAATAATATTATAAATGCGAAAATGAGTTTGTTTGTTTGTTTATTTGTTTGTTTGTTTGTTTGTTACGCTTTCACACCGTAACTACTGAACCGATCATCATGAAATTTTGCATACAAGTTCTCTAGAGTGCGGAGAAGGACATAGGCTACCTTTTATTCCGGGAAAAAGTACTATTCCCGAGGGATCGACATTTACGCGGGCGGAGCCGCGGGCGAAAGCTAGTAATACTAATAAAACAAAATTATAGTAATGTCTACACTATCTGTATTATGCAGCGACTTTTTTGGCGATTGCAATTATTTAATTAAGTAGAAAACTTACCTACCTATTTATCTTATTACAAAATTATTAAATTCTACATTCCCATAAGATACATGTTATATCAAGATTTTATTTTATAATAATAAACAGTGTTTTAACACACACTAATCACTTTACTGAACAGTAATATTAATAATTGTTCCAAAATGACTTTTTTGCATTCTGATTAAAACAAATTTCACTTTCGCCTAATTGATAGACCATTTTTGATCTATTATTAACTAAAAGAGCTTTTTAAATATTATAAACGATAACTAATACGAAGCCAAACTATGGCTATGAAACAAGAATAAATACAAAAAAAAATGTTTCAACTTTTCAATGTTCTATAATAAATTATGTAGCAAGTAAAAGTCTCTCAAATTTCAAGAAACTACAAAATGTATAATTATAGCTGTTTCTTTAGATTTAACTAATATATCCGCATTTTTGTAGATCAATGTACCAATTTTTTGTACCTAATTAATTTTAAACGGTTCGCAAAATATACCTAATCCTATAAATGCCCAGAAATGATGCTAAATTAAAAAACTTTTTTTAACTAGTGCTTTTATAACGCCCAATTATATATAAGATTAAAAAGAAACAAAATAATACAAAATACAGAAGAAATATAACGAAATACATTGAATAAAATAATTATTATAAACAAGAACCTCACTTCTACCCATTATACCCGTACACAATATACAAAATCTGTAGTCACCATCTACTTATTAAATACAGTAGCCATATCTAATACGAAAGCCCGAAAGCTCCGCCGCCGCCGCCCGCAGAGCCTACATCCGGCGGCGGCCGGAACTGGCATTCAATACTATTTCTTTGTTTGCTGAAGGTTAACTTTTATTCTTTCTATATACGCAACGCTTTTATTCTTCGTGTGTTCGTGCTTTAATTTTATATAAAATAACTATTATTCATACATGCACTTTTAGAGATGATTAAAATATAAAAATCTATTTATCGCGTGATTTAGGTAACTATAAGCATTTGCGAAATATAGTATACTATAATTTTAACTAAGTAATCATCATCACATATCAGCTGCGGCCAAAGATTTCCAAAACGACCGGTAACTAAGTAATAATTTTATCAATTATAAATCTTAGTTTACAAAATGTGTATTTGTATAATTACCTATGTAAGTAAATTATATTTAAAATATTAAAAGAACGCTAAGCAGTTATTATATGCTAGTGTAAAGATTGTAAAAGTAATCTGATATTCTGATGGTTAAATTTTAATGAATTAAGAATATAAAATAATTTAAATAATGATTTATTCATTTTAACAAGTATGAATTCAATGCGTTATTCAATTTGACATTATCTTAATCTATAATTGTCATGAATACCATAGATGACAGTATTAACTTAATTCTAGCTTAATTCAATACAACATTTTTATCAATTCATTGACTGAGTCAACGACGCGCTAATGCGTTGATGTCTTTTATTGGCGTTTGATTTTTTATAAGACATTTTCCTGTCTCACTAAATCGTTATATTTTTTATGACATCCAATTTAGTTGATAATTACTTTTTTTAATAAAAAGAAACATAAGTTTTATTATTTAACATGTTGTTTTGCAATATCAGTAAAATAAATTCCTAAAATGCAACAAGCAAAAGTTAAAATAAGAGGTTAATTGTGACTTTAAACATATTTAAAAAGTTACTTACTAGACTGCAATCGGTCTCTCCACGCCATGGGATTGGAGACTAATCCTTGAAAGCCTGGCCAGTACAGCGGCTTGTGTTGAAGGTAATGCGCCATGCCAGCTGCTGCAGCCGCCAGTGACAGCCTCGGGGTTAACAGGCCAGCGCCAACGTTTGTGCCAACTGTCGGTCTTGACAAGATATGGTCGATACCGTGAGGGTTCGGAGCCGGCGGAGGCGCCTCCGCCAGAGAACTCAAAGCCGCCAACGGAGCCCCAAAACCATTCTCCAAAACACCCCTAGAAAGAGGCGACGAACCACGCATTTCAGACATCGTCCTCAAAAGTTCACAACACTGGCCGAAAATATCCAAAATTTTTAAAACATAATCAAATTTCGAACGCTCAATTCACACAGCCATCGTCTGTTAAGGCGAGTCACCGTGCGCCCGACCCGACACCGAATGAAAACCGCTTCTCAACCAACGCAAACAAAAAAACTGAATAGAGAACGCCGCCCAGTCAATCTAAACCTTATATCGTGGACGCCGCCCCTTTGCAAACACGTATTCGAGAAATATATCTGTCTCTCTCTTTTCTCTTAATATTAGATAGAGAGAGAAGATGCGTGGTGTTAACACGAGAGCGTAGATTTAACGAATCGCTATTTAATGGCGCTTCTTGTCTCTTTATAATTAAGTCGGGTGCAGTTTTTGCGGTGCCCTCTCCCCACCCCGGGCTCGCCTGTAACTAAAAACTATTGTGTATGAAATAAATGGTTCATATGGGACAGTTTATTTTATGATAATAGTCCGGAAGGAGTCATTTGTCGTCTGATAATTTATGTGACAAATATTTTATTAATTGACAAGTCGGGTGAATGGTACTCGATTTGCAAGGAAATAAAACACCTATACAATTAACATCTGCTGAATGTGCGGTTGTGGAGACACGGAGTCTTCACTTCCGAACTTATATTTTATAGTTTATAGGAAACTTTTTATTTTGAGAATAGAAGTCTGTTTTCTTTAGGTTTAAACTTACGTATTAGCATAAAAAAACTTATACATGTAAATTGACCCTCGACATTCCCTTAAAGGGGCGACCCAACCCATCAATATGAACAACTTTTCCTATGGGAACAATGCTTGGAAATAAAAAAAATACATTTTTATACAAACTGGCCGGGCGGCAGAACTCTTCGTATGGAAATACTGATTTTTTGATGGGCTGAGTCATCGCTTTAAGAAAACGTCAAAGGAACATTTACAGGCTGTACCTATAACTAAAAGAAAATGACTTAAGTTACCGACTTAAGGTAATGTTGCCATTGTCAATACTAACAACTTTTATCATAAGAAATATTCATCATCATTAGGCCTTTTTAGTCTCCACTGCAGGAACATGACCCTCTCTGTACTACCGGAGCCATACTTGGCCTGAGCAGACAGAGGATTTGGCCTACACTCTCCTCGCTGGCCAGACGGGTTGGAGAGGTCTCATTGATTTTTATGAGCTTCGTTAGGCTTGTATTTCCTAAGTCACCTCTTACGACCTCCATGGCAAGACTTGGAGTGGTCCTATTCTACTCTGCCGGAAACCACACGGCCTAAGAAAAATTATGCTGTTTATTTCCCGATTTCAGAGATTAATCATTTAAAAGGTTGATCGTCCTGATATAATATTTTCTTAAATTTCTATTGCTGGGTACATCCCAGGCAACAACCTACCATCATTACTTAAATGTTGTATGAAGTTTCTTCTTTTCGTGTCGATGTCTCAAGGATTAAATTTTGTCAGTCCAGTATGTGGCAACTCTGACGCCACTCTCGGATGCAGAGTAGGTATACCTAAATCATCCGTGGTGCAGCTGGAAAGGGCACGAAAGGAGGTGTAACAAGGTCTGGTCGTCGTTTCCACATTGACACTGCACTTCTGCCTATTGGATAAAGTATGATGCTAGCAATTAACTTATTATTAACTTAGTTTTTAGGGTTCTGTACCTCAAAAGGAAAAAACGAAACTCTTATTTTAAGGTATCAAGCTGCAATTCTTGTAAAATAATCAGGTCTACTGTCCCTTGGAGGTGTCACAAACTTAAAGTTCTAAGCCAACGCAATCTTAAGATACAGCTGTTTATGCCGCAAATTTCGACATTCGCAAGGGAATCAAAACCTATAGGGTACTTCCCGTGAACTCATAATCTTGAAATTTGGTTCGAAGCAACGTGACACAGATAAAGGAAACAATGCGAAACGCATACATTTTTAGTTGCATCATATAATAAAAATATTTAAAAAAAAAATATGTGAGAATGATTTTTGATATCATCCTCACATAATTATTACACAAGATTAAATAAAAAAAGTATTAATTTCACGGCAACATCACGTCTAATTCCACACATCAAAAATATAATTCATTTAAGCTTCCATAAAACGTCATCAAAAAGCTCAGATCCCATTAAAAAGTCAGCCATATCCGGTCATTTGAAAGCTTGAATGACAGAAAAGCTTTGTTATACGGAACACCACAACAGTTTAGAGGGACCCTATTGAAACCCCACTGCTGAGTATTACCCCAAATTAAAAACCTTTAAAAATGGCGGTTAAAAAATTATATAACAATAAACAGATTATGGTGAATAAATTGGTGTTTTTTTATAAACTAAGTAACGTTTTTTGTCGACCCTTTAACTCACCTATGTAGTTTTGGATATTATTTGTACACTCAATAAATAAAGTATTTGATTATCTTAATTATAATTTTATAAAATAACAAGATTTCGCACTCGGCTCCTCCCGCGTCAATGTCGATCCCTCGGGAACAGTAGGTACTTTTTCCCGGGATAAAATGTACCCTATGTCCTTCTCCGTACCCCAGATAACGATGTAAAATTTTATGTTAATCGGTTCAGTAGTTACAACGTATAAGCGTAACAAACAAAAAAACAAAACTCACTTTCGCATTTATAATATTAGTAAAGATTAGTTAGGATTGATTATCAACTTCTAAAGTATGGAACAGTAGAATAATAGTCCTTGTTTTTAAATATTTTCTATGATCACCCTAGCAATATTATTTTTTTAAAGACTGTTTAGTCTCTGATAATAAAAATAATGTTTAAATTAATTTATAGTTAAAATTAATGCTACATTTTAAAAATATAAGCCCATTAGCGCCCCAACAGTTATTTTCATTGTTTAGGTTTGATATGACACAAATACTTAAGATAAAATAACGTACCTATAGTTGTTAGTTTTATCGTATACAAAGAATTTATCATAAGTATTTGTCCTAAATAAATAACAAATTTTGAGTATCGTAACATAGTATTCTACTCGTAAGTATAATAAATAAATATATATGGTCAAATCACATAGATAAAGCTAGCCCCACGGCAAGTTGTGAACTTGTTACTAACTCAACGATAATATATATTTTATAATATATAAAGATAAACACCCAAGACCCAAGCCAATCTGAAAAAATCCATTTCCATCTTGACCTGACCGGGGGTGGAACCCAGGACCCTGCTATTCAAATGTTCTCCTAAACTAAATGTATATTTAAAATGAATATTTAAAGTACATTAGTATCAGCATAATAAAAATATCAGATTAATTTCAAACTTATCTCTAACCAATTATACATTAATAGAAAAAATATGCTTTCATAAAATCTGACCAAAATTCAAGTCAAACCGGAAATCAGCCCTTATTAGACTAAATTCCGTCTGCAATAAATGGACGAAATGAAATTAATTATGAGTTTCCCAAATGTAACAAACATTGACGTAAAATGTTGCCTTTTGTGCGTTAACCGGATACAGCATAATACCCATTCACTGCAAGGATCAATTGGGTGTGGGGTTTCAATACCAGCGATTTAAATAAAAAATAATGCTTTATAAATTTCGGTTTCACGTAGTATTTTTTCCTCTGTGATTTACTCTGCGTACCGATTTTATTGCAATCGCAGCTTGCTTCGCTCGTTTTCCGCGCTGTAACTACCACCACATCCATACCTAGTTCCATAATACACCGGCAATTCGTCCAATGTCAATTATCATGCTGTTTTTATTTGACTTCACCCGCAATTCAGTCCGCTCATAGTTCCGCTGTTACTGCAATTAAACTTCTACTTTTCTTTGCGCCCCAAAACAACGCATCAATATATTCGACATCGATTAGGTAGCATAGTGATTTTATTTAATTTCACTCGCAGCTTGCTCCGCTCATTTTCCCCGCTTTTACTAAGACTAACATCATTACCTAATTCCCTTAAACACCGGCCATTCGTCCAACGTCAATTATCATGCTGATTTTATTTGACTTCACCCGCAATTCGCTCCGCTCATAGTTCCGCTGTTACTGCAATTAAGCCTGTACCTTTTTTTGCGCCCCAAAACGACGCATCTAATGAATCCGACATCTATAGCATACTGATTTCATTTAATTTCACGCGCAGCTCACTCCACTCGTTACCCAGCTGTTAGTACCACTATATCTATACCTAGTTGCATAACACACCACAGCCATTCATCCAACGTCAATTATCGTAAGTACTAATTTTATTTGACTTTACTCTTAATTCGCGCCGCTTATGGTTCCGCTGTTACTGCCACCACACCAGCTCCTTTGCACCCCAAAACGCCGCGTCCCATTCATCCGACGTCAATTAGGCCAACACCTTTGCTTTGTCAGGGTTTTATCATCGGTTTATTATACGCTTATGATACGACGATGTACGTATTTTCACACGAATATGTACCTTATTTTTTGGTATTAGTGGTTTTGATTGAATGGATTTGAGTGATTTAAATTATGGTTAGTTTTGACTACATTTGACTTAGTAAAATAAGGTTACTAGCAATGAGGGTATTTTGTACCTAATACTACCTTAATTACTAAATAAATATATTACCTAATTAATTTGTATAAAAAGGGGTTTAATGAGAAAAAATATACATTAAACCTTTGTAAACTAGTACTGAAACTACTTTTCTACGAGTAGGTACGTTTTCTACCACATCAATCACCTGTTATGAACAAGGTTGAATAATTTGTTCTGTTTACCTCTTTGATAAGAGTCAATAGGTCTTATACTTAATGTAATATCGACTCTCTCACTAAGGTGTAGCTGACGCTACCAGCCTAAGAGATATTTAATAAAAATTTAACAAAATTCGTTAATACAAAAATATGAATTATTCATAATTCTAATATAACATGAAAACTAAACCTTAATATAAAGTTGAAATAAATACCATTCTCCAACCGCAATATAAAAGTTTTAAAACAAAAAGTCACTTTACATTTAATTCTGTTACCTTCCAAATGAAAATGCTGACTCCACCATATTTGCGAGCGCTCAAACTTTAAACAGTAATAAAAAAATCAACCTCCAGATATGAGGAATCGACTACCGTAATCTACGAATTAGAGTAGGAGGGCTTGACGTTTGAAAGAGAGGGAAGATAATACGGTGATATGATTGGTGAGCTCTGTGGGGGAACTCCGCCCCTCCCAAAGAAGGGAGCCACGTGTTTTTGTTTGAGTCAGATGAAGCTCGGATGCTGATGAGATGGGACGTGCTGTGGTGCTCATGAAACTTTCAGGAGTACGCTTTTGGTCACCTTCGGAAGTTTATTTTGGATATTGTGAGCTATTACAAATAAAATAGCCCTGGCACCCCGTGGTAGCGTGCCCAGAAGGCTGGCAGCATTGATACGTTGTATGACAATGCTAATCTTTTGACCAAAATACAGGCCAGCCCTCTGGTCATGAGATACCTCAATTAACTTCGTGCCTTATTAAAATATCCCATCACTATAAGATAGAATTAGTTCATTTTAATATTTTATATGCACTTAGTAATTAAAATTAATAAAAAAAAAACGATCACTGCATTAGAAACATTGACTCTAAATTAATTAAGAAATAAAATATGATGATGAAAACTCCACGCGGGCAGAGTTTGAACCAGAGACCTTAGAGCGTATATAAACCTAAATTGGTGATTTAAATATCGATAGTAGGTTATTTCATACTGATGTTAATAGGCAAAATTAATAATTGTTAAAAACAGGTGAGTGTAGTACCTACTTATATTAGCACAATAATTTTAGACACAAAAACAACAATTTTATAATTTTTTACTTGCCTCTAATAATCTAAAAGTCTTTTTAAGAACAAGTCTTTTTAAAAGACTCTTAAAACAAGCTTTTATGAACAAAGTCAATGATTTTTATTCAAAATTGGATACATGTATCTCTTTTGAACGTCATATTCAATATTGCTTTATGTTTTGAGTTATTTTCAGCGAGCCCTTTAATTTGATATCTATGTTGTCTAAGTGCATCAAAAAATGCTATTATGTAGAAGAGGGTTCTGTACAATTAATGTAATTTTCTTCAATTCTGCCTCCAATTTTTACACCATACAGTTCGGATATGTATAGATCATTCTGTAATATTTCAGATTTAAGATCATTTATTACTTTAGAACATGGTAGTTATAAAGATGTTACAATAGCAAGTGAGTCGAACATATTCTGCCAGAACTGGCAGAACTGGCATTGAATCATATAATTAAGTATATCAAAATAAATTAAATGTCAAATAATAAATTAGCACAAAATAAAATATCTGTAGTAATGAATTAAAAATAATTCAATGCATAATTTTGAGTTAAGAAATTAATTCAGAAAAATCCTATTTTATATACTTTTTTCGTTACTGAGTCAGTGGTTACAGCAATAAGCTACGGAAATTGAATTACTTAAAAACTGCAGAAAAAAAATTCTTGATACTTACAACAACTCCTTTTGCTTCAAATGTCGCAAAGATACGGTTCGCAAAATTATTTTTCTCATTTTTTAATTTTTATCTCCAAATAAGGCCCTAAACTAAAAATTAGAAATGTATTTATTTGCCATACACGTTTACGTTTGCGTCCTATGTCTTTCCCGAGATGGGGTCCTATATCTGTCCCCAGGCCTCAAACTACCACCATACCAAATTTCATCTAAATCGTTTCAGTGGTTGAAATGTAAAGAGGTAACAAACATTTTATTAATCTAATAAAAAAGTATCAAGGGTAAGGTTTGTTTGTTTTTCTTGTGTGTGGCCAACACTAATTATTTTTTCAGCTGCCATAAGACACTAATGACAGCCCAGACCAACAGCTTAACATGCCTTCCAACAAAGCACGGTGGAGCACGAGATATTTGTATATCACTTGTGGTCACCGATCCCAATGAAGACCCCGCCCGGGGTTGCTTCACATGCGTAAGCGCTAATAATGCTCCCGCCCACTTGGCCATCGGGCTCTTCAAGGGTTAGATAATATATTATCAATACTTAAAATGAAATACTAAATCCAATTTTCATCCCCCATTAAAAACTAAATTTTTAATCTCAAAATATGACACAGTAAATCAATATATTAATATCACTAAACAAACTGAAATTAAACGACGCACCCCCGTACGAGGGTTGTAATTCGATTATTTAGGGTTCCACCGCGTATCAAAAGTTACCAAATGTGCTAACGGAATCGTTACACTCCATTTAACGCAGTTTTCAAAACATCGCCCTAATGAAAAGTTTAACGAAGTTATTTTATAGTATTAGGTGTAATGGTGTTAGGCTATTTTATTATCACTTGTGTTAAGTATAGGTTGCCTTTTATTATAAACAGAATTGAAATATTGATATCATTGTGAGGTTGTATGAACTATTTAACAAAACATCGGCCTAAGCAAAAGTTTAACGAAGTTATTTTGGTATTAGGTATAATGGTGTTAGGTTATTTGATTATCACTTGTGTTAGATTGTCACTTGTGTTAGATTGTCACTTGTGTTAGATTGTGTTTTATTGTAAACAGAATTAAAATATTTATATCATTGTGAGGTTGTATGAACTGTTTAACAAAATGGAGGCTCAAACTAATTTGAAAAAAAAAATCCCTAAACGAAATCTAAATAAAAGTGTTTTATTAAAATTGGTAAACCTCTACACAACGTGATTTTAAACCTCCTAGCTATATTAAAATCTCGGAATCAGAATCCCTAACGAAATACAGCATTGCAAGAGAAAATTAAAAACGAAAAAATACATCTCGAAGCAAGGAGGCTGCGAAAGACACGTTAAGCCGTTGGTCCCGGCTGTCATCATTGATGGCAGTCGTAAAGCTTTGTCAGATGCCTTTACTGACACCAGTATTGGCCACTTACACAAACAAAATAGGTAGCGAATATTTTTTTAAATCGACATTTCCATTAGTGCCGCATAATAATAATAATAGTAACAGTTTTTGTAAATATTTAAATGTAATTTTTTATTTGCTTCTCAAAAGTCAGCGTCATGGTGTCTTTGACAAATTTCTCTATCTCCTACCGTTTAATGCAAAAATATAAATAAAAAATCATAACTTTTATTCAGAAAATAGACTGTCGCAGTTTCTTTTTCACGTCAAATTGGTTTAAAATGATCTTTATGTTAACTTGGTAAATTTACTTCATAATGAATTTTCAAAAGTAGACTAATCGAGTTTCGTAATAGATAACTAATAAAAAGAAATGCCGAAAGAAACACTTTTCAAAATAATTATTCCACGCCATCTAAGATAGACACCTGTATATCACATAAAAATGATATCATTGTGTTGTTAAGCTGGTGTAAAACTCCAACGCTCAAGCATTTACAGAATTTCAAGCTATTCATAAAATCAAAATATCAAAAATTTATTTTCATTCTACCAATGCTATATTAAATTGTAACTTTTTCATATCAACACTTACGACTTACGGTTGTAATATTCCGATTTCTACTTAGAATTCGTTTTAAAAATATGAACGCCCAATAAAACACCAATCTAAATTACAGTAGTAATTTAAACTTATGGACGCGGTAATAAATATCAAAATAGCACAAAAGGTGTAAACGCTGCGAGCAAACGATAAACATCGTCGCGCAGGTGTATCGGTACCTATTGGAAAACTTGTAGAATTAACGGTAGGGGGCGAGCAAGGTTGGGAAAAAGTATTTTACATCGATATCGATGCTACGATATGTAAATGTCGTTACGCAAGGGTATCGGCACCTATTGGAAAACTTGTAGAATTAACGGTATGGGGCGAGCTATGGTTGGAAAAAAATATTTTACCTCGATGTCGATACTACGATATGTAAAATATGTCGTTACGCGGGAGTATCGGTACCTATTGAAAAACTTACTGAATTCTTATAAGTGATCGTGGATGTGTTCAAATTCTGGTAACGACTGTGTGTAGTATAGCTATTTTGACTCGAGAAGAAGAGGAAGGATGAGACGAACTAGAAAATGGCATTACATTGACGTGGTAGTCTCTCACAAATCCTCTAAATTTTTAATTTGACTCTGTATTTAAAAATAGCTAGGTACAAACACACCGCATAGAATTTAAAAACAATAGGCGAAATATCTGCGAATAACGTTTTCTTTTTTTATAACTACGAGAGAAAACGCGAAGATAACTAGAAACCAAATATCAAAGGAAGCTTGGGCAAATATATCTACGTCATTCATTTCAAATACTAGTTTAGTTAATGTATTACATTACGTTTGTTTTTTCATATACTTACTATGTACGATCAGAATCTGAGTAAAATTTACATTTTTGAGTTTTTTATTCATTTATTAGTGTATAAGAAAAGACCAGCTGCACCGTACCAAAGATTAATAGACATTCCCTTCTTTAACAAAAAGTGCAATACTTATACATTTTCTTTATATGGGGTCGAGTGAATTCATGTCGGAACGGCGCTGTTTATCCTAAACCAAATGAATTAAAGGCAATACATTAAGTGAACGATTGAACAAACAAAACCATCTGAATAAGAAAAAACTATAGTCAAACAAAAGGCACCAAAAGAACGAACGAACGACGCTTACGTATTCCTATTTTTGTCGACCGATTTTACAAATAAAAGTTATCATAGTAACGAACGACAATTAGGAATTCTTATATTATTCTATGCTGTGTTGTTACATTTAAAATCTGAGTAAAGACTAATTCACATACATTTTATCGATATGTTTTATCGACATTATGCTATCCCATCCCTAAGACTAGGTGCAATACCTAAACATTTATTTTATATGGAATCGAGTGATTTCCCGCCGTGGCCCGCGCTGTTTATCCCAGACCACCTGAATTAAAAACGATAAATTGTGCGAACGATTGGGTGGCGCGATTAAAAAAGTTCCAATGTTTAATTCAATACAACTAATAAATTACCTAGCCCAGGTTTCAATTCATTTTTATGGAGGGCGAAACTTTGGACGTAATTAATTCTGTTTTTAATTTAAAGTAAATGCTTAATCATTATTAGATTTCTACGACCTACTTACTGCCAGGTATATGTCTCCTTTAGTCTGCACCATCTTCTTTATCTCCAGCCATCGTATACTTCTATACTAATATTATAAAGCTGAAGAGTTTGTTTGTTTGAACGCGATAATCTCAGGAATTATTGGTCCAAATTGGAAATTTTTTATTTTAATGATATTCCTATTATTGAGCTTCCTGAATTTAAAGCTTTATGCTATGAAACATCACGCTGCGACCAATATGAGCGGAGCATCAATAAAAATGATTTGAAAACAGGGGAAAATTATTCATTTTTACTAATAAAAAAACGAATTAATCATATTAACAGAAATTGGCGTGGACGAAGTTGCGTGCAACAGCTAGTTAGTAAATAAATTCGTCTACCTTCTAACACTCACTTAAGGTGATACCACTGTAAATAAGGTCGTTCTGAACCTTATTTATCTCGCAAAATACTTAAATTAGGAGTTTCAAATCTAAGTAATATGATTTTTGACTATTTCATCTCCAAAAATTGAAGATGAAAACACGTTTTGATAAAATTTTATCGATAGAAATATTTTTTGAAAAATGGTCTTCGTTCGCAGAGTTTTTGTTATTGTAGCTCAAATGCCACGAATGAAATAATGATTTTTAGACTAAAAGATAGGTTATTAGTAATTCATCAAAATGTAAATATGAAAATACAATTAACCGGTCTGATTTTATATAAAATAGAAATAACGAATTTGGCGCTTACGTTTTTTTCTTTGAGCGACTCGAGACTATCTCCTATCTCATCATTCACGGGCTAAACCGCCAAGCGCTATCCCTTGCGCGCACTTGATCAGTCCTTTGCCGAGCGAAGGTACCAAACATTTGAGGCCTCGCCTTAATAAATCAAATCGATTTTCTTTTTCAACCAATAAGAAAACATCGTAAGAACATTTGCTTAGCACATTTTATAAAAAAATCAAAAGAGTAATCCTATTTTAATACTTTTACGTTTTACCTAATTATTTGTTAACGTTCTGCCTAATATGTTTACATAACAATTATATACATATATATGTTTGGTTTTTATTTATACAGTGTGTATATTTACACACTGGGTATTGGAGTTAAAATTAGTAAAATGTCCATAGAAATGTGCTTAGCCTTCCTCCATGCTGGTCTGGGAGTAAAGGTAGAATGTGCCAGTTGCTTCACTTCCCGTGCATATCGTAAAAACCGATCGAGGGAATGCGCAAAATCTATGGAATCATGTTAATAGGCGATGAGGCTAGCAACCCATCACAATTTGATTCTGTTTTCCATCACCATTTTAAACGTGGCTTAGGTCTTATAGACCTAGGCTGTGTCAACCCCGTAAGGAAAAAAGACATGATGGGTGTATGTTTATATGTGCTAATCCAGCCAATCAATTAATAGATGGGTCCCGTACCTAACTTGTTTTCGAGTTTAGAAACTCGAAATAAATTACCTTTTATGGGTCCCATGAGAAAAGTTGTTCATATTGACGGACTGAGTCACCCCCTCAAGACTTTTTCGAAGGTTAAATTACACTCAATATCAGAGAGATACATAAAAGCACTAAACAAAACATTTTCACCCATGATTCCATAGATCTAATTATCCTTCCAATTTCGGAAGACTTAGCTTCAAAGTTTCCCTCACATTAACAAAGTTGTATTGAACGCGGCCGGCTAACTCCGACATTATTGTTAACAGTAACTTCGGTTTGTGCCTCGGTCGTTGTTAATGGCCGGGCTTGACCAATACCGCTTAGCTGTACTAACTCCTTTGGACTTTAAACCGTTGGTTAGAGAAATACATCGGTATTTAAGGATATCAAAGGTTTTCTCGTTATCCAGTGGATATGAGTTTTGAGAGTTGAAAGGGACCGGACCACTGTTATCTACTCCCATAGCTCAATAATTCCGTGCTTCGGAAGGCACGTTAAGCCGGTGGTCCCGGCTGCCATCTGGTAGTCGTTAAAGGAAGCACATCAGAGGCCGAGAGGCGGTTCCGAAGAACTCTGACACCAGGGTGTGCATCCTCGATTGACCGTGACACCTACTCGAAATGATGATGATGATAGCTCAAAAATAAATGTTATTAGGCCCTCAGCACACGGCGTATTTTAAACACGCTGACGACTCGCGTTTCACGCACGCACGCGCTTTTACGGCGCCGTAGATGTAGATTTTTGCGTTTGTCCGATTCCAGGGCGCTTAATTCTTTTTTTTTTGAAATGACTATGTTGCTAGCTCCAAGTGAGCTTTCGCTACTTCACCGGGCGTTTGAGGCGAGGGCAGAGTGTCCTCGACCTTTATAGACAACATCACCAAAGGGCCCCCAGGAGGGACGGACCTCGGCTTTGGGCGTTGCCTGTGTGCGCAAGGCTTGGAGAGACAGCAAACTCTTATATTGCCTGTTGGGCCGCGTATACACGATACAATATATACAATATGGTAGACGCGTGTTTTACGATGGCTCCGTGTGTTTAGGTTACAAGGTTCCGTTTGAAGCGCGTATACGCGCGTCATTTGCGCGTCGTCGGCACGTTAAAAATACGCCGTGTGTTGAGGCCCTTAGATATTAGGGGTGTTTTTAAATTTTTTGTACTTTTTAATCTCTAGCTACCTACCTTAAGTATTGAGTGTCTTTACCTATGAAATCGACGTTTTCTATACCTAGACAATTTCGAGTAAATTGAATTGTTTACTTACCTTTTTAATGATATTTCGGGTTTGATAAATTCAACCAAAGTGAAATTTGGACAACAGTTAACTTGATTTACGCATACAAAATTAATAAAAGGAATAAAAAAATTACGTCGTTTTTATCAAAACTAAACGGACAACATCTGAAACTAACAACAACTTAATTCAGAAAAACAACAAAGAATATGCATTCAGAATGTTAATAATAAAAGTAGTCCACTTTCAAGTTTAAATCATAGTCTTTCATTAGGAACAGAATGGTAAGCAAAATAAAACGATGATTTCATAGGTCCTATTAATACCTATTATTAGCTACTAGCAGTAGGTATATTTAGTAATAGATACTCTTTCCTATTTTAATTGCATTTATGGAATCAGATAGCCTAAGCAAAAAGGAAAATACACCCTTAGCTACCGTAAAAAAATTACACACACAAAAAAAAATACAAATCTATACAAAACATTAGGCTTAATCAAAAAGACACATCCTCAGAAATATCAATGAAACTAAGAATAAATAAGTATTAAATTGTTTTAATATTTTAATAAGTATACCGCGAGATTTTCAACTTAAGCTATATCGAAATCTCGAAATTAGAATCCCTTACGGAAACCAAAATTTTAAGTAAAAAAGAAAAAATATAGGTTCTACATAGCAATTCGCCCAGCTGATACAATATATTTCTGATATGTTTTTCGTCTTTTAGCTTTTTTCCTTGTAATTTTGTATTCCATTAGAGATTTGAATGACGGTATTCCAATATATATATATTTTTATGTATATTTGACGGCAAACGAGCAGACGAGCCACCTGATGGAAAGTGATCAACGGACCCCATGGACATCTGCAACACCAGAGGAGGTGCTGATGCGTTGCCGACTCTATACCTCAATAGATGCCCCAGCGGTTCAAAATCACGCTGTATAATACAAGTTTAGAGACAACAGTTTCATGGTTGTAGAGGGCAATCAATGATGATCATTAAGCCCTGCTATAATTCCTCGCCATTTTCTCCTAATGAAGGAACTTTGTTCCACAGTTGGACATTGTCCGCCGCAACGTAAATACGACCTTATTATCTGCCGCTTAGTCTTCCCGGGGGATTCTGGATAGTAAAATGTAGAGACGCCGCGCAGCCAATGGAATCTGCTTATATCGAGATACTTTTTTTTCTGCTTACCAATACTTAGCTTTTTAGGGTTCCGTACCCAAAGGGTAAAAACGGGACCCTATTAATTTCGCTCCGCTGTCCGTCTGGTCTGTCTGTCTGTCTGTCTGTCCGTCTGTCACCAGGCTGTATCTCATGAACCGTGATAGTTAGACAGTTGAAATTTTCACAGATGATGTATTTCAGTTGCCGCTATAACAAGAAATACAAAAAATAGAATTAAATAGATATTTAAGGCCCATACAACAAACGTAATTCTTTATGTTTGTTTTTGCTCGATATTGACAAGGCAACAGGTACAAGCTTCAAATATTCACAGAATATTTAGTTATATATTCACTTTAAAAATAATCATTAAATAAAAATAAAATTAATATTAAAAGGGGGCTTCCATACTTTACACATAATTTTTTGCCGATTCTATAAATTACAATACAATACACAATACAATACCCTTTATTGCACAAAAAGGAACAGTTTACATAATTTATATTAACTTAAAATATAAGAATTGTGCAAAAGGCGGCCTTATCGCAATGCAATTTCTTCCAGGCAACCTTTGCAGAAAAAGAAAACAATGCGAGAGAAATATTATGGTGCGGGGTAGAAAAAACAAACCAAATGACATAGTAACCTACACTAAACATACTTAAATACAATAGCATAAATAAACATACACAAATACCATACATAAATACATAATAAACAATACATAAATACATACACAAAAGCAGCAGAAAGTTATGGTGATAGCCAGAAAGCCTACGTTGGAAAAATATCATAAAGATAGAAAATGCGATTTTACTTGGGATTTGAAGCTGGCTAGCGTTTGAGCACACCGGATAGTAAGTGGTAGTGAGTTCCAAAGAAGTACAGCTTGGACAGAGAAAGAACGTGAGAAAAACTGAGTAGAATGTGCGGGGATTTTAAGGCGAAGGTTTTCGCCGCTACGCAAAGGACGATTTTGAACATCTCTGTGAAAAATAAAAAGTTTTCTTAAGTAATTAGGGGTTGTAGGGTTAAAAAGGATAGTGTATAACATTGAAAGGATATGCCCGTCACGGCGACGACGAATAGGGAGCCACTTGAGTTCAGTGCGAAATTGAGAAACATGGTCGTATTTGCGAAGTCCATATATAAATCGAATAAGAAGGTTTTGGAGACGCTCAAGTTTATTTAATTGCTCCTCTGTTATGTCCAAGTAACAAATGTCAGCATAATCAAGGATAGGGAAAAGCAAGGAATGTGCAAGCGTAATTTTGGTGTCTATTGGCAAGAATTTACTGAGTCTCCGAAGTGAACAAAAAGCTGCAAATGTCTTCCTGCTGACCTCCGACAATTGTGACGACCACGACATTGTTTTGTCAAAAATAATACCGAAGTTCTTAACACTATCGCTGAATTTTATAACAGTACCATTAAATACAATCTGTGGAAGTTCATCATAGTCTAATCGGCGCAACAATCTGGAACTACCCACTATAATGCACTGCGTTTTCAAGGGGTTAACAATGAGTCCATGATTCTTACTCCAACTAGAAATGCGGTCCAGGTCAGAGTTGGTCGTATTTATCGCTGATGAAATGCATTCAACGCTAGACTGTGTATATATCTGTAAATCGTCAGCGTAAAGATGGTAGGAAGACTGAAGCTGAGTAGTTATTGAATTAATAAATATGGAAAAAAGAAGAGGGGATAATACGCCACCCTGCGGAACACCAGCATACGTTGAACACCATGAAGAGTAATCATCTTCGATGCGCACACGTTGCTGTCTTCCAGACAGGTAAGAGTGAAACCAGTCGATAACTGTTGAAGATATATTGAGAGAACTTAAGATACCCAGCAGAATGTCGACGTCAACTGTATTAAAAGCATTGCTAAAATCCAGAAGCGTTAAGACAGTCAACTGTCTATTGTCCATTCCCAGCCGAATGTCATCGGTTACTTTAATGAGAGCAGTAGTCGTACTGTGACCCGGACGGAAACCGGACTGAAGTGGATTGAGTAGGTTATTAACTGTAAGGAAGTGACTGAGTTGTTGCTGGACTACTCTTTCCAAAACTTTAGACAGAAATGGGAGTATAGATATTGGGCGGAGATCGGACAAAGATGATGGATTAGGTTTTTTAGGAAGAGGAGTAATATTCGCTTTTTTCCAAGCCATTGGAAAGACACCGGTAGTCAATGAATTATTCAGGATTATGGTCAAGAAAGGAAGAATGATATCAAGGATGGGTAAGATCATTTTCCGACTAATGCAATCACCACCGACAGCATTCGATGTAATTGAACGTACTGAACTCTCAATATCGCATTCAGAAATCGGACTAAAAACAAAAGACGGTATGTTAGGAGTGGGAATAGAAGAAAGAGAATTTAATGTATTTAATTTTATGTTGTCATCAAGAGCAACAGAAGATGAGAAATGCCTATTTAGGGCTTCAATGTCTAAATTAGCAGGACTGTTACTTTTGGTCTTCCCAACTCCTAAAGTTTTAAGAAACTTCCAGATTCTAGCTGGATTTCCGTTTTGTATGGATTGATGTATATATGAAACGTGGCGTTTCTGAGCCTCCCTACACACCTTATTACAGTGATTCCGAGCTTGAATGTAGGCTTCACGATGTTTGTCAGGGTCTGTTTTATACTTGGACTTAGCCCTATTTTTTTTGGCTTGGATCAATTTAATATCTTCTGTTAACCAAGGCGCTGGGAGATATTTAACACGAACCGGGCGAACTGGTGCGTGTTTGTCAAACAGTTCTATAACAGTAGAGTTGAATAATTCAATTTGTTTGTCAACCGACTCTGTATTAACTATCCGCTGCCAGTCACAGTCACGAGCTTCTTCTCGAAACTTATCAATATCGATAGCACCAAAGTTACGCTGCATAAGAATTTTGACTTTGGATTTTGGAGGACGGATTTTATAGGAAAGGTAAAGAAGATCATGATAGGAGAAAGCATCTGCCGCACACTGGCCAAAGTTTGCAACATGATTGGAGGAAGAAACAAGGATGAGATCAAGGAGGGAAGGTTTACATTTAGGAAAATGATGTGTGGATTGGAGAGGGAGTATGTTTAAGTTGCAACTGTCTACGACTGATCTCAGTTGCCGTGTTCGAGAGTCGTTTGGCAATAAACACGTGTTAAAATCACCCATAATGACTGTATGGCTATACGAGGGCATTAATCTTTCCAAGAGATTTTCAAATTCGGCAAAATAATTTACTGCAGAGGTGTGACTGTAACAAACTCCCAGAAGGGTTTTGGTGTGGGCAAGAGTAAGTTCAAGTACAAGATATTCAAAAACATCAGAAGAAGATACACTAAGGACTTTATATGGGATATACGAACGTAGATATATGGCAACACCACCACCACGTTTGCCAGTGAGATCGTGACGAATTAATTGAAAACCCGGTAGTGAGTAAGAAGTGGAAGGGAGACACGGCTTTAGCCAAGATTCGGAAACAAGAATCGCGTGAATATTTTTGATATCAAATGTCGCTAGCATATCAGCAAAGTGAGCAGGAATACTTTGTGCATTTATATGCACCACATTAAGGTTTTTAGAAAAATTTTCAAACTGAATTTTGAGAATATCATCGAGTGGGGTAGGCAAACTATGAAAGCTATCATCCAAAGAAGAAGATGAGGACATCGAGTGATATAAATCACCTAGATAATCGTGCATTGTGCTGTGTTTCTATGTAAGTTATAAATATAATAATATATAAATATAATTGTTTAATAAAATATATACCAACAAAGCAAATATAATAATAAAAATAAAATATATATCTACTTCATTTCTACCCGCTAGTAGAAAAATAAGTAAAGTTACAACAATAGAGGCTGATAAACAACAAAAAAAAAATATAATAGACAAAATTTCCAACTACACTGGCAGAATATTACAATGGCACATACCAAAAAAAAAAAAAAAAAAAGAACGAATAGAATTACGGTACGTTCGTGCGCGAGTCCGACTCGCACTTGGCCGATATTTGATTTTTAGCTGTGATAGAGCTACGCAATCGGCAAAATTTTATTTTGCTGGCAAAATGAATGGGCCTCGTCCGGGAAAGTACCACACTCTCACAGAAAATCGACGTTTAAGTAGAAGCTTTATCGTTTCAATGCGTCGTTCGGTGCAGGGAGTGCAGGAGGCCCATCGTTCCCCCAATTTCAATTTCCTCCCTCCAACTCCTTGAAAGGCTGGCAACGCTCCTGACACACCCTGGTGTGTCAGTTGTACATGAGCAGTGGTGATCGCTTATCATCAGGTGATCCGCTTGCTCGTTTGCTGTCCTATATCATAAAAAAAAACTTGTTTATTATACTCTCTTTCTCTTTTTTTGATGTCGGTTAAAAATGGCCGTACTTGAGTCAAATTAGTCTACAAACTCAGTCAGAGTAACGAGTCGGTCTTTGTAGTACTCTGTCTTTACTTTTAGCTCAGCCCAAGGGGACGAAATAAATTCAATTTGTACAAACTCGCTTAATGTTTTGTAGTAACGAGTTTAAGTGCTGCTTGACAAGGCAATGCTGTTGTCGTTAATTATTAACTTTGTTGCTGTAATGTTTCAAGAGGTTTGGGGAAGAAATGACAGTAATCAATATTCCTTGAACTTGAAGATACAGTAAATTATATTAGCAGCTAGTAAACACAAAATTTGATAATTAGCTTTCGCTCGCGGTTCCGCTTGCGTTAACTTCGAACCCTCAAGAACAGTACTTTTTAGAGGATGAAAGGTATATCTTTCTTCATACCCCAGACAATGTTTATTTAAAATTTCATCGGCTGAGTACATAAGTAAGGCGTGAAAACACAAAAAACACACTTTTGTATGTAGCAAGGCACATTCGATTAATGATCTCTCATATAAAAAAACGGTCTAGGACCGATTCTGACTGACTGAAGTTTAAATGGGTACCCTTTCAAACAAAAAATATTTTTAAACATGAAAAAAGGACAAATTTATTAATTACCTTCTTCTTTTTAAGAAGTCGGCTACAAACTGTCGATTAACACAAGTCTAAGACACTATTTGCCAGAATCATTTCAATCGAATGTGGCTTTTTTATTCTTATGGAGCGCATGACTCGGTTTTGCTTACTATACTAAACAGTTTACTACTTTTTAGAATGACTCTTAAAGCGTGACAAAATGGGTATCTAACTATTCTTCTACTGAACCGACTCATACGCAATGCTACTAGCACAAAATAATAAAACCCTTGTGAAGATTTGCTACGGCGTAGCTGCTACGATAATAGGTCAAAAGTGCTACAACGTCTACGATGCGTAGCGTATCATTGTGCATCATTCTTTGCTTCACTTGAAAAATCTCAACAATTTAATCGTATGCCTTCTAGATCCGTTCGCTAGATTTGAGTATTTGGCAAAGGTTAACATGAAAAACAATCTTTCACATAACCATTAGTTCCCTATCTAAACGTGTCGGATTACGGCACTCAAGATAACCGAATTAAACACTTAGCCAGTGTCACTATGGAACCATTCCAACATATACTTGAGAGGGTATAAATTAGTGTAACCGCACAGTGGCGCCATTGCGCCGCGCGGTCGAAGAGCGCACCACTCAGTCATAAATCCCAATTTGTCGTAGTGAAGATCGACGCCTTTGCTTCTAGCTACAGAGCTAAGCAAGCGTCTAGAACTGGCATATTGAAAATAAAATAAAAGTTTCTTATGTACGGTCGCCTGCAAAAGTCCATATAGAAGTTGCGTAAAATGTCGTGTGCAGCTACAGATACTACTTAAAAATAATAGCAATTTCAACCTTACACATGTGGGATAAGGTTCATGATACTTTAAAATATATATGCTTACCTAATCACTGCAATCGATTTTCACCTTAAGGCTATGGATGGACTTTTGCAGGTGACTGTACATAAGATGAGTAAGAAGCTAGGTTGTTAGAGGAAGAAAAGATTAGTATAGTGGGGCCAGTCATAAATCCCTATTTGTCTTAGTGAAGATTTTCTTCTAGCTTCTCTATACAAACAAGCAAGCGTTTAGATGTGTAAGATAATAAATCGAGCCTGTGAAAAATATGAGTATCTTAATCGGTGTATGGAAAGATAACAGACCGTTAGAGAGACAGTTAGACTCAGTCATAAATCCCTATTTGTCATAATGAAGATCGACTTTTTTTCGAACTCTGTGGAATTGGCTTTTAACACTCCTGCATACATTTTCTCGTTACGATATTTGTATTCGCTAATCTGGTAAGCACATCGCTTCCAAACGTCTCAAACATATAATGTGTCTATTGCAGACGGAAAATAATACTTAAGCCGTATAATCTCCAAATATTTTTAGTTTACATACCTAAACGCATAATGGTTTTGCGCAGTTTTTCGTTCTCTCGGCACACTCTTTAAGACTTGCCAGTATATTTTTTAGTAATTTCTGACTATTCCGAACTCTGTGGAATTGGCTTTTAACACTTCTACACACATTGTCTGAGTACAATATCCGTATTCGCTAATCTGGCAAGCACGTCGCCTCAAAACGTCTCACACATATGTTTTGTAATGTGCTTTTTGTAGACTGCTTTTATGAAATAATACTTAAGCAATTGCCAGTATACATTTTAGTCTTTTCTGCCTATTCCGAACTCTGTGGAATTGGCTTTTAACACTTCTACACACATTGTCTGAGTACAATATCCGTATTCGCTAATATGGCAAGCACATCGCTTCAAAACGTCTCACACATATGTTTTGTAATGTGCTTTTTGTAGACTGCTTTTATGAAATAATACTTAAGCAATTGCTAGTATACATTTCAGTCTTTTCTGCCTATTCCAAACTCTGTGGAATTGGCTTTTAACACTTCTACACACATTGTCTGAGTACAATATCCGTATTCGCTAATATGGCAAGCACATCGCTTCAAAACGTCTCACACATATGTTTTGTAATGTGCTTTTTGTAGACTGCTTTTATGAAATAATACTTAAGCAATTGCCAGTATACATTTTAGTCTTTTCTGCCTATTCCGAACTCTGTGGAATTGGCTTTTAACACTTCTACACACATTGTCTGAGTACAATATCCGTATTCGCTTATCTGGCAAGCACATCGCCTCCAAACGTCTCGCACTTATGTCTTATAATGTGTTTTTTGCAGACTGCTTTTATGAAATAATTTGGTAAGTAACTATTTCCTCGTAAGATATTGACAACGTCTCTATAACACGATATTTTTTAAACACATGGTTTTAAAAATAACTTTTTACTGCAAACCATATAGACATAGGATGACAAATATATACAGAAATAAAACAAAAGATATATACCAGAACAATTAACCTAAAACTAAGACCTAAAAATATAAAAACTAAAATATATCATTAAATCCCTTTAGGCAAGGTTCCGAAGATACTGGCAGCATTCCCCCTTTGAATAGCTAGAATTTTTTGTCCGAGGTAGCTGCCAGCTCTTCGGTCTCCTGTGATGTCGACTAACCTTTTTGCAATTTCATTAAAAAGTCTTATAGCGCTAGGACCCGACGGACCAAGGGTCTCGATACCGAATGGGACATAATCATATTCGGAGCCTAGACCCCTGTATTTGCAAACTTTAGCTTTTTCAGCCGCTTCAAACTACTTTTTCCCTACTTTGTACTAGGTTTCATGTCTCAATGATTCATTGAAATGCGAAAAAGGAATGTAACCTTGCATTTACAACATAAGCAATATAGATATAGTTTCTGTGGCAAGGCATTTTTTTCGTAAATCAATAACCTTCTCCTTAAATATTGTTTCATCTTTGTGTGACACTTTGTGTCTATTTTAGATACAATAATTGAACATCCCCATGGTAAAATATGCGAATTCTATCGGCTCACGCCTGGAATTCGTATAATCTACCTTATTTTGCCTTCGTATATTTTGCCTTATTTTATATTTAAGGTCCACCTAGAAGATGCTTAAATAGTCGTCTGAACTATGGATATTAAAAATAACATCAATTTAATGTGGCATAAGGTTCATGATAATGTTAAATATATACTTATGCCTCCCTAATCAGTGCAATCGATTTTCATCATAAGGCTATGTATGGATAGACTTTTGCAGGTTGCAGGTGACCGCACAACTTGGATAAAATTGTTCAAAGTTGATGATGTAGAGTAAGTGAGCAAATGTGAGTTAATAAAAAATATGTGAGTGAGCAAACCATAGGTTACTACAAGTACTTTGGAAGAGCATGTTTCTTTAATAAGATTTTGCTAGAGTATATTTTCTATTTCGTATATGTAATTATTTATGCCATGCTAATTTTCTCATGATATAGGAAATTTGGCATGGCATGAAAGTTCATGTAACTATTGTTGAAATTTTGAATCAATGCATGAAACTGTAGGTAATAATATCTACTCGTGGTATAGAAGTTTATCACAACTTTTCATTTTTACTAATGTATAAACATACCTACACATAATATCACGCCTTTTTCCCTTGCGGGGTAGGCAGAGCCTAGCCACGTTTAGCATGTTGGTGGGCTTATAGGTGAAAAACGTATAAATGTATAAAGATTAGCATATACAGCGTGTAACAAAAACAAAAGACTATTTAAGGGCCATGATCAGTCTATTATTTCTCAGGGGACAAACTAAGACATTTTATAAAATTTTACTGCCTATTTTAACTAGATCAGTAAATGGCAGATTTGGTACGGGCGATTTTTTTAGATTTTGGATTTTTGTCCATAAAAGAAGTTGTTCAATATCATGGGTTAATCATGCTCATTTATATTATAACACCATTTTGTTACAGCCTGTACAATATGTAAATAAAACCCTGTCAAAATAGGGCTGATACAGCCCGTAGATAACTTTTCCTGTGAATAAAGCTGAGAACTCAAAAAAATGGACATTTCCAAAAATCATTACCAAAAGGAACGTCAAAAAAATTGAGTTCCCTGCATTGGCCCCATAGGAAAAGTTATTCATATTGACGGGCTGAATCACCCCTTCAAGGACAGGGTTTTCTTTACATATCAAAAAAATTGTATTAATTTACGCATCTCAAAAAACAAGATAAAAGGAAATCCCAATCAACCCCTTCAAAATAAATATCAATTATAACTCCGACCAATTAGCAAATGAAAAAAACTCATACAATCTTCGTTACAGCTAATCCTTCGTAAACCTTGTCATCCACTAAATCTCATCCCCGCCATAACTCATCCAAATAAAAAACATCTCATCTACAAATGGATCCAAAATAAGTTCCAATTCTTCGATTCCAATTTCTGAATAAATCCATTTCGATATTTATTGGAGAACGAGATTAATCTTTAATTCTCCCGGTCCGTTTTAAAACGCGCTTATGAGTTTTTTTCTACGAAAACTTTTGAACTTTACACTGATGGAATAAAGCTTATTTTTGTTTAGCCCAATTTGTACGGTAGCAGTAAAAGTGGGAAATATTTATGAGCTTTCGAAAGAAATTCTTTCTAAATGTTTGCATTTATGAAAATATGCTCGAATGAAAGGGGGCTTCGAAAGGCATATACAGGGTGTAATCGTGTCGGTAAATGTCACTTACATGTGAGTTGCACACTTGTAAGGTGAATGTCGATATAGTTCTCATGTGGATATATATGCTTTTCTAATGAATACTTACAAAAATACATCGTTCTACACTTAATGTTTGTACCTTACTATGTTGAAATGATAGTTTAATAGTTTAAAAAAAGATTGTTTGTAATGTTGGTTGAAAAAGCATACTTACTAAAGAGTGTCTTAAATATAAGCAATATCTCATTGTATATATATCAATTAATAAATACTTAAGAATAAACTATTTGCACGCAAGATGTGCTTAGATCTGTATTTTATAAAGGTATTTTGATAGTATAAACGTAATAAAGATATCGATGAATTGATGTTTTTTACTCAATTATGACTCGACGCTGATTTGGATAGGAATAGACCTTGTCCTAACTAAACATACAATATGTGGAAAAGCCCCGCCTGAACTTTGAGGGAGTTACTCAGTCCATCAATATTAGATACTAGCATTCACCCGTCGTATTTCCCGGGATGAAAGGTACCCTATGTCCTTCCCTTGGCCTCAAACTACCTCAATACCAAATTTCATCCAAATTGAATTAATGTTTGAAGTGTGAAATAGTGACAAACAGACAGAATTACTTTCTCATCTATATCTATACATATAATAAAACAGTAAAAATATTTTGTCTGTACATTTAGAATTTTTGACTGAAATGGATATAGGGACACTTAAAAACAATAATAGAAATACATATAATAAAACAGTAAAAATATTTTGTCTGTACATTTAGAATATTTTTGACTGAAATAGATATAGGGACACTTAAAAAGAATAATAGAAAGCATAAAAAAATATTTCGAATTTTTTTTCCTGTCTGTATGTATGATCACGATTATCTCCGAAAATGCTGAACCGATTTACTTCAAACTTTCACCAATTTCTCAATTGCTTTATTTTCTCAGCAAAACATCTAAAGTTTGTTTCATCAAAATCGGTTCATTAAAAAAAAGTTATCGTTATATAGATGGAGATGTGAGGACATAGGGTATGTTTGATTCCGGGAAATTCTACTGTTCCCGACGGATCGACACTAACGCGGGCGGAGCCGCGGGCAACAGCTAGTTTATAATATTAGTATGGATAAGGTGAGGATATGGCTGTCGATGGCGTGAGATATGATGATATTTCAGACACGATTGTAAAATTGTTTATGAATAAAAAATAAATGAATGGATAGAAAGTGGCCGTAGGCATATCAAACAATTCCTCAGAGCACAGTTCATTGTACAAACCATAGAACACACAGAGAAAAGCAAAATCTTTCCTTCCTAATTTCCATCATTACAATCACCAATCAGGATCACCCTGTATACCAATCGTTTCCGATCAGGGTGTTATTTATACCGGATCAAGTGGAGGCTAATAATGTGCCCCACCCCGCCCCCTTCTTGCCGTAAATAATTACTGCCGTGTAAGACGGGGTTATTTTTGCGATCGCCTAATGGAATTTGCTTCGTTCGGCCAAACAATTCTCGCTTCGGTATCGGATGGAAAGTATTTGTTTTTGGGGAAAAAGTGTCATGGCCACTTCGATTTTCATTTATATCAAAGAATAAATTATTAAATGAAATTAAATTCATTTAATAATTTATTCGTTTGCCGGTACTATTTTTGGCTTAAGCAATGTTTTTTTTTATAAGTAATCAAGTGTAATGGATCCGGCTACTAGGACCGCGATCAACTCGACCGCGGTTGCCGGAAATCTTTAAAACACACCGATCGAGCTAGCCCCACAGTAGGTTCGTGTCGTAGGATACTAACTCAGCGATAGTATTATTTTATATAGATAAACATCCAAGACCCAAGCCAATATGTACTTACCTAAAAGATCGTTTTCTATCATGAATGACCTATCCGGGGATCGAACCCACTTGCGTTGCAATTCAAAGGCACGGTACAACTGTGCTACAGAGCACGTCAAAGAATAGTTCTTACGAAAAAAAACATTTTACTTCGCTTAGTATATTTCTGGCCTCCGTTGGCCCAGTTAGCGTGAGCATTATAAGCGTATAAGCGCTTATGGCCTTAGGCACGGTCTACTACGTAAGTTATAAAGACGTGATGATATGTTAAAGAAATGTAAAAATAAATAACATTTGACATTAAAAAAACGATTTAACGTTCAAATAATATTTTATATAAAAAAACCGACTTTAAACAAACTGCTGGATTGATTTTGATAAAATTTAAATCGACCAATCTGCGTGGGTAGGTACTTTTCCAAATAAAAAAGTAATTTTTCAAATCGGCTTCTAAATTAAGGAGTTATGAGGTAACAAACATTAAAATAAAAATTGAACAGAATTGATAACGTCCTCCTTTTTTGAAGTCAGTTAAAAATTGACACTTACAAACAAATAGAAAAAAAAATCTTGTTTAAATTCAAAGCTCACACACTATGCGAGTAATTCAATATTGATAGTCATTTTATAAAATTAACTAGCTATATTAACTCTCAAATTACTTACCGACTACTTTCAATCAAAGATTAATAAAAATCAAAGTATATATTGTTCATTCAAATGGGCGCTTGAAGCCCTGCTTAAAAACAGCAAAATCATTCAAGGTACGAATTATATTAAAAGGCATTACTTTTCCAATACTCTAGAGAGGAACACACATCGACTGCAAATACGCTTTAAACTAAGCTGTATACCTGTAGTAATATAGTTGTTATTGCATTGTAGGCGATAAAATGAGGTGGTGTTCCTTAACTTTGTTCAAAATTGGCGAGATGTTAAAGCTAGTACCTAAAGTAACCAGTATAAAAGTAGGAAAACATTGAGTATTGCTATTAAATCTATTATAAAAAGTTGATCTTATTTTATTTTATATCAAATATAGTAGACTTATACCTAATGTAAATACAATGTTTCGGAAGTAGCCCGAGGTCAGAAACATGAATTTAACATAGCCATGTATATTTTTTGTTTACTTAATATTGAAGCATTTGTCTTCCATCTCCCCTGATGGTAACTGATGATAAAGACGAGGATGTTACATGCCTATCCAAGAGATATCCATTTATTCTGCTTTTAAATATATCTTGTATGTTAATATACCTATTAATTAAATTTAAATATACCTATAAATTATTAAAAAAATGCAAAGTACCTTATTTTATGCAAGGCAAACGATACAAATTCAGTCATGATCTCATGGGCAATGTTGAAAATTAAACATGTATTTAGAGACACTAGAATCGCCTTCCCCAAATCACCACCACCGCCTGTGCTCGGTCATAGGAAGTCCGTTTGAGAAAATTTCACTTGCCACTGGTCTAGCTCGCTCGCCCAATGTGTCGGGCGTCGTAAGATTTGGATTCTTTTAATAAGTGTGGATGATTTACGCGACGCCAGCGCCAGGCGGCGCACTCGTCTAATTAGGAAAAATTCACGAGTCACCTCACACTCCATTGTCACTGATTTTATAATGGATTTCCTATTTTTTTTAAGAGACTACCTACCCTGGTGTACCATTAAATTTGGACAGGGTTTTTTATTGTAAACGCACTGTTTTATGAACATGAAAATATTCTTTTATATCTAAGTATTATGTAAGTTTCGAGCTTAATATTAATTTAGTAAACATAGTTATTACATATAACAATGATCATAAAAATACTTATTATTACGGTAGATATATTTTTTATTCTATTTACGAATCCGGTCTGTACCCGACTTAAAGGTACGCATACACTAGCGGCGTTATCTGTTTTATTATGAGGGATATAACTAGGTAGTTATTTTGAAAATTAGAATAGATCTTTAAGGTACAAATGCTTATTTTTGTACTACATACTTATGAGATCCCATGAGTTTTTTTAAGATCAATTTTAAAATTCATACATACATATTGTTACAACTTAATACCTTACGGGGTAGACAGAGTCATAAGACCGAAATGCCACTTTTAGCGTGTTGGTGGGCCTAAAGGTGGAAAACGAAATCTAAAATAGTGATGGGTTGTTAGCCGCATCGGCTATTGTTAGGGTCCTTCGATTTTCGCCCATCCCCTTGACCGTCTTCAATGGTCTGTGCGGGAAGAAAAGCAGCTGGCACATACGTTTTTTCATTTCTCACAGACCAGCATGGAAGAGTTTTTGAAAATATAAAAACAAAAGATAAACATTCATTTAATGTATATTATGTAAACATAAATATGTTAGACAGTAGATGACATTTCAGAAAATATGCTTTACCACTTTGTTATAAACAAAGCATCCCTAAAAGAAATCTAAATATCAACAAAAGATACATAAAAAGATTCCCAATTCAACAAATCAAAAATAGTAAAAGACAATTGCATAATTCATTTGATTCCATTATTTCTACAGCATAATCCAAGATCAAAGACCTTCAAATCAAAACACGCAGGTAAAACAACATCCCTATCCGCTAAAACTGCCTCATTCTAAATAAAAACATTGCTCCCAAATCGTTTCTATTTCCCTGACATCTGTACACAAAACCACAGTAAAAACACAACGAGCACAATCTAAACTAAACTCTATTACTTCCACTAAAAGTTTAACAATTATTTTTTAGGTGCAAATCGGATTGGTAAAGCTATAGGTATGAGATTGCAAGGAGACTCGTGTGTGGCAACATTAAGGCGAATAAAATTTAAATATAGCAACACTGGCTGGCTATAAAAGAATGGAATAATGCAAAGAGGCGGAATAACAGGTAAGAGCCATCTGGATCACCTGTAGACCGAAGCGGTTATATGCATGGATTAGGGCTGGATTGTTTTTCGTAAACATTTAATTTCAATAGTACCTGGGCGACCGAACTTCGCTTGGTTATTACTATTTATTGTAATATGGTGGTGTTTAGGTGATAATCTACATAAAGTTAGAAACTCGACAGCATAAATCTTATTCACGTAATCAGTATAGGTAAATCTCAAACATTGACTATTGTTTGTCTAAAAACGATAAAAAAAAAATATAAACTTGAACATATAAAAAAACAAAAGTTAGTCACCGAGTAGGACTCGAACTCGTAACACTCGTATTTTGCCATCCGCGTCTTTACCCGCTGGACCAGACGGACAGTCAAGTGGCCGGCAGGACGAAATAAGCGACCATATTCTGCGTGGAAAGAAAAACGCATGAAAACTCGAAAACACGCGTTTTCCATAACATAAGACTAATCTAGATCGATTGTTTAACCGCAAAAATCCCCATATACCAAATTTCAGCGAAATCGTTAGAGCTGATAAGATAAGATAAGATTTCGATTGAAGACTGATTCCGAGATCATATAAATTAATTTATATATTTACATATAAATAAATATACAAGAATTGCTCGTTTAAAGGTATAAGATATTTAAGAGGAGTACTCTATTTTTTAACAAAGGCTTTATCCCTGACGAACTTATTAGTGGTAGAGTCACGCTACCTAGCTTATGCTAGTAGCATGAATGGTCGTCCGGGGAAGTACCACACTCTCACAGAAAAGTCGAGAGCCGGAGGCCCATCCCTTCTTCCAGTCAATCTTTGTACAAATACAAATCGTTTATTTGCTGAAAAAAAGGAAATAACAGATGTTACATAAATAATAGAGCAAGCCTATTAAACTGTTGAAAACAGTATGCAAATTGTTTTTTTTTTTAACTATCTACTACTAATTATTATACTCATTTCTTACTCATATCCATTATCCAATTGTAAAAACATTTTAATCACATTTGAATGCAAATAATCTAAAAAAAATTTTAAAAATTTTTTTGTTGGACGAAAGTCGAAGGTAAATTTACATGCTGTATATGTACAAGGATATAGATATCAGAATATACATCTCTGTGATCTAGGTCAGTCAATCAATCATCATCTATTCATCATAAGATACTTCACATATCATTTGGTGAACGTTAACATTTATTTTACAACAAAATTTTGTTGACGTTACTTTACGTATAGCAAAGTTTAAAGATACTTCCAAACTGGAGTGCAGAAGAAGCGGCAACAAACTGCACAGCGCATTTTCTCCAAGTGACATCAACTTACAATTTATAGTATACTAGCTTTCGCCCGCGGCTCCGCCCGCGTCAATGTCTATCCCTCGGGAACAGTACTTTTTCCCTGGATAAATGGTAGCCTATGTCCTTCTCCGTATACCAGAGAACTTGTATGCAAAATTTCATGATGATCGATTCAGCAGTTACGGCGTGGAAGCGTAACAAACAAACAAACAAATAAACAAAAAAACAAGCAAACAAACAAACTCACTTTCGCATTTATAATATTAGTAAGGATAAGGATAGTAAGGATAAGGATTACTTACAACTAATACTTCTTTGCAATTGAACCCGTGCAAGCCCAATAAATGATAATAGTAATAAAGTGCTCTCCGAAGCATGTAGTTCTTAATGATATTATCATTAGTGTGTAGGACGGCAGGTTTTCTGAAGATGTTTTCTTTGCTTCGGAAGTGCAATGAAGTAATTAAAAAATATATAAGTTTTGCTATATGTTCAACGTATCGCTGTAAGGTACAGGTGCAGATTAACCGTGGCGGGTTACGACCAACATAACCGAGTTATGGGTTATGGCTTGTATTATTATAACTTTGGACGGGATCATGGGTGCACATAAAGCTGCTGTTCTAGATGAGGCAACAGAAATGCTTCTAAAACAAGTAGTATTTATTTGGCAAACTCCGTGGCGCAGCGGTCAACACGCCAGCCTGCGACACGAGGGTGCCCGGGTTCGATTCCCGGCCAGGTCAACATGGAAAATGATCTTTTTCAGATTGGCCTGGGTCTTGGATGTATATCTTTATATGTATTTATTATAAAATATAGTATCGTTTAGTTAGTATCCCATAACACAAGTCTCGAACTTAATTTGGGGCTAGCTCAATCTGTGTGATTTGTCCGTATATATTTATTTATTTATTAAAAAATTTAACCACGTGGCAGACTTTACAAAAACCAATAAAGATACTTAGACTTATGAGACGAACCTAATACCATAACTGTCTAAATCCATTCATTCGTTATAAAGATTTACAAACATGCAATATACGCGCGATACACACCCCTTTTTGGCAGGTGACTTGGGTCTGGGGTTTTATGTATGTATGTTGTATGCAAACATATGTACGTATTTGTCTCAAAATACATATACTTTGGGGCAAGCTTAATATGTGTGATTTTTACATACATTTACACTATTAAAATTATTCTAGTCACTATGTAAAGCAATTGTTAATAGGCTACTATTAACAAAGACTACTACAATTTGCTTCACATAGCAGTCGACTAGCTCCGTGGCGCAGCGGTCAACACGCCAGCCTGCGACACGGAGTGACCGGGTTCGATCCCCGGCCAGGTCAAGATGGAAAATGTTTTTTTTCAGATTGGCCTGGGTCTTGAATGCGTATCTATATATTTATTTGTTATAAAATATAGTATCGTTGAGTTAGTATCCCATAACACAAGTCTCGAACTTACTTTGGGGCTAGCTCAATCTGTGTGATTTGTCCGTATATATTTATATTTATATAGCAAACAGTTATAGAATTTACTACTACTAAGTAGTTAACTCTTTAGTGCACTAAAAAACATACAAATTTTTTTTTTTTTTTTTTTTTATGTATATCCGACGGCAAACGAGCAGACGAGCCACCTGATATAAATAATCAGAATCTGAGAAAAATGTAATAAGGGTATGCACGTCAAATATATATCATATATTTTTTAGGGACAGTAACAGTTTATATAGCCAATTTATATGTATTAAGTTATATAAAAATATATTGATAAATATAGGAAATATTTAGTAAAATAATTTTCAAATGTCACCTTTTGATCCCACGCAAAGTAAATGTCAGTATTTGATTCAATTTGGTGATAAAATGTCACCTTTTGTTAATAACTATCAATAAATAATAAGGTTTATAAAACCTCTCAAAGGTCACCATTTATCGATTTACAAATCGATACAATTATTTTACACAAAATGTACCGTATTTGAATAAAATTGGACGACATTGGACTTTTTATCAACAAAAATGACACATTTTGTTCCCAAAACTTCAACTAGTATTGTGATTGAATGTAAATGTTACCTTTTGTACAGAATACTCCTTTTAAATCCTTAATTTCTCTTGAAAATAGTCACCAGTTCTTAGTCTAGTCTAGATTTTAAAAAAAACCGCCAATCGAGTCGGATGCGTAAATATCACCTTTTGTTCCTGACCTCCTCATTTATAATATTAGACACAGCCTATCCAAAAGAACAACTTTTCCTATGGGACCAAACTAGGGATTTATTTTACTTTTTCATATAAGTTGATGGGCCGATCGAACACTTATGTATAAAAAGTAAACAAATGTGTTTCCAGCCTTGGAATAGGAAAAGTTGTATATTTTGATGGGTTGAGGCTAAGACATCATCAGGAGAACTCTACCTTAGTTTAACCCTACTTCGCTCGCTCCTCTTGTCACATTTTGCAAATCTATCTCCGTGTATAAAAGGTTATAAGTTACAGAGGTCGGATATTTATTCGTTCGGTTCGATTGTAGTTTTATGTTCGGCCGTAAATGCTCTCTTATTGGGCCGCATTTGAATAATACGACCGATGCCGAATGTTACTTGTAATGCGCAAAAATATTTACCTACCCACCTGTGCTTATGTACTCTATTAAATGTTTTATTGTCATTTGTTTTATTATAGATAGTTTTATAGACAATCTTTTTTAAGTCTAATCTAACTCGTATTCATTTACTTAGGATACAATAACAATACGTATTTCTAATAAACCTTGGATAGGGTATAATGGCTTTACCTATGAAATTGTCGTATTTTCCGCTTGTAATTTTGTTCCCAAAATGATTCACACAAATGATCACAGATTTAAATTGAAAGGGGACTACATTATATGCATCATTTTTTTTTCTAAATTTATTGTTTGAAAAATGCCCATGAAAAGATCTAATTTCAAATGTAGTCCGTTTTGATAAAAAATGTCGTCATTTTTCCATTTTTCTCTAACTTTTTGTAAAATTTATAATGCGTAAATCAATCTTACTGCTGTATTTGTTGTGCCCGATTATGACATAAACTCCACTAGGTGTCGTCATTTTTCCATTTTTTTCTAGCTTTTTGTAAATTTTATAACGCGTAAATCAATCTTACTGCTGTCTATAAATACATGTAGAATTTCTCAAATCTAAAATGATAATAAAAACGTGAGTATAAAAAAAAACAATTTACTCGAAATTCTCTACAGAAAACGACGATTTCATATGTAAAAACCCAATATTTACTTACTCCGTCCAAAATTTAGGAGTCTTGTCGGTTCATATGTGGATAGCAACATATACAATGACTATTTTAGTAGGAATAATGGAGTGGTTCTGTATTACCTTGTCCATTTCATTCCCTAATGTATAAAATATATACGGACAAATAACACAGATTCAGCTAGCCCCAAAGTAAGTTCGAGACTTGTGTTATGGGATACTAAATCAACCATACTATATTTTGAAACAAATACATGTAAAGATAAACATTCAAGACCCAGGCCGTCAGATTGGGGTATTACGTCAAAGGTATTCCAAGAAAGGTAGAAAATCCGCCAAATCCAATCAATTAATTAATCAAACAAATAAATATATTGATTAATTGGATTTGGCGGGTTTTCTATAACCCCGGCAGGGGGCACCTATCTGCTAATGGGTTACTCATTTTAGAAGACTGATACACCGATAGGGTAGAAAGGTGCTCGAATGGTGACCACGTACCGGCAAGCGCAACGTTGGACACCCACCGATCAGGTGGTCGGACGACCTAAGCAAGGATGTAGGACGCTGGATGCAGGCCGCTTCCAACCGGCGATGGAAATCCTTGGGGGAGGCCTATGTCCAGCAGTTTTGCGGCTGAGATTATGATGGTGATGAAACGGCAGTGCACACCGCATTTTATCCAATTGACGTCAACTCATAATTTTAGTTTACCTTATAAACTAGGTATAGGGACTGAGTATACCTACTTTGATCTAGTTAATTGTCATGATCAATTTTAGGAAATTTCTAACACGGATTTCTTACTTGCAAATCGAAATTGCATATACGGACATAGAGCGTCAGGTGCCTCGCCCGTTAACTTTTATATATTTTTCCGCGCCCGATTATGACATAAACTCCACTAGCTATAAAGGCAGGAAGACCAAAATGTTGTTGTTTGATCCGGAATCCGGATACACACAATAAGAACAATAAGAGTCACCAACGCATCAGCACCTCCTCTGGTGTTGCAGATGTCCATGGGCGACGGTGACCATTTTCCATCAGGTGGCTCGTCTGGTCCTTGGTCGTCAAATATACATATTTTTTTTTTTATAAAACTTGATTTCTCTTATTTGTAGCTAATGTCCCTCGCCATTATTGTTGGGATTCTTAATGCAACCTCGCGCATGAAATTTTGCTCTGATATTTAGACGTTATTGTGGAATGAAAAACGTCAACTGGTATTAACCTTTTTTTGGGCAATCGAGTAAAACGCAACGATTTTAAGTAGTTATACGTATTACATACATAACTATCTTACATAAGTTGTTATGTAAGGTTTTATGAATGGAAAGAAATAAATACATCTTTACCTTATAGCATACTAGCTTTCGCCCGCGGCTCCGCCCGCGTTAATGTTGATCCCTCGGGAATAGTACTTTTTCCCGGGATAAAAGCCTATGTCCTTCTCCGTACTCCAGAGAACTTGTATGCAAAATTTCATGATGATCGGTTCAGTAGTTACGGCGTGAAAGCGTAACAAACAAACAAATAAACAAACAAACAAACAAACTCACTTTCGCATTTATAATATTAGTAAGGATAAGGATTGAAACTTGAACTTAGTAAAACTTCAACAGTAATAAAAATGAAAAACATCACCTTTTATTCACACAACTTGTTTTGAGGAAATATAAAGACACGACTGTCCTGCCAAAATGCCTCTTCCATGCTGGTCTGGGAGAAAAGAAAAATATAGAACGTACCAGCTGCTTCTTTTCCCGCGCAGATCGTAAACGCCGAACGAGGGAACGGGCAAAATTCCGTGGAATCATGTTAATAGGCGATTCGGCTAGCAACCCATCACTATTTAGATTCCGTTTTTCACCTAATGGTCACTAAGCACCAACATGCTAAACGTTGCCTTCGGGTCTTATAGAACTAGGCTCTGTCTTCTCCGCAAGGGAGAAAGACGTGATACTATGCCCTGCCAAAAAAATGTCTATGTTACTCGAAAGGGTGACCCCATACGTTCAAATTCGAGAAGGCATTTTAGAAGTGGTGAATGAAGAAACTTACTTAGATACTTACGTAAAAGAACACTTAAAACAATACTCTCCTTTTTAGGAAAGTCGTGTGAAAATGAAGGTTCTTGCTGCATACCTACTTAGCTAGCAAAAAAGATTCAATCCTTACTAATATTATAAATGCGAAAGTGAGTTTGTTTGTTTGTTTATTTGTTTGCTTGTTTGTTTGTTTTTTACACTTTCACGCCGTAACTACTAAAGCGATCATCATGAAATTTTGCATACAAGTTCTCTGGAGTGCGGAGAAGGACATAGGCTACCTTTTATCCCGGGCAAAAGTACTATTCCCGATGGATCGACATTGACGCGGGCGGAGCCGCGGGCGAAAGCTAGTTTATTATATTTTCTTATCCCTTTTTTTACTATGTTATTTAATTCAGTCTGCCTACCCACTCACAATAAATAATGGCAGTATTATTAAATGTTTCTAAGTAATCACATATAAAGCTTTTATCATTAAGCTCACATAACAAAAGGGCACCTTGTGACCTAGATAGATAAATAATAACGCACGCAATAAATTAACGACTCACTTAAGCCACTTAAGCAACTTGGTAAGTAAGCGAGTAAAGTTGTAATAAGTTGCGGAGATGGCTGTAAGTTGCGACAAGTTTTTGTGGCCCCCTCGGGCACTAGCGGCACTATTTGCAGTTCACTTATTTGAATAATGTTTTGGTACAATCTCTGAGAAAATTTACATGCTTGCACTGGTAGATTTAATATCGAGTGGTATACAAATTAGTTGATAAATAAGTAAAGTTGTAATAAGTTGCGGAGATGGCTGTAAGTTGCGAGTCGTAACTTGCGACAGGTTTTTGTGGCCCCCTCGGGCACTAGCGGCACTATTTGCAGTTCACTTATTCGAATAATGTTTTGGTACAATCTCTTAGAAAATTTACTTGCTTACGCTGGTATTAAAATGAGTTGATAAATAAGTAAAGTTGTAATAAGTTGCGGAGATGGCTGTAAGTTGCGGCAAGTTTGTGGCCCCCTCAATCAGTATCGGTACTATTTGCAGATCACTTATTTGAATAATGTATTGGTACAATATCTGAAAAAATGTACTTGATTACATTGGTACATTTAATATCGACTTGTATTATAATTAGTTAGTACGTAAATAAAGTTGTAATAAGATGCGGAGATGGCCTTAAGTTGTGACAAGTTTTTGGTTTTTGTGGCCCCCTTGGGCACTAGAGGCACTATTTGCAGTTCACTTATGGATAATGTTTTGGTGCATTCTCTGACAAATCATAATCATAATAATCATAATCATAATAATTTATTTGCAAACATACAGTAAATAAGAGTCATATAACATTGAGAATACATTGTATGAAACCTGCACGCAGGTATGCAAATATTTAATACAAATGTCAAAAAAAAAGAAAAATTTAATTCATTAATAATGTAATATAATTTCAATATAAATTATAAATTAATATTTTTTATGTGATTTGCAATAGTCAATATATTCCTTCAAAGAGTAAAAACAATTCTCAAGCAACCACCGCGTCAACTTATTTTTGAATGATGCACCTTTTAATGATTTAAATTCATTAGGAAGTACATTATATATTATAATAGACATGTTAAAGACGTTTCTTTTATAAATATCCTTATGGCACATAGGCTGATATAACCTGTTCATAATTATAGCTCGCGTATGTCTAGATGTAACAAAATGTACTTTCCTTTGCCGTATAATGTTATTTTATACATTATGACGGTACATCTTCCTCCACCTCATCTAAACGTGTTCCCGTTCCTGGTGCGGTGTTGTGATGCCTGAGAGCTTTTTTAACAGTCTTATCATCATCATCGAGATGATGAAAATGCCGAAAAATTCCGCTGTTGGGCATAGCCTCTCCCAAGGATGTCTATCGTTGAGGTGTTTTTCATTTTCACCACACTTGGTAGGCGGATTGGTGGGCGCAATTTGTTTAGCTTGTCAAGGTTTCCGACGCTACTGCCCATCGCAACCGCTATTTTAAACGTGGGAAGGGTTTGTTTTGTTAGGGGAACATAATAAAAATATTTGGGATGCTACTTGCTCGGATGAGTTGGGTTAAGCAATAAACAGTTCGATAGTTATCCTTATCCTTACTAATATTAAAAATGCAAAAGTGAGTTTGTTTGTTTGTTTATTTGTTTGTTTGTTACGCTTTCACGCCGTAACTACTGAACCGATCATCATGAAATTTTCCATACAAGTTCTCTGGACTGTGGAGAAGGACATAGGCTACCTTTTATCCCGGGAAAAAGTACTATGCCCGAGGGATCGACATTGACGCGGGCGGAGCCGCGGGCGAAAGCTAGTCACCTATATTCTAATGTGTAAAGCTTCATCAGAGTATTAAATATCTATAAATCACGTCTTGCAATACTTTAAAGTTACACTCATATTACAAGGAGGAAAGATTTGATTGTTTGTTTGCTTTGGCTCCGAAACTACTAGACCGATTCGAAATCAAAATCAAAATTAAAAATCAAAATGTCTTTATTATCGAAAAATTCTTTCACCACTAGATAGTCCTGATGACCAAATGGTATAGAATAAATACCTATATCTGTCCATGCGAAGCCGGGGCGGAATATTGACCTCTCAACCACCAAGCGGGCCAATCGGTCCGCATAAAAATAAAAAATTCATTGTGTCTGCGTTTCTCGCGCTTGACGGGAGATTAAGATGAGATATGCTAATTTTTTTTCAAGTGCTTGTGATTTCGACTGTACCCTTAAAGTACAATATACAAAGGTACAAGTGCAAGTAGGTATGCCAAAACGGACGACATTGATACAAAATTGATAGCGCTTCGCAAGCCAGCGCCTTGTCGTCCAAGTTTGGCAGTTTAAAGACATTAGCAAATTTGAACAGTTCTTAATACCCATACAATGAGTAATTAGTATAAAATTAATTTAGTTTCATGTAGGGAATTACTACATACGACAGATAAGGGACCTGTTACCTGAGTCAAAATTGGGGAAAGAGCTACATTGCCACGGAAGTGCTCTTCTTCCTATTGAATTGAAGTTATTGCATTTACCAGAACTCTGCTACTGATACATAGTTATCTTGACATTGTATAGGTCATACACACATGGTAGGACACATAGTAGGACATGCATGGCAAGACAACTGGTCAAGGGCGGATTCAGCTTTGGTGGCACCAAAGCTGGATCCGTGGATGGGGGGTCACAAAGTCGTGATCAAGTCACAATAAGTTATAATTACATTTTTATAATCATAATACAAAAAGTATGTATTTTATTAATGTAGGTATGTAAGTACTGACTGTACGCTCAAGTGTGAAGTGAATGGACCCTTTGTCCATCCCCAGCTCTTCCTTTAATGGAATTCGGTTTCAGTGGTAAAAATGTGAAGAGGTTACAAACAGACAGATAGAGTTATTTTCGCATTTATAATATTATAAGTATATACACGGTGAAATTTAGATCGTTCTGGACCCTTAAAGGGGTGATACAGCCCATCGATATGAACACCTTTTCCTATGGGACCAATGCTGGGAACTCAAAAAAAATGGGCAATTCCATACAAAATATTTCGGCCGCCCGGTCAATTTGTATGAGAACGTCAAAAAAATTTTTGTGTTCCCAGCATTGGTCCCATAGGAAAAGTTGTTTATATCAACGGGCTGAATCATCCCTTTTCCAGAACGATCAAAATTTCACCGTGTATAGTAATTTCGTTGACAATATGATAAAAAAATATAAAATTTACTACGCATTAAGCTTTAATTGGCAATAAATGTCGTCTTTATTTTTATTATAGGTATTTTTAGAAGAAAAAATACGTGTCCAATATTTTTTGATCAATCCTATTTTTTTTATACGAAAAAATCCTATTGCTACAACAGCGTCCTAGTTACGTCTTATAGCTTCTTTATACACAAACAAGGGCAATAACCAGAGACCTTAGTATAACATACTAGCTGTTGCCCGCGACTTCGTCCGCGGCTATTTCTGTTATTATGATTAATTAGTATAGAATAGATGAATAATTTCCCCCCGTTTTCAAAACATTTTTTATTGATGCCACGCTCCTATTGGTCGCAGCGTGATGATTCCACAATAAATTGATTATCCGACACAAAAAAAATCCAATTTGAACCCGTAGTTCCTGATATTAGCGCGTTCAAACAAACAAACAAACAAACAAACTCTCCAGCTTTATAATATTAGTACTTCCAAAATATATATAGGCCGTGTGGTCTCCGGCAGAGTAGAATAGGACCACCCCATATCATCCTGTGGGAGTCGTAAGAGGCGACTAAAGGATCAAAGAGAGAGCGGGCAGCAGCGCTCTTAGATATCGAAGGCAAAGATCTAGAGCCTCAATACTGCGGTGTGGAAGGCAAGGGGAAACCACCACACTACTTTCCCAAGAAAGTCATCATGAAGGTACAAAATAAGATACAACGGTGGCCATGTGATCCGCTTAGCAACCGGCGCCGTTCTGCGTCCGGGGCAAACGGTGTGAAATGGGCTACCGGCCATGATGATGTAGGAGACCAGGCATCTCATGGAAATTGGACTACTGGAATCTCTAATACAGTAAAAATGCGTAGTATCCAAAAGATAGCTACATGGAATGTACGCGGCCTACTCCAACCTGGCAAACTTACCATCTTAGAGAAAGAAATAGCACGGTGTAAACTGAACATATGTGGCATTAGCGAGACACACTGGCGGGGCAGTGGCCATTTTTTCACCGAGTTACATGCTATATACCACTCTGGCAATAACGAGAACAGTATAAACGGTGTTGCTTTTATTCTGCCAAAAACCATCAACAAATGTGTCATGGGATATGAATGCGTCAGTGATCGAGTGCTTAGCATCAAGCTTAAAGCGAATCCGGTCAATTTGAACGTGATACAGTTGTATGCACCAACCTCTACTGCAAGTGAAGCGGACATGGAAGCGTTCTATAAGGAGTTGGAAACTACCATGGCCAAGATCCCTAAACGAGAACTGCTTATGATCTTAACGCAAAAATTGGAGCAGATGCAGACCAACTAAGCCACTGCGTGGGAAGGTTTGGATTGGGGCAACGGAACGAAAGAGGAGAGCGCCTAATACAATTCGCCGCTGAAAACAACTTGGTGATAGCAAACAGTCTCTTCAAAAACCACCCAAGAAGGATCTATACCTGGACGTCACCAGACGGCAAGTATCGAAATCAGATCGATTATATCTTGATTGGATCCAGATGGAGAACGTCAATAAGGAACGCTCATACTTTGCCTGGAGCTGATTGTGGATCAGACCATCAACTTTTGTTTGCAAAATTCCAACTCAAGCTGAGGGTGGCTAGAAAAGCTACCGGAACTAAAAGAATTCAGCCTATAAACACTCAGTTGGCTTCTCCTGATCAGCTATGGAACCAGGCAAAGAAACTGCTTGGGGAAGCTGTCGCCACTTCTAATCCACCTAACAATCAGAAGAAGCGACAACATTGGATGAGTGATGCAACTCTGACGCTTGTGGAAGAAAGACGGAAAATGAAGGCCTTGGGTGCTGATGTTAGGAGTTTGAATGCTAGGTCTGCTCGTATACAGGAAGCATGCAGGCGCGACCGTAATATCCATCTTCGGAACCTATGTGCTGAAGTCGAACTACATTCGAACAGACATGAGACAAGAGACCTTCATCATAAAATAAGATCAATCACAAAGACCTTATCATCCAGAACTTGGGCCATTGAGAACTTAAATAACGAGACGGTGACTGAGATAGACGCTATTGCAGAATCATGGAAACAGTACTGCCAGTCTCTGTTTGAAGATCCTCACTCACGTGATTTCGCTTCAACAAACCCGGAAGATGAACACCTTGAGCCAAATATTTTAAGAGATGATTAAGAGATGAGTACGTGCTGCCATTGCTCATCTAAAAAACGGTAAAGCAACAGGTAGAGATGCAATACCCATTGAGACCATCAAAGCATCCGGCGAGTATGGTGTCGATATTTTTCTCAAGCTTTGTAATAAGATCTGGCAAACTGGAACTTGGCCGCGGGAGTGGACCCATACTGTTTTTGTCCCATTACATAAAAAGGGCTCTACGAAAGCGTGCAGTAATTACCGACTAATTGCTTTAATATCCCACGCAAGTAAAATCTTACTGCACAATTTGAACGAAAGACTCAAGTCCTTCTTGTCGGGAGAAATTGCCCCAGAACAGGCAGGTTCGTAAAGGGAAAAGGTACCCGTGAGCAGATATTTACGGTGCGTCAAATAATCGAAAAGGCCCGGGAATTCAACAAACCCACTTACATCTGCTTTGTTGATTTTTAAAAAGCCTTCGATTCCGTGAAGTGGCCAAAACTGTGGGAAACGCTTCTAGCCATGGGTACGCCGAAACACCTTGTCCACCTCCTGCGACGACTCTATGAGGACGGTACCGCCTCTGTGAGGGCTGACGATGTGCTGTCGAGTGATTTTCATCCTAGCTCGGGAGTGCGTCAAGGGTGTATCATATCACCTCTTTTATTCAATACCTACACGGAACTAATTATGAGGATCACCCTTGAAAACTGGCCCGACGGAGTTAGCATTGGAGGTACCAAAATTACAAATCTGCGGTATGCTGATGATACCACATTATTTTCGACAACCATTGACCACATGGAGGGACTTCTTCAGAGAATGGAACAAGTTAGCCTTGATTTCGGCCTTAAGATAAACCGTAGTAAGACGAAGGTAATGATTGTCGACCGTGCCAACAGAAATCTGCCAGATGTCTCAAAAAAAATTGCGGGTTGTGATGTCGTGCAGTCATATGTCTACCTCGGGTCGCTAATTACAAACAGTGGTGGGTGCGCAGATGAAATCAAACGGCGTAAGGCTATATCCAAATCATCTGTGGATAGGCTGAAGCAAATATGGAGAAACAGAAACATCACAAAAGCTACAAAAATTCGATTGGTCAGGGCACTAGTATTCCCCATATTTCTTTATGCTTGTGAGACGTGGACACTAGGGTGGGTCGTTTTTTTTTTTTCTTAATTTTGATTTGTAATAGTGCATAAAACGTGACCTGGTTATAAACTAAATAACTAGTATTTTTTATTTTTTTCTAATATTCCATTAATTACCCGCGCATTAAGTTTGAATTTACAAAAAAAAAACAAAAATATGTTCATATCTTTGAACATTTATCTTTAGAGCTAAATGTCATAAAATAATGTTTAATGCTTTGGTAAAAGACACACATCACATATAACAATAATAACATCAAAATCTTAGAATAATCTGGTGAGGTGTGCGGGGGGGGCGAATAGAAGAGGTGAGACAAAATAGCGGTCACACGTGACGCGTGTAATTGTTTCAGTGCGCCTAATTAGTTTAAGGTGAAAGGTCGCGCGCAATTACTTATTTTATTTTTCATAGTATTTGTGTGTTTTGTGACTTTGTGCATCATGGACATTTCAAGTAACACCCGTAAAGCCACATACTGCCCTATTTTAGGTGTTTCTGAAGAAATTAATGAAAATCAGCTACCCACATATAAACAAGTAATGAAATATTACAATTTGGTCAGACATCGGCTAAAACTTGAGCACAATTCAAAAAAGGAGCCGTCTATTAACGAAATTTCTGAAATAGTATCAAGTAAAGTTGAAAATTTGTGGAAAAAGGCTTCTATTCCCATCGTGTCGCATAAACGTGTGATGCAATTAATTAAAAATTATCATGCAAAGTGCAAGAACTTAATAAAATCTTTGAAGCGGCTGTCGAAAGAAAAGATTCAAGATTTTCACGAAAACTCTGAAAAACTATTTGATGTAAGTTCATGTAAGTGTAAAGATTTAGAGTCGTGTAAATGTACTAAAGAACAAAAGGTTCCTAAGGAAGAACGATATTTTTTAATCGATCAGAGAACGGAGAGAAAAATGATAATGGGAACCGTTGATTTGTTGACGACTGAGAGAAAGAGGAAACTGAGTGAGAGAAAAAAACAGCTTATATCCTATAATGATTCTAAAGAAACGTGTAAACCGGGTCCTTTTTACCAAAATCCTAACTCTTCATCTTCAATAGCGACCGATAGTAGCGACGAGGAACAAAGTTTGCCCCAAACTTCATTAAAACCCGAACCAAAAAAACACAAAATACACTCACTGAAGAATTTATCAACTATTTGTGACCGATACGGGATATCCGATAGAGCAGCTGCTGCTGTCGCTTCTGCAGTGTTGCAAGATGTCAAAATAAATAACGAAGTAATCGATAAGTCGAGATTACGACGGGCCAGGCAAAAATTACGACGAGAAACCCTAGTTCAAGACCCATTTGATACTATTCCTGCCTTGTATTTTGATGGGCGAAAAGATAAGACCCTCAAAATTGTTGCTAAAGGGGGAAAACAGTATCGCTTAACAACCGTTGAAGAACACATTTCAATCATCAAAGAACCGGGATCGCTTTATGTCGGATATGCTGTTCCAAGCCACGGAACCGCCAAAGGGTTGGAATTGGCTATTTATCAAACGATTGGCGATCAGCAGAAAATGTCTTTACGGGATACTCTAGCCATAGGTTGTGACGGTACAGTCACAAACACTGGTAAATATGGGGGAGTAATACGGCTGTTGGAAAAACGGTTACATCGACCACTTCAATGGATTATATGCCTTTTGCATATGAACGAACTGCCCTTAAGACATTTATTTGCAAAACTTGATGGTACCACAACAGGACCTTCTACTTATTCAGGAGCTATCGGAAAATTACTGGATAACTGTGAAAAACACTCTATTGTGATATTTGAAAAGATAGAAGGTGTGCTACCAAATATCTCAGAAGTAAAAGACCTGAGCTCTGATCAACGTTACCTTTACGATATTACATCAGCCGTAATGAGTGGCATGTGCTCCCCTGATCTGTCCCATCGCTCCCCAGGAAAAATGTCGCATGCCAGGTGGCTAACAAAGGCCAATAGGATCTTGCGCTTATATGTTTCAACAGACAGACCTTCTTACGAACTAAAACAACTCGCTACTTTTGTAGTAAAAGTTTATTCTCCTATTTGGTTCGAAATTAAAGTACATCCGACATGCAAAGATGGGGCAAGACACTTCTGGAAACTGGTATTTTATTCTCGATATCTTCCACAAGAACTAAAGAGTGTCGTTGATCCTGTTATCAAGCGCAATGCCTTTTTTGCACACCCGGAGAACCTACTTTTGTCTATGCTATCTGACGAACAGAAACACGTGAGAGAACTCGCCGCTAGACGCATTTTAAAGGTAAGGGCAGCATATGATTCAAGTCAGATTCGGATCTTCGAGGTGCCTGAGATCAATTTAAACGCATCATCATACATCGATTTGATTGACTGGCAGGAAACTTATTCCCAGCCTCCTATATTGAGCAATGTTTCGGATGATACTCTTCATTCCCTAGTGGAATCAGGTGGTAACGATGAAGTCCTTTTTCTGCGACTACCATGTCATACTCAAGCTGTCGAGCGGGCTGTAAAGACAGTGACAGAAGCATCTTTACAGCTTTGCCACAAAAAAGCAAGAGAAGCTATGATTAAGAACAAAATTCGTTCTCGAAAACAAATGCCTAAGTTTGAAAGTAAGAAAGATTTTAGTGTATATTGAAAAATTTTCCGTTTATTTTCTTTGTATAGTATGTTTAATTTTCCTTTTGAATTATATTTCTTGTACTTAAATCGTGTTTTTCTTTAAGTTATATGAGTGTATTTCTTTTAAATCATAGAAAATAGTGGCCCAAACTATTCACAAAAAAATTGGAAAATTTTAGTTTTTCCAAGTCAATGCGCGGGTAGAAGGAGTATACTTAGAAAGTTTTATTTTCATTATTGTTTCATCAATGTAGGTGTATCACGTTTTTATTGCTATTACAAAACGATTTGGGCAAGAAAAAATTTTTTCATACAATAGCGACCCACCCTAGTGGACACTTCGGGAAAGTGAGAGGAAGGGGATAGACGCTCTTGAGATGTGGTGCTGGAGGAGAATGCTTGGAGTATCATGGACTAAATTCAGGACCAACGAATCCATTCTTCAGGAACTCGGCATCAAGCAGCGTCTGTCCTCCATCGTCCAGGCACGGATATTGACCTTTTTCGGACACATTTCTCGCAGGGGAAATGCTTCTGTGGAGCGCCTAGTGGTTCAGGGGAGGGTCGAAGGCACGAGACCACGCGGCAGATCACCGATGCGTTGGACCGACCAAATGAAGGCTGCAATTGACGGTACTCTTCACGAGTGCACTAGAAAGGCAGCTATTCGCGAGGAGTGGCGTCGGATTGTGAAGTGCGCCACCAACCCTAAATGATGACCACGAAAATTCTCTTTTTTTTTTAATTTAATTTGTACAAATTTCGCCATGATTCTTTAAAAAAAAGAGAAGCTGAAAATTTTTTATATGATTACTACGGCTCTGGTCAACAACTTGAATTAATCAGAATATTTTTTAAAGACGGGGAAAAAAAGATATTTATTTATTTAAATACTGATTTTTTATTCGATATCCGAACGTAAAATAATTTTTGAGTTAATATTTGAACACTACCTGCAACTGACACGTTAAAATATATTAATTTATGGCAACACCACGCAAGCAGGCAACCATCCGCTAAAATAAAAAAAAAACTGTCAGTCCGACTGACATTTTCTCATTGACTTGACAGTTCTGAGTGACAGATCTACAATAGACAGTCAGTTTGACAACCATTGTGAACTTTTTTAGGCAAATGAAAATGGCAATAAGGCTATAACTTATATTGTGAAATATTTTACATAAACGGGGGTTTAAAAATATTTCTATTATGCAGACATGTTACTAGTAAGTAAACCTCAATACTGCTATATAATTCATCTTCTCTTTTTTTTATTCTTTTTTCTGTACATTCGATGTATGGGCGTTCACCATGATTCTTTCCTAGTTACGTCTTATAGCTTCTTTATACACAAACAAGGGCAATAACCAGAGACCAGAGTGTAACAGATAGCTTTAAAAATTTAAATGCAAAGTAATCCAGGGAAATCCAGTGACGCCGTCCACGCAGTATTATGCAAAGCAAACAGTGTATCGTATCGTTTAGCCGTGTTTACCCCTTCACGTCAAATTAACCGCCACCCACGGCTGCACGCGATACGCGCACTCCAAGCACGTGGCGGCACGTGCATGGGGATAGCGGAGCACGCAATGTAAAATTTAGAGACTACAGAATATATCAAATCATATCAAAACGTTTATTTTAATAGCCTTTGTCCGCGGCTCCGCCCGCGTTAATGTCGATTCCTCGGGAACAGTAATTCTCCCGGAATGAAAGTTTTCCCGGAATGAAAGGTTTTCCCGGACTAAAACGTTTTCCCGGAAACAAAAAAAAATAATTCAAATTGGTTCAATGGTTGAAGCGTAAAAAGACGACAGACAGTTACTTTCGCGTTTATAATAATAGTATGGATAGGTCATTGAATCACTTATCAACTATCATACTTGATTTTATAAGTAAAAATTAATGACGTCAGTAATTTACCTATGGCTAAGTTTAAGGCCGCTTCCAAAGCGGAGTGCAAAAGAAGCGGCAACAAACTGCACAGCGCATTTTCTCCAATCGACGTTTACTCACAATTTTAGTTTATCTTAAAAACAATGTATATGGATGACAGAATCGACATCCGGCTCTCTCACTCACCGAACGAAGCATAGAAGCGGTACAGCTTCTACTCCAACGTCGATTTTATGTGAAATGTGGTACTTCCCCGGACGAGCCGGCCAGATTCATACTAGGTACTTAGCAAGTAAAAATAAATTTGCATTTTTTAAACAGTTCCATATGACGGTTTCTGACGTTTTCGCGATTGTTACACATTTAAATAAAATCACTTTACGTTAAGTGAACCGTTAGGTGTAAAAATAATGTAACATACGCGATAATACCGTATTGAAGTTATTTTATTTAAAGTTCAATATGATGTGATCAGTTTTTGTGTTCATATACTACCGCTTCGAAAGTTATCATGTTGTCTAGTAGTTTTGAGATTGTTACACATTTAAATTAAATCACTTAATACGGTTTTATAGCGTTTATTAATTATAATAAATAAATAAATAAATCTGGCCAGCGAGGAGGGTGTAGGCCAAATCCTCTGTCTGCTCTAGGCAAGTATGGCTTCGTTAGTACAGAGAGGGTCATGTTCCTGCAGTGGAGGCTAAAAAGACTTGATGATGATGAAGAAGTAATAAATATATAGGGACATATTACACAAATTGAGCTACCCCTACAGTAAGTTGTGAACTTGTGGCGTAGGATTCTAATTATTATTATAAAATAGATACTTATACAGATAAACATTCAAGACCCAGGTTAACCTGAAAAAGATCGTTTTCCATCGTGACCAGACCGGGGATCGAACCCGGACACCCGTGTCGCAGGTTGGCGTGTTGACCACTGCGCCACGGAACCCGTATAAAAGTATAAACTGTACTTTTATACAGGTAACGGCTAGGCGATTTAATTTAAAAGTTATCATGTGTAACGTAAGTTATCCTTCTGTAGCCTAGGTATTTTATACGCGTATGGTACACGTATCTTCGGAACAAGTATTACTAGGCGTGACAAAAATACGCTCTTAATCATGTTAGGATTACAACAATGATCGATGTTCCCAAATTTATGCCTAGTTATCTGTTTATTAGATTTTATGTTCTGTTAACTGTGCGTGTAAACCCTTATCTGAAACATAATAAACGCATGTTCCTGTCCTATTAATACTTACTTACTTCTCATAACAAAATATAATAATAATAAATAAAATACACCATCGAATTAAAAACACAATGGCGCGTTCAACCTGTTCACATAGGTCACATAGTCTTATCTTCAACCGGCTTCAACTTCAAAGTAGTACCAAAATCACTAAAACAAAGTTTAGACTTAATTGACGTACCAGCTCATACACTTACCTTAATTCAAAAAGCCATGCCGTATTACGCAATTGCAAGTTTCTAAGTTCGCCAACACTTACCTACCTCCACCTATTTTATTTAATCCCTTATACGCTTGGCTTCGGCCTGCGTATCTGACGTACCTAAACCCTGTCCAAGAGGAGTAAAAAACACGTGTAATAATAAGGCCGCAGGACAACTTGTGGCGAGCTGTTGGTGAATAACGACACCACGGACTCAAGTGCGTCTGAGAGAGCCCTCGCCCCCGACGTCTTCATCTGTCGGAGTGGAAACCCAAGAGGGCTCGCAGGACTCTCGGCTCTAGCCGCCTTAGTTGGCTGTCCAAAGAGGAGTCGTGAGAGCTGTCGCTACAGGAGTGGAAGTGTTGTGAGGGCTCGACCGTCTCGACGCTCTAGCCGAATTCCCACATATAAGAATGTTAGGGAGAGCACAAGACGACAGACAGAACACAGCTAATAACTTTATTATAACTTCGCTTTACAACTTCAATAAATTAATAAACAAACTTATGCTCCAAGATATGGTAGTAGACTCAATGATGTTAGTAGACTGAAAGATGTTAACAGACTGAAAGGTGGTAGCAGACTGAAGAATGAGTGATGAGAGAGAGAGAAAGTAAGTAATCTAAAAATGGAATGGAATGGAATGAAATTTGAATTAAAAATGAAATTTGAATTAAAATAAGGAATGAAAAATGGACAGGATGAGAGAAATGAGGTTGGATGAGATGCAGCATGCAGGTGGCATGCTGCAACGTTACAGTGTTAAAGGGCATAAGGCTGCGAGTAACGTCGGGCCTCTCCCAAGGATTCTTTGTTCCATGTGCCACCCGCGTGCCAAGCGTGGTGACTATGGCAATATCCTCGTATTGCCATACTCACCACGCTTGGCACGCGGGTTGACGAGCGCAGTTTCTTTGGCTTCTTATGCTTCCATCGGAAGCATTTTTAAGCTAGCGAGGGATAGGAATTTCTTGGATCTGGGAAGGGAATGAAGGTATTGGGATACTACTCACTCGGATGAATGGGGGAAAGCAAGTAGCAGCTCGGGAGGCTGGGCGCGCCTACACGATGCCATACCTGCAACGAGACGCAATTTTTTTTTTAATCTATGCCTGCAACCACCGAACACGCAGTTGAGGATAATACCCCTGACCATAGATAAAAAAAAAAATTCGTGTCACTTCTATGCCCCTGACCATCAAAATCAAAGAATCTTATATAAACTCGTTCAAAACTCAAAAATATTCTATATCACCATTCTCCAGCGCTGGTGTGCGGTGACGCGATACGTCGCATCAATATTTTGAATGAAATTTCTGAACGAACTGCAAAGTTGAAGAACTTTTGTTCTTATACAATTTTCGAACGTATAGCTCTGACCGCATGTGCATTTTAGTATGGATACGCTTCATAAGACTTATTTTTACTGTTACTTATTTTGACTTATTAAAATAGGCATAGTAGATTACTTACTACTCGAATTGCTTGCCTTTCGTGAGTGTAACACTGGTGTCAGATTTTTCAAGCTGCCTAAGAATCCTATCTGACATTGCTTTACGACTGCCATCAGTAGTCGGGTCGGGACCAACGACTTACCGTACCTTCCGAAGTACGGAGGAGCTCGAGAAAATTTTATGCCACTTGTGGTCAACCATCCCAGATGAGATCACCCCCGGGGTTGCTTAACATGCGTGAGCAGTAATAATGCGCACGCTAAAGGCCATCGATCTCCTGACCATTCGTCAAGCTTCTCAAAAAAGGTTGTGGACACAGTGTCCAAAACCAACTTGCTTTTTATTGATCTTTTGATCGGATCGTTCATTTATTTTATTGCCAAAACATTGATTTTCAAGAGTCAAGTACATTAAAGACAAGTTATTTATATAAACGGGACATAGCACGAACCTTTTTATTATTGGTTTCTGTTGACATTTTAATGGAGTTACACCCATCGTGGTCGCAACGAGACTCCTTCGTTGTGACCATATACCAAAGAAATCTATACAAATATTATAAAGATGAAGAGTTTGTTTGTTTGTTTGTTTGAACGCGCTAATCTCAGGAACTACTGGTTCGAATTGAAAAATTATTTTTGTGTTGGATAGTCCTTTTATTGAGGAAGGCTTTAGGCTATAAAACATCACGCTACAACCAATAGGAGCGAAGCATCGATAAAAAATGTTTTGAAAACGGGGGAAAATTATTCACCTAAGTATACGAATAAAAAACGAATGAATCATAATAAAAGAAATTGCCGCGGACGAAGTCGCGGGCAACAGCTAGTTATTATATATAATTTCTTTGGACCATACCGGCCTATTTGCTAACTTTTGACAACTACGGTGTACGACGTTTTGATAGTCACTTCAACATCCATTACGGTTTATTTATCATAATAAAAATATTAAATCATACGAAAGCCGCAATGGTTATTGAAGTGACCATTAAAAAGTTGCACACCGTAACTGTCAAATGCTAAAGATGTGCTTCTTCTTCGATCAAATATTATAAATGATTGAGGTGTTATACTCATACCCATCCCCACCATACTGGATCTGCGCCTGAATACCTATGAATGAATGAATGAATGAGTGAATGAACTTTATTGCGTTAAATGTGGTACAAGTGATGGATTAAAAAGAAAGTCTCACACATTAGTCATTTCTGACATGCAACAGACCATATAAATGTCAATTAAATATTTTAATTCTAATTACGTTACACAATTCTAATATGTACCCACCAGCTCCTACAGCATGCGCCCATATTTTTTGACTAGCTCCGTGGCGCAGCGGTCAACACGCTTGCCTGCGACACGGAGTGACCGGGTTCGATCCCCGGCCAGGTCAAGATGGAAAATGATCTTTTTCAGATTGGCCTGGGTCTTGGATGTGTATCTATATATGTATTTGTTATAAAATATAGTATCGTTGAGTTAGTATCCCATATCACAAGTCTCGAACTTACTTTGGGGCTAGCTCAATCTGTGTGATTTGTCCGTATATATTTATTTATTTATATTTGATAGGTATCTAGATGGATTTTCTTTTACATTAAGTCTTTACTTCTTATTTAGATATAGGCTATAGCTCTAAAGCCTGGATACCACGTTAAGTGACTTGCGTGAAGATAGAAAAGAGAATCAAAAAATAGTTCTATTCACATTGACTATGATGTTTCGTCGATTCCTTTAACCGGCTTTTACGATTTTCGCAGGACAATAGTACATTCTTTGCTTTGATTTTTCTTTCAGTCTATCAAGTAATAATTTTATGCACGCTTCCTTATTACCTCAACAAATCATCACCAAATGTTCCATACATATACCTATACTACTAGGTACCTTACCTACCTAAACACGAAATAAATTATCGTAATATAGTGCCTATTTGTATAAAAGTAATGGTATTTTTCAAGCCTTAAAAAAGTATAGCTTTATGAGTCGAGTGAAGGACAAAAGCACTAACATTTCGCAAAAGACTACCCAAGGAGGGTTGATGAGAGGCAAACAGGCCACCTTAAAAACTTTGGTAGGTACCTACTTTTAAAGGACGATGACAAGCGAAATTAAATAGATAATTGTATTTTACTAAAAGTGTGGTCACTTAAGAAGCATTTCTTTTTTTTTTAATTTATATTTGGTCATGTCCACTTGAGCGTTCGGTCAATCGTTCGATTGATATTCAATTCTGAATTGCAAGGAGAAAGATCGCCTCGGGACAGCGCCCAATTGAATTTGAAAATAGAACATCACTCCCCCGGCCCCCCGGCACGCCTCCACCTGCTCCTGCCCCCTTATGCTTTTACTTTTGACGTTTACGGTGTACAATGCTTTGATGTCCTCTTTGATATGCAGTGCAGCTGTGGTACATATACTAACATGATTTTTTTAATAGATTTATGAAAACCACAATGTAGGTATATTAAATTGGCTATAAATCATTGTTTCACTTCCTTTCCCATGATAGCCCATGGAGATTGTACAAAAAAGGGATTTCGTCTTACATTTTAAATAAGGTAAGTAGTGATTTGTATAGATAAATTGACGGCACATCTACTCGCCGTAGCCCCACCACCTTGGGGTTTGGGGGCAAAATACGTTTTTCCGTGCAAACCTCGGTTTCCGTCTAAACCTCAGTTTCCTTAGTCCTATTATACGTGGGAATACGCGTCCCATTTTTTCATCCGACAATCGCACCGAGTTGCCGTTTTAGGGATGTTGTCCCGAGATCTAGAGGAATTTGATTCGTCTGGAAACTTCTCTTGTGTAATATTCTTTCGCAGTAAAATAGTGAAGAGTGAAGAAGATGAAGTTATACACAATGATCCTTTTCAGTCTAAAGCATTGCGAAAATACAATTGTCGACTCTACAAAACAGTTCGTGTTTGTTCATTATATGTATCACTAGCTTTTGCCCGCGGCTCCGCCCGCGTCAATGTCGATCCCTCGGGAATAGTACTTTTTCCCGGGGTAAAAGGTAGCCCATGTCCTTCTCCGCACTCCAGAGAACTTGTATGCAAAATTTCATGATGATCGGTTCAGTAGTTACGGCGTGAAAGCGTAACAAACAAACAAACAAACAAACAAATAAACAAACAAACAAACAAACAAACAAACAAACAAACAAACAAACAAACAAACAAACTCACTTTCGCATTTATAATATTAGTAAGGATAGTAAGGATAAGGATAAGGATAAGGATTATGTACTTCCTAAGAATTTCATAGTACCTACCTACTTAAGGAATATCTCTGAAATCTCTGAAATTTCTGTGAAATTTTGTTATTATTTTATGCAGAATAAAGTAGTTTCTTATTTTTTAAATCCTTTGGCCGCGAACGTCGGATAAATCCGACAAACACTTTCATAGAAAATTGCTTTAGTATTGTTCTGAGGAAAATATATGTCGGATTTATCCGACGTTCGCGGTCAAATGGTTACATTGTAGCAACAAATCGTAGGTACATGAGGTGGTACACCTACACCTCACGCTACACACCAGTACGCACCTCAAGTGGAACATTGAACATTCACACGCGATTGCCCTCATTGACAATCGCTTCACTTAAACGCCAAGACGATCAATAGGTTACATAAATCCATAGATTTAAAAAAAAAAAATTCGTCTCTCCATACATACATCAAATGAGTGATGGAAATTATGGACCAACTATTCGTGTCGACCAACTTAAAAGGTTTCTAAAGAGATAGGAAATACATTACTTATATATAACGGAAAAAAGAGATTGTAATCTACGACGTTATTGTTATCGCAAGAAATCGAAATTTTAATTATTCGGGTCTTGGATCTCCGGTCGTACGTGTTCGTAATAACACTTCCACCAGCCATCGTATACGCGGTAAAATTTTTTATCGTTCTGAATCCATAAAAGGATAATTCAACCCATCGATATGAACAACTTTTCCTATGGGACTAATGCAAACAAAAAAATGGGCAGTTCCATACAAAAAATTTCGGCCGCAGGGAAAATTTGTACATGAAGGTCAAAAAAAAATTGAGTTCCCAGCATTGGTCCCATTCCCATAGGAAAAGTTATTTATATCAACGGACTGAATCATCCCTTTAAGGGTCCAGAACGATCAAAATTTCACCGTGTATAACTACTATTTTTGAAAGTGTGACACTCGTCTTCGAGCAATTTTTGTATGGAAAAATTGCTCGATTACGAACGGCGTCATTTTAAAAATAGCACTGCTGACAGGCACTTTTTAATAAATTTTGATATGGTAGATTTCTTTCGTTGGCTTATTATCTGAACTAGTAAATGTTGTCAATACGTTAGTCTATAATATTCTCAAAATTCCTTGTTCTGATTTAATATTCATATACGCGTTAGTCGACTGACTGACCGACTGACCCTCAGACAAATAACGACGACTGACACATACTCAGTGTTGCCAGGGCTCTTGAGTCGTAAATTACGTTTCGTTTTCTGAAATGTTACATTTTATCAGCAAAAGTTACAATATTGTAATTTTTTTAATTTACGTGTTTTTGAGGTCGGAGTATAACTCTCCACACAGCGCTATCCTATAAAGTGGTCACTAACATATAGAATAACGCTTTGCGGTATTTAATCGGTCGACCATATCGCGCATTTACCGGCGGTGACTTTGGTTTATAATAATAGAGATAGAGAAGATACCACCTAAACCTGTACCAACCTGCCCTGTCCCATTATTATGTCTGTGTCATATTTAAGTCTGTCTTTACCAAAACACAAAAACAAATATTCTAAGATCTAGATCATCACGATGTCTATACCTTACTGGGTAATCATTACTCTAGCTGGAGTGCCGAAATTACGTATTAACAAGACAAGACTATTTATATGATATGATAAATTGATAATATGGCGCTTTCTATTTCAGAACCATCTCTGAGTGTGATATGTAGTGAAATACTTTTTAGACGCACCAGTTTTAGGTGCGTTCAAATCGAATGCGTTGAATTGCAATCAAAAGCTAGTATTACAAACTCGTTGTTCTCAAAAGTTACGAAAATTGCCTTAAATATAAAAATTACTTACATGTTACGCGAGAAGGTCAAAAGTTACGAAAAATGTAAGAAATGTAACCTTCTGGCAACGCTGCACATACTCTTTCAAATCTGTGGACTGACATATGAAATGGCAAAATAACATTTGACGTTGGGTTCTTGGCGGGAATTTCGACGGAGAGCACGGCTTGTGTTTTGGATTGTTTTGTAAATTGTTTCTAGTGGACTTTATAATGTGAAATCGGTGTAATTTGGTGTTATAAATGCCCATGTTTATGAACAATGTATGGAATAACCGAAATAAACTGTCACGGTGCGGCTGTAGTGAGATTTACTTAGCGGGCTGGTGGACCGCCTCGCCTCGTTGCGTCTGTGATCAAGCCAGTGGATTCGTGGGAATTGTCGCCAGGGGCTCCGTAGAGTCAATGAAATGAACTACACCATCGTTTCATTGAGCGCGGGAAAACTCATTTATACTTGATACTGGCTAAATACGTAACGCGTGAAAGCCATAAATAAATAAAAAAAAAAAAACATTTGACGTTTGTCTATGACACATGACATTGACATGTTGGTAACTAAATGCTAAATGGTAAACAAACGCGCCAACAGCAACTTGTGTATTTTTAAATGTTTTTTAGTAAATATTACAAATGTTATGAAGCTTAAATGATTGAATTTGAGCGTTGATTACATTTACCTGCAGAAATGGACAGGTTAGCTTTTTAAATATGTTCTATGAAAATGTATTCTTGTATCTAGCTCTTGCTTAATTGTAATGATGGAAGCTATGTTATAACTTTTAAGTTATTTACAAATATGACTTTCAGCCTAGCAAAGAAGCGAGGTCGTCCCCGTAAATCAGTCAACGAAGACAAAACAAAAAGAGACCAAAATGGGAACAAAAAGGCAAAGGTCGAAGAAAATGCTGAACCTGAGTTGATTGATGTCCCACAGTAGGTGTTTTTTTCTTTTTATTGAAAATATTGAACTAATGCTATGCGCTGTTGGCCTAGAGACCAGGATACATTACTCACAATCACAATAAATACATAATTAATATGTAAGTATGTATTTATTGTCAGAAAATATCATCACTCCTCTTTCCCTTGGGAGTAAGCAGAGACTGGATCTTCACTTGCCACAATCCTTACTTGGTTGTTTTACTGACTATTCCCAGCCATTGTAACATTATTCTGTAGCTAGATATGGAGGAAAAATTCAACTGATTGGTCAATTGATATGTAAAGTTCAATTATCATTCACATAAATTCCAGTGGGATTGTAAACAGCATAACTATCAAATCAAATGATTGTATACTTTCATAATACATACCAAAAACATTAAATTAGACAGTAAACGGAATAACTTTTCTAAAATTAATCAGGTTTGTACAAAAAATAAGAATTTTTAAAATATAATGTTTGATGGCTAATGAGCATACGAGGCACCTGATGGAAAGTGGTAACCCTCGCCCATGGACAATCGCAACACCAAAGGAGGTGCTGATGCATTGCCGACTCTTGAAATTCCTGTTTAGACTTGCGTTATTAAGTAGTACCACCCTCCACTATCACTTATAATTACGTTGGCGGTACCTTGACGTGTCCTCATTGTGCACGTAAATTTACGGCAAAAATAGGATACATAAGCTATATAAGGACGCACGAGAGAACATGATTTTTAAGACATTGCCAGTCACCGCAGCCGAAATACGGCCAGGGAGACATTATTATTATTAAGTAGTATATTATCTAATTACTTACCTATCCTAACTTGAATGTGTTTTGTTGTAATTTAAAATAATTATGTTATATTATTTTAGGTCGCCAGTTAAAAACGCAGCTCAACTCCTGAACGAAATAGTTCCAGATGATAAAAGCCTCACAATCAAACTGTAAGATCATTTTCTATCCTATTCTGCCTCATGCAACTGGGGGTCAACTGTTTTGTCAACAGTTTATTAGTTTATACAAATGACTGAGGGACAAACAGGATATTCTGCCGAAACTTATAATGAACTTTCTATTGTAGTCTCGGTTTCAGCAGATTTTTTTTGAAGACCTGATGGTAAGCGATCACAGCTGCCATAGACTACTGCAACACCTGGGGTGTGACAAGAGCGTTGCTGGCCTTTTAAGAAAACATAGACTCGTTTTTTGAAGGTTCCAATGTCGTTTTAGTTTCGGAATCGGGATCCAGATGGTAGGGATGAAATTTTAATTTATGTCGGGTGGTACGATAGTGAAATTTTGCGGCAGGTATTAGGTCGAAGCATATGGTGTAAAAGCGTAACAAACAAATTCACTTTCCCGATAATAATATTATACTAGCTTTCGCCTGCGGCTCCGCCTACGTCAATGTCGATCCATCAGGAACAGTAGTTTTTCCCAGGATAAAATGTACCCTATGTACTTCTTCGTACCCCAGATAACGGGTTCAGTACAATGTGAAAGCGTAACAAACAAACTCACTTTTGCATTTATAATATTATTAGATTTAACGGGTACATATTAAAATCCCAAAAAACATAACACCTTTATTTAAAATGTACGAGCCCAAAATACCCGAACTCAAAATACCTTAAGATTTAAAATACCTGAACTGATTACACCTTACTGTACAATGCCAGAATTCGAAACACTAAAACATTATTATGTCAGATTTTTAAAATACCAAACCTTTAAATATAAAATTTTCAATTAACCTTACATTACAATTCCAAAATATGAAATGCATAAAATAAATAACTCAACTTAACCTAATACTCGTATTCTGGTAGCAGCTCGATACTGACGGCGATTTGTTTTCTGGTAGGGTCGCAGTTCTAACCCAACCTAACCTACTATTCTGGTAGCAACTCGTCACCACCACGTCAAAGGTTTAGACGCGGTTCCGAAGAACTCTGACACCAGGGTGTGTATGGTTAATTGACCATGTCACCTACACGAAATGATGATGATGGTAGCAACTCGCTTCTGACGACAATCCGTTTTCGGGTGGGTCACAGTTCTAACCTAACCTAATTTCTGGTAGCAGCTAGTTTCTGACGGCGATTTGTTTTCTGTTGGGATCGCAGTACTAACCCAACCTAACCTAATATTCTGGTAGCAACTCGTTTCTGACGACAATCCGTTTTCTGGTGGGTCACAGTTCTAACCTAACCTAACTAATATTCTGGTAGCAGCTCGTTTCTTCCTCGAACTTATAAAATCAGTTAAAATAGGTTAAGTCTTTTTAAACTCAGGTATTTATAGATAAGGTATTCCGTAATAAGATGTTTTGAGCTTGAGCTATTCAACTATAAGGTAATTTAAATGTTTTATTTTTTAAATACTTGGTATTTTAAATATACGGTATTTAGAATTCGGGTATTTTGGGCTCGTACATTTTAAATAAAGGTGTTATGTTTTTTGGGATTTTAATATGTACCCGATTTAACCCTTAATTTGGCAGAGGAAAAAAAATCCAAAATACATATAGTTGATGGTTGCGAGGCATTTAGTGGGTGTCAAGGATTTCCAAAAAAATGTAAAAAAAAAATCCTGCATTTCCCAATGTTGGGAAAATGTATGTCCACCACAGCGGACATTGCCAATAACTTAGCAACTAAAGGGTATATTTACATGTCCGCTGTGGCGGACATTGCCAAATAGTGGTAAATAAAAAAAAAGTTGGTTTTATATTTACATAACTGCAAAAAGTACAAAAAATCTAATCAGGATGAACACAAATTCTAATAAAGATAACTAACGCAATTTTTTATCAAATCGCATTTTCTTTTTTACATAATATGAAAATTTACAAAACAGTTTCTTAGGTTTTTTCGCGTCACAAAACATAATCCTGAATTGCATTTTATCAAAGTTGCATTTTATGCAGTATACCACGGTCTTCTTTTGGAAAAATTTACAGCGCCCTTTATACATTGTGGAGGGTACCTACGTTATGAAATCTAACCGGACTAAATGGGCGGGCTGCTTTTGGTTTCTGAACTGTTGGTGGCTCATTCTTGTTTGTCTTGGCAGATTTTTCTTCACCAATGAGTCGTAAATGTCATGTCTGAAAACTTTCAGAGGCATTTTTGCTGTTGCGTTATCTGAAAGTCTATGGTGGTACAGCAGACAAGCGTTCGATCACATAATGTCTAACGATTGCGCAAATATAGATAAATGTCCTCTTTTGCTCTTAAATGGTGTTCTATATAATGGATCTTTTCTACCGACTTACTTGCCACGAAAGACCTTATAAATGTGACAGCCTTATTGTCATTTCAGCAAACTATTGCTAATCGATTTTGGTCTCAAACTCTTTCTACAAGACAAAAGCCGGCTTATGGTCAATACTTTGGCATAGAGCTATGACGACCTGAGCACCAAAACCAAGAAAAGATTCCTCTTCATTGAAATTGTGGTAACGTAACGTTTTTTCACCACTATAGTTTCTTCACCGCCATATATCATAAGAATAAGAATAAGAATAAATTTTATTTAAACAAGAACTTAATCTAGGTTACATAAGCGTCATAAATTCATAAATTATCCCTGAATTGCCAGCCCGTACATAGTTTTTGAATTCCCATTTATTTGTCTTGTCTTTCATATTATCTCCCATTTGCCTGCTTTTGATCATGTATTTACTTCTCTCTTTTTTTATATTTTAAACAATTTTGTCTTGTTGTTATCTCTTCAACAGGACGTATTTTGTAGTATTTTTCTGCGTTATCCATGGTGTTGACTACAAAATGAAAATGGTCTTATTTGGTTGTATCTTTTCAATCACATTGTCAGATTTTTTTCATTATCCGACCAGTAATCAAGGTATGCAGGCATTACAACAAATAATTAACTATTATTAGCCAAGAAGTCTACCAATTCTTCCGATAACTGAATTGACTTACCAGATTGATGAACTGAGTACAAAATTATCTGTTCTACAATATTCATTATCACGTCTTAAGAGAAGAAAAGATATAAAACTTAATGATGAATCATCATTTAGTAAGTCAATGTTAGAAATCCATGTCTTATACCTTTTTCTACGGTCAAGCTGTGGCAGAACTTTGCCAATCTCCATTTGCAGGCCATCCTAAGTTCATTCCTCTCTTCACTCGTTTAGCTGGCACTGCAGGTGGTTTCTTAGAACTAGTTTTCTGAGACGTAAATGAAGAAGAAGCTTCAGGCGTTATAGGCGTTGATGGAAGAGAGGGTATAGCAGATAAGATGGCACATTCTTATAATCAGACTGATTGATTTCATGCACGATAGAATCGGGTATAATATTCTCAGTGTGACATTCCTCGTCATCAGATGATCTAATGGTGAGGTTTTTAAATTGGTGAGGTTTTGAATCAGATATTTCGCTAGTATCAGAAAGTGCATGGTTATACGGCACTAAGGCAAACATTTTAGTAGCGCGGTTAGATTGTTGACAAAAAAAAATAACCAAAACCCAGCATCATGACCAAAAGAAAAAATATTACTAATTTGGCATTGTTCGCCACAGGGGACATAAAAAAAGAGTACTACATTACTATGAAATTGGCAATGTCCGCTGTGACGGACAAACCAATTCGGTGGCAAAAATCTCAATGAAAATGATAAGAAACATACTTGTTTTTGTGTTATCATAATTTCTACAACTATTTTCTAACAATTACGCCCATATTTCAATGATTTTGTAAACAAAAACACAAAAAAATTGAAATAAATACCTTGAGCAAAACAAGTGACCGCCTCCTCGCCGACATTTTATGTCAAAATTGACTTTTGTAGTTATTTTACACCGAAAAAGTATTTTGTACTAATTCATTATAAAATAAGTTTTCGTTTAGTGCATTTAAACTTATTGAAAAAGTAACAAAAACATTCTAGGACTTTTTAAAAGTTAATGTCCGCCACACTGGACGTTGTCAAATTAAGGGTTAACTTGTAAAATTTGATTTCATTTTCAGTGAATTTGAGGATAGTGACCCTCTTCTAACTTCTGAAAATCAACCAAAAGATCAGTAAGTATCTATCATAATAAGTCTAGTTTTACCATATAATTTCTCTCAGAGAATATTAGGTACCAACACCTTTCCTTCCTATGGTTGTTTTCTTCCTGCGGTGACGAACCTACTGCAGAAGGATTTTTCCTTTTGCTGTGGAAATGGTAGCGCAGACAAAAGGAGGCGTATACCCAGCAGTGAGAGGTAGGGAGCTGATGATGGTGGAAATGAGTCTCAAAAATAGGCATATCAATACTATCAGAAAGACAGGTTTTCAGTAGCGCAATATTTGGAATTATGAAAAGGAGGCCCTTGCCCTATAAGTGGGTTATTCATAATGTTTACATCGTGGTTGTTGGAACTTCCTTTTAAGACGGCACTGCGCGAAATTGTGAAAATTTCCGCTTTTTCAAATCACTAGTACTATGCGCTGAATTAATTAAATACATCAAAAGTATTTGTATAGTTTAGATCAATCCTTGAACAAGATCGCCCCCTTGTTGGAATTTAAAACAGATATATATGAAATTTAAAAATTATATATATATAATACTTTGTATTTTTTACGTCTAAAACAATAATTCTCACACGACAATATTTATATGTACGTCTCGGAGGTCGCCCCCTTTCTTATTATTTTTTTTTATAAAAATAACAATATGAAAATATTAAGACGTTTCATATTTTTTTTTAATCGCCTAATGTTTGTGCGCAGCCTAATGGCTTGCGCAGTAGCGACGTTTTTCGTTCGCGCGGCACCCGCTTAAGCAAATATACGCCTGTGCCAGCAGTGGGACAGCATACCTAGGCTAGAAATAGAAGTTGAATAGTCATATCAGTGAACAAAACTACCTTGATATCTCATAAATTTTTAAGATATATAGTCACCATTTTTCCCTTCGGCCTGGTCGCCTCTTTGAACAGACTAGTGACATCACTTATTTAGCATTTTAGCATTTGGTACGCGCGTATAAATGACAAATTTAACCAAACTTAATTATTGATATTAAATGAAGTGTCCGTAACAGTCTTTTTATACTAGACGCTTACATAATCAGAATCATTTTTCAAATATGGAATTATCTTCTTCTGGGTTAATTTTAGGAATTGGGAAACAATATTCAAAGCATAGTAATGACATATCTTTCTCTGTATATGCTTGAAATGGCTGTTTGTAATAATGAATTTAGTATTATTTGCAAAGCTATCAGATGTCGAACAGAATCCAACATGGTCTCATCGCAACATAGAAAGTCTTATGTTGTCTATTTTGATCAATTCAAAATAGACAACATAACCATTGGGGGTAAATTGATCAAAATCCTTTATTAGAGGATGCCTACGTCATAACATCTACCTGCATGCCAAATTTCAGTCCCGATCCGTCCAGTGGTTTGGGCTGTGTGTTGATAGATCACTATGTCAGTCAGTCACCTTTGAGTTATATATATAATTAGATATTAGTTACGATTGTTTTAATTGACAAAAGAAAAAATATGTATCCATTATTTTTTGATTATCTAACTGACGGACTGATTTCAGGTTATTATTTTAGCCCATAGCCTATTAAAATGCACTATGTATGGATAAAAAAAATAATTAAATATATAATTTTTAAATAATAGTTATATAGTACCTATTGTATGCAAAAAAAACTGGCCAAGTGCGAGTCGGACTTGCACACGAAGGTTTCCGTAACAGTAACTATAAAACGGCAAAAAAATCATGTTTGTTGGATATTTGTTGGTATTTGTTGGTTGGTATGTAGTATGGCCCTAGTAGTACAGAGAGGGTCGTGCTCCTGTAGTGGAGACTAAAAAGGACCTGATGATGATGATGATGATTTGTTGGTTGGTATTTTAATAGTATTATTTATTTTTAAAATGAATGAAATGAAATGAAATATTAACAAAATGTTCTGTGAATATTTCGAGCGTGTAATAGGTAGACTATTGCCGTTATCAATATCGAGTCAAAAAATCTCGTTTGTTGTATGTGAGCCCCTTAAATATTTATTTTATTCTGTTTTTTAGTATTTGTTGTTATAGCGGCAACAGCAATTATATAAATAATGTGTGAAAATTTCAACTCTCTAGCTATCACGGTTCATGAGATACAGCTTGGTGACAGACGGACGGACAGCCATATTAATAGGGTCCCAGAAGTCCCAGAGTCAGTTAGTTTATTGTTTCAGGCAAATTGATGATGTTAAAAGTGAGCCAAATACACCATCAAGAGAGAGTGAGCCTGGAGCAGATAAAAGTGATAATTTTGAATACTTGGGTGAGTGCACATTTGTGTTATTTTTTAAAGATGCATTGCACTTTTGTCTTCCAATGAGGGTTAACGTTTTTGTGATCACTAAGGCACGTTGAGCTGTTGGTCCCGGCTGCCATCTGGTAGTCGTTAAAGGAACCACGTCAGAGGCCGAGAGGCGGTCCCGAAGAACTCTGACACCAGGTTTTGCATGGTCGATTGACCGTGTCACCTACTCGAAATGAATGAAAATGATCACTAAGTGGCGCCACTGTCGAGTAAGGTCCCGATTTTGTTTTTATTATTATTGATGTCTTTTTCTAAGTAATCTTTAAAACCTTAAACAAGCGATCTTGTATACTTGTAAAAGTAAAAATAACCTCGGAATAGCTCCAAAGATTTCGATAGAATTTTGTATGTATTGGTTTTTGGGGCGAATCATCAGTCCCAGGTAATTGTCATCATCATTTCGGAGACCTCATTCTACACTAGCGCCTCTAGCGGAATATTCACACGCGATAGCCCCATTGCGAATTTGTTGACTTGTTTATAGCTAGATGGATGGCAGCAAGTAGCCCCAGATCGTAAAGTGTGGAAACAGAAAGGGGAGGCCTTTGCCGAGCAGTGGGATATTGCTAGTTTAAAAAAAACTTGTTTATAGATGAAAAATGAAGTAATATATAGTTGCTATAAACTTAAAATTCAACTCTACCACCTAATACGGTTCGTGAAATAACACCATCATCATTAGAGTCCATGGCTGGAAGGCCTTTGTTTTTTTTAGCATCTTCTTAAGGAACGAAGTATCCATGGGACATGGGGAGCACAAGAATACTTCGTTCCATGCATGCTCGGCAGGCGGGTTGGCAAGCGCAGTTTCTTTAGCATCTTGTGCATCTGACGCTGCTGTCCAACGGAAGTAATTTTAAGCCGGGTTGGGAAGGATAGGAATTTGTTTTTCTCAAACATGCTCGGAAATGTAGGCATTATTGTAGTAAAAAGAAGCCACGAAGTTTGTAATTCTTGGCTGATGCATTACTTTACCGGCCTAGGCCAGGAAAGTAAGTATGGGAATTCATTCCAGGCCGCTGCTCAAAACTTTTTTATTAATCTATGTAACTTGTACAATGTAACTTGTCATACAGCCAATGGCTACCACATTATAAAAAAATCACTCATCAAGCAAATAAGTATATGAATAATGAAAATAATTTTATTAAAATGGTATAATATCACATAAAAATATGCCAATAATAAAAAGAAAATACGCGGGAACGCAGATTTTTACGGTATTACATTTTTTGGGTAAAATATGACTGGGCTGTATGGGCTATGTTTCCTTAGTACTAAATGACAATTGAAAATTAATAAATAAAATAGAGCGGGAATGTACTATTAGCGTTTTGACGGACTGCAAGATTGTTGTTTTGGATTGTTTTGCAGATTGCTTCTAGTGGACTTTATAATGTAAAATCGGTGTAATTTTGTGTTATAAATGCTTATGTTTATGAACAATGTGTGGAATAATTAAAATGAAGTGTCATGGTGCGGCTGTGGTGCATATTTAGAGATTTACATAGCGGGCTGGTGGTCGCTCGCGTTACTGCGTCGTCTATGATCAAACCAGAGGATTCGTGGGAATTGTCGCCAGGAGCTCATCGAATCAATTACACCATCATTTCTTTGATAAAACGTTGAAAAATATGAAGGGCTAAATGCCGTAAAACAAATATAAAAATAAAAATGTACAAATTATTATCGTTTTTTTTTTAATATTATACTCATTTATTCCCAGTAGTATATGTCTTTTATTATTTCCTCGCATTTATTGAGAAAAGCACAATACCTGCCTCGCCGGGAATCGGATTGCCGGACTCGTAGTTATTGCCAAGGCCTCGCTAACGCTCGGCCTTGAAAACTCTACTCGTCCGGCAATCCCTTACTTCCCGGCCTCTGCAGTAATGTACTATTATCTGGTCATTACCTTTCCAAATCCAACAAAAGTAAGTAGCAGCTGGGAGTGGCGCGCTTACCTAACCGGCCAAACAGTTGCGGATGAAATATTTGATCATATCATAACGTACACATATATCATCAACTAATATGCTGCCATTTCGTGCAAAGGAATTCTGGAAACCCTAAGTAACTAATATTGAATTATTATTTCAGACTCTCCGTACATGTCCCGCACAGACATGGTCTTAAACATGGCTCCTATTACAGAAGATGAAAAGGTTACCTACGCAAAATTATACGAAGGCGAACTCATGAATGAAACCGCCGAATACGACTGGTGCCACAATATAGGTGACTGCTTGCATCACTTTTTCTGGTTGCCGCTACCGAACCCTCCAAAACCATATGAGAACAGATACATAAAGTTTGGAGGTATACAATATAAAAATTCCACTTTGAAAGACAAAGTCAGAGCTATCAAAAAGTTTACATTTTATGAAGCCTTCACAGAAATATGGAATAAAGAAGTTATGGAAATAATTGTCTCTGAGACAAATAAAAGTGGTAAAAGCAATAATGACGAATGGATTGATACTACGATTGATGAGCTGTATGTGTTCTTAGCCATTACTTTGGCCATAAATATGGATACTAAGGAAGATCTGAATAAATTTTGGCAGGACAATAGTAACATAATTAAAATATCGAATTTATCACAAACGATGACGTACAAACGATTCGTTGCTTTAAATATATCTTTAAGCTTTAGTGACGTAAATGCAAACATAAGCAATCAGACTGAATCTCAAGCAACAGTATCTAAAATCAAACCTATAATAAGTAAATTAAATAAAAACTTCCGCGATTTATATCAAATTGGACAAAATATAGTATTTGACGAGCCTTATGAGGTTTGCAAAAGAAAAGGTGAATTAATTAAAATGAAAAAGACTCCTGGAATAAAGGAAATAAATATATGTGATGCTAACACTGGATATACCAGATCATTTGTACTTTACACTGCAAAAAAGGATGAAACATTACCTCCTCGGGGCATATCTCCAATACTTATCTTAAGGTTTATGCAAGCAAATAAAGATAAAGGTTACAGTATATGGAGTAATAACATATTTAATTCCCCCCTCCTTGTTAGAACAGCATATGTTTTGAAGTTTAACTTCGTTGGTACAATGGGTATCACTGATAATATCGATTCGGAATATACGGCTATAAAAACGGAAGACTTTAAAGATGGAGAAGTTTTAGGGGCAAGTTGTAAAGATATGGATTACATATTATGGCGACATGGAGATATAGTGCCTCTGGTGTCGACATATCATGGTAAAACTACAAATGAAGATGCTGGACGTATAGCGCCGGCTGCTTTTGTAGACTTTAAGAAGAATGTTGAAAGTTTGGATAAGAGAGACATAATACTGGCTGATTACGTCGTTGAAACTGAAGATTGGGTTCGTAGAATGTTCAACCGACTTCTAAATATCAGTGTTTTCAATACATCCATTCTCACTAAATGTTCACAGGATACTTCGAATAGTCATAGAGAATTTAGGCTTAATTTAATACACGAATTGATAACCCAACACGGACCAAAAGTACAACTCACCTTGCCTTCTAAAGAATCTGTTTTGCTTCCGAAAGAGCCTGTTACTCCGTCAATGGAATTAGTGACTCCTTCGATAGGACCTTTGTTACTGCCTTCTAAGGAACCTGTTGTAGAAGAACAACCCATGAAAGGTATACTACTTCCAGAGAAATATTGGGAACATTATCCTGAGGAGTATGGTATTGTTCCAGGAAAAAAGAGACAGAAGATAAAGAAAGCTTGCGTTCTCTGTCAGAAGCCCTCACAAACAATGTGCCCGGCTTGTAACGTGCCTCTTTGTTTGTCTTCGTGCCATAGATTACATCATAGTATGTTATCCCAATAGATGCCTATTACATGTTCATTTTTATATTATTGATCTTAGTACTTGAGAAGATATCTGATATAAGATATATAAGATTCCTGTTATAAGAAGTATTATAATAATTTTATGTAAATGACTTTTGTATTTTTATATAAGTAAGTTGCCAGTTGTCTTCTTTGATTGTAGATGTCAAGCAATAACGGTGGTTTTATTCTTTTCCGACAGTCTCTAAGATAGATTTCGGAATAAGTGGAGTATACTTACCTACTTAAATTTTGAGTGATTATAAACACGATACGTGTGGAATGATTAGAAACAATAATAAATATGCTTTGTCATTCTTATCAATAAGTGTGAAAATTTTAGGATAGGCCGGAACTGTAGTATGGAATGGCCCAATTACATATAATGTATATGTCCATACACCTTCATTCAAAGTCCTATCCAAATATTATGGCTGAAGCATTTTGTGTATTTTTAACAAATTATTAATATAGTTTTTTTTTAAATTTCCGATTGTTAATTCTTTATTCGTTGATTTCATATGACCATACGTGGGCCAATTTTTTAAACTTTCTTCGTTTTAACGTTTATTCTATTTGAAAAGTATTTTTTTTTCTTTGTTTTCGCTGCCAGCTGTGGGTATAAGTGTTTCTGATCATGAACCTACTATACAAATTTATTCAATTGTTCGTTATTTCTGTATTCGTTGATTTCGAAGGACCATCTGTAAACCAATTTTTAAAACCTTTTTTTTTTGTTTTAACATTTATATTATTTGAAAAAGATATTTTTATGTTTGTTTTCGCTACAAGCTGTGGGTATAAGTGTTTCTGATCATGAACCTACTATAAAAAAATTATTCGATTGTTCTTTAATTCTTTAATCGTTGATTCCATGACCATATGCGGACCAATTTTGAAAATTATTATTTCGTTGTAACGTTTATTTTATTTGCAAAAGATATTTTTTTTGTTTTTTTTTTGAAGGAAGCTGTGGGTATTAGTATTTCTAATCATAAACCTATTGCAAAATAAATACTTGTTTGTTCTTTGGTATACAATACCAAAATGTTTGATGCTTATTGTGAATAAATGTCCATTTATCACAAATGATGTTTTTATTTATACACAAATGGCAGATAATATACAGTGTGTAAATCAACCCTCGACACTCCCTTAAAGGAAGACCCAGCCTATCAATATGAACAACTTCCATATGGGAACAATGCTGGTAACTAAAACAAAAATGTAATTCCCATTCAAACTAGCCGGGTGGCAGAACTTTTTGTATAGAAATGCAGGCTGTTCCCAGCATTGGCCCCATAGGAAAAGTTGTTCATATTGATAGGCTGAGTCGCCCTTCTAATGTAATGTTGAGGGTAAACGCCTTCCGAATTACACAGTGTTGAGTTGTCTAATAGATACTTACTAAAATAAAAAAAACTCGAGAAGGCATTCTACCATCATCATCATATCAGCCGGGGGAGGCCTTAGTCCAGCAGTGGACTTGTTGCGGCTAATATGATAATGATGATAATCTGAAAATGAAAAACAATTGTATCGGTCAAAACACAAAGTTTATAATCGTGTGTTTTATGACTAATGCAACACAAGTCAGTCTGGACTTTCAGACTGCCCAGGGCTCCACCGGATGGAAGTTTTTTAACATGTGGAATATCGAATGGACTAGTTGGGTACTTTCTTTTCCAAAGTAAGCACAATAGGCGACCTTATCGCCAAGGCAATCTCTTTCAGGCTACATCTAGTTTAACATTCTAACGGGCTGAGTCACCCCTTCAAGGGAATGTCGGTGGTTAATTAACAAGCTGTATAGGACGTTGGCATGCTATTGGTTGATTTATAACAATACTCTTTTTCAAATGAACTGTAGTGTAAGTATAGCCTTAAGCCTGATCCTGGCAGGGTCGCCATGTAATAGATAGATAAGTGATACGACCGGCTGTTGTGTAAAGACTCCTTTATTCATGGTTCTTCTGATAATATATACTTATAACTACTTAAGGCTATACCTACATTACAGTACAAACTAATATATATTCTGTGTTTACAGGAATAAGGAGACTGAAGATCAAAAGTGGAGATCAGCTAAGCGCCTGACTTGAAGCTGCAGTACGAGTGTCGAACAAGCAGATATTGATAATTCAGGTTTGTAGTTTCTTTCTTTCTATTCTGTATGTGTAAGTGTCAATATTTGACACAGAGGTTTTTTTTTTTTGATACCCATTTATTCTACTTTAGAATGTCCCGGGACTGTACTTGTTTGGGAATATAGACGCAGGCAGTTCATTCCATACCTTAGCTACTCGAACCAAAAAGGAACTGTCAAAGCGTTTAGTTCGACTCTTTGGTATTCCAACGATAAAAGGGTGAAATTTCTGTCTGCGCCTCTTAGGTGATGTGACTTGGTGTGATTTGGAGTAAAAGGCCAAATTCCTTGAAGAGAATTTATTGGTTTCTTTTTTTTATGTTTATTTGACGGCAAACGAACCGCCTGATGGAACACTTTCCATCAGGTGCATGACTATGCATTGCCGACTCTTGAGATACCTGTAAACACGCCTTTTGAAGGACCCCCATTCATCGCACACAAGGAAAACTTCGAAAGGAAGGCCATTCCACAATCCTGCTGTACGATTGAAAAACGACGTGACGCTCCGAGTTTTTGGAGACCCAACTGTCTAAGATGTGAGGATGGACTTTACTCCTGTGGCGGGCTGTGCGGTGGTAGTAAGGTGACGGGCCCTTTCTGCCACCGCACAGCCCTCGTATTAGATATTCCACCGATTGGAAAACCACTGGTGCCAACCACAGCCGGCCGCTTACGTTTGAAAACTGCGGTGTACCTATAACGTTTTGATCGTCACTTCAACATCCACTGCAGTATATTATGTTTAAAAAAATAGTTAATCATATGGAAGACGCAATGTAATTTGAAGTGACGATCAAAACTTTGTACACCTTAGTTGTCAAAAGTTAACATGAAGGCCTGCTGGTTCATTGCTGGGTTAGTCAAAATTACCTTATAAAGTCGCGGTTAACTGTTTGACGATTGTCCCTTCCGTTCATAAACGGTGTTAGGTTTCTAGAAAGTTCTACAATTCCGGTTACAACAGCCAAAACATTCTAGGATATTCGAAACTGCGTGTGAGCGGGATCGAATATAAATAATACGAATATAAATTCTACCTACTGTTCCGAACCCTAAAACCACTAATTCGGGGTTTAGAACAGTAGGTAGAATTAAATCCTAACTAAATATAAAATAATAAATAAATATTTTGAATGTAAAATTGAGTTTGTTTGTTACGCTTTAGTAGTGAGAGCACAAAAAGAATATATTGATGACGTCATTGATCTTTGCTTTCCGTTTAACTTTTTTTTGACAAGAGTACAAAAAGGCCATAGCGTTACTTTCCATTCCGTTAACGAGAGCAAAACCTACTTACTCTTGTTTGAAAAATTACTTTATTTTCAATGATTGATACAGTTAATGAAAATTCAATGTACTTATCCAATATTTCAGATGACGACAAAAATAGTGACAACGAAAGTAAAGATGACTTTGAAGAAGTACGATACATCACTCGCGAAGACATGGTTCTCAAAATGGACGAAATCACCAAAGATGAGAAAGACGCCTGCTATGAACTATTCGAACAAGAATTAATTGAAGCAGCTGAGGGGTACAACTTTAAAATGCCACAGGACGACCCGGAGTGCCTTTTCGAATTCTTTTTTTTTCCATTACCTACACCGCCCATACCACCGGAACTAAAGAAACTAAAATTCTCCGAACCTGTTGGCCCTATGAAAGAGTTTACCGAGTACGAAGCGTTCGCCTCTATATGGAATGACGCAGTCATGGAAGATATTGTACGTGCAACTAATAAAAATGGAACACAGTTTAGTAAGAAAACCAAATGGACTGACACATCTGTTAATGAGTTGTATGTGTACTTCGCTATTACTTTAGCTACAAGTACTATTAATACGGATGATGTAGAGAAATATTGGGAGAATTCTTCCACAGATACGTCAAATTTTTCGCAGGCAATGACTTATACACGATTCATGATATTAAATAAGTTTTTGAGTTTCACCGACTGGAATATGGACTTGTATAGCCAACCACAGTCTAAGTTATTTAAGATCAAACCTGTTATTGACCATTTGAATAAAAGTTTCTACAGTTTGTATCGAATTGGACAGGATATAGTAGTAGACGAGCCATCATTAATTACCAAAAAAAGTGAAGTTGAGTATAGGTTTTTGAAAAACAATTGCAATATGCAAGAGATTGACGTGTCTGACGCCAAAACTGGGTATGTTTGGAAATTTGATATCCTAGCTCAAGATTCTAAAGTCACTCGTGGTATACCTCCAACGGTTATACTAAAACTTTTGGATGAGCTTCAGAGTAAAGGTTACACGGTCTGGTCTAACAATGTCTTCAACCGTCTTCTCCTTACAAGAGTTTTAAAAGAGTTAGGTTTCAACACCGTGGGTACTTTACGTATGAAGGATATTATACACGACGCGTATGCGCAACCGACATTGACAGAATTAAATGTTGGAGGTATCACAGGCTGCACAAGTGGCGATATAGACTTTATAGCATGGAGACATAAGAAATTGGTCTCGCTCGTATCGACATACCATGGTAAGACTACTACTGAAGAAGGTGGAATAGTAATGCCGACAGCTTTCGTTGATTTTAAGAATAATGTTGAAGTGTTAGACAGAAGAGATAAAATATTAGCTGATTATAATGAAGGTGCTAAATGCAAGAATTGGAGTCAGAAGATGTTAAGGCGACTGTTCAATATAAGTGTATTCAACTCGTTAATACTACACAAGTATAATAGCAAACATTCCGGTGATAGTTATAAAGAATTTAGATTGAATTTAATTCGTGAATTAGTCCAGCGTCATAGAGAAATACATACTGTTTTATCTTCAAGTTTTAAGGATGAGAATCCAATTATTAGAAGGGTGGTGCTACCAGATTCCTATTGGGAACATTTTCCGGAAGAAATTGGTGTGACTGGGAAAACGAAACAGAAGATGCAGAAATCATGCCATCTCTGTCAAAAGAAAACGCCTGTTCGATGCCCCGCCTGCGACGTAGCACTATGTTTGTCTACGTGCCATAGAGAGTACCATAGTGTATCGAGTGGTATTTTTGAATAAATGTTTCAGTCTACTTGCTCTTTCTCTCTCCCTCCCGGTGTGTGGTGGCGGCCTTAACTAATGCGAGGCCCCGGGCGGCTGATCTTCGCAAGGCCAGGAGACCAAAAAATCTGTAATTTTTCAATTGCAGGCTGATTTCTAAAAACAAATCTTCCGCTCTGTGCTCCCGCTGCCTTTATACGAGAGAAGCCTTACAACTTTCTCTTTTATACTATAAGTCTATCCTGCTCGGACGGACGTCAAATGCGGCACCGCAGTGGTAGAAACTAGTTCTCTATAGAAGACTTTTTAGTGCATCCTTCGGATGCTGAATCGATTTTCACATGTCACTAGCATTCGAGCAAAAGCATACCTGAGGAGGTGGTGTCAAGCAGGCAGACGGCCGTAAACTATACCAAAGAATTTAACACTTACAAATCGTTTCAAAGGCAGACCATAGAGGTATTTGTCTGCGGTCTTCGAGGAGGGTTAGCATCAGGCAGACATAGAAGTAGTAGAAGAAACTAGAACTTAAATACATATAATGTGGGACACTATTTGAACAGGTGATTCATATATGAACTAAACCAGCCACCACATTATATTTCTTAGATCCATGATTATACATTAACTGTGTGTAACCGCCCCCTTTAATGTTAAATTTAATTATTTGTTGTTAGATAAACAAACACCTGTAAAAAATCAAGTCTACGTTTTGCATAGATTTAAAAAAAATTGCGACGTTTTGCGTTTTAATCATGCATGATTCAATCTAAGGATTCAATAGAGCCCAGTGACAGCTACAAAATTGTTTTGGCTTCTTGGCGGGAATTTCGGAGGATTGTACGGTTTTATTTTGGATTATTTTGCAAAGTGCTTTTAATGGACTTTATAATGCGAAATTATCGTAATTTGGTGTTATCAATGACCATGTTTATGAACAATGTGTGAAATAACTAAAATAAAGTGCCATGGTGCGGCTGTAGTGAGGTTTACATAGCGGGCTGGTGGTCGCTCGCCTTACTGCGACTGCGTCTATGATCAAACCAGTGGATTCGTGAGAATTGTTGCCAGGGCTCCATTGAATCACCGAAATTAATTACACCACCATTTCGTTGATAACACGTAGAAAAATTTTAAGGGCAAAAAGGCATAGGAATCCAAATGCCGTAAAACAAATTAGAAAAAAAAATGTGCTGTCACTGTCAACTCAATCTTCAAGTTCTTCAACCAGTTTCGTATTTTTTATTTCATTGATAAACGCGGCGGGTGAGTGACCGGTCGTTAGCGTGGTTGCTAAACTTTTGTAATAAATAAGTGCAACAAATAAGACAAAATGAAGGGCGACAAAAATGTAGACATCCAGGCTCTCAAAGACATTGCCAACAAGCTGAGAATTGACAGTATTGTTGCTACAAACGCTTCCAAATCCGGGTAAGTTTTTGATATAACCTCAATCTACCGCTTTAATGAAGGTCTAATGAAGGTTAGATACAATTTATTCATGCTTATTAGAATCCTGTGAGATTCTTTAATATACTATTATTCTCTAAATCAGATTATCTAGCCGTCAAATAAGTTTTTAGTGATATACTTTGTCCATATTTTTTTGGATGTTTGATCGTTAATACCGGGCTCTTGGTTACCGGATATGAAGTGCAGAGGTCAAACAGTAGGTCGTAAGTAGTTACCTAACATTACACCGGTGTGGTGTTCGATTATTCAACTGTGAATCGAAATTATTTAATGTGTTTTGTATCGCATCATAACCTACAGGAGGTTATTATGCGACCACGTGATATCGCGCTTATGAAGTGTTTAGTACTTGTAGTTGTAGTCAGTAGCCTTGAGCTACTGACTCTGCAGAAACAAGCAGGACTTAGCGAAATTTGTTTGTAATGCTAGTATCAACTTACCTACTCTTTGAAGTTTGTTTTTGTATTTTATGGGACACTTTTTTCTGTACCTACCCCTTCATCCCCTAACCGTTACCGATTGTAAGAATTTATCCATATCTCTATAAATATAGCCTGTATGAAAAATGTTTAAGTATATCACCTAAAGTTGATGTTGATGATTATCTCAAACCCGTGGCAACATAAAAAATGGGTCTTAATAGGACATAAAAAAATCGAGAATTTTAAGTCGATGGCACCTTTCCAACACTGACCCACATTTTTCTTACAATAAAGCAGAGTTGCTGATCAGATTCACCTACCTCTGTGGCTTAGTGGTACTGCAATTGTCTTTAAAACACAGGTTCCTGGGTTCGATCCCCGGTTATTTATTTATTTACAACAAAACATTAAAGATATACATCCAAGACCCAGGTCAATTTGAAAAAGATCATTTTCCATCATGAAACCTGACCAGGGGTCGAACCCAGGCACCCTCATTTCACAGGTTAGCATGTTGACAACTGCGCCACATACAATATAGAATCATTGAGTTAGTATCCCTCGACACAAATTCATAACTTACTGTGGGGCTCATCTGTGTGATTTGTACCTATATTTTTTTTTTTTTACTAAATATTGAATCAGGCATTTGTCTCCCATCTCACCTGATGGTAAATGACAATATTAGTCTCTCTTCATCTCATCTCAATAAAAAATTCTTGCCACATTTTGGAGATAGCACTTTGTTCATAATAAGTGTCCCAGAGTGTTACTCAAACAAATGAACACCTACCATCATAATAAATCTCTCTCATATCATAGAAAATAATATGAAATGAATACTTTATATATCAAAATGGGTCACACATGTCTCTTTGAAACTCGCCTTGAAAATGGGCTCCTGGCGACTAGTCCGTAACTATAAAGGCAATCCAAATTAAAAAGCATGTGGTTGACCCATTTCTATGCATTACATTTGGCTTACTAATATGCTTATCAATCAATCAAATATCTTTATTGTGGAACTCAGGTTACAAAGATCTTACTGATATTTTATATGGCATCGACTGGAGCGGCTTTTGATTTAATTAGTGACACTATACAAAATATTGACAAACAGAAGAGTACAACTGTGCTATATTTTGACATGACTAAGGCTTTTGACATGGTATCATATGATGTGTTATTGAAAACGTTAGAAAATTATGGCATAAGAGGTACAGCCCTAGATTGGATAGAATCATACTTAGTAAATAGACAGCAATATGTTGAAATTGAAAATATAAATGCTGAAAATATTATCAATAAATGCAAATCCGATTATAAAGTTAGTAAATATGGCGTTCCTCAAGGAAGTATATTGGGTCCTCTCCTGTTCATAGTGTACATAAATGAACTTCCAAATATAACCAATCACAAAACTGTTCTTTTTGCCGACGATATTACAATAATTGTTACTAGTGAAAAGAAAGCGTCTAGCGAAAAACATGCCAGAGAAATAAATAAAACAATAAATAATGTAGTACAATGGCTTACTGAAAGAAATTTGGCTGTCAATCTCTCTAAGACAAATTATATGCATTTTAGTAACAGTCAAACAAGAAATAAACAAATTGACGTATTATATAAAGGACAAATGTTAAATAAAGCTCCAAACGTGACATTTTTAGGTTTAATAATTGACGACAATTTAAATTGGAAAAAACAAAATGAAAATGTATGTTGTAAATTGAATAGATACGTATATGTTTTGAGTAGATTACGAAAAATAGCCACGCAAAAATCAGCCCTTTTTGCATATTATGGTTATGTAGAGTCTGTACTCAGATATGGAATTATAATATGGGGAAAAAGTGCGAATTTTAACAAAACATTCTTAAGTCAAAAGAAATGTTTAAGAGCAATTGCAGGAGTTCCGCCTTATATATCTTGTAAACCTCTTTTTCTCAAATTTAACATTTTATCCCTTTCATGTATATACATATTAGAAATAGCAAAATTTGTAAAACTGAATCCGAAATTATTCCTAAAAGCAAGTGACTTATACCCCCGAAATACTAGGCATAGTGATAGATTAGTATTTAATTACATTCCACGTACTACACTGTTACTAAAAAATTGTTACGGAATGTGTATAAAAATATATAATAAGATACCAGATGATATAAAATGTTTACATTTTCCATGTTTTAAAAATAAATTATATAAAATGTTATTGACCAAATCCTACTACAGTGTAAAAGAATTCCTAGAAGATAAACTATAATTTCATACTAATTAATTTTAAATTTTGTATAATGTGTTTTTGCATGCCAATTTTGGTTAAATATGTGAACTAATTTATTATGTATAACATCTTCATGTAACTACCATATTTTATGCAAAATAAATGATTCTGATTCTGATTCATCACTGTGACCTTTCCCAAAGGACATACAATAATAAATGTACAAGGAAATAAAACCCGTATAAAAAATAAGACATAGTAGAATACAAATTAATAACAAGCATTCATAGTTAAAATTAAATCTAATAATTAAATTACATTATAAAATTAAATCATTAAAAAATAATAATAGTTATGTCAAAATATCATATATATATCCTTTAACATTATAATAACTACCGGAGCCATATTTGGCCAGAGCAGACAGGATATGACACTCCCCTCGCTGGCCAGACAGGTTGGAGAGGTCTCATTGATGTTTATGACTTACAACCTCCATGGAAAGACTACAAGTGGTACTATTCTACTCTGCCGGAAACCACACGGCTATACACCATACATACATTCTGTATTAATATTGTAGCTACATTAATATTGTAGCTACATAAAAATGTAATTATAATGATAATAACATTTTTCAGTCAGGAGACTAAAGGAACTGACAGGAGACTGACAGGCTTAACATGATTTATAGGTCTGGCAGACCTGAGTTCTGTCTACCCTGCAAGGGAAAAAGATGTGATTTTTTGTATGTCACTCACTAACATGGGTAACAAACTAAACATAATTCTATCTTTAGTCTTTGATAATATATTATAATAATTACAGCCAAATTTATTTTATTAATGTAATGTACTACTTTTTTATGATAAATATGCAATGTTTCAAGTATTTTATGTGTCATGTATGTGACAAATAAGGTAGTCACTTATAATCACATTGTCACCCCATATTATTCATAATCACTGTGATTCTACAAAAACTTATTTCACTATCAATAGTTCATTTCATTAGTTTACTTTTTGTTGAATAAAAAAATAGAGGAGTACTAGAGAGACTGAGAATTTAGTAATCAGTATTAATTAATAAAATTTTATATCATGTGGGATGTGTGAATGCAAGATCAATGTGCAGTGATGACCTCAAACTGTCATTACTGTAAACCTTGACTCTCCATTATCAGTCACAGCTTACATAATAGTGTTAAGAGATACGTAAACAGGTGCCGCTGCCGGTATTAAAAGTTAGAGTGAAATCACTGATATTAGTGGTACGAAATAAAATTTCAAAAATAGACACCTCAACCATGAGTTTTGATAGACAGCAGCAGACATTTATATCTAATGTGATATAAAATTGTTTGTGTTAATGCCACTGGTTTATTTGAATAAAATACACTTATTCATGATAGAATATCTATTCTGTCATGAATAAGTGCATATTTTATATTTAAAACACCTAGACATCTAAAGAACACCATACTACATCATCATCTGGTCTTTTTAGTCTCAACTGCAGAAGCATTACCCTCTCTGTACTACCGGAGCCATATTTGGCCAGAGCAGACAGGATATGACACTCTCCTCGCTGGCCAGACAGGTTGGAGAGGTCTCATTGATGTTTATGAGCTTTGTTTAGCTTGTATGTCTAAGTCGCCTCTTACGACATCCACGGGAAGACTTGGAGTGGTACTATTCTACTCTGCCGGAAACCACACGACTATACACCATACATACATTCTGTATTAATTGTAGCTACATTAATATGTATTATGAGATAATTGTTGTGGAAATGAAAATAATTTTCAAAAAATATCATCTATTCTCATGTTAGTAGGTATAAAGTGATGTATGCAATTACATAGACACAAAAATTTTTCTTTTTCCTAAATATCTTTAAGAAATGAAGTTATCACTATCACATGGTCCCTTATCATATCAGTGTGGGAATCACAGGCTTGGAGAATGATATTATGATAATGGCAAGTAGTTATCTAAGAATAATTTTAGAAGTGCATGATTGTATGTTTTTGTTGTCTGATAGCAAATTTAAATACTTTTTATTAAAAGAAAATACCTCTTCTGGTGTCAGCATTCAGGGTGAGGTCTGGCTATGTTCCAGTTATTATTATTATTATTATTTATTTATTATTATAGTTAACAAATTCTTGTTATTGATTCCTGTGATCCTATCAGACCTATGTAGTTTTTGTCATAAGGAGGAAGACTTGTTACACTTATTACTGAAACGTGGTCAGTATCCTGCCCTGCAGGACAGATTCTTAGCAGCCATACCTATAGAGAATGGATTGCTGAATGTAGAGTTGAGCAGTAATCATAATCATCAGGTCTTTATAGTCTCCACTACAGGAGCATGACCCTCTCTGTACTACTAGAGCCATACTTGGCCAGAGCAGCCAGAGGACTTGGCCTACCCTCTCCACGCTGGCCAAACGGGTTGGAGAGATCTCAGAGATGTTTATAAGCTTTGTTTAGCTTGTATCTAAGTCCTAAGTTGCCTACGACATCCACGGGAAGACTTGGAGTGGTCCTATTCTACTCTGCCGGATACCACACGGCGCATTATAGCAGTGTCATCACGGTGTGACTCAATGGGAACAAACCAATTTTGGTTTGTTTATATGTATTAGAGGTCCCACATGAGGCTGGCGTAGTCACACCGAGTCTACCTTATACTGAGTTCCAAGTGAAGCCTTAAAAAATATATATAGAAAAGATATACCTATAATATCCATATATTTTTTACTAGCCTTAGTTTATTGCCGTACTACTAGAAGAATTTAAATGACTGTTACCTTGGTCTCCAGCCATTGATCTTCAATCAAAACATTTTGTGCCTTGATACTTGGTCTACTCTAACCAGTTCTTCTTGCTTACTTAACCAGTATAAACAAGAATGACTGAAACTTTCCCATTTTATTATTTTTTAAGTTGCATGTATCTCCTTTCTGTCAACTGCTATTTTGTGAATTAGTATAATAGATGGGTATATAATTTCTACTTGTATATATCTACATTTTTCAACATTCAAATGGGCAAAGATAAAAAGGAATGTTAAAAATTGCTCAGTTCAAGAATTACCTGCACTGAATGATATAATCTAACTGTAAACCAAATTAATCTAGACACTTTAAATATTATGGAGCAACAATTAGAGCATATATGGCTATTACACAAGTGTAAATTTAGTGCAGTTTGCTTTCAAAATTAACTAACATAATTTAATTAGGTTCATTACAATACGTCATCTTTAGACTTTGGTAATGTGTTGCTAAGCCAAAAATAATAATACTTCATTCTTACTACACATCTCAAGCAATAGTAAAAACATACTTTTTATTTTAGAAATGGCCTTCATTATTACCAGTTAAATATGTTTGACCTTTGTTCGGCTGGTTCGGCATTCAATACTAGTTTATATAAGTTTTCAGCAGGGTAATCGAACTTAGTTCTTCTTCTTTTCGAGTCGTTATGTCTTTTGACTACAACAAGCCCAGTACTCGGCCACGGCCACTGCCCTGTCGTTTGCCTCCTCTAGATCCTTTTGTGTGCAACAGCACATGCGATTGCGGTGCGGCATCATCATCATCATTTCGAATAGGTGTCACAGTCAATCGACCATGCACATCATGGTGTCAGATTTCTTTGGAACCGCCTCTCGGCCTCTGACGTGGTTCCTTTAACGACTACCAGATGGCAGCCGGGACAACCGGCTTAACGTGCCTTCCGATGCACGGAATCATTTATTATCAGACAATCAAGTGATTCAAGCCTGCAATGTCCTAACCAAACTGGAAGCAACAAAACAAAGTATGCTTTTCGTGGGAATGGAACCCACGACCCGGGTTTACAGGCAAACGCCTTAACCACTGGACCACAGAGGTAATTATCTAAGATCCACTAATAAAACCAATGTGTTCTGTCCTGCCTACTGTACTTTACTGAGACATGGACGCCTACGAAGGATACTGTTGAGAAATGACAATAATAACGATAGATGTGAAGCTGTTCAAAAGCATTCTAATGTTTTCTTTTTTAGCAAAATTAGATGTAATTTTTTTATTTATGTGCAATTTTTAGCTCGTATGCACTTGATAATTTTCAATACACAGTCAAATATTGTGTATTTTATATCTGGTGCAAGATTAAATTGTTTGTCGTACTCACGCGACCACCGTTGGCCGATGTGGGCAGTAGCATTCACACATTTGTAACTGAAATTTTTTCCCCTAATAACAAAAAGTATGCCACACCTGGCTAAATATTATTATTTTTAGGCTTAAATATTTTTTTTTATCTAGCTGTCTATGTCCTACTGCTGGTAAAAATAATTAATAAAATACTATTATGAAATCTCTCAGTTTATACAAAAAAATATAATGATAAAGCGTGTCAAAAAAAAAAAAAAACAGAATTCCGTGTAAATTTCCGTGTGCCGTCAAAGTTTGCTAAGAATTGTAGCAAACAGTGATGTCGCAGAGAACTTTAACGGGCTACATAAATTATTTGTTAAACTGACAAATAAAAAAATACGTGTCCAATATTTTGTGATTATCTAACTGACGGACTAATTATATTTATTTAGGAATCTAGCCTATTGCTTTTCTGCCATCCAAAATCAGTAAAGAAACTCAAATAAGAGTTACCTCCTAGCCAAGCCAAACGACATCTTCAACGATTTTGAACGGTAAATGTCGAATTCAACCAAAGAATTGACTCAAAAACTCAACTGACTAGGAAACATCTAAGCCAACTTTAAAGTTCAATGAAAAAAATATTTCTAATTAGCTCTCTTTTTCTTCTCCCGCAGTCATCCCACATCATGCGCGTCAATGGCGGAAATCATGTCGGTGCTATTCTTCAACACCATGCGGTACAAGATCTCCGCACCCAGAGACGCATCCGCCGACAGATTCATCCTTTCCAAGGTATGCTTTTACCACAGATATCTAAACTAATATTATAAAGAAGAAAGATTTTATTATTTATGTACATTAAATAGGCTCCGAAACTACTGGACCGATATGAAAATCATCATCATCATTAAATCCTACATTATCCCTGATGAACGTGGTCTATAGATTAAATACCTATTCCCGGACCGCTAGTTACTTAATTGTTATTCAATAAACTTACTGACAGGGCAGATTACTTACATTTTCTTGACTAGCTCCGTGGCGCAGCGGTCAACACGCCAGCCTGTGACACGGAGTGACCGGGTTCGATCCCCGGCCAGGTCAAGATGGAAAATGATCTTTTTCAGATTGGCCTGGGTCTTGGATGTGGATGTGTATGTATATATGTATTTGTTATAAAATATATAACGTTGAGTTAGTAGCCCATAACACAAGTTTCGAACTTACTTTGGGGCTAGCTCAATCTGTGTGATTTGTCCGTATATATTTATTTATTATTATTTTCAAAACGATAAGTTTTAAGATTAGATCCACAGAAATATATCAAGATTGAACGTGGTTGTCAGGATTTTGCCAAGGAAACTCGCGCGTCAGTTTTTGCATAAACCGCGCCTCCAACTTGATGTCATTACTAGCGTAATAGTAATGTGACATGCACAGAAATAAATCGCGTCATATCGATTATAGTACATTACTGCAGAGGCCGGGAAGTAAGGGATTGCCGGACGAGTAGAGTTTTCAAGGCCGAGCGTCAGCGAGGCCTTGGCAATAAATACGAGTCCGGCAAGCCGATTCCCGGCAAAGGCATGTATTGTGCTTTTCTCAATAAATGCGAGGAAATAATTAAAGACGTACTACTGGGAATAAATTAGTATAATATAAAAAAAACAATAATAGAATGTACAATTTTATTTTCATATTTTTTTACGGCATTTGTTGTCCTACGCCTTTTAGACCTTCATATTTTTCAACGTTTTATCAAAAAAATGATGGTATAATTCATTTCGTTGATTCAACGGAGCTCTAGGCGTAATTTTTCACGAATCCTCTGGTTTGATCATAGACGACGCAGTAACGCGATCGACCATCAGCCCGCTATGTAAATCTCTAAATCCGCACCACAGATGCACCATCACACATTGTTCATAAACAAAGCCATTTATAACACCAAATTACACCGATTTTACATTATATAGTCCACTAGAAGCAATCTGCAAAACAATACAAAACAACAACCTTGCAGTTCGCCGAAAATAAATAATAGTACATTCCCGCTTTATTTTCTTTTTTAATTGCAATTGTCATTTAGTGCTTAGGAAACATAGCCCATACAGCCCAGTCATATTTAATCCCTAAAAATGTCATACCGTAAAAATCTACTTTCCCGCGTTTTTTCTTTTTATTATTGGCATATTTTTGTTTGATACTATACCAACATTTTAATAAAATTATTTTCATATTCATATTATTTTCTTATATGCTCGAGTGCACTTTTTTATAATGTGGTAGCCATGGCTGTATGACAAGTTACATAGATTAATTAAAAAGTTTTGAGCAGCGGCCAGGAATGAATTTTCATACTTACTTTCCTGGCCTAGGCCGGTAAAGTAATGTACGAGCCAAGAATTACAAACTTCGTGGCTTCATTTTACTCCAATAATGCCTATATTTCCGAGCATGTTTGAGAAAACAGTTTTTACAATTAAAAACAACAGAATAAAGCATGTGTTCATGACGGGACGTGCGTAATGACTGATGAACGTTCAACGAATCTTGCACGATCGTGCAAGATTGAGCCGCCGTTCCCGTTCTATCTTGATATATTTCTGTGATTAGATCATTTGATACTAGTTTTCGCCCGCGGCTCCGCCCGCGTCAATGTCGATCCCTCGGGAATAGTACTTTTTCCCGGGATAAAAGGTAGCCTATGTCCTTCTCCGTACTCCAGAGAACTTGTATGCAAAATTTCATGATGATCGGTGCAGTAGTTACGGCGTGAAAGCGTAACAAACAAACAAATAAACAAACAAACTCACTTTCGCATTTATAATATTAGTAAGGATTTTATAACTTACTCATAGATAAAAGATAGATATAGACAATGACAAACAATTTTACCGATGCACAGGTGATAGTATTTTATCTTCTAAGTCAAAGATTAGATAATTGTGTAATGTTCAGGATTTTTTTTATGTAATGATATTATAAATTATAACGAAAAGGGGGTCAATGCACGCTTATTCTCTTTTTGCGCAAAGTCCATTTAAGGGGACGACAAAAAAGTGCCATTATTTTAATCCAAAATTCCTAAATCAGATCAAATTTACCAAGTGGATTATTTCAAGAAATAAAAAAGGTAGCCTTTGTCCTTCTCTGTACTCCAGAGAACTTGTGTAAGCAAAATTTCATGATGATCGGGTCAGTAGTTACTGCGTGAAAGCGTAGCAAACAAACAAACTCACTTTCGCATTTATAATATTAGTTAGGATTAAGAAGTAAGGTTTCTGTTTTGTCTATTCCCAGGGCCACGCCGCCCCCATCCTATACGCGGCGTGGGCTGAGGCTGGCCTGTTCCCGGTCGAGGACCTCAAGAACCTGCGCAAACTGGACTCTGACCTTGAGGGCCACCCCACCCCCAGACTGAACTTCGTGGATGTCGGCACCGGATCCTTGGGACAGGGTTTGGCCGTCGCCGCTGGCATGGCCTACGTCGGCAAATATTTCGACCAGGCTCCTTACAGGTACAAATACTTTTTTTATCTCCCTTATAACGTTTTTGTTACTTGCCTTTTTGACATTGATTCAGAGCTCTTCTTAAGATCAGAACTCCTTACAGCCTCCATGTATTCATGATAATTATTTCAATAATTTCATTTTATTTTATTTCAATGTTTAGACTTCAAACCTCATACGAAAATTATTGGGTGAAATTAAGGCCGGCACCCGTATAATTAGTTCCACTAACTGCCACGGCTTCAACTATGGATAGCGGCGACGGCGCTGCAGTGCAATAGTGACAGCCTTTTCCACCCGTCACTAGATGGCGCAGTCAGATATATTTTTTTTGTCATAAATAATAAATATTTGGTGAATAATGCTTTTATGTAGGTTTATTCACAGCTATGTTTCCACCATACGGGAAACCATATGGTGGAAACATAGCTGTGTCATCTACACAATAAACCTGGCGCCATCTATTATTTATTATTTGTTTTAGCAGCTATGGATATACACAAATCAAGTTTGTTTTCGGTTCTATAGATATAGCCCTGTGACAGACGGATAGACTGACAGTGGAAGCTTAATATGCATACGCTAAGGGTCCCGTTTTTCTATTTTGTGTACGGGACCGTGAAAAGGGGAACGCACATGATAATTTTTAATGCACAGTTCAGTATTGTGTATTTTTGTATCCAGTGCAATATAAACTTGTTTGTCGTACTCACGCGACCACTGTTGGACGATGTGGGCAGTAGCATTCACACATGTTAGTATTTGATTGAACACTACATGATCATTTTTCTTGTACCTGGTTGACCACTTTCCATCAGGTGGCTCGTCTGTTCGTTTGCCGTCAAATATGCATAAAAAATGGTATAATAAATTTAGAGATAAGTAAAACTCGTCTCTAAAGTAGTTCCAGGGTAGATTGTCAAAATGAAAGAAATTGATGGCAATAATAACTATGTTGTTATAAATTTTAAAAATCTTGGTTCAACTTTTTTCTCTCTCTCTCTCTCAGAGTATACTGCTTGGTGGGTGATGGTGAAGCTGCTGAGGGCAGCATCTGGGAGTCCCTGCATTTCGCCAGCCACTACAAACTAGACAACCTCGTCGTCATCTTCGACGTCAACCGACTGGGACAGTCCGAGCCTACTTCTCTGCAGCACCAGGTATCCGATTAATTCCAAAACGAGAATTTTACCTCTTAGAAAAATAAGTTACATTTTATGTGTATTACATACAGGGTTATATGAAAACACTGCTCTGACGAAACATAATAATTTTAAAAAAAAGGTGTTGAATGTCTTGTCTAATTGCCGTGTGGTTTTAGGCAGAGTAGAATAGGATCGCTCCAAGTCTTCCCATGAATGTCGTAAGAAGCGACTAAGGAAATACAAGCTAAACAAAGCTCTCCAACCCCTCTGGCCAGCGGGGAGAGTGTAGGCCACATCCTCTGTCTGCTTTGGCCAAGTATGGTTCCGGTAGTACAGAGAAGGTCATGTTCCTGCAGTGGAGACGAAAAAGACCTGATGATGATGAATGTCTTGTCGTGACGTTTGTAAGGTTATGTGAACGTAAGGATGACGCGACGCCCGCGCGTAATCTTTATTTGCAATGCGCGTAGTGTTGTTATTACATTCAACCGGAAAATTTTAAATATTAATTTTGTATGAAAGTAAAATCTAACAGATCAAAAGTCATAGTACAAACGTTGTTGATTATGATGATAGCTATCCTGTCCAGTTATTGGTGTTTTTCAATTAACCCTGTATTCTGTTTTGTATGTGAGCGCGAATGCACTGGAGGTCCCTGATAGCACAATGAGAAGCATTTCACCACATTCAAAGTGTTCTGCAGACAAGTTGTGCAATATAATTAAGTACAGAAACGAAAATAATTATATATATAAGAAAATAATATGTATAATACAAATATATGTATAACAATTTAGTGCATATACTTACTATAGATTACTAGGAGAAAAAAATGTAAGCCCTGTGATTTTGTATTTACAAATGAGTGTCATGATAATTTCGATGCCGGCCCCTGCAAATCCGCGAGTCAGTGTTTAAACAGATCGTACCTAGTGCGCAAATACAAAGATTTACGAAAACATTCAGTTTTAAGCTGCTACTAGGCATCTGACAACCTCACGCACCACGACTATCAAATGATGACAACCGAACTAATAGAATAAAGTGTAAATTTTGCATATGCGTTGCTGGGGATATGGAGAAGGGACTACCTTTCATATCGGTAAATGGATTGTTCCCGAGGGAGTGATATTAACGCGTGTGGAGCCTGAGGGAAAGCTAGTTTTTGGGATACTAGATATCCCGCCGAATTAAGCTTCTTTATAATTTTTTTGTCGGAAATATTGAGTATATTTTAAAAGTTGGTCTGCTATTCAGGGTGATAAGAAAACCAGCAAATCAAAGATTAAAGAAATAGTTTACCTGAATTTGTTTTGTATTATATAAGTTTTATATAGATTACTTGTAACACCCCCTGCAGACTTTATACCTCCTTCTGAGGAACTGCCCACTGGACACGAGCTTTTTATGGTCATGGGACAGGATGGACACATGGAACTGCTTAAATCGCCTCCGTACTGAGATAGGATGATGCAGGCATGATTTGGCACGCTGGGGCTACATTAGTTTGGCTGAAGCGGAGTGTCAGTGTCATGAATATCAGACCATGTCCCATCTCCTCTCGTGCCCTTCATGTCCCACTACCTGCACAAAAGGCTGACCTCTGTGTAGCTTCAGAGGGATGCCTCTTCGAAAGCATAATTTTTTTAATTATAATTTATTTTGGCATAACTGTTTTGGCATAAAGTTTTTAAGCATAAAACATTCATAGCAAAGTGTTCTGAAGGCATAATGTTTTCATAGGCATAACTTTAATTTAGTCCAATGTCCTTTATCATAATTTAAATAATCAGAAAAGAAAGGGCATAACTGTTGCATGACTAAAGATTTTAAAGTATAAAAACGAAATGTATAAAAGACCTACACATAATAATAAAAACACACTAAAAGTTTAGAAAACATATTTTTATTATTAATTTTATTATAAATAAAAAATATAAATGTATTCCACAAAATACAGCACTCAAATACCGCATTAGCACAAATTTAAATTAGCTGCTAAAGCCCGTAAAAATCACTTCTCGAAACATAATTTATTTTATTTTTCAATATATTATCAATACGATTTTTCTTGTTTAAATATTTCCTTTTTTTTTGTTGGTGGTGGTGCCCCAATTAAGAATTAGTCGATTTCTGCGGTTTGGTGTTTTATTTCTTGCACTATTTTTCTTGATAAAAAGTAAAATCCCGGGTGACTTTGATCAACAAAATGGGAAAATCTATTATGCCACGATTCAGCACTATTTTGGGTTCGCGGTATATTTTCTTCGAGTTCAAACGTACTCCAAACTTTAGGTGCAAAGTTTGGAGGCGAATTTGCTGTTCCCCATACATAGTACCTGCTGAACCAAGCCGCTATTTCAGCTGTAAAAACAAAGAAAGACAAATAAAAATCTTGTGACAGAGCGCTATAGATAGGTTTAGGTTGCGGCGGGGTGGCCCTTGGGCCACCCCAAGCCGCACAACATATACACCTACTCACAAAAAGTAACAAGTTTAATATATTTTTGCGACAAAAAAGTATTGTGACAGAGCACTATAGATAGGTTAAGGTTGCGGCGGGGTGGCCCTTGGGCCACCCCAAGCCGCGCAACATAATCCACACAAGACACACACAAAATGTAATTATCAGATGCAATATGTATGTATATATTTCATAAATACCTGCTTCACCACCCAAGTTCTTTCGAAAGTACCATATTGGTTTAATTTTTGCCTGGTACATTTTATGCTTTGTAAAATTTATGTCTTAAGTTTCAATGCCAAAAAAAATTATGATTAGTTGCCATTATAGTAAATTAATTAATGCAAATATTTACTATTCTAATATATTGTTATGATAAAATTCATAGTGCTAAAATAAGTTATGCCAATAAATTTATTCGTAATTATCTTTATGCGAAATGATGATAATTCCAAAAAATTTATGCAACATTAATATGTGCAATTTAATTTTATGCATTCGAATATGGACCCCTTCAGAGGCAGCTATCAGGATGGCTTCCTATTGGAAGGACGAAATATAGTTTTGAGCCAGCAACAACACAAGAATAAGAAGTTCGGAGGAGCATATTTTTAATGCCACGAGGTTACCAATCTTGCTATTTATGTAGTTAATAAGGCTGTATCGAAATAACTAACAAATCTCCCCCTTTCTTCCAGTTGAACGTATACGACGCCCGTCTCAAGTCGTTTGGCCTCCACTCACTGGTGGTGGACGGACATGACGTCAGCGAGATCGTCAAGGCCTTTGACGAGGCTGCCAACACTTCCGGCAAGCCCACTGCTATCGTCGCCAAGACTTTCAAGGGAAAGGGTTTCCCCGGTATTGAAGATCTTGAGAACTGGCACGGAAAGGCCTTGGGCGGTGATGGAGAGAAGATCATCAAGGTAATTTGAGCTTTATATCTTTAGAATAACTCATATTTTCGTCTGGTTTGCCTACTATGATATTTTCACCAAGGGCTTGCCAATCATTGAGGATTTGCAGAACTGGCACATAACGACATTGGCTGGTGATGGAGAGATCATCCAGGTGATTTGAGCTTTATATCATCATGTGAATAAAGTATATTGTCGCCAAGACCTGCTAACAATAGGGCCATCACATCACCGTTTTTGAATATTTGTAGTACTGGCAAGCAAAGACCTTGGGAGGCGAACGAGAGATTATCAGTTATTTGATCTTAATTATCTTCAAGTTATGACTATCGTCTCGCATCTATATACTATCACCACTTTACCCCACCCTCTGCCACTTCAATATTCTGAGTCGAATAAAAATGATTTACATACATATGATAAATTCCACATTTTTCCCGTAGCACCTGCAAACCCTGATCAAGAACAACACCGTCAGCCTGAAGCCCAAGCCTCCCCTAGCCGAGGCCCCCAAGGTCCACCTCAGCGACATCACCCTGTCCTCTCCCCCAGCCTACAAAGCTGGAGAGTTAGTTGCCACCCGTCTGGCATACGGAACTGCTCTGAAGAAGATCGCTGACACTAACATGCGGTATGTATCATCCTACTTCAACAAGACATGAATAGAAACATGTAGATGTCTTATTAGCCATGCCTTCTCTAGCCGAGGCCCCCTAAAGTCCACCTCAGCGACATCACCCTGTCCTCCTCTCCAACAGCATACAAAACTAGATAGTTGGTTGCAACCTAACCCCTGGAACTGCTCTGAAGAAAATGGCTGTCACTAACATGCGGTATGTATCATCCTACTTAACAAGACATGAATAGAAACGTGTAGATGTCTTATTAGCAAAGCCTCTCCTAGCCGAGGCATCTAAAGTCCACCTCAGCAACATCACCCTGTCTTCTCCCCTGGCCTACAAAGCTGGAGAGTAAGTTGCCACCCGTATGGCATAAGGAACTGCTTTGAAAAAGATCGCTGACACTAACATGCGGTATGTACCATCTTAATTCAACAAGACAGGCGTGGTCGACTAGCCGAGACCCCTAAAGTCCACCTCAGCGACATCACCCTCTCTTCCCAAACAGCAAACAAATCGGAAGAGTCAATATACCATGGTGGTATCATCTTTGACGTTTTTAGTGCATAAGCACGAAGCTGTTCAGTTCTGTGACACATCAGTGTGTTATAGTTAGCCAAGTGCAATATTAACTTGTTTGTCGTACTCACGCGACCGAAGTCGGCCGATGTGGGCAGTAGCATTCGCACAAAATCATTAAGAAATATTAGAAAAACCGACCATTATTTTTTTTCTTCTCAACTGGAGAGATCCCTCACTGTGAATATAGCAATTAATCGTTAATCGAAATATATATAACTCAAAGGTGACTGACTGACATAGTGATCTATCAACGCACAGCCCAAACCACTGGACGGATCGGGCTGAAATTTGGCATGCAGGTACATGTTATGACGTAGGCATCTGCTAAGAAAGGATTTTGATAAATTTTACCCCCAAGGGAATAAAATAGGGGATGAAAGTTTGTATGAAACTTAACGAGAGCGAAGTCGCGGGCAAAAGCTAGTGATATATAAACGTTGCATAGCAATTACACCACCGCGAATTCTCTCATCACATATTACCCAGTATTACATATTTTAAATTTTAATAATATACCGAGCATTGTAATAGATGAGAAAGATAGGTTTAAGCACACTGACACAATACTTTGTTTTGCAGTGTGATCGCCCTGGATGGAGACACCAAGAACTCCACCTTCAGTGACAAGCTTCGCAACGCCTATCCTGAAAGGTATGTACATAATGAGTAATTTCATAAAAATAAATAATCTAATGAAACATAAAATTGTTGGCCACATTTGAATATGCTAGTATTAAATTATCTAATTATTAAGTAGTCTGTAAAAAAAGCTTTTTTTGTAAATATGAAATAGGTATACCCTTGATCATCATCTAGCCTAAAGGCAAAGATATAGATTAAGATGAAGCGAGCTCACCCAGAAGTTTAATATAACTTAAAAGAGATTGAGATTGTATGCGCTCGGTTTAGACGCAGGCGGCGCATTCCAACCCGCTGTGCGCATGATAAAAGATGATGAGAAGCGATTGCTACCAATTTTAGGAATTTTAACCAGGAAAGGATGGTATCCATGCCTGATGTCCGATAGAAGGGGAAGGAAAATTAGTTGTGGTAGTACCACGCTACCGGCAAAATTAATTTTTGCTTGACTTTTGAGTACAAGCTTTACCGCTTCTATACTTCGTTCGGTGAGTGGGTGAGCTGGAGGCCCATAGGAGGGTAGATATGGAAGTGACTCTTACTGAAAAGTCGAGGGTGTAGTTCTAAAAAATCGTATGAAAACGAAAATAAAGATTTAGTTCCAGCATTGGTCCCATAGGAAAAGTTGTTTATATTGATGGCCTTAATGACGCTTCAAGGGAATGTCGAGGATAAATTTAATTACTGTCATTGAATTAAAAAAAAATATGGAAGCGTAACCTTCATACAACTAACGATTCAATATCAGTCCCATTTACGCAAACAAACTTCTTACGCAAAAAATCACAACGAAAAAACTAACGCACTCATAGACGAAGCTAGTTCCCGGTTGGCCGCGTCATCACGGGGCGGTGTCAACATATCTACTCTATAGTGTCAACATAGCGGAGGTAGGTAAGCTAGCAGCTCGCCTCGCTCGCTATGATAGGTTACTCTAGTGTCACTTTTCCGTCTTTCCTTGCATTTCCTGCACCACTTTACTGCACAAGAAGTATTTTTTTTTAATTCGCTAAGATTTCGCTGATGTTCACAAAAAATATGTCGTTAAATGCTTTTAGGCGTCCTTCCATCACAAAGCGCGCGGTAGACTAGCTCGCGAAAAAAACAATTCAATCCTTACTATTGGACATATGAGTGACCATGGCGTGTATCCGTGCAGGTATATCGAGTGCTTCATCGCGGAGCAGAACCTGGTGGGCGTGGCGACGGGGGCTGCCTGCCGCGACCGCGCCGTGGTGTTCGCCTCCACCTTCGCCGCCTTCTTCACCAGGACTTTCGACCAGGTAAAGTAACTTATAAATGCATGATATTCCAGAATAAAATGTGTTTATGTAATAAAACTAAAAAATAACAACATTACCAGGAGTTGACGTTAGGCAGGCGGCCAGTTTCTGTTTGCGCCTGCAGTTTCAGCAAAAGCTGAAACTTTTATAGCATGGAAAATTTAAGACATCCCACATAAAGTGGAATTTGATTTGATTGAAAAACCACGAAGATTGAACTTTTAGTTAAAAATCTAAAAAGAGAATATCTGCGGAGACTCCTCCCCAGCGTGAAATCGGGTAAGATTCGGCTCGAGGGATGGGTCCCTTGAGCACCTCACTCACGTAATTTATGGATGGCCCCAACGAGTGTTTAAAATTTGATACGGCTACACCCAGCTTAAAGTGGGAGAGGGAGCAGAAGAAAGGAGTGAGTGGACGAGGAAGAAGAAGAATATAAGAAAAAAATAAAGCTCCATGTAAAAGTTCAAAACTTCCGTATATAGCGGAAAAACAGACTCAAGTGCTATAGCAGTATTATTCTAATATAACACACGATCAGCACTTTGCTGTCGATCAGTCAACAGCAAGCTGTCGACAGATACAACTGCAGCTGTCGAAAAAGGCCGACAACTTGCAGTTGACTGGTCGACAGCAAAGTGCTGCTGTCGGCACAGTTCCGCAGCAACATTTTTGCAGTCATTGGTGGGCTGCATCGTTCGACGTGTAGAATTTTGCTGCCAAACAATGTCGGTAGCTGCAGCATGCTCTGTCGACAGTTGCAGTTGGCTTTTTTGAAGGCTGCAGTTATATCTGTCGACAGCTTGCAGTTGATTGGACGACAGCAAAGTGCTGCTTTCGGCACTGTTCGACAGCAGCATTTTTGCAGTCATTGGTGGGCTGCATCGGTCGACGTGTAGAATTCTGCTGCCAAACAATGTCGATAGCTGCAGCATGCTCTGTCGACAGTTGCAGTTGGCTTGTTTGCAGTTGTTGGCTGCAGTTATATCTATCGACAGCTGTTTATCGGTCGACAGCAAAGTGCTGCTCGTCTGTTTGGCGCCTAAAGCCACATATTTATAGCCAAATGCACTAGAGGTATGTTTAGTACACAAATTATTTTGTGTACTCACGAGCTCGGTGCTAGAGAAACTTGTTTGTCGTACTCACGTGATCACTGTTGGTCGATGTGGGCAGTAGCATTCACACAAGTATACAGTAAAAGCCTATCCAACTATATACGGATAAGAAATTTGTTTCGAACTTTCCATATTGTCGTAGAAAATCCACAAACACTCAAAATATTATTTATAATTATTAATATTATTTATATATGCGCGTGTTTTATGCAATGGAAAGGGTAAAAACACCGTGTAATGTCAAACTAAAGTATAATAAACTAAAGTATATACCTTTAGTTAAAAAATTGACTAGATACAATTTTAACCTTTCAAGACCTACAAATTTTCTGACTGTTACACGGAACAGGAAAGGCAAGCCTTTTTTCTGTTCCGTGGACAGTTAAAAAGCCACAGATATTTTAAGTCTCATCATCATCATCAGGTCTTTTTAGTCTCCACTTCAGGAACATGACCCTCTCTGTACCGGAGCCATACTCAGCCAGAGCAGACAGAGGATTTGACCTACACTCTCCTCGCTGGCCAGACGGGTTGGAGAGGTCTCATTGATGTTTATAAGCTTTGTTTAGCTTGTATTTCCTAAGTCGCCTCTTACAACCTCCATGGGAAGACTAGGAGTGGTAATATTCTACTCTGCCGGAAACCATACGACCATTTTGAGTCTAAAGGAGTAATTTCCGGCGGCATGTACTTTGGCAAACCTCTGGCGAACTTAGTTCCAAAATGTATCGTTAGATGGCAGTAAGGTCCACTGCAGACGGAATACAATTTTGTGTGTGAGGATGATAGTGATAATTTATGAGATGGTGTATATAAGTGTGTCTGCTCTGGCCAAGTATGGCTCCGGTATTACAGAGAACGTCATGCTCCTGCAGTGGAGACTAAAAAGACCTGATGATGATGATGTATATAAGTGCGAGTCCAATAGTATCTTAGTGAGTGTGTATATGTGTGGGATTATGAACGTAGGGATTGTCGTTAATAAATATAAATATAAATAAATATATACGGACAAATCACACAGATTGAGCTAGCCCCAAAGTAAGTTCGAGACTTGTGTTATGGGATACTAACTCAACGATACTATATTTTATAAAAAATACATATATATATATATATATACACATCCAAGACCCAAGCCTATCTGAAAAAGATCATTTTCCATCTTGACTTGGCCGGGGAACGAACCCGGTCACTCCGTGTCGCAGGCTGGCGTGTTGACCGCTGCGCCACGGAGCTAGTCCGATAAATGATTGTCTTTAAGAGGTCTTTAACACAACTCTAGTTTGTATGAAACGTCGTGGATTCCATGGTAAAACATACCTCCTCTTTTCAGATCCGTATGGGCGCCATCAGTCAGTCCAACATCAACCTCGTGGGATCTCACTGCGGCGTCAGCATCGGAGAGGACGGTCCCTCGCAGATGGGGCTCGAAGACTTGGCCCTGTTCAGAGCTGTGCCCACTGCCACCGTCTTCTACCCATCGTGAGTATACGGGATATTTCGGATTCGGGAACTAGAGGAAAAGATATGTTTTAGAAGAATTTGAGTTCCTTTAACCTCATAATCTTGCCTGGGAAGCAACGATCAGGTCTAGAGTGGTACACGCAAACTCAAATAATGCCTATTCGCCCATACCTTGAAAATCCCTAAATCGAACAAGTCGGGAAACAGCGACGCGACACGCGTAACTTTCTTCATTACGGACTTTCAACGCTAGCCTGCTTCTAGATTGTAGTTGTTGAATTTCCTTTTAGTAATATTCCAATCTTCTTCGTCGTGTCGAGTACTGAATATAATATGACTCATATTTTTTGAAAATTAGGGCCCCGCACGGAAATTAAATTTGAACTATATGGATTTATTTGAGAAAAAAAAAACATTGTATTTATGAACTCTTTCATGATTAGGAAGTCACACTAAACTGGTGTTCCCGCTTATAACATAGCATCTGTAGCTACATATATCTGTTGTCATTAGCCAGCATGAAAAATATAAACATGAGAAATATATGGTGAAATTTTGATCGTTAAAGGGATGGCTCAGACCATCAATATGAACAACTTTTTATATGGGACCAATGCTGGGAACTCAAAAAATATTTCGTCATTTCCATATAAAAGAGTTCCGCCGCTCGGCCAGTTTGTATGGGAATGTCGAATTTTTTTTGAGTTCCAAGCATTGTTCCCTTAGGGAAAGTTGTTCATTTTGTTGACTCGGACCATCAAAGGTCCGAGTCACCTCTTTAAGGGTCCAAAATGATAAAAATTTCAATATATAAGAATTGAATCCAAGACGTGAAATAATATTAGTCCTTGCATTTGCCAGTGACGCGGTGTCCACGGAGCGCGCCGTAGAGCTGGCTGCCAACACCAAGGGCATCTGCTACATCCGCACCTCCCGCCCCAACACCGCCATACTCTACCCCAACGACGAGCTCTTCAAGGTACACATCATCATCATCATCATTCAAATTGAAAATATGTGATGAAAAAGAACTCCATCATAAGTGGGATTAGAACCAGGGTTTCTGCTGTTTTCACGATTGTTACACATTTAAATATTGTAGGCGGCAGTTTTGTATAGTTCTTATAACATAATGACAAATGTCAACTTAGTCTACCTGCGACCATGAAAACTGTAAAGTTTTCGAAACGTTAGGTGTAAAAATAATGTAATATACACGTCCCTTAGGTTTACGCCCTTAGGGCTGCGCCACATTGGATTGGCATGGGATGGCATCAAAAACGATACATCATTTCAAAACTTAGGGTCCCAGGAAAAAAGTTAGACGCAAGTTGTTCGCCGTAATGTTCAGTTATAAGTTTTATAAGAAAAAGTATGTCTTATACTGACAAAAAAATCGGTACCCTGTTTGTTATCATTATTTTATCGACACTTTTCCGCTGGGGAACACAACCAAAAACACTATTCCAAACAATAGTAACTAAAACCAAAATTCGTAGTAAAACCTAATTCTGGTTAGCCAGATTTAGTGGAAATTCCAATGAGGTGGCAACACTGCAAGCACGGTGTGAGTCCGCCGCGAGGTGACGCGTGTCGACGCGAGCACAGTCGCGTCGCTGCCATGCCATACCATGCCATTCCATACCATACCATGCCATGCAAATTCAGTGTAGCGCGGCCCTAAGTGCCAACTACACCACCGCAACAGCGAATCACCGCGTTGAATTCTCTAATCACATATTACCCCGTAGGGTATACGCATTCCAACCGTGCATACTTCTTTAATATTACCCAACTAACTTGGGCGTAAACCTAAGGAACGTGGGTTCAATCCTACCTGTGACAGAGTTCTTTTTCGTCATTTATTTTCATTTTTAATAATATACTGAGTATTGTAATGCTATATAAAAACAATTTAATCATCATCATTACAGCTATTAGAACTGAGCCCGCGATGATAAGGCCATTGCCTAATAAAGAGAAGTGAAAGAAGCTGTACTCGCCAAACCGCCTGCCAAGCGTGGTGAGTATGGCAATATCCCCCCATGGAACAAAGAATTCTTCGTTCAATGGCGTTTCATGGGACGATTCTTCGTTCCATTGGGGGATATTGCCATACTCACCACGCTTGGCAGGCGGGTTGGCGAGTGCAGCTTCTTTGACTTCTTTTTCAATAATCATCGCGGGCGCAGTTCATAACTCTGTTAAAATGTTTATTTTTTCTTAGGTGGGCCAAGCTAAAGTTGTCCGCGAGTCTGCCAAGGACAAAGTCTTGCTGATCGGTGCTGGCATCACCTTGCACGAGTCGTTGGCTGCTGCTGACAAACTCAAGGAAGAAGGTAGGTGCATGATGGTGTCGCGAAGCTCCCAGTGGAATGTTCTAGAGCTTTCCCGAACATTGTCTGTCCTGTTTACACATCTTGCATCTCGCTCACACAAAATCTCGAATGTTCTGACTGACCAGAAGTATATGGAACTTTCTAGAAACCCATTATATAAGGGAATGTACGGGCGATCGTTATCAGATGTCATCGGCTCAACGGACCTTACGATTCGGTGCTGCCATCTGGTGGTAAACATTTCAGAAATTCCTCATTAAGCCGTTGTTTATTTGACATACGAAGCCGTTGTCCGCGTAATAGATGAAGGCGAGGAAGATAATATAGAGAATAAGATCGAGGGAATATTATGACTAAAAACGCGTCACTCATGTGCTATTTCGTCGTGATTGCCAACTATAGTTTCGGGCTCGTTAGGAGCCCATTTTCAAGGCGAGTGCGGGACGCGCAGCGGAGGGTAACTGCCCAACACAGCACAACAGCAGTTTCGTCGGCAATCCCGACGAAATAGCACGCGAGTGACCAAATATAATCGAGGGAATGGGCAAAAATCTGAGGAGTCATGTTAGTAGGCGATGCGGCTAGTAACTCATCACTATTTTGATTCCGTTTCTCACTTAATGCCCACCAATCTGCTAAACGTGACTTAATCTTAATGACTAGGGCTTTCTTTACCCCGCAAGAGAAAAAGACGTAAAGGTGAAGTATGAATGTTGGTAAGATAAAAGCAAATATAATGACACAAGGGCCGAACTTTTTAGTGAGGGCAATATTTTGAATCCAAAGCGGAACGAAGGAGTCTAGCATATAATCCCGAGCGTTGCGAGAGATTCTATAGTAGACTTCTGAATGAGGCGAGGGATTCAGAGTATGGTGCCTGAAAATGTATTATGTTATTTCACATTCAGCTTTTCATCTCCCTCTATGAGAAAAACAAAACAATATTCACGTTTTCATTCCCGTTTGAACTGTGAATTAAAAGAACTTTTTAGTCCCTCGGGAATAAAAACGTATTTTAGACATGTTTACGGTAGTTTTTTGAATAGATGAGAAAAAATATATATACTTTACCGCCCAACAACACGCTAATGTGGACTTTGGGTTTTATGGCCATGGGCTCTGTCTACCCCGCAACGGATAAAGACGTGATAATATTTATGTATGTATAAAAAATATATTTTGTCCCGTTCCAGGTATCGACGCCCGTGTACTGGACCCGTTCACCATCAAGCCGCTAGATGAAGCCGCGGTTCTGAAACACGCGCGAGCTGTCGGCGGCCGCATTGTCGTCACCGAGGACCACTACCAGGCTGGTGGGTACCACAGACCATAAATAAATAAACATATATGGACAAATCACACAGATTGAGCTAGCCCCAATACTAACTCAACGATACTATATTTTATAACAAATACATATATATATACACAATACACATCTAAGACCCAGGCCAATCTGAAAAGATCATTTGACCGGGGATCGAACCCGGGGAACATCCTCGCGTCGCAGGCTGGCGTGTTAGCCACGCAGCTCGCCATTTTCAGAGAACATACAACATTCACTTCGGGAAATTCTACTCATCATCATCATCATTTCGAGTAGGTGGCACGGTCAATCGACCATGCACACCCAGGTGTCAGAGTTCATCGGAACCGCCTCTCGGCCTCTGACGGGAAATTCTACTGTTCCCGAGGGATCGACACTACCGCGATTGGAGCCGCGGGCAAAAGCTAGTCTATTAAAAACTAATTATTGCAATATGTTTTGTTTGCAGGTGGTATCGGCGAGGCTGTGCTCTCAGCCGTAGCTCTTGAGCGTGATATCGTGGTGAAACACGTGTACGTGCGGGAAGTCCCCCGCTCCGGCCCCCCCAATGCCTTACTGGACAAGTACGGACTATCTGCCCCGCATATCGCGGCCGCTGCCAAGGCTGTGCTCAAGGCATAAAATGTTAGAAGATAGGTTTGTTACTGTTCTTGTTGACCTGACTTAGTTCTCAATACGCTCACTAGAGGCGCTAGTGCGGAGTTTGATATATAAAATCTATTACAGTACCACCACTTTTATAAGAAGGCTTTGGTCGGCAGCGCAACCGACCGAATGAAAATATCAATGAAATAACGAACTTATAGCTACTACTTAAGATTTGAAATCCAAAAACAACAGGACTCGTGCTGTCTCGCTCATAATTCTCGTAAGGTGTGGCGCCCCAGCGAACTCCAGACATGGCGCGAACGCATCGGCCAATAGAAGATGGGTATTTTCGCGCCATGCAATAAATTTATTTCTGCGCAGATCGGTGTAACTTATAAAAGTGCTGTGCTGTGTTTGAAGCGTATAGACAACTCTGTCTGATATTTTTGTATTTAGGTTACAAAAGGTTGTATACTGTGATAAGATTACTTACTAACGGTAGTAACTATCGTTAATAAATTTTCCCTAATGCTTTATTGACATTGTAAAAAGTACATTCCACGTTCAGATGCGTGAATGGTGAAGCATGAACGAACGAGAACAGTAATGTAACCTTAAATTCCATAGACAATGAAATTCCTATCTAGGATTGAAAGTCTATGGTCCGTAGTTCCTAAGCATCATTTCGTCAATAATAATATCGAACTTGTTTGTTACGTCTTTACATAAATGGAGATATATCTTTTTTATTAAAAGTGCCTTTATATAGTATGTCGCACAAGGTTTATATAGACTGTTGAAGGATTTTGGAAAGATTTTTTGAAAGGTTAGTGAGTAAGGATATAGTTTTTAATCATGTATGTTGGGATCATAGTCCAGTTTTTTAATTACTGCCTAGCATTTGATGTGGGGCCAAAGTGGTGATTTATACTTCTAACCCCCGAATTCTCAAAGAAATCTTAACTAATCAAGACTTAAATTCTCGTGCTGTCTTTGTCTTGCTAGGTGATTGTCAAGACAGTGACAGAACGAGGTTTGAGATCGATTTTAGCGATTTTAGATTCTCTTAAGATGGCTTTGAGTATTCGGGCGTTAATCATGAAATTTCAAACTATTCGTTGCAAAAATAAATCCTTTTTTTTTCACGAATTTGTAAATGACTGCGAATTGAAATGTTTTTTCGAGTGTAAGGGCTTCCTTATCATTGTTATTAAATAATAGACTTTATCATTTGGTTAATGTTTAATTGGGACATTTTACATTCCTGTTGATTGCATTTCTTTCATATTCATCACAGAATTTTCTGTAATAAACTTTTTGAGTATAAAATTGTTTTTTATTCATATAAAATCATATATTAATTTATTATAAACTGTACATTATTAACAATATATGAGCTTACAGTAGTGACTAGATTGCCTCTCCATTTTATATGTACATTTTGAACTTTAGCCTAAGTTAGAGGTGTCAAATGACTAGTTTGGTTAGTAGCAGTATACACATCGAAATATAAGGTATGGAAATGTAACAGGCACTATTTCTGGGTAGGGCATAGCATTTTGAAAATCATTGAATGCGTTTTTTCTTATCTGTGTTATGGTAACTTTGAACACAGTTAACATATTGTAGCGGCAGTGGGGTGTTGCACCGCCATAAAGGGAAGATGTTCCCGCCAAGCAAGGTGTGTGCCTTAGGCACGGTATGGCTCCAACTGTGTTGCATTGGTAGTTGTAATAGAGGTTATGCCAGGATCGGTGAAAACTGCTTGTGCGTTTCAAAATCGCTCAGCGCCATTTAGATCGTACCATCTTGACAGTTATCTTATTATTCGTTTTTGTGGCGTATGTAGATGTCGCTACAACATCAGCTCTGACCCATGTTATTGAGACATCCTATATATTGGGCAGATATAACAACATGGCGAAATAACAATTTTAAGGGGTATGCTCAGACAATCAAGGGGCAAACTTAAAAAAAAATCGACCCTGCAAAATGTACAATCAACTGTTCAAGATTCTATCGTATTTCAAATTTTTTTTGTCATTCCAAAGTTTGCCCCTTGGGAAAGTTCAACATAATGGACTGATCATGCCCTTTGAATTAAATTTCCACTGTATAATATTCTTAGTATATATAACGAAATCCTATCTATACATAACAAGTACTCACAGTTACGGAAATGAAAAATATGGCTCGTTGTAAGTACATTAGTTTTCCATTTGGCATTTAATTACTAGAAAGGAACATTCAGAAAACGTCACAATTAGTTATTTTACAGCAATCCTAAGTAGATTTAAAGTTATCTTAGACACTTAGTGCCGAATTAGGTTTTAACCATAGCCTAACAAATTTCAAACCGACAAGTACTCGGCAGTATTTGAATTAACGGAGAAATAATCAGTTTTATGATTTTGAAATTGGTGTATTTTGCAATTTTGAACTTGCCAGAACAATTGGAATATTTGCCGAAAATCTTCGAGACTAACAAAAGAAAATCAGAAACAATCTCTTTTTCTACTTCAAAAAAATATCTGGTACGACGATCGAACCAGTAAGAATAAAGGCCGATTGTCCCCTAAATTCGATTTACTGTCGAGTACTGCATAAACCTAACCATACGATATAACATAACAACAACAAAACAAGCGGCACACAAACAAACAGTGGACGGATGGCGACTTTGTACAATCATATGTAAATCTCACTATGTACTCGATAAATGCATAATCAGCCACCAGCAATTTTAGTAGCCAGGATACAAGGTTCTGACGCAGATCGTCGATTTGGCAAATGGTAAAGTTCGATAATTTGGCACTTTCGCAGCGTCATTTTCGCAAAATGTCACTTTTCCAAATGATCTTCCACAACCTTAGGTAGATACATTCAAGAAAACAGGCGTGTTATTACTACCTAATCGATTTCAGAAAAAGGAGAAGGTTCTCAATTTGGTTGCATTTTTTAATGTTGGTTACTTATAACTCCGTTATTTATGAACAAATTAGCTTTCTTTTATTCTTAATGGCGTATGGTTTCCAATTATTTCATTAATTTCGGTTTAGTAACTCAATTAACTCGTTCACTGACACTGAACCAGATACAAAAGAAATAACAATAGAATTACATCTACGGGCAGGCAGTTTCAGCGATAGTGTTTTTTTATATATGAGTTATTTTGGCCGTCGGAAATATTTAAAAAAAGTTGTGGATAACCATTCGCGTAAGTGAAATATAGCAAAAATTACACTATGCAAAAGTGACATTCTGCGAAAGTGATCATTGTCAAGCGATGACTATTTGCGACAGTGACGTTCTGCGTCAAAACCATTTTAATTTTAAGTCACTTCTTTGGCTCAAACAATAGCGTCCTGAGATCAACCCCATTCACTCGCCGCATCATTTGATGGCGGCTGCTGCTCGGGTTGTGGTGCTTCAGTATTCGCTCTTTCATCTAATTCCCCTGGAAGGTAATCCTTCCAACTCCTAAATAAATATCTTGTGAACTTCCTCAGTTGCCTGAACTTGCAATACGTAGCGCCTTCAGCGGATTGCAGCTGCTGCGTTTGGATCAAAAACCCCTTCTCTTTGAATGTCTGTTCTAATTTCTCTCTTTGCAAACTCTTTCTAGACTTCCTCTTCTTCTTACTCAAGTCTTCTTTACTCGTACTTTGACTCTCAACTTTTGGTGCAGCAGATACGGATGCCTCTGGTTCGGCTGATCTGCCTTGATTAGAATCTCTATGAAGGTAATCATAGCCTTTATTTCCTTTGTTGCCAGTGCCGCTGTAGTATCTAAAATTCCCACCAGAGTCAACTGAGAGCATCTTCTTTTCTTGCAAAGATGGCTTCGAGCCACCAGTGAATTTAAACTTGCAGATGCTCACTTCAGTTGTAGGAGTGGTTGAATTAGTCTTTGTTGGGATGGGAGGTATGAATATTGCTGATCGTTTTCTCTTGACAGGCCCTGTAACCGGGTTGGGAGATGTCCTTTTCATTTTCGCCTGATCTGGACTCCTTTTAACTTCTTCTACTTGCTTTATCACTTTAGGGTCTAGGAGTTCAGAGATTGATTTGAGCACTAATTTGTTTTTACTTTCGTCTAACGGAGAATTAGCTTCTGTTGACGTGGTTTCACTAGCACTATTTGGTGTTGAAGGACTTTTCTCCTGGTCCTCAAAAGGTATTTGCCCTGCCGCTAGCCTTTGGTAGTACAGCAGTTGAGTCTGTAACGCTAAGGGATGCATGTAGATGCCTGCGTGAGGCCAGTAAACGTAACCAGGAAATTTACCATCACCGTCAGGACACGAAGTAGATTGAGCCGGTTCAGACAGCGTTGGCGACACATTTCTCGTTTGTCGAGAGAGGTCAGGTGAACTACTAGCAGTTGACGGCATAAGATTTGTATTCCTCTGAATGACAGATATGGCATTGGGTTGTTCAGTCTTAATTTCTGACTCCATGGGCTCTGTGCTTTCGGCATCAACTTCAGTTTTGACTTCAGGCGCTGATGTATATATGTTACCGAATTTCTTTTGTATTTGAATTTTTAACTCGTGAAGATCTCTGATACAAAGGTTCAGTGGCTCATCGTCACTATGTAGAGGCCCTGGGATAGTCAGGGGTGCTTCGGGCATTGGTTCATCTGGACTGTTGAACCGTTGAGGCGAGAGCGTCTCTAGTCTTCTCTTGTTCTCGGCACACAACTTCCTTTCTAGTAAATTAGAAATAATTTTATTCTGCAAATCCGTTTTAGGCGAACTAGTGGGGTTTTCACTCCTGAATTGTGAACACAAACTTAACGGATTATTTCTGTCCTGCGCGGGAGGTGGTTGCCCCGGAACAACAGTTCCGTAATTTTCATAAATGAGGTGGCATATGTCAGCTTTCTTAGGCTTTCGTCCTCTCCTAGGTTTGGAGTTGTTGAGGGTCATTTCCCCCATGTACGGAAGGTCGTCGTAAGTCATGATTTTGCTCGGAGCAATGGCTGGGTTCTTCTTTTTCTTGTCTTCTTTAGTTGGGGGTTTAGCCGACATGTTTATCACGGGTGGATTGGGCACGGTTAAGATCCCTGTTTCATTCTGGATGCCTGCTAGCCTCTGCGCCCATATCTTGAAGGTTTCGTTCGTGATGTTGTTGATGTCAAAGGTTTGTTCTTGTTTGGGTTTCTCTGCTGGTTTCTGGGTCTTGGCCTTGGCGTTGGCCTTCTGCAGGCTTTGCTCGTAGTGATCAAGGTACTCCTGCGGCAGCGCCTGGTGGTGGAACTTGAGCTTCCATCGGTTTTTCTGCCGGTTCCGCACGTGTTTTTGTTTGGGTTGTTCCTGTTTCTCCAGCCTCTCTTTACTGGCAGATAGTAGCTGCTGCCTCAGCAGTTCTTTGTTTTCTGATCTGAAAAATAAAATGATAATAACTGTAGATTTCTTGACCAGCGGCTGATAAAAATGGTAAGAGGCTGATATGCTTTGCCGACCCCACATAATAGTGGAAAAAAGTAAAGAAGTAGATTCCTCTCATTTTTAATCGACTTCGATGAAAAGAAGAAGGTTATCAATTCGATTTCTTTTTTTATGTGTGTTCCCTCAGAACTCCGTCATTTATGAACCGATTTAAAAAATCTATTTTTATTTGAAAGGGTATTCTTTCAAGTTGGTCCCTTCAATAGTTTGTATGTACTTAGTCGGTTTTTTTTATCAAAGATTATCATACCTATAGTGTAACCGTTTAAATGAGTCTCGGGGACCGAGGGAGGTGCGGACGGCAGATTCACTTAGTGTGACACGGCGCCTGCTGCTCGCACGTCCCTCAATCCCCTTTTTCGTCATACCCCTGCGTCCCTGTACCCCGTGGATGAAGACTCATTTGAACGATTAGGGCCGCGCTACACTGGATTGGCATGGGATGGCATCGGAAGCGACGCGTCACAGCTAGCTCTAGGCGATGCGCGGCGGCTCGATCAGACGCGCGCTCGCGGGCGTGTAGTCATCTTATACCACTAGACATAAAGGTTATGATAGCTTGTTTTGAAATGACGCGTCGCTTCCGATGCCATCCTATTCCAATCCAGTATAGCGCGGCCCTTATACTATAGTTGGGTTATCCTAACTAATATTATAAACGCGAAAGTGAGTTTGTTTGTTTGTTACGCTTTCACGTTGTAACTACTGAACTGATCATTATGAAATTTTGCATACACGTTACCTGGGGTACGGACAAGGACATAGGGTACACTTTATCCCGGGCAAAAAGTACTGTTCCCGAGGGATCGACATTGACGCGGGCGAAAGCTAGTTACGGTATAAAATGCGATCGATGAGGGTAGTTAATGATAGCTACCTGTTGGGCGCGTGTTGAGCGTGCGGCGGGGCGGGCGCGGCGGGCGGCGCGGGACATACGTCAGCGCACGCCACGCGGCGCATCACTTCTGCAACAATAGACAACAAATAGATTAACTTACGTTTCCCAAGTAATATTATGAAAAACACGGAGTAATTTACTGTAATTCAAAATAAACCTCGGCCTTGGACAGTATAGCCTTCACAGGAGTCTAAATATATTTCATTATCTGTATGATATATTTAGACCTATATACCTACTAACCATAAAGTCAACATTTCCTACAAAAAATAAAATGAAGTTTGATAAACTCTGACAAAGAGAATAGGCGTAGCATTTGGTCTCTCAGCACTCCCGTTTCTCTCGTAGAACTGCTTATTTCACCATAATATTGAACAAAAATCACAAGATAAATACACACGACCTAAATATTTCAAGATATTTAACATTAAATATTACTAATTCTATATCAGTCAAAGTCCGAATCAGGTTGCTAACTTTGTGTATTTATGTCATGCATACTGTCTTTCTGAACATGATTTCTGCATTTATTAGCAACCGACTTTAAAAAAGGAGGGTTCTTAATTCAGTTGTATTTTTATGTCTGTTACCTCATAACTCCGAATAAATAATACTTCATTTGAAAGGCTATGCACTCCAAATGATCCCGTTTATTTGATTCACTAGTTTAATTAAAGTCGATATTTTATATCAAATATTATGTATATAGGTATGGCGACTAAACCACAACACAATATAATTGGCGGTTGCAAACATAAATTTAACTGGAGAATGAAAGTCAAAGTAAACAAAATGAGAGAAGCCAAGAATGAAGAGCAATAAATTTGGAGAAAATCCTTGATCACGTCAAATAAAGATTTCTCAGACTTAACAATGAGTCAGAACCACAACCCAAACAAAACGAACAATAATAAAATACCGGAATCGTAATAAAAGTCGTTGAACTAATATTATTATGTTAACTTCCAAGGAGATAATATTAAGATTGGATTGTAACCGACGCAAGTTATTTTTACCCAATTGACCCACCCAGAAGGAGGGAAATGTTTTTCGCGCGTGTGTAAGTATGTTTGTTCCATTGTCCACTCCTGTAGCCTTAACGGCTTGACTTATACTTAATTTTGAAGTGTAAGGTTTCATACGATTTGTATTCTTCCCTGGAGTGTCATAGGCTATGTGAATGTGACGTCAAATAAAATATCAATACGTCGAACGCAAACTGGCAAAAACTTGAATTGTTACTTCCTGTAGCCCAAATGGCTTGACCAATTTTGAAAAATGACGCCTCATTAGATTTGTATTCTTCCCAAGAGTCTTTTGAGCAACGTGATGTGAGCTAAAATAAAACATCAATTTACGGACATAAATGCAACAATTTATAAATAGCAAATTGAAAAACTTAGTTCCTAATTCGCAAAATAGATGGCGCTGGGTCAACGGTCAGTCGGGTTTTTTACAAATTTATATTAAGCCAATTCTAGCAAGATGACTTCGCCACTTAATATTCATAACCTATTTCGTAAAAAAATATAATTTTAATACATCTATTAGTCAGAAACAAGCAGCCCTTCTCTGCACGCGGGCTTAATACTTATTTATAAAGCTGGTCGGGAAAATGCTCTACACGTGTGTGAAAATCGCCTTATCAGTTTTCTAGATTTGCCTGTACCATACAGACAGACAAGCTTAAATATATATATTGATTATACTTCGAATAAGTGAAATAGTGAGAGTCCAGGAAGTCCTATCTGTAATATCAGTTATGTTCTTTGGAATCCAAACAGACGTTGGCGACGAATTAAGGTTTGGTCTCTAGAGCGACGCGACTTTGGCTCGTCCGAGTGAGGGACGCGATGATTTTTCGTTCGCATAAATAGTAAATTAATTTTAACTAAAAGCACTAACTTAGAAACAAACATGTATCCACAAATTACAACTTTCTAGTAGTTATAGTCTCTGAGTAAAGCCGCGGATGGACAGACATGGCGAAACTATAAGTTATTCAAATTCTTTATATTATAATAATTATTCAAATTCTTTCACTGTACAGGCTATTAAACTCTGGAATGCTTTGCCATTAGACATGCGGAAGGCACAGTCAATTTCGAAATTTAAAAGTCTAGTATCGTCACATTACTTTTCCTCTTTTTGATTCCTTTTACTCTTATTTTTTTCCAGTTTAGTATGGTATATGTATGCACATAAGATATCTACTTAAGTATATGTATGTGTATTTGATTTCAATGATTAGTAATATGTTTTTTTTTACGAAAGCTGCGCCAACCTTGCTTATTTACAAAATCTTCTACCCAAAGGTAGGCTGGAAGAGATTGCGTTATGCGATAAGCCCGCCTTTGTCCCTTCCATAGACATGTATTTTCATATATTGTTTATTTATTAGTGTTTGTGCAATAAAGCATATTCATTCATTCATATAAGGGTTCCTTGCTAATTACAGAACGCTAAAAAGGAAAATTACAGCTATATAGAAAACAGATAACGAGCGTGTATTTAGAGTATAATTTTGGCTGTGTATTTGAGGTAAGCTAATGTAAAAAAAAACACTGCTAATATAGTTCTCTGTTCCGATTTACGTCACTACGATCAGTGTCTGGAGTCTGGACAATCAAATCAGTGCGCTTACGCATCCTCACATGAACGCACGTGGATATTGGATACTGTGTCAGATGCGAAGTGAATCATCACGGACAGACAGCCATTTATAAAAATACAAACAAAGGAGCTTTTCGTAACGGAGGCTAATTGAAAAATGAGTAGATACTTATTTTTGGTTATCCATTATTATCTTTCAAGTCCTTTTTAACACCCGACGCAAAAAGTACCTTTATTATAAGTTTGACATGTCCGTCTGAGGCACTATAGCCCACAAACAGCTGAACCGATTTTGATATAGTTTTTTGTTTGAAAGGCAACATTCGAGTGTGTTCTAAGCTATCACTTGTAGAATGGGCCGTGCCCCTAGGAATCGTTAGACATGATGCCTACGGCCACTTTCTTTCATCGCACCTCACGTCATCTACTGGAAGTTCATCTTCACACACAGCGTAGGTACTGCACGTTTTGAAAGAAACTTTTTTCCACATACGCTAAAGTTGTGGAATGAACTCTCTGCCATAGTTTTCCCGGGAGACTAAAACATGGGGTTCTTTAAAAAGGGAGTGAACAGATTTCTTTAGGGTCGGCATTGCGTGAGTGGCACCTCAGGTATTGCAAGCGTCCATAGGCTACGGTAACCGCTTTTCATCAGGTGGGCCGCATGCCTACTTATGTAGTTGTATAAAATAAATTGAGGGCTTTTTTGCGTGTTTTATTTACTAATAAAATACTTGCATGTTATATTTCTAGTTGAGAGATATTAGGTAGACTTGAAAGGCAAGTGCCCTCAAAATGAACAACTTTTCCTATGCATGCAATGCTAGCCAGCTCAATTTTTCGACTTTTACATAGGTACACATGGCAGGTCCGGCCGAACACTTACCTATGTTTGAAAATGTCAATTGTTTTCGAGTTCTTACCATTGGTCCCATATGAATCCAAGCATTGGTCCCAAATAAATCTCGTTCCACAAGCACGTGATAGCAGCCAATCTAAACATTACCCGAATTACATAACAAAATGAATCATGTCGTGTCCTAATAATGCGCGGGAAATAAAAAGGTCTGAAACCCGAGCGCGCCCGAAATACCCGCACCGGGAAAGGCGGCCGCGCGCCGCCAAAATTTAAGATGAAACCAATTTCGCAACACGCATGCGCCGGCCTTATATGTAACAGTATCGGATTTATATGCGTTTAGGAATTGATTGCTAACAAAAGACTTTCTCTTCTTGCATTGGTATGAAATTAAAAAAAATAACAATACCTTAATCCTGAAAAGCGTAAGATACTTATTTTCGACGTAACTACGTCATAAATAATTACAGCTTTTTTTTCTACACCTTGAGTAGGTACAGTACCGCAAAATGCAGTCTAAGAATAATTATGTATGTGCTATCTATAGGAAGCGTTGCCAGGCGTCCGGATAAGCCGGACACTGTCAGGCTTTTTGATTGCGTGTCCGGCCGAATTATATTCTTATTTTTGAAGATTTTATTACAATCCTCAAATCTAGTTACTATAAAATCTTCAAAATTCCGCCTTGTTACCCAAATGTCCGGCTTAACTGGCTTCTCTGTCCGGTTATTAATTTTATAGATCTGGCATCTGTAGACCACTGTCATCGTCATTGGCATTGCTTTATTTTCAGCCTATGAAAAGCACAGTAATACAGAAGGAGACATGAGCCCTTCGTGTCACACAGGCCATCTCGTTTATAAACATGTACAGTCGAGGGCAGATAAATGTACAATTTAAAATCTGTTAAAGGAGTCAGTTGTATTTGTCTCCGACTGTACTTAGTGGTCAATCATAGGATTGCGTTCCTACATATCACCAATGTTTTATTTTTAAGTGTTTGTATTTTGCATTCACAATGCTATTTTCATTACTCTTATTAAAAAAAGAAATAAAATATATTGATAAATTTCAAGCGGGCGGGATTTGAACCTGCGCTCTTCCAACTTTTTCATCCAACTAGGTAAAATAAATAAAATGTGGTGAAATAATTCAAACGGGCGGGATTTGAACCTGCGACCTATGTACGACTTATGGTAAGTCGTACATAGGTCGCAGGTTCAAATCCCGCCCGTTTGAATTATTTCACCACATTTTATTTATTTTTTTAATAAGAGTATCACCAATGATATTTTAGGATGTCGATCTTCGCTTATATAAATAAATATATATGGACAAATCAAACACACTGAGCTAGCTCCAAAGAAAGTTCGAGACTTATGCTGATATACTAACTCAACGATATTTTATTTTAGGTACCTATAACAAATGCATATACCGGGTGTTACAAAACTACGAAATAATATATAAGGGGCATGTGATCAGTCCATAATATTAAACAACTTTCCCCATGGGAACATAGGTACGAGTATATAAACATTCAAGATAGTTAAACATCCAAGACCCAGGTCAATCTGGAAAAGATCACATTTTGATTTTCCTTTTATATGATCGGGGATCGAACCCGGGTCCTCCGGTCGGCCTGGCATGATGACCACAGCCTCAGATTTCGTCAAATCGGGTTGGAATGACATACCTTACATACGGGTATCCTTTCGTAGAAAATCAAATACATAATTGGGGTTTCGTACTGTGCCTTTTAAAAAAGATTTATGGATAGTCGTAAGAATAGTTAGGATAGTTGTATAACTCCGCGATTTGTGGTTTTCCGTAACTGTTTTTGATATCCTTTAATAGCGATATTACTAAGAATGTGTATTCCTTCCTGCCTGCGGCTCAGCCCGCATTAAGGTCGATCTCTCGGGAACAGTAGAATTTCCCGGAATGAAAGGTACCCTATGCCCTTCCCCTGGCCTCAAAATACCTCCATACCAAATTTTATCCAAATTGGTTCAATGGTTGAAATAATTTGGATGAAATTGGGTGAAAAGGTGACATAAGACAGAATTACATTTATAATATTAGTATAGTAGATGTAACTTAATTGCTACATTATATCAACCGTAATATATATTTATATTATAAATATATTTCAGCGCGCTGTAATTAAGTCTCTTTAATTGGCGCGGATCCCTGGGGGCGGGTCTACATCGCACTTAACCGTCTTTTTCTCATAATATGTCCGACCTTGTATATCAATAAGGATATATATGCATAAATTAGTGTGCCTCCCACGACGCAGCGAACCCATACTTACCGTCTATGACTCATATAATGTTGATGATACATATTATGCTTCATTTAAATATTTACTTCTTAATTGTATATAATATGGGTTCTAGTGTGTTGATGGTACAACAGATGTTCAGTTATGTCATAGGTTATGTTCTATAGATGATGATTCAATTGCTGTTTTGAACAGGGAATTTACCGGTTCCGAATAGAGTGTTTTGAACACTGTTTTTTATTTCTGTTTCAAAAGTAAAACAGAAAGAAAAAGTAACACTTTCAATCTGTTTTCAAAAATACCGGTTTATAAGTGTTAATAACTGTTACAGCCAATAAGGTTGCTAGCCGCATCGCCTACTGACACGATTCCGCAGATTTTAGTTTATTCTTTTACGACTATTAGATACTATAGGTATGCGCGGGAAGAGAAGCAGTTGGCACATTCTAGATTTTTCTTTTCTCGCAGATCAGTATGGAAGTGTCATAAACAAAAACGATCGATCTATAGATAGAATGATCATGGAATGAGCTGAAATTAATCTAATGAATGAATATCTCGCCGTAACAGCGCTAATTTGTTTTCATTGACAGTTGCTAAACATGCATCTGAATACTTGGCTCACGAGGGAGTAGCGCAGGTTGCAGATATTTATTTTTCGTCGAAGAATTTTTTTTTTTAATTCCCTGAATCTACAAAAAAATACATACAGTGGAACATAGAACCTCCTCTTTTTTCGAAATCAGTTAAAAAGAATGAGATTCTCAATTCATCGAAGAGGACGAAAGCATGGGGCAAGAGGAGGATAAGCCGCCCTGGTTCTCTAACTCACCGATAAAAGCATAGAAGTGGTAAAGCTTCTACTCAAATGTCGATTATCTATGTCCGGACGTTCTGGCCCATTTATGCTACTAGCAAAAGAGAATTTTGCCGGTAGCGTAGCTCTACCACGACCAAAAGATCAATCGTCTTCTGTACTACTACTAAGTACATCATAACATAATTTTATAAACAAAAGCATGTTTTTAAAATCATACATTTGCCAAGTTTCCGTCTTTGAGCCATCATTGGTCGTTACCATATTATTTAGTGTTCCGTACTTTTTAAAATAAACAGATCGGTCTATGATACGAGTTCACGTCACATACGTTACGTGGAGAAGAAGCTGTCTGGCAAAATGCCAGTGGCGCGTTCAGTGGAACTCCTCATCAGGTTGCTGAATCAAATCGAACCCTGTTTTAGTGGCAAGACTGTGTAATGTCTGATATTACATATATCACAGACTTGGACATTTTCTTTTAGGATGATTCAATAAAATATTTTTGTATCTTCACAATTTTATCAATCATTTTCTTTTAAGTCGTTTTGTTAGCAGGTAGATTAGTTATTCACTCTAAAAATTTTCTTCAATGCAACATCCAATAGGTATGGTATGTAGGTCTGTGGGAGCATATTTTCGCTATGTAACATAGCGAAAATATGCTTTATTGCCTTGCTTGACCTGTGTGAGCTCTGTGAAGCTTGCAGTACCTGTCACCTGTCACCATATATTGTCATTTGTGAATTTCTAGGTTTCTATATTGTTTACTAGCCTTTGCCTGCGGTTTTGGACACGTGCTCATTCCTACAGGATCCTTACATTTTTCTGGTTTATAAGATAAAGAACTGGTATTAAAGGAATCGCCATCCCAAACTTCAAATAAATTAGGCCAGTAGATTTCGCGTGATACTATTAGAGAACGGCATTTTTTTTCGAAAAGGTGATTTGTATTCTATATCAATAGTTATGGCCAGTAGAATTTCTTTAAGAAATATTTAATGTAAAATTTTGTCTTTTTATTTTGTAAATGAAAAGAGTGAAAAGGGATCTTCACATTCACCAAATTTAGCAAATTTTAGTCTAACAAGGACAGTTCAGCGCCGCTACGAGTAATTGTCAGTATTGTTACACATACAACTCCGTAGTTTGGGCCACTGCCAAGTAGTAAAACTATTCGAAAAATTCGCTATCTAGTGGGCGGCTGCTTTTTACCAAATTCACAAAAAATACCTTTGGCATTTACTATGACCGTAATTTCTTTGGAATAAGACCAAATCCCAGTACATCTTTCATATTGAGAACGAGAATTCTGGCAAAAAAAAAATAACATTCCTCGTTTTTCCTACATCTGCCAGCTTACGTACCACTTGTCTTAAATTCGAAAAGGTTTGTTGTAAACTGTTACTAAAATTAAACTAGTTTTATTGTGTTAATACAGAGATGACTGTAAGTTTTTTATCTGGGGTATAGATTATTTTTGTATTTAAATTCTGATTTGTTTAAGGAATAAATTTAAACAGTGTAGTATTAATTGCCATAAATATACAAACTTATGACTCAGGTTTATTGATTTTTTCGATAGACAAATTTATTTATTATTATTGAAATGAAATGAATGATATTTATTTGCGTTGCGGTAAATGTAGTCAAAATATGGTATTTATTATGAGTGTCTCATACATTTAGCCAATATTGGCGTGCAAATTAAGTGTGTGAAAAAGGGCGTGAAAAGATTTCTTCAGGGTCAGCAACGCGCGAGTGTCACCCCTGGTGTTGCAGGCGTCCATAAGCTACGGTAACCGCTTTCCATCAGGTGGGCCGTATGCCTGTTTGCCTACTAAGTAGTAAAAAAAAAAGTGGCCTAGAATAATGTACTATGAATAAACAGATTTAGGTGAGATTTAGTAATATTTTAGAAATATCACAATTATTGGTTGTAAACACTGTATACTTTGGATATTAGTGTTAATTACGAGTGTCGTCACTCACACCCAATCACACAACCAACGTGCATTTGCATAATAATGTCCAACGAATGCATGAAGAGGATGTTTGTGCTAAGCATCCGCGTTGCACTCAATGGTGCCAATAATATGTATTAGCAAACACAATATAATACTGACGTTTAGACTACCCACGTCATATAAAGATTTTTTCGGGTATCAAAATTTTGTAATAGAAGAAATGAACAAAGTTTATTAAAAATAAACTGAATTATACGAAAGTTTGAAAAAGTTTTGAGCAAACTGCAGCGTGTGACATGTGAAATGAAAGGGCTTCTTACAAGGTCTTAAATATATTTATTTATTTTATAATTCAACTATATATTGTATTGAAGTTATTCAACAAAATATATGAAAATTAACTATTAACATGGCAACAAAGTTTTGTAATAGAAGAAATAAACAAAGCATATTGAAAATTAAGTCAATTATACAGTTCAGAATTTTAAATACAAAGTTTATATTTACATCTCGCATTGAAATAACATTTATTAGGACAGTCTTGCGAACTTTCTGTGAAATAGAAACCGAAAAATAATTGAAAAAGTTTTGAGCAAACTGCAACGTGTGACATCTGAGATCAAGTGACATGTGAAATAAAAGGACTTTTTGCAAGGGTGTTATATATATATAGAATAAAATTTCGTTAATAATTAAATAATAAAAGATTATCAGTGTTATTTAGTTCTAGTGCTTAATGCTATGCCCTGAAAGCACCTATCGCTTTGTATGTACATGTGCATAGATTTAAATAATTAAAAAAATTACGCAATATAGGTTTTTACATATAGATTACAGAAGAACATATTAGAGATTATATGGTTTAACTCTGGAAATACAATTGGGATCCAAAACAGAAAATTAAATTTATAGTACGGAACCCGCTCCACGTAAGTATAAGTCGCTCTTGACCGGTTTGTTATTAAATCTATCAGTTACGGAAGTAACTAGAGTCCGTACAGATAGATCGTACAATGTGGGGTAATGATTATTTATCACATTTCTCAACAGCCGGGTTTTGAAACCGCGTGCATTATTGTTACCATACACTGATAAAATAATGGTTTCAGTGCGATCAGAAGCATTGGTTCGTACACAAATACCATATACTGGAATGATTTATTTAGTTGTTTTATTCCAAGAGAGATAATAAAATTTATTATTAATAAACAAAAGTAAAAACTATAAAGAGAAAGCAAACCTAACAGTAAAAAAACAAAAAAACTTAAAGATAAAAAATGTCTCGCAAATCACTGCCCTGTGGAAGTGTGCCCAAAAGGCTGGCAGCATTGCCACGTTGTATGGCAATGCTGCCATAATATTTTTATGATGGCATTAGTTTTAGAGAGATAATATTTTAATTGTAACTGTTTATTTATCGCCTTCGTAGTGATTTTATTATTTCTTTTAGTTAGGTTATGGTTCATTAAGTTGTGAACTTAAATTTACAACTATAGGTCATTATTATAATAAATAATGTAATTTTCCATGAACCATGACGTAGAGAAAGAAACGTTTTCTTAAATATTTTGGTACTAAATGAATGTCTCAATTATGAGTACATTATTAAGTCAAAAATACGTTTATAAACATTGTTCAACAAAAATACATTAAAAAATTATTGACCCCGTTTTAGCTAGTAACTCGACAATCATCAATTCTTATTGTTCCGTATTTAACCAGACGCATTTTTATTTATTTACTAGCGATCCGCCGTGGCTTCGCACGGATGCTATGAAGATACTAATATGGGGCAGTAAATTATACATATAAATCTTCTTCTTGAATTACTCTATCTATTGCTGAAAACTGCATTAAAATCCGTTGCGTAGTTTAAAAGATCTAAACGAACAGACAGCGGAAACGACTATGTAAAGATATGGTTTTCAATTGATTTCGCTAAATTTACCTAAAAACTAGATAACTAGATTGAGGTTTTTTTGATTAAAACGAAATGAAGGGTTATGAATTGACACGATGAATTTACAATATTCATGTAATAAATTATTTCAGCCTGTGATCTTAGCAAATCCATACTATTATAATAATATTATAACTGTGAAAGTAACTCTCTCTGTCTGTTACCACTTCACGCTTCAACTGTTAAACCAATTGCGATGAAATTTGATATGGACGTAGTTTGAGGCCGGAGGAAGGATATAATAGTACCTTTCATCTCGGAAAAATCATCTGTTCCCGAGAAATTCACATCATCGCTGTCAGAGCCGCGGGCAAAAGCTACTTGCTTATAATCTTATCAAATAATCATGTTTATCATTCAACTTGAAAAAGAATCGAGAATCGATTATGGCAAAATTTTCAAAATTTGTTAACAAACGACATATTGTTTTTTATTTTATACATTCTTTGTGTAGTTTATTTTCTGTTTTAGTATTTAGAATAGATACATTGTTTTATTCTCTTTTATGATTGTTCTTGCACTACCCTCGCATTCTCGACACCACTTGCTTGGTTGACTGGTAGCAAAGACAATTTGCTGGTAGAAAAAGACATACGCTTTAAGTCCGCCATTACACTTGTAACTGTGTATGAAGTTAAATTAATAAAAAAATAATAAAAAAAACTAAGGACTAATTCAAACGACACTGGCTTTAATTAGCTCACCAAATATTACTGCTTTAAAACACACAAACAGCAGTTAGCGTGTCCCTTGTTATGCATTATTAAATTGAGATAAAACAACCGACTTAGGGCATGCTAATAGCTAATAGTGACCATATACAGCCCAGAAATATGAGAGAACAAATGAATCATAAGTGCGTAGGTGTGCACAAACGAATACACTCTATTTTAAAGAGAATAATGTTCAAAATCGCATATGAGGAGTGTCTGTAAATGGTATTAATTGTATAAGCACGTAATTTATTGCTATTTTACTATATAACGACCAAATCGTGAACTAAAACGGCTAAACCTTTGTAGGAAGACTATTTTACATAACGCCTGGCGCAATATGTAAACAATAAGATGTTATTAATAAGTTCAAAGTGGGCGATTAGAATAGATAAATGTGAACAATTTGTTGGTCCATTTTGGGATATAAATATTATTGTGTCATCCATAGATTTGGATTGAGATTTAAAACTATACAACGGATTTTGATGCGGTTTTTTTAATAGATAGAGTGATTCAAGAGGGAGATAAATATTGTCTTTAGAATCTGTCGATACTAAACTATAATATCAAAAGTAAAATCTGTCAAATGTCGACTGAACGAATTTACCGCACACGCACGTGCGAAGCCAGGGTGGGTCGCTAGTTGTAATACAATTAAGATATATATCTGGCTACATGATTGTACATATTCGTAGTCTGAGACCTACGACGCCGTAGAGGCTTTTCTTACTTCGTTTTCATTAAGGATTAAAAAAAATACTTAATGCCTGTATTTTTAATAGGTAGGGGAAGTATGTACAAAATGACATATAGTTTTGTTTTTGTATCATAACTTTTTATTGGTAGTTCACAAAACATCCATAATTTACCCCAATCATCTTTGGTCCATAAATTATCGAAACTAATAAACAGTTTTTGCAAAAAATCTACATAATTAAAAACAAAAAATATTTAACTGAGATCAATCATAGTCCATTTTGTCCATATGCTTCGGACAAAATGACATATTGCTAATGGACAAAATGACATACATATAATAGCTACAATGTTATTGGCATAATTCGCAAATTAATAGCTTAGTTCTCCTCGGAACATCAGCGCAAGAAGCGTGAGCCCAAAGCGAATATTATAAGCATTGCAACCAGCCTTCTCCGGGCTTAGATCTTGAATGAAGGTCGTTACAGTAAATGCAAGCACAGTCCTCTTCGTCATGAAAATTATTAGGAAAATCTTCCTCTTCATCATTTTCTTTATAAAGTTTTTGGTGGCTTTGCGGTTTTTTTCTTTGTTTGGGGAGCTTTGGGCCTACTTTTCCATATTAGACACATGCATATTAGGAATACAAATCAACACCAACGAGCTTTGTCGAATTTTTGGTTTACGGTTCCCTTGGCCACTAATAAAACATCCTTTTGGCACCGGAGAAAGCACCTCAATAGGAACAGCAAGAGCAGAAGACGATGGACGCACAAACTTCTAAGAGATACTGGACGTTCATTGGTAGCAAAAAAATACATACCTACATATAACAAAAAAGCTATGGACAAAATGACAACCTATGTCATTTTGTCCGTTACATATGTATGTCGTTTTGTCCGTACAGCGTTTTAAAATAATTAAATTTGAAAATAAATATACAAAGTGCTCTTTTTCTAAGAACAAATTATTTAATTTGAAGATAAGTGTTTGAGGTATGAAACAAATGCTACTTAAATATACATAATAACAAAAAAGTTATCATTTGAACAAAAACTTTGTCAGTATGAAAAAAACTCGTAACGGCTGAATATCTGTCATCTGCCATGACACCAAGACGAATGAAATGGATGCGTTCAAAATTTGACAGATTATGGAATGCAGTTATGGCCGCGTGGTGTCACTGTCAGTTTCGTGTTAAAGTCCGCCAAATTCAAAATAAGCCGCCTGTGTCATTTTGTACATATATGTCATTTTGTACGTATTTCCCCTACCTACATACATAACACATGCATGGCAACATTGAAGATTGTTCAGGTACTTAGCTACGACACAAAAACTTATAACGGGCACTTAATTACTCATACAAGTACATACAAAATAAGTAACTTTATCTCTTGTAATTATAATTATAAGATATTCTTATAGGTAGAGGAATTAGGACAGCGAATCTATTGATGCGAAAATCTATTGATTTACGCAGGGGACACTGCACATTTTACGTTAGTTTTATTTCACCAGATTATTTTTGTTTTATTTCTTCTATAAATCTTTTTAATTTTGAAAAATGTTTCAGATCAGAAGACCTTGATATTTAAAGAACGGTGAATGCAATCTTAGCTATCATACATCGGAGCACAAATTGACATATATCGCGATATGGTATGACAATTTGACACTTCCCAAAATTGGGCAAGCGGCCGCTACATGCAGCTTTCATACAGTAACGAGGTGGGCAAACAGTTTGACAATCTCTGTACACATGACACACATACGGGTAATAGGGTAAATAAGGAGTTTCGCTAGAATTTGATTAACGGTCGCTGCCGGTTTGGCGAAGACAGGGAAGACAAACAATTATAGTTGGACGGGTCCAACTTTAATTATATCAGCAGAATGTATTTGAAAAACAATAGCAATCCTTATACGTGTATGTCACTACCTGTATCAAGAATTGTTATGGCAAAACCTAGTAAATTAATGACTGAAAAAAAAACTGACAACAAAATAATGTATTGTACCTCAGTGTTTTTCAGAAAATCTTAGGAAATGCCTCTTAAATGTAGAGATTGCAAACTGAACCATCGAATCCAATAAATATAAACTTCTGTACATTGTATCACGTCTTTTGTAGACAGAGCCCGGGTCTTTAAGATCTAAAAGCCACGTCTAGCATTTTGGTGAGCGTAAGGTAGAAAAAAGATTCTAAATAGTGATGAGTTGCTAGCCGCGTATTCGTCAGATTTTTATCCATTTCCTCGATCAGATTTTACGATCTGCGCGGGAAGAGAAGCAGTTAGCACATCTATGATTTTTTCTTTTCTCCCAAACCAGCATGGAAGAAACTTCTGTTACCATAGTTAAATAACATGTAGGTTAGGTACCCACAATGCTTCCACAATGTCATTTCAAAAATGGACTAAAAATAAGATCTAACTGATCGCCTTTTTAGGAGATATATTTATAGGAATGTGAGGATGACCTACAAACGACGCCGTGTGAGATCTCTCCTTTTAGGTTATTAGATAAAGTGGTGAATTAAACTTTCGTTAAATAAGATGAAGTATGCTAGATTGGCTGGAATTACTTATCCGGAGTTTCTCCGGTTGGATTTTTGTGTCCTAGATTCTGGGTATTATATCACTCCTTAGAATTCAGTGAGCCAAAGAAATTTGTAATTGTATTTATTTCCAAAATTGTTTGAACTGATTGTTTTACGTTAAGAACTTTTTTTATGTCATCATCATCATCATTTCGAGTAGGTGTCACGGTCAATCGACCATGCACACACTGGTGTCAGAGTTCTTCGGGACCGTCTCTCGGCCTCTAACGTGGTTCCTTTAACGACTACCAGACGGCAGCCGAGACCACCGGCTTAACGTGCCTTCAAAAAAGCACGGAATCGTCTATCTTTTTTTTATGTTATAGGACGGCAAACGAGCAAGCGGGTCACCTGATGGTAAGTGATCACCGCTGCCCATGGACAACTGCAACACATGGGTGTGACAGGTGTGTTGTCGGCTTTTCAAGGAGTTGGGGGAAGGGAATGGAGAGGGGAGGGGGAAGGATGGGCCTCCGGCTCTCTCACTTCACCTACCGAACGAAGCATAGAAGCGGTAAAGCTTCTACTCAGACGACGATTTTCTGTGAGAGTGTGGTACTTCCCCGGACCAGCCGGCCCATTCATGCTACTAACAATTCATTTTGCCGGTAGCGTGGCTCTACCAAGACTTTAAGACATTACGCTGTTTCCAATTTTTATGTCTTCATCATCATCATCTCGGCTGCATGAAGTGCACTGTTGACCTGTTTACATAAGCCTGCCCCAATTATTTTCAATATGGTCGGTTGGAAGCGGCCTGCATCCAGCCCCTTCTTGTATTTATCGGGCATGTGATGTGGCCAAGGTGCCACTTTATTCATCTTCATTTTGCATGAAGTACAATATTCTTGGTTAAGAGATCATCGGAACAGATCACATCCTTGTCAACGTCAAGTCAGCATTTCTTGGGCTGAGGTACCTTTTCTGCTATAGTATCTCATTTGGGTGCTAAGGGCCGTGACGTAACTCCTTATGTCACAGTTTAATTTATTTTCAGAACTAACTACGTAGCACCTAGATAATTTAAAGTAATAGGTACCTTGTGTGTATATACTATGACATAATACCTAAATGAGCAACAACTGGAACGATCATTGCGTAAGTATCTAAAAGCAAATATGACGACTCGCGGATATAGTATATGAAAAAGGAATTAAAATCAAATCTGGCTTTGAACATTAATCTATGCATTGAAGAAAAGTTAATGAAAATATCAACAGCAATTTTCGCACCTGCAGCCGGCCTACTTCCTGACTTTTGACAGTTACGGTCAACGTTTTGATCGTCACTTCAAAATACATTGCGGCTTTCATATGAGTGACTATTTATATTTAACATATATAAACCATAGTGGATATTGAAGAGACCATTAAAACGTTGTACACCATGGTTGCCAGAAGAATTGCGAGTAAGCCTTTATTGAATATGTTTATTTTAAGTTACTTAATACCTAAAAAAGAAGAAAAAATGTGCATGTATAGACATACATACCATACTACACCATCATAAGGGAAAAACAATGGTTTCCAAACTTTCAACTAGGCTAAGGGCATGGTGTTACCTTAACAGGGGTCATATTAAGTACAACTTATGAATTAAATAGTAGATATTTAAAATAAAATTAACTTTTAGCCTTGATCTAAAATCACACGCAGTTACATTATAATAAAGAAAAACTTATTTTTTTAGTACAAACACTTCAGTGACAGTTGATGATAATAAATATGTTTTTAAAAAAGTATGCAAATCAAATAAACCAATAAGCTCGTGCTTTTGTAAACAACTAGTAAATAATTAAGAGATAAACATAATTAAATTGAAACAACTTTATCACACAAATTGATAAACTTTAAGCGAGTTGAGTTTATCAAATCAAAGTAAACAAAACAGGAATAAAATGAACCACACAATTGAATAATCACCTCCACCTTCAGGCAGCATTTGTGACATCCAAATCCCTTTATCGGCACTTCACAGCATGAGAGCACGAATCACACACACTGCACTATGCAACGCTATCACCGGCACCGCCGCGGCCACTAAACTAAATACAGACAACGCGACTCGAACCAAAATCGCTCGTATTACTTTCGGTTTCCATTCCTAAATTTAGAGGGCGCTCGCTACAGAAATAAAAACTGTTTTTACGTGTTTTCCACGCATTAGACGGGAATAGAGGACGTTTTTGCAGAGTCGTGTGCCAGAGACGAGCGGCGTAATCCGAGATTCGTGCCATATTTGGCAACCGCTGGCCGAGATCGCACACATTTGGGTATTTAGTTTCGGCCGGGGCGCACGGGCGGCGATGCTCGGCTATTTTCGATGCTTCCGTTGCGTTTATAATCGTTGCGATCGAATCCATCACCTGCCTGCTTGCCGTATATGGCGCTATGTTGATCCGACACCATATAAAATTAAATATTAGATAATTTTATTTTACAAAAATACTAAAATAGGGTTTTTCTTTTTCTTACTTCCTTAATAAATTATTGAATTTGATTACTTATAATTAATAAGTGTGATAGAGAAGGTATTATGCATCTACCGCCTGCTTGCCATATATGGCGCTATTAGTCCGACGCCATATAATATAAAATACTGATTAGATATTTAAATTAAATCAGTTAATAGGTTTTTCTCGCGCTTATATAATTGTTACACGTTTGGAAACTTTACAGTTTTCATATATGCAGGTATACTCTACATTGAATGTGTAACAATCGCAAAGATATTACCTATTAGATAATTTTTATACAATACAAATATTCTTTATTGCGCCACACTAGAAATACAAATATGGAATTTTAATTAAGTTGGGTACATCATCATCATCATCATCAGGTCTTTTCAGTCTCCACTGCAGGAGCATGACCCTCTCTGTATTACCGGAGCCATACTCGGCCAGAGCAGACAGAGGATTTGGCCTACACTCTCCTCGCTGGACTGACGGGTTGGAGAGGTCTCGTTGGTGTTTATGAGTTTTATTTAGCTTGTGTTTCATAAGTCGCCTCTTACGTCATTACATCCCTGGAAAGACTTGGAATGGTCCTATTCTACTCTACCGGAAACCACATATTAAGAGTTGTAGAAAAAATTGGAAAGAAATCAGGTGGGCAGTTATTTACAAATACAACTTACTTACTCGTAAAGACGTCTTTATCTGTTCCTGCTTATCTTCCCGCGAGCGAAAACTGAGAAATCATGTTAATAGGCGATGAGGCTAGCAACCCATCACTATATTGATTCTTGACTGGGCTATGTATGTTTGTATAAGCAAATCAATACGCATCTGTCAATATTTTAATTTTATTTATGGTATGGACGTGGTTTTTGTGTTATTATATTGGAGATAAATATAGGTAATGATCACCATAAATAAATAAATATATACATCTCACAGATTGAGCTAGCCCCAAAGTAAGTTCGAGACTTGTGCTATAGGATACTAACTCAACGATACTATATTTTATAACAAATACATACGGTAATAATTATCAAAAATGAGACCGACTATTACCGCATCAAATATAAAGTGAATCAAATAATTCATTACCACTTTACCTAATGTTTTTGCAAGAAATCTTAATTAATGTTTTTATTGCAATTGCATTTGCCTTATTGAGAAATGTCAGAGAGCTGACTGCAAATAGAGGGCCGTTAAAATGGCAATTTGTTAACGATCAGATAATGGCTGTATTAAACCGGCATTCTCGACAGCCTTGTCAAGCGGATTTACATTTACACAAACACCTTATATAGAGTTTATTGTATTTGAAGCCAGCATATCAAGCAAAAAAAAAAATAACAGTTTTACAAGTGTTTTTGGTTATTAAATACTACTTACCGCACCTAAAGCCTGGATAGGACAGAACAGCTACTTTATACTATTCACGCCGTAATTATGATTTGGAATGTTTTTACAGCCGGCCGCCTTCTCTCCTTGCAGAGCTCCAGAACAGGAAAATTACCAAACTATTGAAAAGAACATATTGTATTATATTTATTAGTACCTTTCCACTCCACTTTTGCCTGTTTTACTCAGCTTTAGTCAGAAAAATTTGATTAATGTTTTATTGCAATTGCATTTGCCTATTTGAGAAATGTCAGGGAGCTGGCTGCAAATTAATTAACAAAACCCATTTAATATTAAAAAAAATAGAGGTTCATTAATATGGAAATTTGTTAACGATTAGTGATTAGAGTCTTTATCTGTTACGGGGTAGGTGTGTAATGGTCTTATGACCACAAGACTCAAAGGCCACGTTTAGTGTGTATGTGGACGTAAAGGTGGAAAACGGAATCAAAATAGTGATGGGTTGCTAGCCGCATCGCCTATCGATATGATTACTTACTTTTTCGTCTACTCCCAATGGCCGACTTTTAAGATTTGCGCAGAATGAGAAAGAGCTGGTACATTCTACTTTTTTAGGGTTCCATACGTCAAAAGGAAAAAGACGGAACCCTTATAGGATCACTTTTTTGTCTGTTAAGACCGTTTAGCGCAGAAACGCGTAAAGGTATCAAGCTGAAATTTATGTCATATACTCAGATATCTACAGTCCTTTGGAGCTGTAAAAATAAAACTTCTAAGCCAACGCAATCAAAAGATACAGCCGTTTATGCGGCAAATTTTCGACATTCACAAGGGAATCAAAATTGCGAATGTCCAAAATTTTCCCGTGAATTCGAATCTTGAAATTTGGTAAAAAGCAACGTCGAAAAATAATTTTAAACTTATTAAGTATAGATAATGGTACAGAATCTATCGGTCGGTTTTTTCTTATCTCCCAGACCAAGACGGAAGTATGCTAAAGTACTCGTAGACCTACAGGGTATTATCCTATCTCTATGTTTCTATGTAAGCTGCGACGAGAGACTCAAAAGATTTAAGTTCACCTTCTGGAAATATATAGTTTTTATTTGACAATAATTCGCTGTATTTCATGGGTTCATATCAAAGAGATTTAATATATTACTTATATATTTACTCTCGTTTGTTTGAACTCGTCAAGACAATTAGACATGTCGGGATATGAAATGATCCTATCTCTATGTTTTTATGTAAGTTCGACTGATTCGACTGAGAGAGACTCCCAAAATAGCGTTAAGTTTACCTTATACTTATGAATCTGTAAGGTTTGGTCATGGAGTAAGTTACTTTGTTTTCAGAGATATCGTGTTTGTAAACTCTACACATGATACTGAACCTGAAGATTTTTTTTTTGTATATGTACCGATGTTCTTCAGAACTCATAAATAAATTAACCGAATTTTATGAAACTTGGTAGATAAACATTTAGTCGTAAAGGACACAGGAAAGGATTCAATATAAGTATAATTTACTAGCGACCCGCCCCGGTTTCGTACAGGTGCATTATGTTATATACACGGTGAAATTTTGATCGTTCTGGACCCTTAAAGGGGTAAATCAGCCCATCGATATGAACAACTTTTCCTATGGGACCAATGCTGGGAACTAAAAAAAAATTGGCAATTCCATACAAAAAATATCGGCCGCCCGGTAAATTTGTATAGGAAAGTCAAAAAATTTTTTGAGTTCCCAGCATTGGTACCATAGGAGAAGTTGTTTATATCAACGGGCTGAATCATCCCTTTAAGGGTTCAGAACGATCAAAATATCACCGTGTATACCTACCCTGAATCACTATCTTTTAAAAAAACCGCATCAAAATCCGTTGCGTAGTTTTAAAGGTCTAAACATACATAGGGACATACAGCGGGAAGCGATTTTATTTTTATACTATATAGTGATATATCTTTGGTTCAAACTAATTTTAAAAAATCCACTTGAACTGCATATAAGGAGACTGCATTGCAATATCAATATGAATATAATGTATACACCAGCTAGGCGTCGCAACCAGTACTCGCCCACATCGCCAGTTTAACCTAATTTCGAGACGGGTAGGTGTCGGTACCTTCTAAAATTAAATCACTGCCGACGTAGGGCCCAGTGCCTGTGAGAGTATCTACCTTTGTAGTGGATGTGGTAATTTCTTTACATTAAATAAAATAAATAAATATATACAGACAAATCACACAAATTGAGCTAGCCCCAAAGTAAGTTCAAGACTTGTGTTATGGGATACTAACTCAACGATACTATATTTTATAACAAATAAATATATAGATACACATCCAAGACCCAGGCCAATCTGAAAAAGATCATTTTCCATCTTGACCTGGCCGGGGATCGAACCCGGTCACTCCGTGTCGCTGGCTGGCGTGTTGACCGCTGCGCCACGGAGCTAGTCAAAAGTACATTGTCATCACTATTAGACAATTACATTCTTCTATTGATGTCTAAAGTCGCAGGAAGACGCTGGATGCAGGCTGCTTCCAACCAGTCATTTTGGAAATTCTTAGGGGACGCTTATGTCAAGCAGTGGACTTTTTGCGGCTTCGTTTCAGCCACAAGAAGTCCACTGCTGGACATAGGCTCGATTGGAAGCAGCCTGTATCGAACGTCTTCCTGCGACCTTAGTCAGGTCATCCGACCATCTGGTCGGTGGATGACCGAAGCTGCGCTTGCAGGTACGTGGTCGCTATTCGAGAACCCTTCTGCCCCATCGGCCATCGGTTCCACGTCATCTAACATACATAGTATCACGTCTCTTTCCTTTGCGGGGTAGACAGAGCCAAGGTCTATAAGACCTTATGGCCACGTTTAGCATATTTGAGAGCGTGTAGGTGGAAAACGGATTCAAAATAGTGATAGGTTGCTAGCCGCATCGCCTATTGACATGATGCCGCAGATTTTCGCCCATTCCCTCGATCGGCTTTTACGATCTGCGTGAGAAGAGAAGCAGCTGGCACATTCTATTCACCCAGAGCAGCCTGGGAGGAAAATTGTAACAATACTAATAAATGTGCCGTCACTTAAAATTTTACATTTCCGTTTTTAGAACTATCTAGTTAACTCTTTGACACTGGACGGCTATAGCCGTTATAACCAATTAAACTTCTATTGTGTCTCGTCTAGTGTCCGTCAAAGTGTTAATTACCAAGAGCTGTAGAGGCGATAGAGCCATTTATTTATAGAATACTAACTGCTTTCCCGCGACTTCTCCCGCGCAAATTATAGCCAATGTTGTCAGGTAATTATGTAGCTTTCCATTTGTTATAGAATTTTGAAAACCGGTTCAATTATTTAAAAGTTCATACATTATAAACAACACACAAAAATCTTACCTATTTATATTAGTATAGATAATCATTAGTCTACGTAAATGTACATCGATGGTCATGTTTTGAGATATACATTCAAAGACTATACAATGCAGGTAGAGCTTTAGATGTTGGTGTGGTGAACGCTTTAGCTCTACACCCCCGCTCTACACTCGATTGACGAGATCTTTATCGAATTGGGACTATGAAAGCGTTTGTCACGCCTTTATCATTAATTTGAAAGTTAAGGTACTTATTCTTCCATGAATTCTTTTAAACCAGATACTTCCATGCTGGTCTGGGAGAAATGAAAAATGTAGAATGTAACAGCTGCTACTTTTCCGGCGTAGATCGTATTTTTTTTCAGTTTTTCCACCTAACGCCACCAACATGCTCAACGTGAATTTTCGGTTTTAAAAACCAGCACTTTGTCTACCCCTCTAGGGAAAAAGACGTGACACTATGTATGTGTGTGGCCTACACACATACATAATGTCACTAATCTATATTTTAAACACTTCGGTACTTTTCGGCAATTCCGGACCAAAGGTTGATTCGTAAGATCTTTGCTAATAAAGATTGAATTGAATGAAATATATTAATCTTACATAAGGTATAACGTGTTATTGTGTTGGGAATACAAAAACTCAGAGTATCAAATCGTATTGTGTTCGACAGTAAAAAATTACGTTTTTGCCGAAATTCCTGAGGGATAAAAAGTTTTTTATTAAAGAAGTCACAGGCAAAAGTAAGGTTTTTAATAAAATCATTACAAAACCAAACTCGTGTGTCGAAAACTAGTCGCGCGCATTACTTATCGAATCGCAAAGTGAGTGATCATTTTAACAATGGCCGATATGATCCCACATGCCCATACATGGGATCTATGCAGTACCCGCCCACGTGGGGATGGGGCCCAGGTCCTCGAACTCACACCCCCGCGTGTAATATGGCGGTATGTTCACTCGAATCGTATGATTCGGAGCTAGTGGAAAAAGATCATGCGCAAAATGTATTTAATTTGTAAGCATAGTTCTTGATATTTCCCTTATTGTCGTAGTGTAGTATATGTTTATGAATATGTATTTGTAATTATAACGCATATATAATATGTATATAATTCTATCGCTATTTTAGGTTGAGTTGGAATAGTCAATAAATATCTTCGTATGATGATAAAAATAAACGATCACCTTTTACAAATCCATATATAACTATATACTAAATATTACGTATGAATCGTCACCGCATGATGCAGATCATAAGATTCAAGTGGACACGCCCACACGTAATGAGCCGTGACAGCTGATGACAGAAATTAATTTAATGGTCTATAAAAATTAACTAGTGTATAGAAAGTCATTTAATTATGAAACGTATGATTGATTTATTGGGTTGTTAGTTGAGTGTGGGATGACCCCCCACACGGTCTGGTATGGTTCACTTCACATCAAGTCAACGTGACTCTATTTTTCTATGAAATGAAACTTAATTTTGATTTATATAGTCAAGATAAGTGTACATAGTGTTTAACGGCTACGTCAACCGCTTGGACCACATAATGCAACTTGTTTTTGGTCAATATGTGATGTTTGCGCATATCTCGTGTGAACTAATAGGAATTTTGAGAATAAATGTATATCTATATAAGTTTAAAAAAAGTTATTTTACTATAGGTAATAACCTATAGTAAACATGTAACGTAGGTCTATTCATGAAACATATGTAGGGAAAAAGAAATACGTTTCTATAAGTTTTTACCTTTTGGTTGTTTCGAACTTAGATAACCTATCGGTTATCTAAGTTTCATAGTCATATCTATACTAAATAACTGCCTCCGTGGTCCAGTGTTTAAGGCTTTTGCCTGTAGATCCGGGGGTCGTGGGTTCGATACCCACGGGAAGCATAATCTGTTTAGTTGTTTCCAGTTAGGACAATTGCAGACTTGAATCAGCTAATTGTTTGAGAATAAAGATGATTTCGTGCTTTGGAAGACACGTTGAGCCGGTAGTCGTTAAAGGAACCACGTCAGAGGCCGAGAGGCGGTTCCGAAGAACTCTGACACCAGGGTGTACATGGTCGATTGACCGTGACAGCTACTCGAAATGATTATGACTAGATATAGATAATTATATTATAAATGCAAAAGTAACATTGTCTGTCTGTCACACACTTCAACCACTTAACCGATTTAAAAGGCGTACCTTTCTTAGACCCATACTTCTTTTTTTTTCTTCAAAAATATGAGAGTTCTGAAAAATAAAAATATTTAATAGGAGAATGTTCATAAATAATTGAAACCTAAAATGTAAACATCTAATTACAAACGAATAGTAAGGTAAACTATTCGTTAAATATAGACCAGTTTTACCGCATTCCAACATTTCCAACTCGGAATATTTTAATATTCGCGATTGCTATCAGAAATCTGCATTGCATGCAAGTTATGGTAAGTTTTCAAGTGAACGCATAATCGAGCTTATGATAAGCCGGCTTTTAAAAGCTTAACTTGCAATGTTTATGAGCTCAATTAGAATATCTTGTTAATTTTTTAGAACTATGTAGCATTTACTCTTTTTCGTTATGGGCCTTATCACACTAGCGAGATGCGTTAACGCCCGGTGAAGTAGCGAAAGCTCACTTGAAGTTAGCTACATAGTCTTTCGAAAAAAAAAGCGAGTTGCGTTGCGAGCGAGTTGAAAGCGGGGCGAGTGCGAAGCGAGTTCGCCGCGAGTTGGCAACGTGTGCGCGGCGAATACGCCGCGGGAGCGCAGCGAGCTCGCGGCACTGGTTTGTATTGCTACTGATTGTACAAAATGCGGATCGCACGACGCGAACTGGCTGCGCATCCGCGGCGTCTTCGCGCCGAGCTCGCTGTGCACCAGCGACGTCTTCGCAGCGAGTTCGCTGCGCACTCGCCCCGCTTTCAACTCGCTTTCAACTCGCTTTCAACTCAACCCTCGTGATAGGGCCCTATTTGTCAATACTGTCACCACTGCTATCTGTGACAGAGGAATGTCTATGTTTTTTCGTGTGTGCAAGTGGCCAACACTGGTGTCAGATTTTTCATGTGAACATGTGACATAGCTTAACGACTGCCATCAATGATGACAGCCGGGACAACGGCCTTCCGAAGCACGGAGTAGCTCGAGATATTTTTATGCCACTTGCGGTCACCCATCCAAGTGAGGACCGCGCCCTGGGTTGCTTAACATGCGTAAGCGCTAATTATGCTCACGCCAACTGGACCATCGGGCTCCTTATGCCAGGAATGTCTGTTTACTGGTGGTAGTGATTCGCCATGACATTTATTCGTCGTTGAACTTATGTGGCATTTAGAAAGCTCGTCCTTCCGAACTTTTCAACATGTTTCTGTTAACTCTGCCGTTGATTGTCATTTGATTTAGTTGAGTATTCATTGAATTGACATTTTATTAATAAGATTTCAATATTTTGTCATTTTTTTACGTCAATATTTTATTTTTTTCTTTTCATCATCATCATCATTTCGAGTAGGTGTCACGGTCAATCGACCATGCACACCCTGGTGTCAGAGTTTTTCGGAACTGCCTTTCGGCCTCTGACGTGGTTCCTTTAACGACTACCAGATGGCAGCCGGGACCACCGGCTTAACGTGCCTTCCGAAGCACGGAATCATCTTTATTATCAGACAATCAGGTGATTCAATCCTGCAATGTCCTAACCAAACTTGAAACAACTAAACAAAGTATGCTTCCGGTGGGAATCGAACCCACGACCCCCGGGTCAACAGGCAAACGCCTTAACCACTGGACCACGGAGGCTGTTATTTGTATTTTTTCTTTTATAATGACCTTAATAAGGACAATGTATACTCAGTCTACGTACCTAGTTTTTAAGATAAACTAAAGTTGTGAGTTGACGTCGATTGGAGAAAATGCGCAGTTTGTTGCCGCTTCTTCTACACTCTGCTTTGGAAGCGGCATTAAACTTCGCCATATGTAAATTACTGACGTCAACAATTCTCAGTTGAAAATATATGACAATTATAAAAATCTAGCTTTTGCCCGCGGCTCCGCCCGCGTTAATGTCGATCCCTCGGGAACAGTACTTTTTATCGGAATAAAAGGTAGCCTATGTCCTTCTCCGTACTCCAGAGCACTTGTATGCTAAATTTCATGATGATCGATTGAGTAGTTACGGCGTGAAAGTGTTACAAACAAACTCACTTTCGCATTTATAATATTAAGTAAGGATAAGTGTCCAAATGACCTATATTAAAAAACGTTTTGAATTGAATTTAATTGATTGGTCGGGGATTGCTTATTTGTATATTCGCAGCTAAGCATCAGGCAAGACGCGAACCAGATAACCATGAAAAGCGCATTCTAATCGGTCGCGTGGCAGGAGTAAGACCTAGAGGCAAGCCACCAAACCGCTGGACTGATCCACTTCTGAATTCCTTGAAGTGCAACACACAGGCTGCCATTCACTTGGCCCAGAACCTCAGCCTGGAAACATCTTGTGGCTGGGGCAAATTATGGTGGTCACGACCCTCAGTCATGAGGAAAACGACCAAGAAGAAGCTAAGCATCATATCTGATGGCAGTTCCACTATCCGATATCCTTAAATTGTTTATTTTATGACATAGGACGGCAAACAAGCAAGCGGATCACCTGAAAAGGGATGAGATTATTTCCAGGGGCTCTTTGATCCTTCGGGCGGTCACTAAATAGTCTATTCGTAGTAGCAATTCAAGTAAGTACATACTTGTCTTTTTGAGGGACATTATTGTCAAGCAAATACCATCACGTGTCATCTACTTGAGGAGTTTTTAGTATCGTTATGACAGCAAACATGGGCATCAGTTTTTGCGGCAGAGCGGCGTGGGATCATCTTTTGGATATTGCGCGCCTATTTGCAGCGCCTACGTGGCCTGCAATGTACGTAGCTCATAATTAATAAAACATGACAATTGTGTGTTTGTTGTAGAATAGGTATAAAGTACAGGAAGTAAATTTGTCAGTGAGAAACTATGCCCGATGGCCCTATATTGCCTTTGGGACTTTCCTTTTGATTCTCAGTGACGATTAGCTTTTGTCACTGAGAATCAAAATGTAATCAAAACGTTTATTCAGAAAATAAGCCTTTGCAGGCACGTTATTCACGTCAAATCACATTTTAAAGGATCTAATTCAGTAGATACTATTTGTATTATTAATTAATGTGCAAATGCTACAGGCTTACTAGAGTTTCTGAACCGACCACTAAACAAAGTTGTTTGAATTTATACTAAGAACGTGAATATAAATTTTCACGTTCTCAATTCATAGTTCAAGACCAAACATCAAAAAATGGCGTGGGAATAATCTTAAACGCAGATTTCAAACAAAGAGTCATTAATGTTAGTAGAAGTAGTGATAGAATCATCTCAGTCAAACTCGCGATGGATGGCAACCAGCCATGTCTCAATATAATTTCAGTATCCGCTCCACAACGAGGATGCACCGCTGATGAGAAAACCTGCTTTTGGAATTAACTATATGATGTTGTTCAAAATATCCCCATGAATGAAAATAAGATCATAGCAGGAGACTTCAACGGACATGTAGGTCAAACAACCGATACCTTCTCTGGGATACATGGCAATTTTGGGTATGGATCCAAGAATGGAGAGGGGCAAACACTGTTGGAATTCGCCGCAGCGCTTGACCTTCCAATTTTAAACACATTCTTTAAGAAAAGAGACGAACATCTCATTACATATAAAAATGGTGGTTCGTCCACCCAAATTGATTACATTCTTGGTGACAGAACATTGCGTAGGCTTTGTAAGGACTGTAAGATCATCCCAGGAGAACCGCTTACCACGTAACATCGTCTATTAATCGCAAGTCTGAAAATCCCATCATACAGAACAGTGAAGACACCGACACCTCGTATTAAATGGTACAACTTGCATAAGGCTGAAGGCGAAAATGTTGTGAAAGATGTTGAGAAATATATGCAGGTACCGGTACTCAAAAAATCCACAAAACACCTGGGTCGATTTTCATACTGCAACCATTAAAGCAGCTAAAATACATCTAGGAATAACAAAGGGCAAGCTGAATATAAATAAAGACGCCAGCTGGTGGAATGATGTTGTGAAAAACAAACTTCAATAGCAAAAGGATAATTTCAAGAAATGGCAATGTTCTCACTCTATTGAAGACCGAAAAAGCTATGACCGTAGTAAAAAGCAGGCGAAACAATTGGTGGCATGTTCAAAAGCCACAGCAAAAGAAGATTTTTATAAACGCCTGGAAAGTGCGAAAAATGACAAAGAAATTTTTAAACTTGCTAAATTTAGGAACTACCAAACCAAGGACATAAAATCAAATAAATACGTTAAAGACAGTAACGGAATAATTCTGACTCAAGATAAGGAGATAAATGCACGCTGGCGTGAGTATTACGCCACTCTGTTAAATGAGGAGTTTCCGCGGAATTCAACACCTGTTTTGCCGATTGTCGCTGGGCCTATAGAAGCAATAACTCCGCAGAAAGTCAAAACTGCCATACAAAAAATTAAAAAACAACAAGGCTACCAGACCAGATGAAATACTTATTGAATTCTGGAAACAACTGGGCAATGCAGGTGTTATATGGCTCACCAACTTTTTTAATAATATCATTGAAAATGGCGAGATGCCGGATATGTGGAGGAAAAGTGATATTATACCCTTCTACAAGAATAAAGGCGATATAGCGGACTGCGGAAATTACAGAGCTATTAAATTGACCTCTCATTCACTTAAGATCTGGGAAAATGTAATAGTAGAAAGAATTATCTTTCTGATAAGGCTGACTCCAAACCAATGTGGTTTTACAAAAAACGTAGGAACTATAGATGCTATCCATACGATTAAGATCCTAATACAAAAGCACCAGACTCTCAAAAAAGACCTCCATTTCGCCTTCATTGACCTAGAGAAGGCTTTCGATCGAGTACCAAGAGATCTTATATGGACGGCACTCAGAGCACACCTCGTTCCGGAACAGTATATCCGCATCATTCAAGACATGTATCACAGTGTTACTACAAAAGTACGAAGTCCAGCGGGTTTAAGTGAAGAGTTTTATGTCGGAGTGGGAGTGCACCAGGGTTCCACTTTGAGTCCATTGCTATTTAATATCGTAATGAATTATGTCACTGAAGACCTACAACGACCAACTCCGTGGACTCTGTTATACGCGGATGAAATCGTTCTAATATCAGAAAACGTGGAAGAGCTGCAAACACAACTTACCTTATGGTGTGACACATTAGAGAGCAGAGGACTTAGAGTGAATAGAAAGAAAACCGAATATATGTGCTGCAATTTTGCTGACACTGGTACCGACGACTTCTTCCCCCATTTAGATGGTATCCCCCTTAACAGAGTTGACGAGTTTAAATACCTTGGACCTGTGTTAACCAGCGACGGCAGCACCAAAGAAGACATTGAGAATAGGATCCAAGCAGGATGGCTTAAATGGAGGTCGTTATCAGGGGTGCTATGCGACTCAAAAATGCCAGTGAAAGTTAAGGGAAATATCTACAAGCGCGCTGTTAGACCGGCGCTTCTGTACGGTTCGGAATGTTGGCCGATGCGAGTCCAAGAAGAGCATAAAATGCACTGTACAGAAATGCGCATGTTAGCTTTCGGCCCATAAGGCAAAAGATGAGAGTTGCTGCTCTCCAAAGGCTTTTGCCATTGATTCTCAGATTGGCCCTTCAGGCTTGCATGCACGTATACGCGGCCCATCAGGCAATATTAGAGTTTGCTGTCTCTCCAAGCCTTGCGCACACAGGCAACGCCCAAAGCCGAGGTCCGTCCCTCATGGGGGCCCTTTGGTGATGTTGCCTATAAAGGTTGAGGGCACTCTGCCCTCGCCTCAAACGCCCGGTGAAGTAGCGAAAGCTCACTTGGAGCTAGCTACATAGTCATTACAAAAAAAAAAAAAATGCGCATGTTGAGATGGGCGGGAGGAGTGACATTAATGGATAAAGTCAGCAATAGTCATATTCGTGGATCTTTTAAAGTGGCCAGCATTCAGGACAAAATGCGAGAGAACAGACTGCGTTGGTATGGACACATAATGCGTAGAGATGATGACCACATGACAAAGATGGTTGTTAACATCACCGAGGGACGAAGGGGTAGAGGGCGCCCCCCTACGACGTGGTCTAGCACTATTGGGAAGGATCAAAAGACAATGGGTGTAACCCCTGACATGATACAAGACAGAGAAAACTGGCGCAAGAGGATACGGAGAGCCGACCCCAAATGACATGGGAACATGGCTAGGATTGATGATGATGATGTTATCTGGGGTACGGAAAAGGATATAGGGTACATTTATCCCGGGAAAGAGTACTGTTCCCGAGGGATCGACATTGACGCGGGCGAAAGCTAGTCTACTATAAATATAGTTTCGTTGAATTAGTTAGTACCCTACGACACAAGTTCACAACTTACTGAGTTGTCTACATTAATTTGATGTGTTCACTAGCTGTTGCCCGCGACTTCGTTCGCGGCAACATCTGTTATTATGATTAACTAGCTTTCGCCCGTGGCTGCGCCCGCGTCAACGTCGCTCCCTCTGGATTACTCGGGATTAGTACTTTTTCCCGGGATAAAAGGTAGCCTATGTCCTTCTCCGTACTCCAGACAACTTTTATGCAAAATTTCATGATAAGTGGTTCAGTAGTTACGGCGTGACAAACAAACAAACTCACTTTCGCATTTATAATATTAGTAAGGATAAGGATAATTAATTAATAGTCCCCCGTTTTCAAAAATTTTTTTATTGATGCTTCGCTCCTATTGGTCGCAGCGTGATGTTTTATAGCTTGCTGTTTTATAAAGTCTTCCTCAATCAATGGACTATCCAACACAAAAAGAATTTTCCAATTTGAACCAGTAGTTCCTAGATTAGCGCGTTCAAACAAACAAACATAAAAACTCTTCAGCTTTATAATATTAGTATAGTATAAATTACAAGCTTTTATTTGACTTGCTCTGTTAGTTTGTTTGTCTTTGAGGATCAAATCCTGCGACTTAACTTTAAAGCCTTTTACTTCGATTGAAGTGAAATTATAGAAAGAAAAATCAAACCATAGACTTGATTTAATGATGGATTTGGAAAGTAGTGCCCATGGAAGGGCACTACTAAACTAACAAAGTGTTTGGGCTTGTTGTTGGGAGTTGGGAGACTTGTCTTAGTCACTTTTCAGTATGAATCGCTCATAATAAAGCTTGTCACAAAAATAAAAAAAATATACTCATATTTTTTGTAAACACTTTCATGCTTCCGTACTGGTCTGGGAGAAAAGAAAAAAACATAGAACATACCAGCTGCTTCTCTTCCCGCCAAGACTGTAGAAGCCGGCCGAGGGAATGAGCGAAAATCAACGACGTGGCTAGCAACCCATCACTATTTTGATTTCGTTTTTCATTTATACGTCTACCAACATGCTAAACATGGCCTTTGGTTCTATAGGGTCTGTCTACCCCGAAAGGGATACAGACGTGATAATATGTTTGTGTACGATATTCTATATTTCACAATAACCTTTAAATGCCTGAACAGATTTGTATCGTTCGCTGTATTCTTAGATCGCCAGAATCCTTTTCATCAATTTAAATTAAGCGCAAATATTCTAAAGGTTGTCTCCCATTAGCTAGAAAAATGCTTTAGAGGCAAAATAAAAAAAAAATCAGCATGCTACTTTTTGAGATATCTGGACCTGAACGTTTAATATAAAAAATTAAAAAACACCCTGTGTACAAATAAACACTTTCTTGGCCAACAACTTCTTACTAATTTCTACTATGGATATAAGGTCACTGACCTCGACGATCAAAACAGCTGATTTATCGATTTTAATAAAAATAATAATTATTTTGTATGAAAATATAAAAAAATAATCTAGCGTGTCGATTTCTTAAAATTTGCTTCTAAAGCATTTCTTTGACCTATGGGACCCAGCCCTTAAAATCATCATCATCATCATCTCAGCCGCAAGAAGTCCACTGCTGGACATAGGCCTCCCCCAAGGATTTCCAATATGACCGGTTGGAAGCGACCTGCATCCAGCGTCTTCCTGCGACCTTGGTTAGGTCGTCCGACCACCTTGTCGGTGGGTGTCCAACGCTGCGCTTGCCGGTACGTGGTCGCCATTCGAGCACCTTTCTGCCCCATCGGCCATCGGTTCTTCGAGCTATGTGCCCCGCCCACTGCCACTTCAAAGAGCTAATCCGCTGAGCTATGTCGGTGACCTTTGTTCTTCTACGGATCTCCTCGTTTCTGATTCGATCTCGCAGAGAAACACCGAGCATAGCCCTCTCCATAGCTCTTTGAGCGACCTTGAGCTTTCTTATGAGGCCCATAGTAAACGACCACGTTTCGGACCCGTAAGTCATCACTGGCAACAAGCCCTTAAAATATTGAGCTTAATTTAAATGGACTTGTATATATGCCTGTTTGCCCACTAAGTTGTATATAAAACTAAAAATATATAGTTTATTTTTAAAATGAAGTATTCTTCACAGGCGCATTGGGTTTTTTTTGAGATAAGAAAAAAACATTGAACTCGACATTGTTACCGTTACCGTAACTGACACCTCTGTATATAAGTAGCATAATGTTTAAGAAAAAGGTTTCTATCGGCATATAAGGAGTGCCACTGTTTTTTTTTTGTATGTATACCAAAAATCCTTCTATTAAGAATGAAATTAGAGTCAGATCTGCAACATTGTCAAGCTGTATCTGAAATCTGAGGTGGGCAGAATGGCTGGCGGCGGCGCAGACCAGCGGTTTGGCGGATAAGTGGCGATCGACCGATTTGGAGAAAACGCGCTACGGTCTAAATCTAACTAAGGAGATCTATAAAAGGTACATACTTGCAGATTATCTTTGTTATATGTAAAAAAAGTATTGTAACTATAAAATATATTTTAGATTACCTCAAAATTTACTTCTTTTTCACTAAGAAGTACTTCGTGGATGTATACGTGCTATGCGTCCTTTTATTTTTACATATATTTTATAAACTATTTAAAAACTTATAATAAAACTAGCTGTTGCCCGCGGCTCAGTCCGCGTTAGTGTCGATTCCTCGGGAACAGTAGAATTTCCCGGAATCAAACATACCCTCTGTCCTTCCCCGGGCCTCACAACTCCATACCAAATTTCATCCAAATCAGTTCAATGGTTGAAGCATAAAAAAAACGACAGACAGAGTTACTTTCGCATTTATAATATTAGTATTAGTATGGAAGTATGGATTTTATTTATACTTCTAAGTCCAGAAATGAGAAAATTTCTATAAAACCTTTACCCTCCCATTTTATTTTCATACTTCATAGTCCAGAAATGAGAAAATTTCCAAACAAACTTTACGCCTCTTCTGGGGGATATTTTTCCAGTTGACCTACACAGATCTTTTTAAATTGTAATCGTGAATTTATTTACCTATTTTCATACTTCTAAGTCACACATACATTTCTTAAAAATACTTTCTTAGCGCTCACTTACATCATTAAAAGAACCCCTGTACCAAATTTCAAGTTTCTAGGCGCAGCAGTTTCGGTTGGTTTGGCGTTTGCCCGCGGCTACGTCGCCGCCGTTATCCGTCAGGAACAGTTTGGACCCTTAAAGGGGTGACTTAGGTCATCAATATGAACAACTTTTTCTATGGGATCAATGCTGGGAACTCAAAAAAAAATTCGTCATTTCCATACAAAAGAGTCCCGCCGCCCGGCCAGTTTGTATGGGAATGTTGAATTTTTTTTGAGTTCCCAGCATTGTTCCCATAGAAAAAGTTGTTCATTTTGATGGTCTGAGTTACCCCTTTAAGGGTCCAGAACGATAATAAATTCATCGTGTATATTTGCAGGCAAACTAATGCCTTGAGTTCATTCAAATGACGATAACTTTTTTTTTAATGAACCGATTTTGATGAAACAAACTTTAGATGTTTTGCTGAGTTAAAACAAAGCAATTGGTGAAAGTTTGAAGTAAATCGGTTCAGTATTTTCGGAGATAATCGTGATCATACATACAGACAGACAGACAGACAGACAGACAGACAGACAGACAGACAGACAGACAGACAGACAAACAGACAAAAAATTCGAAAAATTTTTTTTTGCTTTCTATTATTCTTTTTAAGTGTCCCTCTATCCATTTCAGTCAAAAATTCTAAATGTACAGACAAAATATTTTTACTGTTTTATTATATGTATAGATTAAATAGTGTGACATAATTAAATGAGTTCCTTATGTAAATACAACGTAATAATTATCGTATTGATTGTAATTTTCATTTTATTAAATTTACCTGTTAATGTAAAAGACATCAACGCGTTAAAAAAATATTATGGGGATTGCAGTGAACATGCATTATGTTATATCAGGGGATTTCGGAGAACATGCATATATTTATTCTTTTGTTGTGCTAAAAAATAGCACATCACTGAAAAGAATACCATAATAGTCCGAAAATTCTTTGAGATAAAAAAAGTAAAATTTTTGGGCCAGTCTATTACATTGTACGGGTGGGTGATATGAGAAGTTTGTTTGACAGCTATGTTATTGCGTTTATGTGAATAGTCTTGTAATAAATGGATTTTAAGGGAGACCCAATGGTAATATATATTTTTAATTTACCGGACTTGATTCAACTAAACTGAACCTACAAATATAAAATAAAATATGTAAGATAGACACTTACGTAATTCATACTTCCATACTAATATTACAAATGCGAAAGTAACTCTGTCTGTCTTCTTTTCACGCTTCACCCATTGAACCAATTTAGATGAAGGTATGGAGGTAGTTTGAGGCCCGGGGCAGGACATAGGATACCTTTCAATCCGGTAAATTCTACTGTTCCCGAGGGATCGACACTAACGCCGGCGGAGCCGCGGGCAAAAGCTAATCAGAAATATATTACAAAATTTACACACTACAATGTTTTGTTTATAATTATTATTACTTCTTGTTTATTTCTGGTGCAGTAAAGAATTTTTATCTTATCTTAATGCAGGTAATACATAACAACTTAGAAAAGAAAGCCTTTTAAGTGTCCAATAAAAAGTTAAATCCTACGCGTGCCCATGAATATCTTCCTAGTCCCATTTTGGTATTCCTAGAGACATAAAATTAACGTTTTCATTTAAATAACTATGTAACAGGCAATCCTATTTCGCTGTAGAAAGTGTGGCTCATTTCATTGGAATGCGGAATATTTTGTTTGACATGACGATCCCATGAGTAGTTAGCTGGTTTAGTATTACAACTACTACAATCGGTACCTACCTACGCAATGGTAAATGCTGGTAAGTGTGCCTGTTGACATTAGGCTATGTATTTTATATACATTCGGGTTATAATGTTTACAGATGATATCGTACAAATTGCAGAAAAAAAACTAGATGCAAATAGCTCAAGATAATTATTTTAATGCTCATTTACTATCTAAAACAAATATTGCTGTTTATTTTATTTTCTAATGTTCATAGACTCAACTTACTTGCAATGAAAGTTTTTTCAATTGACTATGTAGCTGCCTTCAAGTAAGGTTTCGGCACTACGGGACTGCCACCGTGGTCCAGTGGTTAAGCGTTTGCCCGTAGACCCGGGGGCCGTGGGTTCGATTCCCATGGGAAGCATACTTTAAGTTGTTTTGTTTAGTTAGGACAATTGCAGGCTTGAATCACCTGATTGGCTGATAATAAAGATGACTCTGTGCTTCCGAAGGCACGTTAAGCCGTTGGTCCCGGCTGCCATCTAGTAGTCGTTAAAGGAACCACGTCAGAGGCTGAGAGGCAGTTCCAAAGAACTCTAACACCAGGTATGCATGGTCGATTGACCGAATCACCTACACGAAATGATGATGATGATGGCACTACGGGCGTTTGAGGCGAGGGCAGAGAGCAACATCACCATTCGGCTTTGGGCATTGCCCGCGTGCGCAAGGCACACCCATACTGCAAGAGGCAACTCTGATTGGCCGCGATTGCATACATAGCCTGAGCCGGTATAAGAATCAATGGCAAAAGCCTTTGGGGTACAGCCTCTCATCTTTTGCCTTATCGACCGAAAGCTACGTTGCCAGGAGGGCCTATTCTGGGAGCAAGTCACCCGGGACCGACGGTCGGTCACCAGTAGTTGGAGCAAATTCAACTCTCTGTTCCGGTGGCGAGTGCGAGGAGGTCGGATAGTGACTGTTCTGTTTTTAAGCCCTAGAAGTCTTATGTTATATGAGACTACTTACTGTTTCCCGTGACTTCGGCCACGTGGATTCCAGTTTTATCACCCAGTCAGCCCCAACGGTGACCACAGGGCCCCGAACCGGAGGTTTAGAAGTATCTCAGATGAGGTTAAAACCGAAGTATCAAAAGTTTTCTAATTTTTTAATACCTTGGGTTACGTTAATGCAATTATCATACAAATCCCATGTTTAAAATATAAAAAAGTATAGCCTATGTAACTCGCTCATAGTATAGCTAATACTAAAAGTCTAGTTAATATACTATACTATTATAAACTCTGATTTGTCAATTGCTACAAAACAGTTATTTTAGGTTAAAGACAGAGGTCAAAAAGAACCTAGATGAGTAAATAATCAGAGTTCAACGCTGCCAACTGCCGGCAGGGCATTAATTGCTACCGGTCTTATCTCTTGGCGCAGGTCAGTAAACAGCGCCCGCACCCGTTACTCTTATTGATCTAGCTCCTATAAATAATTGAAATATTTTTTAATTTATTTATTTGTTAAGCTTCCGACCGTAGGTTCATTCATTCATTTCATGTAGGTGACACGTTCAAGCGACCATGCGCACAGTAGGAATTTTTTTGAAATGAAAACATCTTCAGGCGTATTAATTATGTTTATTAATCTGAAAAAAACTATTTAGTTCGCTACTCTGTTACCGTTACCGTAACCGAATAAAACATAAACTCTGTCTATCGTAATTGTTTAAGTGTTCACTTTGGTCGACACTCCAGGAAGCCATTGTTTTTTTTATTTGAGACGTATCTATTCTGCCTAAGTATGGCTCCGGTAGTATAGAGAGGGTCATGCTCCTGTAGTGGAGACTAAAAAGACCTGATGATGATGCCTGTCATGGGCATTTCTATCTCATGATCTTGATGATCGGTTTAGTAGTTGAACCACGGAATATTGAATAAGTATCGGTACTTACTGACAGAGGTCGCATTCTGCAAAGGTATTCAAAGAATTTTAAACGCAGCACCTCTTTGTTTAGATTCTTATAGCTCTGAACAAACGATTCATAATTCGATGATGCCGGTGAACACATGTGACCAAACGCGCGTCATTCCTTCTGGATTTGCCCGGATTTCTCCTTCGAAGGTGTCGCCGCGCGTAGGTATATTTTCGATACCGACACGGGGAGTGATTATAGGGGAGTAAGACAGGCAGAGACAGCCTCTTTCACACAACTTTCTTTTGCATTAAAGTATAAAATGTGTTAGGATAGATGGAAATTATTTATGACTTTCTCATCTTTTTTTTTCATCTTTGTGATTAGTCCGTATATAAAAAAAAAATATATGACAGTTGTATATATACATAAAATAATTTACGTATATAGTTTTACGTAAATTATTTTATGGGTTTTGCAAAGTTAGTGCAACGATTCATGATTCAATATTGTGGTATTGTCCGTCCAAAGATTCTGGTCGCTGTTCCATACATAAATGTTTCAAATAACGACGTTCCCAATTTTTTAATCTTAAGAAATCAAACCGTATTTTCGAATTTTAAAACTCTATAGGAAACTAAAATTAGCAATGGTGAAAAGTTAATAAAGGTAACGTATAAGAATGGCAGGCTTACGGGAGCGATACAGAAGTAAGTGCACTTTTGATTTCGCGCCAAAAATAATAATGAGTAATCGATTTCCGAAGATGGACGCATCATGGCGGGCGACCATAAACCATAACTGGCAGAGACAATGCTATCTGCGGAGAATGCCCAATAAGTATGGGCTTATTGGTTAACTTTAAGGAAATATCGCCGAGGCCGCCCAGCCCGATTCGGGTATATACTAAAATGTAAGATATTTATTGGTTCCTGGTTTATCTGAGCCAGTATCGATGTTCAGAATCGATTTTCCGCACAAATTTGGTGTTTTAATCGATTTATGATGGAGATATGACTGCTCTTACTTTGAATACAATATTTAAGGTGTTTTAGTTTAAGGTAGTGTACGTTTTAGGAGGGCATGTTGATTATTTGTGTATCGCTGAATTGGGAGCTGGTAGGCGAGATGCTGCTGGATTAAACAAATATTGAAATATGAATGAGTCACGAGGCATCTGCAATTTCGCATAGCATTTCTTTATTCAAGTATCGAAACGACGAGCTATGTTGCTTAAGGCTCATTATGCCAGGCTGCCACACCAGAGGTCCCGGGTTCGATCACCGATCAGGGGGCCTATTTACTAACTTAGTGTACAGTACAACGTTTTGATAGTAACTTTAAAATACATTACGTTTTATATATCCTTATCCTTACTAATATTATAAACTAATATTATAAATGTGAAAGTGAGTTTGTTTGTTTGTTTGTTACGCTTTCACGCCGTAACTACTGAACCGATCATCATGAAATTGTGCAAACAAGTTTTCTGGAGTACGGAGAAGGACATAGGCTACCTTTTATCCCGGGAAAAAGTACTATTCCCGAGGGATCGACATTAACGCGGGCGGAGCCGCGGGCGAAAGCTAGTCTTAAATAAAAATAGTCAACCATGAGAAAGCCGCAATGTATTTTGGAGTGACTACGAAAACGTTAAACACTAAATTAGCAATAGGACGGCATGTCAAGATGGCAAATGATGTTTTCAGATTGACGTGGGGCTTGGAAGTTTATCTATATGTGCATTTATTATATAATAAAGTATCGTTGAGATAGTGTCCCACGACACAAGTTAAAAAGATTTACAGTGGGGCTAGGCCAATCTGTGTGACTTGTTCCTTTATTTTTATAAATAAATATATAGGGACATATCACACAAATTAAGCTAGCCCCACAGTAAGTTGTGAAATTGTGTCGTAGTATACCAACTTAACGATACAATATTTTATAATACATACTTATATAGCTAAATATCCAAGACACACGTCAATCTGAAAAATATCGTTTTCCATCATGACCTGACCGGGGATCGAACCCGGGCACCCTCGTGTCGCATGCTGGCGTGTTGACCACTGTGCCACGGTACTAGCCAATTATATATTTAGTTATTTACTCAAGGCATATAGGCATCGATGCTGTAGGCCTAATAGGTCATTCATGGAGTAAACAAGTGACGTACCCGTATTGATTTAATTCAGTCATATTTCAATTCATGAATTACTTCATAAAATAAGTAGGTACCACGCGCTACCATGCAGTTTTCTTCATCCTGCATTCTCTATTCATTTGTAATATTTTGTTTAAATGAGACACTCGTTTATCAATGAGGTAACAAGGTATAAATAGTACCTATAATTAGACAAACATAATTGTCTATTTATCCAAACTGTACGCAATTTTACTGAAAGGTACTTAAGTATAACTAATACTCAAACTTGCACCCATGTTGGTTATAAGCACCATTACAGGTCTGATGATGGAGACCATAGTCACCATATTCAGCAGCTACGTTTATATACGGTTCAATATGCCAAAATGTTCATTTATACAAAACTTACACGCATCGAATGTTTTGCAATTGCTACATGTATGTACCATATTTGGTAGTAGAGGGTGAATTTTGAGTAGAAAAGCGCAATTATTTGGTCCTTAAATTTTGGTGATCCTTTTCTAAATTTGGTGATCGTTTACTAAATTTGGTTGTAAAGTACAATTTTAAGTGCAGTTTTAACTAAAATAGGTAGAGCCGTTGTAATTTTAGGATTTGTATTTTTGGTTAAGGTTTATATTTTTTGCTGTTCGATGTCTATTTTAGGTTGTAAATGCTATGGTCTCAATGTTTTTTTTTTGGTGGTCATTATATTAATCCCCGTTTATAATGTGAAATCGATGTAATTTAGTGTTATAAATGCCCATGTTTATGACCAATGTGTGGAATAACTAAAATAAAGTGTATCTAATGGTGCGGCTGCGGTGAGATTTACTCAGCGGGCTGGTGTTTGCTCGCCTTGCTGTGTCGTTTATGACCAAACCAGTGGATTCGTGGGAATTGTCGCTATCCGTCGAATCAGCGAAATAAATTACACTAGCATTTCGTTAATACACAAGAATACCTCGAAGAATAACTAGACACTGACTAAAATAAGCTTCTGAATGAAGTTTGATGGCCATATAGAAAAAAGAAGAAAAAAAAAATACGGTACTTTCGATTGTATAAATAAAACCTATCACGTCCGCTCAGATGCAACTTGTAAATTATGCGTAAATATCATTATGATAAACAAAACATGTAATATTATGCCTTAAAACTTTATGCGAATGGATGAAAAACAATATTTGTTTGCGTTCCTGTAGATATCTATGGATAGTTAGCGGCAGGCAGGCGGCTGGCTGTAATAATTTTGCCCAAGCATACTACACCATACGTATTAGTGAAGCCCGCCGGGATCTTTGATCATATTTCAGAGGTTGACTCTTTTTGCTGTAAGGTGTGGCTCATCTGCTCTTTTGCCGTCAAATATACATAGAAAAAAGTGTACTTATAGCTCGTACACTCGTACCTTTGAATTTTCCAATAAAATACCTACAGAATAATCCTAGATTACTTACGATCTGCTAAGTTATTCCGAATTTTGCTTCCAACTCCACACATTAGATACAATCACTCATAAAAATTCTATTCCAATAATCAACCCAAAAACACAAATCACTAAAAGTCTATAATCACAACATTTTGAAAACACCATAAATTTAAAATTCCTATAATTAATTTATTACAGTTTAATGATCACTCAAGAGCAATAAAAATTAGTTCCAATTTGGCGCGCAAATAAAAAATGGCGGCGCTAAAACGTCAAGCGTATAGGCAAAGACGCGCACTCATACTGCCAGCCCGCAGGTATTCTGCCGACTTGTGGGTCACCGCCCACAACTGCAATGAGATCATAAAGCTGTTTCAATATAATTTACACTTTACGCGGTGCAACTATCTGGTAAAGCCTCCGCTGTCACGTTATGTTAAATAGAAATGATATTTTACAGCGGAGAGCGACTAACATGGGCGCTGTTGACCGTTATTTCAATTTGAAGTGTTATTGTTAGCATTCTTAGGTATATTGTATTTTACTTATTGAAATCGAATGGACGACCTTGCCTAAAGGGACTAGTATTCCATGTAAGACAAGGTTTAAGAATAACTACATGGTACCTATCTACCAATTTAAATCTTGTTTGTTTTTCTTTTGCTGGTGTCAGGTATATCAAGCTGCCTAAAGGCATCTGACATAGCTACGACTGCCATAAATGATGTCAGCTGGAACTTACCGCTTCACGTGCCTTCCGAAGCATGGAGGAGCTCTGAATTTTTTATGCCACTTGTGGTCACCCATCCCAGAAGGGTCTGAGCCCGGGGTAGCTTAACCTACGTAATCTTTAATAATGCTCACAACCGCTGGACTATTGGTCTCTTATCTTGTAGGTCTATAACAAAAACATTTCATACATACATATCGATATGTATAACAAAGCAAACGTCGCTGACATACCTACAAGAGTTTTTAGTATGTAGCATAGAAGTATGAAGTCTCATTTTTACATCTTCCAGCCGACCTATTTGTTACCTTAGTGTACAACGTTTTGATAGCCACTTCCAAATACATTACGTTTAATATATCTTATACAAAAATAGCCATATAAGAAAACCGCAATGTATTTTGAAGTGACTATTAAAACGCTGTACACAAAGTTAGCAAATGGGCCGGCTGGGGTATCATCAGCGTATTCTATATAGGTTTTCTCTAAGCCCGGAGGACACACTTTGTAACTTTTATAATCTAAAGGAGGAGAAACAAAGTGACTGCAACATATGAAGTAGGTAAGAAATGTCCAAAGCTAAATTTAGAAATAAAATATTGCGATAAAATTCCACGCGGGCAGAGTTTGAACCAGCGACTTTAGTTCTATGTTATTACCTTGAACCATATTTTATAAGATTTTATTTCTTTACTAGCTTTAGTACTTTTTCCCGGGATAATAGGTAGCCTATGTCCTTCTCCGTACTCCAGAGAACTTGTATGCGAAATTTCATGATGATCGGTTCAGTAGTTACGGTGTGAAAGCGTAACAAACAAACAAACAAACAAACTCACTTTCGCATTTATAATATTAGTAAGGATAAGGGTTTAATAAGAGGATAGCATTGTAAATGCAAAATAAACACTTATAAAAAGTCTGTCATGCTGGTCTGGGAGAAAAGATAAAACCTAGAAAGTGCCAACTGCTTCTCTTCCTGCGCAGACCGTAGAAGCCGGTCAAGGGAATGGGCGAAAATCTAAAGAATCATCACAATAGGCGAAGCGGCTAGCAACTCATCACTATTTTGATTCCGTTTTCCACCTTTACGCCCACCTACACGCTAAACGTGGCCTTTCGGTCTTATATCGTTAGGCTCTGTCTACCCCGTTAGGGATAAAGACGTGATAATGTGGGTGTGTGTGTGTGTGTGTAGGTATGTCCAAAGTTAGTTTAGAAAATGATGATCGATCGCTCTTCTACTTTAGTTTTGAGTCAGACCAGAAAAAACAAGTGGAATCACAGTTACCCAATTCGTCACCCAGTGTCATTACCCTATGAAATCATCATTGTTGGACTAATAAGAATAGCAAAGTAAGTGAGGATAGGTAAATAGGTTCATCCCACTGACTTGAAAAAAAATTGTGTGTGGTTCAACCAAGCTTTGTTTGCGACAGATTTGAGTAAAATCTTCATGAAAAACATTCTAGTCTAGTCCATTGAAATCTCAGAACAACAAACATAATTGAAATGCGTTTCTTCTTTTTTTCTTTTCTTCTATTTGGCCATCAAACTTCTTTCAGAACCTTCTTTTAGCCAGAGTCTAGTTATTCTTCGAATTATTCTTGTGTATCAATGAAATGAAATGCGAAATGCGTTTGTCAGAGGAGGCAATTTTTTTTTAGTTATGAAGGGGTTTAGAGTATAGTGTAAAGTAAAAGTTTGTGGGTTACAACCATGAAGCTAAGTAAATATACCTAACTTCATGGTTGCAACTAGCTTCATGGTTGCAACCGTTGCCACCCCTGTCCCACGGCCGCCATCTTGAAAAAAGGACTTCAAATCTCGTTCAAATGGTCTAAGGTTTATCTGCCAAACTGGGTCTTACAAAAAAAATTGTTGCAAATAAAATATGGAAATATATTAAGTATTGCTTTAGTTATTCTTCTGAGGTAAGTATAGAGATAAGATAATCCGTACAGAGGGTTCGATTCCCACCGGAAGCATACTTTGTTTAGTTGTTTCCAGTTTGGTTAGGACATTGCAGGCTTGAATCACCTGATTGTCTGATATTAAAGATGATTCCGTGCTTCGGAAGGCACGTTAAGCCGGTGGTCCCGGCTGCCATCTGGTAGTCGTTAAAGGAACCACGTCAGAGGCCGAGAGGCGGTTCCGAATAACTCTGACACCAGGGTGTGCATGGTCGATTGACCGTGACACCTACTCGAAATGAATGAATGAACAGAGGGTCATGCTCCTGCAGTGGAGACTTTTTGTCCAGTAACTTTAGAACCATAAATAAAAAAGTTATACTTACTCTGACAAACGCAACCCCAAATGTAACTATTCATCTCAGAACAACCTTTTCATAAAACAACCTTTTTATAAAAATTTTGCACTAATCCAAATACGAAAGTAACTCTGTCTGTCCGTCTGTCTGTCTTCTTTTCACATTTGGATAAAATTTGGTATGGAAAGGACATAGGTTACTTTAATTCCGGGAAATTCTACTGCTCCCGAGGGATCAACACTAACGCTTACGAAGCCGCGGTCAAAAGCTAAAAGTTTATATAAAGAAGGTGTAGAATGGTATTAAATTAAATATATACGGACAGGTCACACAGATTGAGCTAGCCCCGAGGTAAGTTCGAGACTTGTGTTATGGGATACTAACTCAACGATATTATATTTATAACAAATATATATATATATATATAATATATAGATAAACATCCAAGACCCAGGCCAATCTGAAAAAGATCATTTTCCATCTTGACCTGGCCGGGGATCGAACCCGGGCACTCCGTGTCGCAAGCTGGTGTGTTAACCACTGCGCCACGGAGCTGTCCTCGGTAATATGGTCTAATTTCAACCACTAGGCAACCACTAGTTGAGTAGTAGTCATAAACTAGTTTAAAATAAAACGACTTCTAATAAAGTACATGTCATTATTATTTACGAAGTATGAAATCGGAGTGGAACAGAACAAAGATAAAGGATAACAAAACATTGCAAAATCAGATTTCGAAAAGAGTTTTTTATATATTTTTCATATTTTTGAGAGGTTTACTTCGAATTGTTCTCGATGTCTGCCGAGCCCTCGGGCGGCATGTATTCAAAGAGCACCGCTTTCTTGTCGTAGCCGCAACGAAAGAGGTTCCAGGCTAGGTCTTCGGGAGTGTCACCGTGCTGATCAGCACAGCTCTCTAGAATCTGAAACCAAATATTTTGTAACTATTAGAATAATATACATACATACACATTATCACGTCTTTATCCCTTACGGGGTAGACAGAGCCTAAAGTCATAATACCAAAAGGCGACGTTTAGTGTTGGCGGGCACATAAAAGTGGAAAACGGAATCAAAATAGTGATGGGATGCTAGCCGCATCGCCTATTGACATAATTCTTTAGAATTTTGCTCATTCCACAGGTATATTTTCAGATTTTTATTTACGATCGTATTATACAGAATGCTTAGCCTCAAAGCGAGTTTGAGACCTCTGTTATGGCATACTCACTCAAGGATACTATCTTTTAAAACAAATACATACACTTATATAGATAAACATTCAAAATCCAGGTCAATCTGAAAAACTATATATATAAAGATATTTTATTCCCAGTTTAAAAATGTATGGCAACTAGATAGCAATTGGGCCAGGTACGACATTCAACTTACAATTGAGTGTAGCATCAAAATCACATACCAAATGTCATGGATCTGGCAGGCAGCCGGAAGAGTACTCTTAGAAAAACTGCCATGGGGGTCTCACTCACGGCACGGCAGTTCTTCTATGAGTACTTCATATTCCAATAGTATGCTGTGCTTTAAATATTTTTAAGGTTGATGGTATTCTTCCAGTTGGTCCTGGTCGTCTTCTTGTCCAACACAGCTGCCTTCTGCAAGTTTCCATACTGACTGAACCTCCAGCTTGCACTTCAGCAATATGCAGTACCTACTGTATTTCGTCAGGCCAGGGTCATCAGTGAATTCGTCGTTGAACATCATTTCCATGATAACGAACCAAAAAGTGAGCTGCTTTGGATTAGAGTTTTAAAAGTAGCCATCATCGCTACTCGTATGTATCATCTTATTAAATACATACTCTTAAAAGAACTAGGTTGGAACCTCTCGAACATAGTCTGAAGATAGCATAGCAATATTTACCTTGGTGGTATTCTTCCCATCGTTTCTGGTCGACATCTTGCCCAACACAGCAGCCTTCTGCAACTTGCCATCCTTACTGATAACCTTGCACTTCAGCAACACACAGTACACGTGTTTCTTCAGTCCAGGGTCTTCAGTCAGTTCGCCGTTGAGCATGGCGTCGATCAGCTTCGGGTCAGCTTGCGACTGCGGCAGGCACGCGTCCGAATGCGCCCGAAACATCGCCTTCTCTTCTTTGCCTAGTGCCTGAAAAAAAACCAGTAAAACGTATTGTCTTCCTTGACCTCCGAAAGCGATGGTTACTGACATGCAAACAGAAAATTCGATGTTTTATTAAATTAAGCTTATTCCGTTAAAAAAATATTCGTACGTTAGATAGATAATCAAAAATTATTAGACACCTATTCTTTCTTTAGACAATAAAACAAAAAAATATATAAAGACATAGCCCGTTAAAATTCCGTGTGAGGTCAAAGTTTGCTACACTTTTTAGTGATGTCATAAGGCCCCACTTATAACCTTTGACACGCTTTATCTATAACATTGTTAAATTGAAAAAATAAAAAATACGTATCCAATATTTTTTGATTACCTACCTGTCGGACTAATTTTGAGGTATGAACATTTTCACGGCCTGTAGACGTAATTCTATTGTTATTTCTTTTATATCTTGTTCAGTGTCCGTGAATGAGTTAATATTTCGACCTAGGCAACTAGCCGTACTGTTGCTAGTGATGCTACTGTTTATATGAGCAAAAGTATGGACAAATCTATGAGCTGTTAAACTTGGTTGATCCGCATTCTGTTGAGCATAAGCTTTTACATGTCTTTTGAGATCAACAAAAACACGTTTAGGAACGTAAAGATAGTACTAATAGTAGGCAAAAAATCAGTCACGTAAGAAATGTTGAACAGAATAATCTTTCATACAAAAAACAGACTTCAAACTACTGAACTGATTGCGATAATATGGAAATGGGACCAACGTAAAAGCATACCATTTCAAACAAAAATAGTTTTTTTAAATCAGTTCATAAGTGACGGAGTTTGAGTAACAAACATTAAAAAAAAAACAAACATCTGAATTGATAACTTCGTTTCTTGAAGTCGGTTAACCAGTCTATGCACTGGGTCTAAAGGATAGATAGATAAGTAAACATCTGATACTTACGACACAGTTCTTACATCCTGGTGTTGCCTGTAAAATATAATAAAAAAACCATTTTATTCATGTTTCCAAAAGAAAATTATAGAACTTTGATACATTGATTGAATAGCCTTAATAAATATTGAGAGCCTTTTTTTACTATGTCCCAGTTATGCGATAATCTAATCAGAGGTTTTAAATAAACAAAAAACAAGGCAAGATTTCAGTAAAATCAACAATGAACTTAAAGAGATTTAGATGAAAATCTCAACATCTTACTCTTATTATTAAACCTACTTGAGTGTGCATTGGGAATCCGTGGGCAATAACTTTAGAACAGTAATCTTATAGCAGTATAAGTGACAGTAAACATGCCAACTACCCAGGCGAAAGCAGAAACAGACACCGACATATCTCTAAGACGAGTTATAAATCCTTTAGGAATTTCTTAAATGACAAAACGACCCTCTACAAGCTGCTCAAGTTTGCAAATAGAAGATGCTCCAAGAAGACTGTGCTTATAAGGTGTTGTGAAGACAATAAATAATGCTTGATTGATTCCTATTCACGTGAAGTTATTCGCGTAAACATTTCTTATACACAACGAAAGAGTTCACGTCCGGCCTTTGTTTCATTTCCTTTAATTGTAAGGCTTCCCACAGCCCTGCTGTGAATTTTTTCTTAGCTTAAGCTATGCCAGATGCCATTAGGCAGTTCTGATACCTGTGTTGGCCACTTACACACTCGAAAAAACAACAAACTGTTACCTACTTTTTTTTATGTTTTAGGACAGCAAACGAGCAATCGGGTCACCTGATGGTAAGTGACCACCGTCGCCCATGGACAACTGCAACACCATTGGGTGCGGCAGGTGCGTTGTCGGCCTTTCAAGGAGTTGGGGGAAGGAAATGGGGAGGGGAGGAGTAAGGATGGGCCTCCGGCTCTCTCACTCACCGATCGAAGCATAGAAGCGGTAAAGCTTCTACTCAGACGTCGATTTTCTGTTGTAGCTTACCTAATATACTTATTGAGACACCCGTCACGCATTGTAGTAGGGAAGCCCTGGATGCTAAAGTGTATTTACTCAATCGTCGTGGGGACCCATTGGAGTTTAAAGATTAGGTGGTAGGAAGAAAAAAGTTATATGATATTTTTCATTTCACTGGTGGGGAGAGCTGCTAGAAGAGAAAATACTCAAGCGCATCGAATCAATTAGGTAAAGCTGGGCTGGGCTTTATTTCATGCTTAAAATTGTATGTAGCAGTAATCTGACGATTTGACCATGACGTCAGGGGGTGGGAAGGTAAGAAAAGTGCAGATAAAAAGTCGTGAGAAAATCACCAGTGTATCTTCGTGCCTGGTTGGCTCTTTTTTACTCATCATTCACCATTTCGAGTAGGGGCCACGGTCGATCGATCACGCACACCCTGGTGTCTCTTTGGAACCGCCTCTCGGCCTCTGACGTGGTTCTTTTAACGACTACCAGATGGCAGCCGGAGCCAACGACTTAACGTGCCTTACGAAGCACGGAATCAGCTTTATTATCAGACATTCAGCTGTTTCAAGCCTGCAATGTCCTAACCAAACTGGAAACAACTAAACAAATATGCTTCCCGTGGGAATCGAACCCACGACCCCCGGGTCTATAGGCAAACGCCTTAACCACTGGACCACGGAGGCAGTTAATCTTTTTTACTTGGAAGGTATTTTTCAAGAATAACTGGGAACACGTAATCTGTCAATATGCATATGGTGTAGTAAAAAGAAAACAAAAAAATTGGTTGTCTGTAAAGTCGGTTTACGGATGATAATTTCACGTTGATAACGGTGAAAGAGTAGACGCGTCACAAGCCGAACGCTTCCGATAGATGCGTTACAAGCCGAACGCTTAGCCCGATCGTGCCTCTATGCGCTCAGGCACGCGGAACGTGACACGTTTTCGTGCGTGCAGCTGGCGTTCATCGATTTATAAGACGTTATCACGCCAAAACATAACCGCTATATTAAAGTCAAATATGGGGTGAAGGTAATTATACTGTATCCCACATTATCTTAATCTGACGCGCTCTATTAAAACGCTAAAATCCCCTCTTGGGCACCCTACTATTGAGCAAACCGAGCAGCCGCACTTTTGTGGTAAATCGGACGGCACAGAAGCAGAAAAGCTTCTACTCAAAAGTCGGTTTTATGTGTGTGGTACTTCCCCGGACGAGCCCCCTCATTCATGCTACTAGCAAAAAATAATTTTGTCGGTAGCGTGGCTCTACCACGACTATTTGTTGAGTTGTAGTTGCAGTTGTTGAGACACAGAAAGCAGCAGCTACTTGAGTAGCTGATGCTTGCAGGCGAAGCAACAGACCCTCAATACCTCAAGGATACTCTCAACATCAACAACTTAAGAGTGTGCCGCGCGAACGAAGAACGTAAGTTCTGAGCAAACCATTAGGCTTTTTCTTATATTGTCCCACTGTTGGGCAAAGGCCTCATCTCTCTCCACTTGTCCCTGTTGGATCTTAACCTCGGTCAGTCCTTTTGAAAAGTATCTTAAATCATCACTTCCTCGGCCTACCTCGAATTCAGGCGTCACATAATAAATATTGAAAAGGCTTCATATTTTTATATTTATATTTTTATAAAAAAAATAAGAAAGGGGACCTGCGAGATTATTGTTTTAGACGCAAACTTTTCAAAGGAAAATGTCTTGTTTCAAATGCCAACAAGGCGGTGATCTTGTGCAAGGATTGACCTAAACTAATAATTATGATACAAATAATTTTGATGTATTTAATAAATCTAGCTAATTTTGATGATTGGCGAATTGAGTGATTTAAAAATATGCCAAATTTCACAATTTCGTACAGTACCTTCTTAATGGTATATTATACTACCATTAAAATAAAAACATCGAATAGTCTACACTACACCCAACTTTTTATCTCGTCCATTACAAAAAAACAAAGAACTGTTATCCGAAAAAAGGGTCTAATTATAAGATTGTGCCCTTAGGTAGCCTTTTTCGACAATTTTAATGCTATGCTTTTATAAATATAAAAATACAAAATTACCTACCGCGTGAACATAATTTGATCTCTCTATGATGCTTAGTTGTTGAGTAGAAACATTGTCAATATTCTCCTGAAAATTCTCACTCTTTCCGTCCCCCTCCCCCCAGGAGCAACACGGGGTTAAGAAAGTTCGAAACTAGGTGTAGACAATTCTCAGGGTCTCTGTACGACATTTAAAAAATACCGTTACAGGTATGTTTGCAAAGTTTTATATCGATATCGACATAGTAATTGAATTGGCAAATTTTTCACGGAGTTATTGGCAATTTCTTTGCAACTTTCACTAAAGGTCTTCAAACATTTGCAAAGCAATGCTACTAGAATTCTTCACATGAATTTCTATGAAGGGGACTTGAGCGACGCGACACCACTGTTTTCACATGGAATGCCTCATAGACGCGCCGTTTAGTACCGGCGCAAGTACGTGTAAGTAGTTTATCAAATACCTTTTGTCTAACGCACAAAAAATAATTATCATTTACAATTAGTATAGATTTTTCTAGAATTTTCACAACCAAACAGTCACAGACGATGGCTATCCAAATCTTCGTGTAGCAAACACAGTGACCGGCGAGTAATGATAGATATTTCTTAGAATTAAAGAGACTGACCGAATTGGCACAGGCGAGAAGGCTGAGCAGCCCTACGGCTATCCAGGTTTTCATGAGGAGTTTTTGTAGCAGGCGCAACGACACGTGACGCAGAAGTTGAAGAACTTGCAGAGCCAGCAGCGTTTCCACTTCCACTCGCGCGTGTATTCCTTGTCTTCATCATTTATTCGCGAGGCCATGGTTGTTGTACACCGGAGACCGTACTATCGGTTAGTATTATGGAGAGCTGTAATTGTTGGAGTGAGTTACAAGCGAGAATACAATGAAGAGATTTTATCGGACTCGTTATTATACTAGTACGTCTGTTATAGACGATATGATTGTTACGTGAATCAAAGACAATAATACTTACTTATAGACTACTACACAAATAATTTGATCTGATAAAAGCTATTTTATAAAGACCTACCGTTCGTTATACTGCGTATACAAAATATATAATATGACTAAGAATAGTTAAACTAAGCGCCCTCACTGTAAATATACATAACCAGTGTATATATAACCAGTCAGAGATCGTGGTCCACCTACTTAGTTCACCATACCTACATAAATATCGAATCAATTCGTTGCGGGATTCTGTTTTGTCCCAATGACTTAGGACAAAATCAATGTATTACATTGGTCCCAACGATAGCTTGCGGGCATGAAGTGTCTCTCCCCAAGTCCCCACACAGTACGGACCTATGCACAAGATGAGTAAATCATGTAAGTATCTTTGTCAACTTATCAATATACGTGACTAGCATTTTTTATGATAAAGGACGGGAAACGAGCAAGTGAGTCATCTCATGGTAAGCGATCACCGCTGCCTATGGACAACTGCAACACCAGGGCGTGACAGGAGCGTTGCCGGCCTTTCAAGAAGTTGGGGAAGAACATGGGGAGGAGAAAATGGGAGGAAAGGATGAGCTTGCGTCTCTCTCACCGAACGAAGCATAGAAGCTAAAGTGATGGTAAAGTTTCTACTCAAACCTCGATTTTCTATGACAGTGTGGTACTTCCACGGACGAGCCGTCCCTATCATGCTACTTAAAAAAGAATTATGCCGATAGCGAGGTTCTACCACAACTAAATACTTCTTATACCCTCCCCAGGTGAATAAATAAATATATAAATATATACGGACAAACCACACAGATTGAGCTAGCCCCAAAATAAGTTCGAGACTTGTGTTATGGGACACTAACTTAACGATACTATATTTTATAACAAAAACATATATATAAACATCCAAGACCCAGGCCAATCTAAAAAATCATCGTCTTCATCGTCACTTACCATCAGGTGAGATGGGAGACAAATGCCTAATCCAACAAGTAGTAAAAAAAAAATTTCATTATAGCCTGACCGGGATGTTTTAAGAAAAGGCCCTCTATGCTCATTTATTTGAAGATTACTAATGTGTTTTTTTTTCGTTCCATTTTGACTTTCATCATCAGACATATTTAGTCTTTCTCAGCCGCATTATCCATTGCAGCCCTTATTCAATTACTATACACTTCATCATCAGGTCCTTTTTAGTCTCCACTACAGGAGCACGACCTTCTCTGTTCTACTAGGGCCATACTTGGCCAGAGCAGCCAGAGGACTTGGCCTACACTCTCCACGCTGGCCAGACGGGTTGGAGAGGTGTCTTAGATGTTTATAAGCTTTGTTTAGCTTGTATTTCCTAAGTCGCCTTCTACGACATCCACGGGAAGACTTGGAGTGGTCCTATTCTACTCTGCCGGATACCACACGGTTAAAGAACTTAACAATGGAATATCATAATCTTCATCATAGTAGGGGACCAGAATATTTACGAGATGTAACACAATACTCCAATTTGTTTTGTAAACACGCCGCTGACATGAAATGTCAACATAACACACTCATCCACCGAATATTCGTACCCGTCCGTCTACGTAAGACCATTGTCTTTGTTTTACTATACTCACCGATGAACGGTTGTACTTATGCCAATAATAGGTATTGTTCGTACCACAAATTCAGTAGAATAGTCGATTATAAATAACGATATACCATTTAAATAAAGCGCAAATATTTTAAGGGCGGGATCTCTTGGGTCAAAGAAATGCTTTGGCAGCAAATTTCAGGATAACGACGCGCTAGTTTGTGTTTTAATATATTCTTTTTATTAAAATCGATAAATTCGTTTGATTATCGACGTCAGTGACTTAGTATCCTATACCGGGTGAAATTAAATTCATTATCAAACGTTTAAGGAGTGACTCAAACCACGAATCTGAACAACTTTCATTATGGGACCAACTCCGAAAAAAATTAGCTGTTCCATAGATTTTGGCCAAGTAGATATTTCACTTTTGTATGAAAGAGCAGAAATTGTTTTCACGATGTCGAAGTTGGTCCCATAATGAAAGTTGTTCAGATTCGTGGTCTGAACCACTCGCTTAAACGTTTGCGAATGAATTCAATTTCACCCTGTATATGCTTTACTTACCTGATGATTACTTTGATAGCTATGTTAACAAAAACTTGTTCATCTTCTGAATCCGAAAGATACATGCTATGATTGGATTAATAGATTGAATTGTTTCATGACGTTTGAATACAGCATTAAATGTGTTCTTGTACTTTTTCTTTGTAAACTGAAAACAGGTTAATTTTTATTTTAAGACAAGCATCATCAACTGAGCCATCGAGCGTTGACGATATCATTCATCATATCGAGTAGGTGTCACGGTGAATCGACCATGCACACCCTGTTGTCAGTTCTCCGGAACCGCCTCTCGGCCTCTGACGTGGTTCCTTTAACGACTACCAGATGGCAGCCGGGAGCACCGGCTCAACGCGCCTTCCGAAGCACGGAATCATCTTTATTATCAGACAATCAGGTGATTCAAGCCTGCAATGTCCTAACCAAACTGGAAACAACTAAACAAAGTATGCTTCCGGTGGGAATCGAACCACGACCCCCGGGTCAACAGGCAAACGCCTTAACCAACGCCGACGTTGGACGATATCATTTAATTGTATTGACATACAATAAATACTCATAAGTAAACACTAATAAGAAAAAAATATGGTGAAAAAATTAACGTTGACGCAAGTCTTAATGCGTATAATGGGATATGCATGGTAGCGATTTTCGATGCCGAGGTTCGAACATGCGGTAGCTCAATTGGCAGAGCATAGGTCGTACAGGGACTTATGGTTAGAACCACGCCCGCCTAAAATTTTTTCATCATATTTTATTTCTTAATTTAATTAGAGTATATCAGAATAGCATTGTGAATGCAAAAAATTGAAATAAAAATGCAAAATTCCAGCTCATTTGAAATCATTTCATTGAATTATTTCTTACTAGCTTTTGCCCGCGGCTCCGCCCGCGTCAATGTCGATCCCTCGGGAATAGTATTTTTTCCCGGGATAAAAGGTAGCCTATGTCCTTCTCCGCACTCCAGAGAACTTGTATGCAAAATTTTATGATGATCGGTTCAGTAGTTACGGCGTGAAAGCGTAACAAACAAACAAACTCACTTTCGCATTTATAATATTAGTAAGGATAACGATAAGGAAGTAAGAATAAGGATAGTAATAGTAAGGATACTCGCTAAATAATATCAATTGATAGTATTTTTGTAATTGTATGTCACACAAAAAAAGGATTTTTGGAATCTGTTCATAAATGACGAAGTTATGGGGTAACAAACATAAAAAAAATACAAGCGAATACGCTAGTTGCTGGGACAAAATAATAAGATTAAAATTAGTCCGTCAGATATGTAATCAAAAAATGTTGGACACGTATTTTATTTTCAAATAAACAATATATATTTAGCCGTGTAGTAATCGGCAGAGTAGAATAGGACCACTCCAAGTCTTTCCGTGTATGTCGTAGAAGGCGACTTAGGAAATACAAGCTAAACAAAGCTTATAAACATCTGAGAGACCTCTCCAACCCGTCTGGCCAGCGTGGAGAGTGTAGACCAAGTCCTCTGGCTGCTCTGGCCAAGTATGGCTCTAGTAGTACAGAGAGGATCGTGCTCCTGTAGCGGAGACTAAAAAAGACCTGATGATGATAATGAAACAATGTATGATAAAGATTAAGCGGGTCAAAGTACATGACCCTACTCATGTACTTTGACCCGCTTAATCTTGACGTTAAAAAGTGTAGCGTAACTATGACGTCACACGGAATTTCAAACGGCTATATCTTTATTTTTTGTTTGCGATAAAAAAGAGAAATACGTCGGCTATATCTGTATATTTTTTTGTTTAGTCGATAAAAGGGAAAAATACGTATCCAATATTATTTATTATTATTGACGCACAGTTTGTTTTTTTTTTTGAGGAAAGCCTATTGATATCCTCCCACGTAGCGTACCTACCTTGCATTTTCTTTTCAGCATTATACAATGTACAGTCGGGGACAAATAAAACTAACCCCCCTAACAACAGATTTTATATTACAGGGGGATCATATCTGCCCCCGACCATTGTTTACTTACCCAAATTAATAGAAAAAAAGTACCTACTTTACCTGATTTGTTTGATGGCTATGTTAATAAAAAATTGTTTACAATCTTCAGAGTCCGAGTTATACATTATGGTGGATTTAACACTTGGGATTTTTTCAGTAAAATATTGCAGCATTTAAATACGTCTTCGTAATTTTCTTTGCAAACTGAAAAGAAGATTATTTAATATTTTTGGGGCAAGTTTTTATTGAGCGGTAATATGTATTGTGAACTTATGTGACAAATTTGGTGGTGAGCTAATTCAAGAGATTGATGGTGAACTATTTTAGAGATAGCTGGTGAACTATTCGACAGTTTGGTGGTGGTTCACTATCATGTAACATGGGATACTGATTTTTGGCATAATGTACCTAAGCATAATCGTATTTAGGCCTAACATTACTAAAGCATAATTGTATTAAAACAATGATACTTAAGCATAATATTTATATGCATACAAATTATACACCGCATAATTAACTCCTGTTAAAAATATTATTACCCAATTTTACTAGTTTCTGATGGCAATTCGTTTTCTGGTGGAGTCGCAGTTCGAACCTAACCTAACCTACTTTTCTGGTAGCAAGTCGTTTCTGACGGGGTCGCAGTTCTAACCCAACCCAACCTACTTTTTCTGGTAGCAAATCGTTTCTGACGGGGTTGCAGCTCTAACGTAACCTAACAGCTCGTTTCTGTTGAGTCGCAGTTCTTACCTAACCTACTTTTCTGGAAGCGATTTATAACCTATTTCAAAGTATTTTAAAAAATTAAGGCTAAAAACATGAGGATAAACAATTTTTAAAAAGAATTAATTTTGTTTCTATTTATCCTAATAATGTTATGCCCAAATACTATTAGACTTATAGTTACTATGCCTATGGAGATTATGCTTATAAACACTATGCCGAAACAAATTAGCCTACAAGATCATCATCATTTCGAGTAGGTGTCACGGTCAATCGACCATGCACACCCTGGTGTCAGAGTTCTTCGGAACCGCCTCTCGGCCTCTGACGTGGTTCCTTTAACGACAACCAGATGGCAGCCGGGACCACCGGCTTAACGTGCCTTCCAAAGCACGGAATAATCTTTATTATCAGATTCGTGGTCTGAGTCACTCCTTAAACGTATGCTAATGAATTAAATTTCACCCTGTACAATAGGAAATAAATCATTAATATAAAAAAAATGTTGACTGTTTATTGACTTCTTGCTTGCTTATGTACATAACCTATGACACTTCGTGGAAAAATACGAATTACTTATTCGTAGAATCTAACCGGTCGTTCGGCTACTACGGTCAGTTAGGTAAAAAAGATTGTGGGCCTAGTGCCCCTAAGACCAAATTGGTTTAATATTAGTGTAAGTAAATATTTGATTGACAAACTGACAATATATCTAAACAAGAGCTTTTTCGACAGTTACGTATAAGTACATATACTACATAAGTCTAAGAAAGACTATCACTTTTTATTCGAGTTCAGTTTTTCTTTGAGTCAACGAAAAATATAGAAGATTTTGGGTAATTCCTCCGTCTCCACTATACAGCTCAGTTGTACACCGGAAATTCAGATAAATATAAATAAATATATAGAGACACAGACACAGATTAACTACTCCGTAGGCGAATTCCTCAATGACAAATTTAATACCTAATTAACTAGTGATTTATGTCCTAATCACCGCAATCTCACGTGAAATGTACCTATATTACATACATTTTTGACATATAAGTATTTTCTATTTCGACTGACTTTATTTTTATGTATTAACTTTTATTCACAAATGCAATCACTAACTGGGTAGGTACATGTCAATCTGCACAATTTCTAACTCTATGCTGTACAGTAGGTAAGCGAATAAATGAATATGGGATGTCACATGTGTATAGGCAGGTTGAAATTCTGACACCAGTGCTTGTCACTAAAACACGATAATAGAACTATCATAAATAACTTACAAGTCATATCCGTCAACGCGATGCATGCAGACGCTGGATGGTGGTCGGCCAGTGGTGTTGTTTTTCTTGGAGGGGCAAAGCCTCTGTAGTACGCATGGCGCCACGCCGATGGCTAGCGCCATGGTTAAAAATATTTGGACGAGCATGCTGACAAAAAGAATAGTGGGATGCAGGTGAAAGTAAAAGGCATCTCTACCCGGCGTCCCTCGTGTAGCTAGCTGGCGCGTTAACCACTGGTGGATGCAGCCATTAAGCATCAGTAAAACTTGCGGATAAGGTTCACGAATATAAGCATGGGTTAGCCACTAGTTATTATCACATGAGGAAAAATGTGAACTTTATCCCGTTTTTCGCCTTCAAGACAATCGTTTTAAAATATTTAATTTCACTTTTGATCCTGTGAACTTCGGTTTGCCTGTCCCATCGAATATAAAGGCTCGATTAAGGTATGGGTAGAGAGAACTACTATTTCTGGGATGAAGCCATTTCCCCTAAAATAATTACTCCCTCAAATAATACTGAGCCAGAAGGCAGAGATCTTATCTTTGCCCTTTGCAAACCTGAAAAGCTAGATGAGCTTTCGAGTTGCTAAAAGCTCATCTGGTTTGGTGATAAAAGGTACCTTTTAGAATTCATTGTCGTAAAGCACCACAGATTCCTAGGTCACGCCGAATTCCGACAGGAACGGGAAATAAATTGCTTACAGATTTTTCACTAAGATGTTCACACAGTATTAGGCTCGCTTACTTTTAAACTTCGGTGTACAACGTTTTGATGGCAATTTGATTATCCATTACGGTTTTTATATCTTAAATTAAAATAGTTAATCATACGAAAGCCGCAATGTATTTTGAAAAGACGATCAAAACTTACTTTCACCGCAATTTTCAAATGTCAGCAAGTAGGCGAGCAGATCGTCAGAGTCCCAGAACACAAAATAATCGGAAATAAGAAGATATGAGTGGACGCCCGCATATATTCGGCCATTTTGTGCTCCGGGCCAGTACCTAAGGCTTAAAGAATAAAATACCGGCCAAGTGCAAGTCGGACTCGCGCACGAATGGTTCCGTACCATTATCTATAATAAGTTTAAAATTAAACATTTTTATTACATGATGTAACTAAAAATGAGCATACATTTTTAGTTAAATCTTGTAATAAAAATGTTTCGTATTTTTTTTTCTTTCACTGTGCTATAGGACGTTGCTGCGTACCGAATTTTAAGATTCTGAGTTCACGGGACGTACCCTTTAGGTTTTGATTCCCTTGCGAATGTCAAAAATTTGCGGCATACACGGCTGTATCTTTTGCTTGCGTTGGCTTAGAAGTTTGATTTTTTTCACAGCTCCAAGGTAGACCTGAATATTTGACATTTCAGCTTGATATTCCTGAGAAAAAGACAGACCGACGAACAACAAAGTGAATCTATAAGGGTTCCGTTTTTCCTTTTAAGGCACGGAGCCCTAAAAATTGACAATGAGTCTATTGACGATGAGGTAAACCAACCTGTTATTATTTCTCCAACATCATTGCCTCATATTGTTTGAATTCGTAATAGCTGTTGATGCTGATCGGGTTTGCAAACCACAACATAATACAGCACACCACAAAACACAAAATAATGACGTGTACTTTTAAAAAAGCAGCCGATAGAAATGACAGAAATTTGCAGACATGAGCAGAAATGACAAGAAAATGAAAATATTTACTGGATCGCTCTATGACCACTGCAAAAAGTACTGGCTGAATTTGTGATCGATTCTCTTTTATTGTTGATTGCAGAATTAAATCTTCTGATAGAAGAATAGAAAAAGAAATCACAGATTATCATAATAGACTATAAGTAAGCAGATACAACATATAAGATTTATGGCGTATCACGATCTTATTTTTACATATACAATATGTAAAGAAATTCCTGTCCGATTGAACTTTTCCTATGGGACCAATGCTGAGAGCTCAATATTTTTTGACATTCCCATACTTAGATGCAAATTGACCGGGCGGCCGATCATTTTTGTTTGAAAATGTCCAATTTTATTGAGTTCACAGTTTTGATCCTATAGAAAAAGTGAGTGCGTTACCCCAGCCGACTAAGTGCTCCTTTTAAGAATTGATAAATGCAAATAATTAGATCATTACTTCGTGTAAATGTCCCCGAAAGTAAATAATTTGACACCCTGCCGTTTCAGAGATAATGAGGAAAATAAAATTCGGCTGGCGTAACGTTACCCCAGCCGACTTTTTTTGATTCCGTCGGTTTATCAAGATAAAAAGTATACACAAAGATAGATTGAATTTGCTCTCAAATATCCCCGATAAAATTAAATTTGACACCTTTATGGATTTCGAGTTATTTCATTTTCTGCTGCGGTAACGTTTGGCTAATCTCTGTATCTCTGAAACCGTAAGACGCAGAATCATGATTTTTTTTATACGTATAGAACGGAATTTGTCACCATTTGACACCTAGTTATCTAAAACATTAATAATATGGTTTGCGAGTAATAAATATTATTCTGAAAACCATATTTTCGGTTCTAGTTATTAAACGAGGGAACCCTGAAAATTCAAACTAGTCCTAATAGATGCCTCTTATAGAGACATACAAAACATCAAAACTTTCATCAGCCTAATCCAAAGCATTGGCAAGTTATAATGATATTACTGGTTCCAGAAAGCGAGATTCTGGGCTCTCGATTTAAACGAGGAAAATAATACTTTCCTTTTACCTGACTGATTCCATATTTAAACAATAATTAGACACTTTATCGAAAAACATACATACCAATTTTTAGCTTGATATACTTTCGTATAAGAAATAATAATTAAAAACTAAACCTAGATATTTTTTTCCGATTACCCGACCAAGTTCTGATGTGCATCTGAAAGCGGCTGCGGCATACTACTAGATATACTTCCATATTCGACGGCATTGTATTCTAAATTGGATGGTACAGGCGAGTGGAATTTTTTTTAATAAAAAAATTTATGCCTTATATAATGGAATTACTTATTTCCTCCATACTTATACTTTATAATGTATTGATTCCTAACGGGATTGACCAAGTCTATTATTTCAAGACCAAAGGCAGCTATAGGTAATATTGGAAATACGAGTATGTAATACTTGCTTTGTTAGATAGAATTAGAAAAAAATACAACTGCACTTGCTCGGAACTGCAATTTCATTGGCTAATGTGCGCGAGCGGGACAGCGCAGCGGTAGTCCCTAGTTTTGCTCGCGCATAATAACAAATCCTAACTAATATTATAAATGCGAAAGTGAGTTTGTTTGTTTGTTTGTTGTTATATATAGATTAACATTCAAGATCTGGATCTTGAATGTTAATCTATATATAGGTATGTACTTGTTATAAAATATAGTACCGTTGAGTTAGTATCCCATAACACAAGTCTCGAACTTAATTTGGGCCTAGCTCAATATGTGTGATTTGACCGAATATATTTATTTATTAGACACAACACAACTAAAATAACGTTATAATATATTTGTATGGAACGGTTTGCGTTATGTACCATTTCGGTACATCACTTTATTATCACATCCTACATGTTGTAAATTGTATGTTCTGTTATGTACCAAATAAACCATTTTTCTTTCTTTCTTTCTATGCAATAAAATAGTAAAATACATTGTCATTGTAAAAGATTAAACTTTTGTCAGTTTATATGAAAATAAATATTAATGTTGAGTCTGTTTTAAGCAATTTTTTTGTTTGTTTTCCTTTACATAGTATAAAAGAAGTTGCTTCAGCTGTCTGTTCGCTTAAATCTTTTAAACTACTTAACATATTTTAATGCACTTTTCAGCAATAAATAAAGTGATTCAAGAGAAAGGTTTACTGCCCCATATTAGTACTGGGTTCTCCACGCATGAGTTTTGACCACAGGTTTTGACAAAAGTATATTCTTTCTGACAAGCGTTGTTGAAGTGTAGAGAAGCAATTTTTAGATAAAAATCGAAAATAAAACAAAATAATATGTCGTAACTCGAATATATTTTCTCACTCTATACTAAGACACACAACCTATATTCACATATGTAGGTAATGCTCACCTATCTAAACAATAAAATAATCAATATTTACATGTGTCATTTATAAATAATGAAATGTAGAATGAAATGCATTCAACTGACAATTCATAAAAAAATATTATAAGTACGGAACTTTATTTCCACAGAATTACATTTATTAAAAAATATATGTATGCAATTACAAATAACAAAAATAAATAAACAGAAATGCAGAACTTATTAAAAGAGTATTAATTACTATTATGTTAAGTTTCGAGACTATCGATAGAATAGAACATCATCATTGTTTTAGAAAGCGCGAGGCGTATCAAGCGAATATAATACTTATTACCTACGTAACAATCTTCGTATTTCTTTATCTATCTACACACATTGCAATTCGCAGGAATAACAGACTACGATAAAAACGCTTAAAGGATTAGTCATGTATAAATTTTGCTTCTGGCAGACGCACAGAAATATATCAAGATAGAACGGGGATGCCAGGAATTTGCCAAGGAAACCCGCGAGTCAGTTTTTTCATAAACCGCGTCCCCAATTTGACTTCATTACTGGCGTAGTCTTCATGTCGGCACGTGCGCGCAGACTGGTGAACGTTTAACGAATCTTGCGCGATCGTGCAAGATTGAGACACGCGTGTATCGCCTACTGGCCGTGCTATCTTGATATATTTCTGTGGGCAGACGTGTCCATACACGACAGTGTATGGACTCCATTATTTTGATATGCTTGCGCAAAGTCCCCTATCCGAACTGGGATTCAGATGGGGTCGAAACATGGCGTCAGTAGTTTCATACATGAGTAACCCGCTTAACTGAACGAGAATACATAAATACACATCTTTGTCCCTAGCGGGATAGACAGACCATGTTTAGCATGTTGGTGAGGGTGTACATGAAAAACGGAATGAAAATAGTGATGGGTTGCTAATCGCTTATTGAAATGATAAAGCCCCCAAACTATCCAGAACTCAGCCACTGCAGAAAGGGGCGCCGCTATACGTGCGATACGATTGGAGATATTTTCATTCGTGTCTCACGTATAGCGGCGTCCTTGACACTCGTCCTGAAGATGGCCATCTGAATTGGCTGAAACTTGTCGGCGATACCGACTTACGATACGTGAGTGAAACCGTTTAAGATTTTTCTTTTCTCCCAGACCAGCAGGCCTACAGGCCTTCAGTCACAGAGCCCGATCCATCCGGCCGATACGATCTACCGATGCGATCTCTGTAACCCATGTGTCTACTCACTAATTGCGTTATATCGCACGCCGGTCAATTGCGATCTGTCTCCGGAGGATTCTAATAAGTGAAATAAATAATTCTATGTATCGTCACCGGTATAGCATTGAGTATAAATACCCTGGCGATCCGATCCAACGATCCGTTCTGAAGGAACGTATTGGCAGCACGGATCGGCCTCTGTGAGTGAAGGGCTTACTCGCTAAGTTTTAACAACTACGGTGTACAATGGTCACTTTAACATCCATTACGGTTTATATATCTTAAATAAGAATAGTCAATGATACGAAAACCGCAATGTATTTTGAGGAGACAATCAAAACCTCACCGTAGGTGTCAAAAGTTAAAGATTAGGCCTGCAGAACGGGAAACCCTTACAATTTTGCTTTTACGCTCATAGATATTTATGGCTCTGTGGTGTACTGGTGTCTATGAATTGCACTGTGTGTAGACGCTTTGTGAACGATCGATACGCCTTTCGCTTCTATAAACAAAACCGGCCAAGTGCAAGTCGGAATTGCACACGAAAGATTCCGTACCATATACCGCGTGATTTTGAACATCTGAACTACGAGTATATTACAATCCTGGAATGAGAATCCCTAGTGAATTATAGAATAAATGGTAAAAAACGAAAAAAAATTACCTTTTATAGAAATTCGTCTAGCTCGTTGAGTTTGTATGTATGTTGTATGTCTTTCTTTGAAATGATGTATTTCATTAGGGATTCGGATTCCCGAATTTCAATATAGTTCAGAGGTTCAAACTCACGCAGTTTTACTACAATATTTAACTACAAAATCGCTCCCAAAAAAACGTCTTTTGTATGGGACCCTCTTAGATTTTGGTTGATGTTTTATTATACTGGCATAGATATATACATTCTGCGTAAATTTCACGTGTCTACGTATTACGGTTCAGTTGATAGGTACAGCTTTGTGACAGACGGATGGACGGACATTGGAGGCTTAGTAATAGGGTCCCGTTTTAACTTTTTTTGGTACGGAACCCTAATGCTGTCATAATGTACTTCAAGACAAAAAATATTGCATCCAAAAATGAATTTTAAGTCGTTTCCTGTAGGTATAGTTTACAATGCCAATCACACATTCAGAACCAGACACAAATACTTGTGGAATGAGTTCAAGTATTTGCTTGCACTAGAAGCTATTTTAGTCAAGGAGCGTGTGACTTAAAAGCCATATTTGTATGCTTAGAACTAGATTTTACGTCTGTCGAGTTTGTAAATTCTGTAGGAGTACCTCAATAAATAAATACCTTAAATAAAATAAATAAATAGTTTTGCTGCGAGTAAGTAATGTTGTACAAATAAACAATGTAATTGACAGCTATAGTTTACAGTATTCCGAGACCTAAGCCATAGTTTACAAAATTTATTTATAACTTATTTACCTCTACAATGAGCCCGATTGTATTTCAACTACACAGTCGCATTATACTACGTCCTCAACTAGAAATCACAGCGATCTTTTGGTCTTACTCAATTTTGGGTCAAAAACTTAGAAACAAAAAAATATGTAATAATCCTTATCCTTACTAATATTATAAATGCGAAAGTGAGTTTGTTTGTTTGTTACGCTTTCACGCCGTAACTACTAAACCGATCATTATGAAATTTTGCATACAAGTTCGCTGGAGTACAGAGAAGGACATAGGCTACCTTTTATCCCGGGAAAAAGTACTATTCCCGAGGGATCGACATTAACGTGGGCGGAGCCGCGGGCGAAAGCTAGTAACACATAAAAATAAGTAATCATCATCATCATCATCAGGTCCTTTTTAGTCTCCACTACAGAAGCACGACCCTCTATGTACTACTATGGACATACTTGGCCAGAGCAGCCAGAGGACTTGGCCTACACTCTCCACGCTGGCCAGACGGGTTGGAGAGGCTCTTAGATGTTTATAAGCTTTTTTAGCTTGTATTTCTTAAGTCGCCTTCTACGACATCCACGGGAAGACTTGGGAGTGGTCCTATTCTACTCTGCCGGATACCACACGGCTTTAAAGCCATAATAAAAAAATAAGTAATGTTTTGAGACATCTACCCAAAAGTCAAGAAATAAATACGTCGAAGGCCAGGGGTGTCATCCCCAACTGCCTGTCCGGTGGTTGCAGGTATAGCATCGGGTACGAGCCCGGCCTCCCGAGCTGCTACTTGCTATTCCCTCATTCATCCGAGTGAATGGTATCCCAATACCTTCATTCACTTCTCAAATCCAACAAATTCCTACCCTTCCCTAGCTCAAAAATGCTTCCAACGGGCGGTAGCGTCAGAAGCACAAGAAGCTAAAGAAACTGAGCTCGCCAACCCGCCTGCCAAGCGTGGTGACTATGGCAATATCCTCCCATGGAACATAGATTTCCTGGGAGAGGCCTTTGTCCAGCACTGGACATTTACGTCTGGAATGATAACCCGAAAGTCAAACAGACATACAACGTGATTTTGAACCCCCTAGCTTTATTGAATTCTGGGAATCAGAATCCCTAATGGAACACGGAATTGCAAGAAAAAAGGGGAAAAACGAAAAAGAAAATTAGGTTTCCCATACAAAGTCGCCGATCAGCTGGACGCATTTCTATGAAAGGTTGAATTTATTTTTTCGTTTTTTACCTTTTTTTCTTACAATTCTGTATTCTATTAGGGATTCTGATTCCCAGATTTCAATATAGCTAGGGAGTTCAAAATCACGCTGTATTATATTGCCATATATACTATCTTCGAGTAAATTATAATGAAAATGAAAATACAAAAGATTTTTTAATACAACTTAGACATAGGAACTAATATTATTAGTATGCGAATCACACTGACATCGTGTTAACGTACGTCAAATTACGGATTTGTCGTATTCTACCTTCGATCAAGTACTTAGAATTAGATACACAATCAGATACAAAAAGCGTCCTAACCAAATAAACACACACTAGACATTTGGGTGCATATTTTCCGTTAACATTTGAAATTTGAATTTCGAAAGCTTACGGGGGTCAGCTTTCGAAATTCAACTTTATTGCATGTATGTAAGGTTGTTTTTGCATTGAAGTAGGTTTATAACATAACAATATTTAAGTACTTTTAATATTATTAATATTATTAATTTAACAAGCCGTGTGGTATCCGGCAGAGTAGAATAGAACCACTCCAAGTCTTCCCGTGGATGTCGTAGAAGGCGACTTAGGAAATACAAGCTAAACAAAGCTTATAAACATCTGTGAGACCTTTCCAACCCGTCTGGCCAGCGTGGAGAGTGTAGGCCAATCCCTCTGACTGCTCTGGCCAAGTATAAGTCTAGTAGTACAGAGAGGGTCGTGCTCCTGTAGTGGAGACTAAAAAAGACCTGATGATGATGATGATGATGAATATTATTAATGCGAAAGTGAGTTTGTTTGTGACGCCTACACGCCCTATCTACTGAACTGATTGATCGTCATGAAATTTTGCATATCGGTTTCTGGGGTACGGAGGCCATAGTGTACATTTTATCCCGGTGAAAAGTACCCGAGGGATCGACATTGGCGCGGGTGAAAACTATTTTTTTACTTATAAATAATTGTGGACAGCATCAAGTGTCATTTTTGTATGTGACTGTGTATCTAGTTTTTTTATACTTGATTTAAGTATTCGACACAATTTTTATAATAATAAAGTCATGAAAGTTAAAACAGTATACCTGTTTTAACTTTAAATAGTATGAATACAATATGTAAAAAAAACCCTGACCGATACTTGCAGGGGTGATTCAGTCCGTCGATATGAACAACTTTTCCTATGGAATCAAAGCTACAACTAAAAAAAAATACATTTTCAAACAAAAATGTTCATTTAATTCGCATGAATATGACAAAAAATTTTTTGAGCTCCCTAACCCTAACCCTGCATTGGTACCATAGGAAAAGTTGTTCATTTAGACGGGCTGAATCACCCCTTCAAGGGTCAGACAGGTTTCTTTTTACATATTGTTTCATAGATAAATATACAATCAGTAATAATATCGTAATATGATACGTATTTTTACGTAATCGATATATTCCAAATAATCTCAATACATTTATTTACCAAAATAAGAGCTTGATCTTACGATGACCAACATTACGATACTAACAAAGTTAAAATGTAGTACAATAATGTATTCAATAAATATTTGGCATACTGATAACAATATTGCGTTAGGCGCACACTTCTATAGTGCTACACACATTTGTGCATTTATTGTCCAAAATTGAGTGTATTCTCATATCATACAATTACGTCGTGACTTATAAAACATGGCTTATTATTAACTTTACATAATTTCAAGAAAAAATATATTTAGAAGGAATTTAATAGAAGAAGAAATAAACATATGGTGAAACTTTATAGTAGGGGAGCCCAAGACGGGATTTTGGGATTACCTCGAGCGTGTCAGATTAAGATATGAGGGATACCTCGGACACAGTATAACTACCTCCACCACATATCCGACTTTAATAATGGGGGTTATCTTTTTTGCTACTACATATGCATATCGTCAGATTATATGTTCCTAGTTATTCTTGAATTATTTCGTTCCTAATAAAAAGCAGCCAACGACGACCGACGATACATTTGTGACATTTTTCGACTTTTTTTGTCCGCTCTTTTGTTACCCTCCCACCCCCTAACGTCATGGTCAAATCATCAGATTATTGCTAATACACAATTTTTGCCATGTGATAAAGCCAGCTTATATTAATTAGACGCGCTCGAGTATTTTCATGTGACTATTATTTTTGTTTTGAATTTTTGAAACCCCCTATCTGCCTCTCCCTACCGGTGAAATTAAAAATATCATATCATCTTTTTTCCTTTCTGCCACCTAATCTTTAAAGTCTAATGGGTCCCCTCGAGTAAATGCACATTTAGCATCATAGGCTCCCCTACTATTAAAATAAATTGAACCATAACCATAACTATACAGAACAACAGATTATATAATTAAGTAATATGCTATAAATTATTATGATTTGATTGACCTTTACTTACTGGGACCAAAATAACTAAATAAGGTAAATTTTCGAAGAGTTCTCGACCTTCACCTATCTGCTTACTCAATGAAATAATTCAATATAAAATTAAATAGGTATCCTTATCCTTGTCCTTACTTCCTGATTAATATTATAAATGCGAAAGTGAGTTTGTTTGTTACGCTTTTACACCCGATCCTCATGAAATTTTGCATACAAGTTCTCTAGAGTACGGAGAAGGACATAGGCTACCTTTTATCCCGGGAAAAATACTATTCCCGAGGGATCGACATTGACGCGAGCGGAGCCGCGGGCGAAAGCTAGTATTAAAATAAATATCGCGATGGAGCTGCCTAAGGCTGATTACAGTCACGCGTTTGACCATTACCGGCCAAACGCGCGCGCTTGCATTTACACTAGATAGTAGTTGCGTTTCATAGTCACGCAATTCAAACGCGCAGTTCGTTGGACGCGCGCCGTCGGCCAGCGAAGCGCGCGCTCAATAATCAATTTGCAATGTATTACGACGTCGCTGTTGCACTCTTTTCCATAGAAAATAAACAGCTAATTCTGTTATTATATCTGTCCCAATGATGACTATACACAGCTGTACATTGCAATGAAATGCGCGATACCAACGCAACTCGTTTCACAGTGCACGCCGGTCAAGCGCGCGCTGTTGAAACGCGCTGGTCAACGGCACCGGTCGCCGGTGTCACTATGAAATCAGCCTAAAAATCCTGTGAAGGACAATTTCTGTTTTGTTAATTGTACTTATTTGTTTAAGAATCAAACTTTATACCAATCGAAAGTATGAAGTCCATACAATATCCTAACTAATATTATAAATGCGAAAGTGAGTTTGTTTGTTACGCTTTAACGTTGTAACTACTGAACCGATCATCATGAAATTTTGCATATATGTTATCTGGGGTACGGACAAGGACATAGGGTACATTTTATCCCGGGAAAAAGTACTGTTCCCGAGGGATCGACATTGACGATGGCGGAGGCGCGCGAGAAAGCTAGTGAAAATATAAGGTTGTCTATTTTCTCGTCATAGTTATTGGGTTGGTAGGTATCAACAGGTAAGTTGATACCAGTAATTGGCGTGGATAAACAATTTTGCAATTTTGATTTTTATAATAATAAAAATAATTTTATTGCTATCGTATATAGTCGTCCACGAAATTTAATAATAATAAAAAAATATTATTTATATCCTTGACATAATTTTTATGGCAACCCACTTATCATATATAATTAAAATTAAAAAAATAATTTTAATCGAGTAAACAGATAAGTAAACCCTCTTCATATCTTTTATTACAATAAGAGCTGTCATTTCAGACAAATTAAATACTTCATCAAATAATACGTGCAAAAATCACCTCTAGATCAACGTGATAAGAGTCACATTTCATATTCACCTTACAATCACAACTCATGACCACATTAACATTAATGGACCATTTTCTCAATTAGTCATCAAATAAAAACTGAATATAATCATGTAGCATCGGATATTAATCGGAATATAATAGGAATCTTGTCAAATAAAATATAACCATTTGGACTTATTAAATAAGCTAGTATCCTAAAAAAATATAATTAGTCCGTGAGTTAGATAATGAAAAAAAGATGAGAAGTATTTTTTTCTTTTGTCGATTATACAAAAAATATAAGGAGATAGCCCTTTGAAATTTCGTGTGACGTTATAGTATACTACACGTTTTAGTGAACCACTCATAAACTTGGACGCGCTGTATCTCTATTATTTATTGTTGAAATGACAAAAGAAAAAATACGTGTCGAATATTTTTTAATTATCTAACTGACTGACTAATTGTAATATTATTATTTTGATCCAGGAAACTAGCCGATTAAATTAAATTATTCATAAAACGCCAGTTAACAAGTCGATCTCGCTTTATTTTTATCACTCGCGAACTTGGAGGAACTATAATGCGTGCAAGCGACAGACACTGGTACCATAATGAGCATTAATAAGTACACAATTGTATTCCATTTTAAACCTTATCACATTGACTTTAGAACCAATGTGTTTACATATTACTCGTGACTGTACGTAGTGATTGCTACATACTTCAAACTGGCGATTCGTACAAATATAACAAATGTGTCTGTCGTACATTTAACAATGTGGCTCAACGCAGACGACGGATAGTGGCAAACAAAAAATCCGCGGCGCGCTCTTATTTGAATTAGAATAAGGTTGCAATTTGTCCGCGCAATATTTCATGTCGCGTGGCGGATATACGCGTACGAAATGCAACCTTATTCTAATACTGATAAGGAACCGTTCAAATATTACGTAAGCACTATATCAGTTATTTTCAATCCCCTCTTCCCCCGTGTCAGCAAATGTAAGAAAAGCTCTTCTCCCTCCCCCCAAGTTTATGTAAACATTGCTTTATAATTTTTACAAAATAAGTTTGTTTATTTTGCAAAATGTTGCTGACGTCATCACCGTGCAGACAGACCCTTCCACACCCTTTGTCAGCAAAAATAAGCGTAGCCCAAACCCCTCACCCCCCATTCGTAATATTTGCATGACCCCTAAGAGTGTGCCGCGGACTTTTTGCCCACCACTGTCCATCTCCTGCGATGGGCCTGTGTATCTTAATTCGATTATACTAGCATAGATATTTTAGGATATGTCAGTTTGTGTTCAGGCTGAATCCATTTATTATTCCTATTCAACCTAACTCTATCTAATTTTCGTCAGAGGGTGTCCAGAATTGATCTTTCCCCCAGGTAGCGGCACTATGCCAACGTATTAGTGTCAGCGGATGACAAAATTCACCAATCAGGCACAAAAACCTATTTTAGACCCTGTATACAGGCATTATTTGTTTTTTAAATAGATGATATGAAAAATAGTTAATTGTAACCTTCGATCAAATATAATGGTAGATACACAGTCTTATACAAAATAAGTAAAGCTTTAATAATGTCCCCGAGTCAAAACATCATGCATGCTTACAAACAACGACAAAAACGGTACATACTGATAGTATAACTCCTGAAAGTATAACACCCTTTTTTTTTTCCACTTATGATGCGTAGTTTTTGCGTCTTTTCACTGCATTTTCGTCATCGCGAGACGTGTGAGTGCTAGCGCGGTGAATTGAAACTGTGGACAAAACACCTCCGTAACTCGATTAGTGCGCTGTTTTACCGGTGTCACTTTTCCAGCGCGAATCGTGTATCTATCTGAAAATTAGTGTATTGCTCCTTAAGCAAATGTATCACTGAATTGTTACCTTTTTGTATCACTGCGACACATTCTTTGATTTGATGTATCAATCGTGACAGTTTATTTATGTATAAGTCCTAGTTGTGTATCTTTCAATACCTCCCTGTATGTTTGTAGGTGTCTCAGTTGATGCAAATAAAGTTTTTATCTATCTACCATTAGATTTGATCGAAGACTGTAACAATTTTTCAATATGATATTTTTTTTCATTTTCAAACACCGTGATCATACCGAGCCTGCTAGACGTTGGCGGCGCGTCTTTTGCGCGTCCGCTGGCGGCAGTACACGCCGAGGAAGATGGCCAGGAACACCAGAGTCACGCCGATGATCCCGCTCGGGAAGATCACGTGGCCGTACACTAGGCACGACAGGAGGATTGCTACCGCCTGGAAGAAGAATAAAATAATTAATGGCCAGAATTAGTCATTGTTTTGAATTAAGATGATGCGTTTTTTTTGCAATTTCATTTCAGTAGTCAGATACAGAAGGCAGTACTCCTAGACACGGCACGCATCGTCAGGTTCCTCTCTCTGCAGCTTAACTGCCAGTAGCTTGAACCCTGCCCCGCTGTTGGCGGCGCTCTAGGATTAGGTTTTTATAAAACTTGTATTGTTTATTTTTGTATGATCTTTGTTATATTTTACTTTTAACCCTTTGACCGCGAACGTCGGATAATTCCGACATACATTTTCTGAAAGGGTTAATATATTTTTTTATAAATACCTAGTCCTAAGAAATCAAAGAAATAAAGATTATATTAAATAAATAGAAATAAAAATCACACAGATTCAGCTAGCTTTTGCTATTGGAAAGTAACTTAATAATACTATATTTTATACATATAATTATAGATAAACATCCTATACCCAGGCAAATCTAAAAAAGCTAATTTTCCATCTTGACTTGACCGGGATCTCCGGCATGGCAGCCTGGCACGATGACCACTAGGCCACAGAACTCGTCTATAAAACGTCAGTATAAAAACTTCACTCTTAATGCAGTTCACAATTAAAACAAAGGGAACTAATACTTTTTTCCCAACTAATATTTTTCTGACTAAAACTAACGTGAGATATAGACATTATTAAAATATGAAACAACGGGTTACCCACATCGACATCGGACGCGCGTGTCGATCCACATTCGCCCTGAGGAAGACCTCCGGATGAGGTCGAAACATGTCGGCCAGTAGCTGACTTCGTACGCGAGTAACCCATTGTTACATATTTTAATAATATTTTTCTCTTAGTTTCCTAAAGGTTATATACATTACTTACATGTTACATAGCATCTATACATTACTTTGGATTATGTTCATGATTGATCAGATTTCACCTAGATATTTACCTGTCGCAGGGTCATGATGATGGTGAACACGACAGCCCCGAACTTCCCTATCGTGCGGTATATGAGGAGTTGGCCAATAGTTGAACTCACTGATAACAGCAGGCAGTCTAACGCGAACACTGGGTGCTGGAAATAAACAGGTCTCTTAAATTACTAACGAACCTACATCATCATCATAATCATCATCAGGAGCAGACAGAGGATTTAGCCTACACTCTCCTCGCTGGCCCAACGAGTTGGAGAGATCTCACCGATGTTTATGAGCTTTGTTCCTAAGTCGCCTCTTACGACCTCCATGGGAAGAAGGGGGTGGTCCTATTCTACTCTGCCGGAAACCACACGGCTAAACGTTCGGACGTTTTTTTTTACGTCCAAACGAAACCTTGCACGAGTGTAAAACATAGCCTATGTTAGATACTAGAAATGTGCTTAATCATCGTAGTTTTTGTTCAGTTCTACTAGTGATTACGTTAATAAACAAATTATACCTCTCCTCGGCTTCACTGAGTCTGTTCCTGAGGTATGGGTGCGGAACGGGAGGTGGGTGTATGGGAGATATGGGTGTGTTTATATACGTAAAATGACACGTGACTTCAGTCGGGCGTAAAGCGAGACACTTTTAACCCTTTGACCGCGAACGTCGGATAAATCTGTCAAACATTTTTATAAATAATGTATGTCGGATTTATCCGTTTTTTATGATATAGGACGGCAAACGAGCAAGCGACTTACCTGATGGTAAGCGACCAGCGCTGCCCATGGACAACTGCAACACCAGGGTGTAACAAGAGCGTTGCCGGCCTTTCAAGGAGTTGGGTGAAGGAAATGGGGAGGGCGAGGAGGAAATATGGGCCTCCGGACGAGCCGGCCTATTCATGCTACGAGCAAAAATGAATTTTGCCGGTAGCGTGGCCTTACCACAACTGGACGTTCGTGGTCAAAGGGTTGAAGGTATTAACCTATTGGGCGCCATTGACCACTTTAGTTCCAAAACGGGTTGAGACGCCATTGAAAACTAAAGTTATTACAATGTGTACTAGCCTGGCGTCGGGCGTGAAGTAACGTAAACAAGCGCTGGCGTGCAAAAGGTAAAGAATCGTTTAATGTGATGTGACGGTTGAGACCAATAGGAATCTAACAGTGTATATTCCTAAGTACTCTTTCAATCTGAGAAGGGAATAAAGATATTACGATCATATCGTGATAGAGCCACGCTACCGGCTAAATGAAATGCTAGTAGCATGAATGGGCCGGCTCGTCCGGGGAAGTACCCCACACTCATAGAAAATCGACGTTTGAGTAGAAGCTTTACCGCTTCTATGCTTTGTTCGGTGAGTCAGAGAGCCGGAGCCCCATCTTTCCCCCTCCCACCCCATTTCCTTTAAAGGCCGACAACGCACCTGTCACACCCTGGTGTTGCAGTTGTCCATGGGCAGCGGTGATCACTTACCATCAGGTGACCCGCTTGTTCTTTTGCCGTCCTATGACATAAAAAAAGATATACAATATATCACTCGTATGAATGGGGGAAAAGCAAGTAGCAGGAGACGGGCGCGCGTACCAGATGCCATACCTGCAACTACCGGACAGGCAGTTGAGGATGACACCCCTGACCAGTCACTATACACACCTGTAACAGCCGTAGCGAGGCCGAAGTGTTGTGATGCACTAACGCAGACGCCGTCAATGCACACGAGAACAAGTTGACTCCGCACAGCATCTGCAGCGACGTGCAGTTGTACCGCGTGAACAACGCGCTCTGCCACGAGGACGTGAAGCTGTCGCACATTATGTACAGAGTGAGGAGGCTTAGGCCCGACATCGTTGTAGCTGTTGATACTGAAACAAACAAAATATCTCTTATTAAATTAAGAAAGATATAACGAAATATTTCCACACGGGCAGGATTTGAACCAGCGACCTTCTTTTTTATGTTATTGGACGGCAAACGAGCAAGCGAGTCACCCCATGGGGTAAACAATTAACGCTGCCCATGGACAAATGCAACGCCAGGGTGTGACAGAACCGGCCTTTCAAGGAGTTGGGGGAGGATCTGGGGGGAAATGGGGGGGGGGGGGGGGGATAGCCCTCCGACTCTCACTCACCGAACGACGCATAGAAGTGGAAAGCTTCTACTCTAGTTAATAGCTATTAGACATTACAAGTAGTATAGACTTAAATATTACTCTACTCGTATGGAACGCCATACTTGTGGTATGTGTTAAGGATCCCCTGGAGGCGAAAACCTCCATACAAACGGCGAAAACAATTATTAGTTTACAAATATAAGCCTCTAAAAATTGGTATTTTAGCACCGTTTTTAACCCAACTTTGGAGGTAAATAAATACCATTATGAACATGAAGACTCCAATATTATTCAATAGCGTACGTAGTTTGGTTACTCGTTAGTTCTAATAACATATTTTTCCGTAACTTTATGGAATAGTTTTCTCAAAATTCCTTATATCCTAAAAGACGGAATGCGCGTTGAATAATGGCCGAATTTATGTAAAATCGTCGTGTCATCTCGCTCGCTCGCGTAGCGCCCCCGTTAGATGCAGGTGAAGCAGCAATTACCCGATAATATGTCCATCGCCAAGTTCGCGCGGCTGTCCAGTCAACTCTTAAGTCGGGAGAGGACAAAGCGTAAGGTACCTGAGTAGTCGTCGTGGCTGCCGAATATGAACAGCATCATGCCCACTGAGATCAGCACGGCAGTCACGTACTCGTACAGCTCGTACTTCTTGCGGGAGATCAGTTTGCCCATCAGCATCACGGGTATCACCTTACACGACTTTGATAACACCTGGGAAGCACAAATTTATTTTAAAACATGTACAAAAATACAAATTGCCAGAAGAAACAACTACAGCATAGTTTATAAAGGCCCCCGCACTAGGCACAGGCCTGTATCGCGGACAGCCATGTGGAGTGGATTGCTAATTATTAAGCATTAAAAAATATTATTTTTCGCCTAATAAGCAGCGATTCAATTCTACCGTATATAGTCGAGTGAATTCAGCCAGGTGCAAATAATTATTTTTACTTTAAACAGCGATTTTAGTACTATTTATTTTGTGAATATGAAAAACTAATTAAAACCTTAACTTTTTTTAGGTAAGTCATTGTTTTATGGAACACTTGGTTGCACTAAAATAAATAAATTAACAAAATAAATATATAAGGATATTTAAAAAAAAACACATATAGATAAACATCCAAGGCCCAGGTAAATTTTTGAAAGATCTCTTTCCATCTTGACCTGACTGGCATCCGAACCCGCGACCTCCGGTGTGACAGTATAACATGATGAGTACAGGCCACAGAGGTAGTCAAGGTAAAGTGCTCAACAAAGGTGACCTACCTGCGTTGGAAAGCTGACGTATTTTAACGCTTCGTACTGACACCACGCGCTGATGATGTTGGTTAGGGAACAGTAAGAAAACTTGTACAACGGCGCGGAGACTAAGGGCTGACCGGAACACAGCAACCTTGACAATGCCACCAAGAAGGCCGCCAGACGGTTGACGAACACTAGGAACTGAGAGTCGTTGAAACGGACGAGGGACCCGTCGGCCATCACGTAATTCTGTAAGAATAATAATCGTTCATATAAAAATAACGACTTTAACCAAACTACTGAACCGATTTTGGTAACTTTTAAATAAGACCAATTTGAAACCCTTTCAAAAGTAAATAATTTTTAAAATCGGTTCATAAATGAAAGAGATCTGAGGTAACATAAAAAAATATGAAGCAAATAAATGAATACCAAATTAAAAAAAAATTACCGAATTGATACCCCTCCTTTATTTTTTTTAAATTGGTTGTTTTTTTTATTTTTAATGAGGTTGATATATAGGTTCACATTTGCAAGACTTATTGATATCTTTTCAGAACTATACAGGACGGCTACCCAAAATGTATCTGTATAGAAGCTCCAACCATTCACTGCGAGGGCTGTCTTTAATTTTTAGAGGAAACACTGCGCTTGAGAGAATTGAAAAATATGTATTTGTAAAATCTATTGCTGTTGCACTGTGTGCCAAAACAACCTCCGCAGAAGGCGATAGAGACAACTGCTACTCGGACCGAAAATACCTATGAAATTTACACAAATTTAACGCTTTGTAGTCCCCTAATTTCTTCTCCAAAACTTAACCGATTTAATTTCTTTTTGCATGACAATTTCAAAAAAAGCTATGGCTGTGTTTCTATGTTTTCTTTATCTAACATAATCGCGTCGAATTTGTTTCTTTTTTTTATATTAAAACAACGGACATTCTTACTAATTTTTAAGGTTTTTGAAGGTTCATATCTTTTTAAATAATTTTATTATGAAAAAAATTTATATTTTAGGGACATGATAATATATCGATAGATTTTTTTTGTAAAAAAATCATTGCTCCTGGTACTATCCGGCGAGGAATCAGGGGACTACGCTTGTATGGAAATAAAGTCCTACGATATCTTCTTAATATCACTTAATAAAATATTTACAACGATTTTCATTGTGTTCCATGGGAGGATATTGCGAGACTCACCATGCTTAGCGGGTGGGTTGGCGAGCGCAGTATTTTGCTTCTTGTGATTTCGATGCTGCTGCCCATCAGAAGCATTTTTAAGCAAGTGAAGGATGAGAATTTGTTGAATTTGGAAAGTGTTATAGCTATTCGTGTATATTCAGCGTTCAACTTCCACCATCATATTTTCGTGAAGCAGGCTTCAACTACTAGATAATCGCCAGACCAGTGAAACAGAAAGCGAATGGTAGCCCTAAACTATTTATAAGAGGGCTGACGTCATTCTTGGGAGCTTCCGGGAGGTAAATGTTTCCAGCGTTAAGCCAAAAGGTATCCTTATAGATTCAAAACTGCCAACCTGCGTCATAATCTTCTCCTGCAACAGTCCCCACACTAAATAAGCACCCATCAGACCAGTGAAACAAAATGCTAGCTCCAACCCTTCTCTGCGAGGGCTGTCGTCGATTTTGGGGGGCTTCACTGAGTCGGGTATTTTCTCCCCGGGGTCGCCGAAACAGGCAAATAACGTTCTGTATAGACAACTGGTGCTATTACCTGTAAAGAAAAATATATCCTTGAGGCATAAATATTCTAGATCTTTCGTTATATGAATTGCTGAGATAAGCTCTAATCCCTTAGAAGGGTTCGGAGTTCGATCTCGGCAATGTCACGTTTAACCACGGCTAAAAAGCAAGTAGGTATGTCAAAAACAATAAAAAATATATATAAACTTGAACATATAAAAAAACAAAGTCACCGAGCGGGATTCGAACCCGAAACACTCGTTTCTTGCCGTCCGCGTCTTAACCCGCTGGACCAGACGGACAGTGGCTGGCAGGACGAAATTAGCGACCATAGGTATTCTGCGTGGAAAGAAAAACGCATGAAAACTCGAAAACACGCGTTTTCCCAAACATAAGACTAATCTAGATCGATTGTTTACCCCCGATAATGCCCATATACCAAATTTCTGCGAAATTGTTAGAGCCGTTTCCGAGATCATAGAAATAAATTTATATATATATATATGTATACAAGAATTGCTCGTTTAAAGGTATAAGATTTTATTCTATGTTTTAGTATATGTTGTTATAGACTATGCTATACTTATACTATGCTAGTGAAAGGGTCCCATTTTTACCCTTTGTGTACGGAACCCTAAAAAAGACTAGTGGCACGGGACGCCGCGTCTTCTTTCGTTGTCGCCATCCTTCAAAAGTGTCACAAGTTCTCTCGTCTAACAATAGAGGATGGGACACATAAGAGAAGAAAGAAGCACATATCTAACAACAACTACCCGTTTCATCGAGGTTTATCGAGGCGTTTACGCCAATTCTTCGCGCACATTAAGCGTAATTAGTTGATCGTGAACTCATAACGCAGTCACAAGGCCATTAAGATTGCTAATCGCGTCGCTTGTTTTTAAAAAGCATAAAACTACACATTGGACTATTGTGTTACTGTCGACAAATCTATTTCGCTTAACAAGACATGTCTTACAGCCGGTGTGTTCTGCTGATCCCGTAAAATATTGAATAAAGGATGGACAGTGCGGCGGCTATGAAAAGCAACTTTTGACAATTATTTTTAGTTTTGAAGCTGCTTGTTGTATTATTAATATGCAAATAACGGGTTACCCACGTACGAAGTCAGCTATGACCGACATGTTTCAACCTCATCCGGAGGTCTTCAGGGCCAATGTGAACCGAGACGCGCGCAAACGAAGTCGTCCCGATTCGCTATTGTACTATATATTCTTTATCTCAAATACCGTACTTCTTTCTCTATCGAGTCGTGAAACGCCTAGGTATATAATATTGCCCGCAGCTCCGCCCGCGTTAATGTAAATTCCTCGGGAACAGTAAAATTTCCCGGAATTAAAGGTACCCTATGTCCTACCCCGGGCCTCAAACTACTTTTGAATCATTGAATCCTTGTGAAAAGAAGACAGACAGAGTTACTTTCGCATTTATAATATTGAAATAAGGATATATGGATAGTATGGATTAAAAAATTATCGACCAGCGCTTTGCTACCATGATGGCCCATTCGTTTGTCTCATTCAGATCTTGCTGGGAGCAAGAAGTTGGACTTTATGTGCACATCCAGAAGTGACCCATAGATTCTCACTGTATTGACTTCGTATGTGATAACACGTAATTCTCAAATTAATAATATGGGTTAGTATCATAATGACTAGTCTACAAATTAACCTAATCAGTAGAAAGACCTGCCGGCCTATATTCTAACTCAGTGTAAAACGTTTTGATAGTCACTTCAAAATACAGTGCGGGTGCGTGAATCATAAATTCACTATTTTTTTAAAGATGTATAAAACGTTATGTATTTTGAAGTGACTATGAAAACGTTGTACACTAAAGTCTGTTAGAAGTCTTTATATCAAATTTACAAGGTAGTAATAATGTTATTATTTGTCGTTGAGTAGTTTATGCAATACCTCAGATGTGGATGATAAGAAAGCAGTCGAAGTTGCCGATTGGCTTATAGCGAAGCGAATCAGCCTAGTGAACTACAATACGAAAATGCTTAATAAAATGCTTAATATTACAACCTTTTCACCGGACTAGATCAGTCCGGTGAAAAGGTGGAAGAAGGAGGGTTATGTTTTTCGCGCGTATGTTTCTTTTTATGTATATTAAACGGCAAACGAGCCACCTGATGGAAAGTGGTCACCATCGCTCTTGGACATCTGCAACTGATGTGTTGCCTCTTACGGCCGCGCTACACTGGTTTGGCATGGGATGGCATCGGAAGCGACGCGTCATTTCAAAATAACTTCTGATCGAGCCGTCGCGCGAGTCTAGTCATCTTATATCACTAGACATAAAGGTTATAATAGCTTGTTTTGTAGCGCGTCCCTTAAGATACCTGTAAACACGCCTTTTGGCGTGGCGTATGTATGTATGTAAGTATGTCTGTTCCATTGTCGTCTTCTATAGATTCGAATTTTTCCCCGGAGCGTCATAGGTCATGCGACGTTAGCAAAAAATCTTTATGGCGGACGTAAACTGTCAAAAAGGCAGTCGGGTTTTTATTTATTGAAATAATCCACTTGTTAGATATACCGGCAAGACGGTCACACTTCACACTCAACTTCAAACTGATTGAACTGGTACAGCCTAGCTGTCAACCAACTGTAGGCGAAAAGCGGTGGGTCTAGCCATAGCCATGTTCGAGCGTCTGTTCTTTGGTTATGTGCCGACGTTAGATTGACGCCCGGTTGATGACGAGGGGAAAGGCAATAGTGACGATCCGTTTCAGAGTTAATAACTGTGCTATGACCAAGGACATATTTCTCTGTCAGCGATGGTCAGTGCGTCCCGTTTTCAACTTCTAAGAGCCGCCTGTAAGCAAACGCGAACTTCGCACCGAATAGCTACTCGGAGTATTATTGTTTCACTTGCATGAATTGGTGGAGCTGGTGGAGCTACACGAGCTAAATCCGGAACGTTGAACAATTTCTCAGGAAAATAGTAAATTAAGTTAAGCAAGTCAAATATAATAAAATCTTCATGTACATAATTTACTTTAAAAGTTTAAAAATGGTGCTACATTAAGATAAACTATCCACATCTCGCTCTTTGATATTACGGAAAACAAGATGGCGATAGTCGATAAACGCTGCCGATGCCGCGCGTGCCATGCACGGGGGCAGGGCACTCTTAATATCAGATAGAGATTAAAACTGACCTATCTTATCAAAGTAATTTGTTTTATCCAGGTGCTTGTAAAGGATCAGTCCAGGGAGCAGCACTGTGGCATATCCGGCTAGGTTCAGCAATAGCCGGACCATCCTGCAACGGAAAGATATCATGCATTTTTGACGTTTTTAAGCACATTTTTTTTTTCAAAGGGAAATAAAACAACGACGCTCTGACACGAAAACAACATATACCACACACGCCCAAATCTTTTGGAGGCATTAAGTTGAAAAATAAAGAAACTCACATACCTACATACAAACTTAATTATGTAAGTGTAAGGTAGCAACAGCAGCTCTTTTATAATGTTCTACAAAAATGTCTTTCAATTAAAACCAGATATTTATGTTTCAAAACTATAGCTTAATAATACTAACATATTATGACAAATCTGTGATATCACATTATGTCGTGAGGTTTCTGAACCATTAGAACCATTCTTTCTCTACGTACTTAGGCAAGCAAGGTGACAGTTCACCACTTAAAATCTTGTGAACATTGAATTAGAAAAACTATGGAAGCAGCAATGCGCTCAAAAACTCCACGCAAAGTAGATCAAAGCGGGCGGGGCTTAAAAAGTATATCTTTTCGCGAACTTGTCTGCGACGCGCTTCGTGACGGAAGGACGCGTCGATAAAAGCATTTAACGACATGTTTTTTGTGAACATCGGCGGAATCTTAACGAATTAAAATAAAAATGACTTCTTGTGTAGTAAAGTGGTGCAGGAAACGCAAGGAAAGACGGAAAAGTGACACTGGAGTATCAGAAATTATCATAGCGAGCGAGGCGAGCTGCTGTCGCGAGAGATCAAAGTCAAAGTCAAAATATTTTATTCATCGTAAGATATTTTAAATATCATTTGGTGAACGTTAAATTACACATTATTATTTACAACATTAATATTGTTGACGTCAATAACTTACTTAAATCTAAGTTTACGCCGCTTCCAAGGCGGAGTGCAGAAGAAGCGGCAACAAATGTCTACCTACCTCCGCTATGTTGACACCATAGCGTTCATTACAAAAGTTGGCACCGCCCAGTGACCTTGACGCGGCCAATCGCAAACTGTCTTCGTCTATGAATGCGTAAGTTTTTCGTTGTGATTTGAGTTAAGTTTGTTTGTGTAAATGGGACTAATATTGAATCGTAAGTTGTATGAGACTTACGCTTCCGTAGTTTTTCTAATTCAATGCTTGTGAACAAACGCATACTCATGGAGAGTTAGTGTTAGGTGAGTGATAAGGTCAACAAAACTTTGCCAAATAATTAACCATATGAATAACTAGCTGTTACCGCGACTTTATTCACTTGATTCTCGGTTTTACCGCCCATCTATCCTTTCCCACATAATTCAGGCCCCCATATGACAGAGTTTCATACAAATTTTCATCGCCTATTTTTTAACAATTATTTTCAAGTGACTTTCCATTACGGCGTACAGTAACAAAGTCGAAGTCTTGACAAAAAATTAACAAAGTTTCAAACTTTCAACCCTCATTTTTCCCATTAGGGGATGAATTTTCGCAAATGTAATTTTTTTCTAGACCCAACGGTTTCAACTGTGCATTGATCAATGAATCAGTATTTCTTTTTTCATTTATAAAATATCTAAAATAGATCACCACATCAGAAGTAAATGCAACTGAATATGTGCTCAAATAAGAATATAAACTTACCAAGAAAAATCCATTTCCACCATTTTCCCTGACTGCTCGAAAGCCTCCAGCAATTGGTGGTAGACCCTCGCAAACAGCAATATTAATAGCAGGCATGATAAGATTGCTAACCTATAACAAAATAAAGTCAAAAGTGAGCCAAAGTAATCTTCAGGACTTTATCCTCAAAGAGTAAAATTGGACCGCTATTGCTATTCTGTCTTTATCTCATTAACTGTCACAGGGAATGAGATGTAGCGGGGACGTTATATCGTATATTTACAACTGTAAAATCTATTAATAATGTGCTAAAAGATATAATTAATTGGATGAACAAAAACAAGTTAGAGATAAATTTGAGTAAAACAAAATTAATTCAATTCCACCTTTAGATTTTGTCGCGGAGCCATCTACGTACGGGTGGAGACGCGCGGGAGGAAGGACCTACAATGTCATCACGGACGGCGGCGGGCAGTCTGGCGGAGCCCCCACTAGACACACATCTGAAGAACTCTACCGAAGATCGACGCGCCTTCAAGTCCCTTTGGTCTAACTAATATAAAATAAACCAGTTTTGATTCACATTCCACTCTCTCATTTCAACGTCCCATATGGGGCCTAAACAGATTTAGATATAGACTTTAATTTTTTTTAATATATATCATAGTTTCACTCGATTAATTTGCTTTTATTTAAATTTTTATGTTAAATATTGTTTTGTAATTTGACTTAACTTGCAATATTCGCACGCCTGTGTGTTGTTAGGCTGAATTCATGTTACACTAACTGATATAACATTTTTATATTATCATTTCACAATTTTTTTTTATGTTCAACTGTTCATTTATTTCATTCTATTATTGTGTAATTAGTTTAAGCTGGTAATGGGGGGGGGAGCACTGTCGAAGAGAATACTGGATGGATTTTAATGAAACTGCATAAGCTTCATGAACAAAGTCACAGGAAAAAGCTGGTAGTATACTAGCATTATTAATCACGGATGCATATCTTGACATGTCATAAAATTTGTTTCAACCTAATACCTTTTATTACTTCAATAACTGTACTGACGATTGCTTTCATGGGTTTCCTAATAATGCATAGCTATCACTAATTGATATGAAGCATGCCTGATGTAATTTAGTGATTGTGGATAATATAAGTACTTAAGTAAGGTTTATTTGATAATGTTTTAAACACAGGATTTTAAGGCTGTGTGGCGTCCAGTTGCTGGGCATATAAAAAAGCAAAAAATGTTTATAGGTTTGCCTTTTGCCAGCGGCTCACCCCTCTTTAGTGTCGATCCCTCGGGAACAGTACAATTTCATCCAAATCGGTTCAATGGTTGTAGCATGAAGAGATGACAGACAGACAGAGTTACTTTTGCATTTATAATATTAGTATGGATTTTACCTGATTGACATAAGAAAAAAATATGGTCAGATAGGGTGCTGCCCAAGCTGATATCAGTGTGTGAGGACTAATGAGTAAATTTAACGTGGAATATCTAGCTTGCTAAGTTAGAGACTAGGTCAAGGAAAACTGCCTACAAGATGGACTGACATTGTTCGTAAGGTGGCATGCACAAACACTCAAGGAGCCATACACCTGATGCAAGCCCGTACACGGTGGAAAACCATTGTGAGGGGAGCTTCTCCCGATGGTCACAACCCTAAGGCGATATGAAGAAAAAGATAAGGTTATGAAGAAGAGTAAATTTAGATATATCACACCTTTTGACAGGATATGGTTCAATGTATATATTTGTGTTATGCTAATAATCAACTATTAGCATAATCTTTTTGATTTTTCGATTGAATAATATGGAAAACACACAGATTGAAAAATCACTGGTTCAGACTTAATTAGGGTAGGGAAGAGTAAAAAGATAATGCTTTGCAAAAGTAGTTACCACCATTCTTCTTCTTTTCGAGTCGTCATGGTTATATTTGTCAGGACAATGTTTATATTGTTTTAAACCAGTAGGAGGCCATGGTGATACCCTTGTCGTTCGATACCACCATTGATGGTGTAATATTCTGCATGATATAACTTTGCAGTTGAGTTGATCCTTAAGATTATCAACTTGAAAGTAAGTTTCGTTTGTTTTTTTCTGCGTTCACCCCTTAATTTCTGAACAGATCATCATGAAACTTGGTATTAATTCTCTGGCATACGGATAAGGGCATAGGGTACCTTTCATACAAAAAACATTGTTCTGTTCCCGAGAGATCGTCGACGGCGCGGGCGAAAGCTAGTTATAAAAGCATGCAGCCAACACATTGAAATAAAAGAAAAATTATATACTCATTTTTATTTTTATAATGTTTTTGAGACCATTCATTCAGTTTGATTCGTGTGGTATGAATGCAAATAAGAACAAGAACTGATTTATAATTTTACTTCGTCAGGAACTGAACTAACATGATTTAATATTCGATTAGTGCATTTTGTTTGGTCAGCCGAAAATCACTTACCCAACTGCAATTTTTCCTCGCATTTTGTCACAAGTGCCTGCACTTAAATGCCATAAAATACTGGTCGTGGTGAGGCGTAAGTATCACCGTACTGGAAAGAGCAGTGTTTTATTACGTTTATATTACCACATTTTTTGGTAAAATTATTATCATTATCAGCCCCACAAATTACTTAGAATTGAGATGACTGACATCCTACTGGCATCAACTGACTTTGACAGTGTGTATTTACATAGATGACATTTGAATTACTGACAGTGACAGCTTTAATGTTGCCATGTTTACTACTTGTTTATTACTAAACAAAATATATTCACTTTTCTACTATTAAGCTCATCATCATTTCGAGTAGATGTCACGCACGGTCAATCAACCATGCACATCCTGGTGTCAGAGTTCTTCGGAAACGCCTCTCAGCCTCTGACGTGGTTCCTTTAACGACTACCAGATGGCAGCCGGGACCAACGGCTTAACGTGCCTTCCGTAGCACGTTATCATCTTTATTATCAGACAATAAGGTGATTCAAGTCTGCAATGTCCTAACCAAACTGGAAGCAATTAAACAAAGTATGATTCCCGTGGGAATCGAACCCACGACCCCCCGGTCTAAGGGCAAACGCCTTAACCACTGGACCACGGAGGCAGTCACTATTAAGATGCCGAGGGTGAATAGGCATAAATTGAGTTCGCGTATACTACGTACCACCTCATCGTGGCTTCCCATCAGGTAAGATAGGGGTTAAACGCATTCAAATCGGCAATAAAACAATAGTCTATCTTTCTTTGTATGTAACCTAAAGATATAAAAAGAAGTTGGCTTTCTTTTGCAGTGTTTTTGTTTGGTTCCTTCTAGGTTCCTTACTTGATTTACTTACAAAGAGTTTGAATAATAATTAAAAGTAGTAACGTCACTGTGATTATACATTTATTTTAGATTTATACATGTAACACTATGTAACATGACATACCTATTTTAATTTGACTTTTAAGTAAATTGTGTCATATTTTTTATAGAGTCCATTGTAATTTTAAAATACTTAGTAAAAAGATCTTTTATTTTCGGCGCATTAATAGATACATATTTGAAGCCTTTATTCATTTGCTGCTCATATCGTAGAGTAGACAAGTAGGTATCACCTTCCACATGGAAATTTTACTACAAGATAACGGTAATGATGTGGTTTGAAGCTGGAATGTTTTTTATTGAATTCATAGCAGCTTTGTGTGCTGTTGCCCTTTGTGGACCTTGTTTGCTCGCATGTGCCCGAAGATTAATACTAGGCGACGAAATACTGCAAAGAAACGGCCATGTAGTGCATGAAGCTGAAGTTCTAGGTTGTGATGAACCAGCATGTCCGTATTATAAAAAAAATGCCCGCTTTTTGATGGTCCCAGCGACAAGAAGACGAAGCTATACTTCACCTTCAAGACACCCTTCTTGAATTTTAAATATTTACTCATCTAATTTGTATTTTCTAATCACGTTACTAGTTTATTAAATAACTACCTTTTTATTTACCTAATTGTACTGATTACCCTCCCATTTGGCTAGTTTCCTAAAAAAATATAATTAGTCCGTCAGTTAGATATTCAAAAAATATAAGACACGTATTTTTTCTTTTGTCGATTAAACAAAAAATGATAAAGATATAGCCCTTTGAAGTTCCGTGTGACGTCATAGTTTAATACGATTTTTAGCAAACTTTGACGTCACGAGCCCCCTCTCCTGAACTTTGACACGATTATATATTGCTTATTTGACAAAAGAAAAAATACGTGTCCAATATTTTTAGATTATCTAACTGACGGACTAATTGTTATGTTATTATTACGACCCAGGAAACTAGCCTGGTGACTTGTTCCTAGCTGCTGCTCATACACACTTGCACCTCAGCCATACGCACGGCTTTGTTCATTCATTTCATCATTACATTGTTCAAAATGAATTTGCTTTCGCTGTCTGTTCGCTTAGTTCTTATTTTGCAAATTTCATCTACACACATCTTTTTTAATTTTAGTCGAGAACTTTTATACCTATTTCATCCTAATTGGTTCAATGGTTGAAGCGTGAAAAGAAGACAGACAGAGTTACTTTCGCATTTATAATATTAGTATGGATAGGTATAATGCTGTCGTATATCGACGATGAATTTACTTTGGATTTTAATTTTCCTATGTCACTTATTATTGTTTATATTATATTTTATTTACCTATATGCTATATATTTGCAGGGCATGAGGCCTTCAGTTCCAATGACGATAACTTTTTTTTAATAAACCGATTTTGATGAAACAAACTTTAAATGTTTTGCTGAGTTAAAACAAAACAATTGGTGAAAGTTTAAAGTAAATCGGTTCAGTATTTTCGGAGATAATCGTGATCATACATACAGACAGACAAAAAATAAAAAATAAAATTTTTGCTTTCTATTAAAGTGTCCCTCTATCCATGTCAGTCAAAAATTCTAAATGTACAGACAAAATATTTTTACTGTTTTATTATATGTATAATATAGAATATAGATAATGCAACATTAGAACAAAAATGAAAACAAACGAAGGAAAAAAAATGCATATTCTACTAATATAGTAGGTATATAACGAATCTTAAGTTACAAACTTTCGCCTGCGGCTCCGCTTGCATAAATGTCTGTATGATAATAGTACCCTGTCTTTCTCCGGGCCAAAAACCTCCACACCAAATCATCTAAATCGGTTCAACGTAAGAGTCGTGGCGTAAAGATGTGACAGACATTTCAATTAACAGAAATACATCAGTAATAGAATACTTTTACTTATTCGTAGAATAGAATAAAATAATAATTGACAGACAGCGTTACTTTCACATTTTTGCTAATTCTACTTTTCGGACCCAAGGTTACTATGGATTGCTTATTTCCCAAAGGTGCACGGCAAGTAACCGTGCAAATAAGAAATTTTAATTATTTCAGTTCTGTTGTGGTGTAGTAGTACAAAAAAAGTGGAGAATGTACAAATTGCTTTTCAAAAGTAGCTGTCTGATTGTTACTCAAAGAAGAACATGAGTTTTCATCCTATCATACCTCAAGTTCAAACTACATGCATCAGGTTTTTTCCGTCTGGGGGCGTGGGGCCTTAACATATGAAGCCGACTACATGATGTTTTTTCCGTCCGGAAAAAATCTGATCTGCATACATTATGAATAGGATACCAAACGGAAAAAATCTGGATACTTGAAAGCTCGTTAGCTTATATTTTTATTACAAAAATAGTGCAACATTCTGTGTATAGATATTTAATTTGTAAATATTGAAGCACTTATTTTGTACACTGTTTTATACATAATAATAAACACTTTTTCATTGTTCTAATATAATGCGATAAAGGCAATCAAATATTCAATCTAAGGGACGGTAATCTATATCTTCATTGTCGACACTTATTTTCGGATCACGTTTGTATTTCGGGTTTGAGGCCTTGCTTGACCATTCAAAACGGGGACACAGAACCATGTAGCTGTTGGAGTGATTTGAACGATCTTTTGAGAGAACATCTCCGCAGTAACCCGGTGCACTATTTATTTTTCCCTGCAAATTAAAACAGTTCCCATTGAGATAAAGTTATTATACAGATAGAAATATATAGGCGTTTCTTCTCTGCAGTGGTCAGTTCCGAAACGCTAATAGTCTGTAGCTTTTGAACCATAATCAATCATCAATAAACTAATAATAAATCTATAAAAGTTGATCATGGAGTAAGTTACTTTGTTTTCGGAGATATCCTGTTTATAGGGTCTATACCTACGAATAAGTGACGTATTACTTATTCGTAGGTCTATACATCTGTCGCAACCTACTGGAGGGACAAAATTTAATATATATTTAGATGTTTTGAGCCACCGACACTATAAGAAGAAAAAGGGTCTATACATGATACTCAAACTAATTTGACGATTTTTTTTCCTTTATGTATGTATTTTAACTTAAATATTACTCATAAACGGATAAACTGAATTTTATGAAACTTGGTAGATAAAAATTTTGATGTATAGGTAAACCGGAAGTGATGGTTTTTATTTATGTAATCGAAAGTACCTTAAATTTAAAGATTTATTCAGAAAATAGGCCTTTTCAGGCACTTTTTCACGTCAATTCACATTTTAAATAATACATATTAAATTATATTTAAATTATTAATTATTGTTCAAAAGCTACAAACTACTAGCGTTTCGGAACCGACCACTGCAGAGAAGAAGACGCCGAAAGAAACTCTTTTCAACAGTATTGGTCGCCTACTTGCGTGAAGGGCTTTGTATGATATTTAATATTTTTCTATTCTTTTTTTGTTCTGATGTCATGTTATATACAATTTTAATTTACATATTTTTGTGGAACACGTTATGTTAGCGATCGAGCGTGCAACAACAACAGAAATGTAAATACAACCAGTTTTTTTTATCCACTATTCAATTCTTTATGAATTTTTGAAAAACTACCATAAGCTAAACTGAACCTCTCGACTACGAACTACTAGCGACATTTCAGAAAACCCTGAATATGGCAAATAGTAAAAGTAGGTATTCAAAAGTAAAATAAAAAATATTTTTACATCACTAGAAGCTAAGTATCACAAAAAAAACAGTCTATGTCCACTTCCAAATTTCGGGGAAAAATATTCCCCAACCTGGCAACTCATAAGACTTGGCAGTCAACGTCATCACTTTTTGACAGATTGACAATGACATTGACATTGTCATGTGATGAAGCATGAGAATATTTCTTATAAATCCTACGTTTGGATTCTTTTTCAAAAATTCATAAAAAAATAAATATTCGATAAAAAAATCTGTTTTAGGCGTAAAGCACATTGATCTGGCGTCGGGCACGGACATAGCTTAGATCGGGCAAGGACATGGCTCTGATCGGGCGCAGGCATGGCACGTTTCTATTACAATAATCATGGCGAGTATGATCATAAATGACTGGATGTTTCTCTATTAATTCACAGAATGCTATGTTAAACTCGATGTCATCACGCATTTTTATTTTCTATAATCGCTTCTCTAGAAGACATATGCCATACGTGCGCGCTGACTGCGAACTGACGCCATACTGAGGGCCAACTGGCGCGGGCGCCGAAGTGGCGCGCTTTAGCGCGTCCGATGATGCCCGTTGAAGTGTGTTCAAATTGCGACTTTATTTCCAAACATTTAGTACGGTATTTAAATAGAAAAGTAAATGCCTTTGCCATGTCCGTTCCAGACGCCAGACCAATGTGCTTTGCGCCTTAGGTGTGGTACTCACGGGATACACGGGAGCACGAATGCATTTTCGCTTGATGAGAAACAGAATGACGGTGACCACCGCAACGATTACTTGAAGATATCCTATCATCGTTGCGGAGAAGTTCATCTTGGATAGTTTAACATAATTTAAATACTTTTGCTTTGTTTTTTATTCAGAATACAGTGTATTCTGATAATTCCACTGTAAAATTTTACAACTTTAGTAATTTGGCATTTCTATCTGTAAGTGTGACAGCGATTTCGTTTTTATTAAATTGACTTTTTGAGTTTGGCACTATTTATTTTTGAGGCTTTAAATATATTAACCGATTGGCCCAAAAGAAGGGTTAGGTAAGTATGTTATTGATAAAGAAACTTATTTACCACTAGCTGTTGCCCGCGGCTCCGCCCGCGTTAATGTCGTTCCCTTGGGAACAGTAGAAATGATAAAAATTCCATACAAACCCCTCCCGCTCTGCTTTTTCCCCTTAAGGGGGAATAATACATTTCACCTGCATAGATCTTTAGCCCTTAAGGCTCTCCTTAAGGGCTAAAGATTTTGCCCATTTCACCAACACAGATCTTTTAAATTATAATGTAAACATATATACTTATTTTTATACTTCTATGTCCAGAAATGAGAAAATTTCCATACAATCCCCCCCCCCCCCCCTTTATCCCTTAAGGGGGGAATTTTGTACATTTCACCTACACAGATCTTTTTTAATTGTAATCTAGAACGTATGTACTTATTTTAATACTTCTAAGTCTAGAAATGGAAAAAATCCATACAAACTTTACCCCCTATTTACCCCTTCAAGGGAGAATGTTGTCTGGTTCACCTAAACAGATCTTTTTAATTTTAATTGAGAACTTGTGTACCTACTTTTAAAACTTCTAAGTCAGGTTTGCCTTTGGCCCGCGGCTCCGCCCGCGTAAGTGTCAATTTCTCAGGAACAGTAGAATTACCCGGAATACATTAGTTCATGACTTTTAGTTAAACACCTTAATATTGAATTTCAATTGAATAACTTCAAAAACGGAATGCTTCTTACTAACTTTACATCCCCGTTATAATTAAGGGATGATTTTTGAGAAAAATATTTTACTCGTGTTTCATGCCTTTCAGTAAAGAACCTTCATGCTGAATTTCATTCGACTAACTTCAAAAATAGTTAAGTTTCAAACTTTCTTTGCACCCCTATTTTACCTCCTTAAGGGATAATTTTTGAGTAAAATATTTTACTCGTGTTTCATACCTTTCAGTAAAGAACCTTCATGCTGAATTTAATTCGAATAACTTCAAAAACGACAAAGTTTCATACTAACTTTGCAACCCGTTTTACCCCCTTAGGAGATGAATTTCCAACAATCATTTTCTTAGTGCTCCCCTACGTTATAAAAGGAACCCCTGTGCAAAATTTCGAGTTCCTAACCCTCATAGTTTAGGCCCTACGTTGATATGTCAGTCAGTCAGCTTTTTTTTTAGTATGGATTACTATGGATAGTATGGATAGGTATAATGCTGTCGTATAATGATGATGAATTGACTTTAGATTTTAATTTTCTTATGTCACTTATTTATGTTATTTTATTTTATTTTTGCTATATGTTTGCAGGCAAACTCATGCCTTGAGTTCATTTAAATGACGATAACTTTTTTTTTAATGAACCGATTTTGATGAAACAAACTTTAAATGTTTAGCTGAGTTAAAACAAAGCAATTGGTGAAAGTTTGAAGTAAATCGGTTCAGTATTTTCGGAGATAATCGTGATCATACATACAGACAGACAGACAAGAAATTCGAAAAAATTTTTTTTGCTTTCTATTATTCTTTTTAAGTGTCCCTCTTCTAAAAGTGTCTCCTACTAAATGTACAGACAAAATATTTTTACTGTTTTATTATATGTATAGATAGATAAAATAGAGTACAATAGTTCATAAAATATAATAGGATTATGTGTTCTAGTGGGGTGTTAGTACCTATCAATCATCAATGCTTAATAATCATCAATCATCAATACTAATAATAAATCTGTAAGGATGGATCATGGAATAAGTTACTTTGTTTTCAGAGATATCGTGTTTATAAGCTCTATACATGATACTGAAACTAAATTGTCGATTTTTAGATTTTTTTTCTGTAATTATTATATATATTCGAAGTATATGAAACTTATAAGACGTGGCCCCCATACAAATGTACGTGAACGGAGTCGCGAGCACAGCTAGTACAGTCAGCCACCGAGATACCTGACCCCGCCCTCTATCTATATCTTGAATTTTCTCTTAAACTAATAATAGTATTAACATACATGTATATTCAAAAAGATTTAATAAAAATCTTATAGAATAGGTACCTATATATTTTCATTTTAATATTATTTTTAATTTAAGAGAAAATTTCGTTTAAGATTTTAGTTTAAGAGATAAAGAGCGGCGTCAGTTATATTGGTGGCTGACTGTATACAATAAAACCTGCTACTTACTTGTAACAATATGTACTCGTACTCAACGTTCGACCCACCGGACTTTAAGTAGTCCATTGAAAGTGGGTGGTCTCGTTCCACGTTATCTTGATAAGGATGCCTCATACCCCCCACCGATTAGTTAACTAAATGAATGTTCCTACGACAGTTACCGAGTACATATTTTTATTTTCACTTCCAAAGGTTTAGAGAAAAGGAAAATGAAATGGAAAAATATTTATTCAGTATCTTTGTTTACATTTACATGAATGGGTCTCCTTTTACACATTACTATTCACATTTCAATGTTGGAATCAAAATCCCTAATAGAATATAACATCTTCAAGAAAAAAAGGGTATATATGAAAAAAACTTAAGACTTTCCATAAAAATTTGTCCAGCTGATCCGTGAATTTGTATGGGAGGCTCAATTTTTATTTATAATTTTTACCTTTTTTTTCCTATTGTATAATATTCTTTTAGGGATTCCGATTTTAACACCAAAACACTGCCAAGTAATTAAACATCACCTTAGGTATAATATTTTTTTTTACTAAATGTTGGCTTAGGCATTTGTCTCCCATCTCACCTGATGGTAAGTGACGATGAAGAATAATAAGGTATGTCGAATATTCACTTAATATGTCCTTCTGAACATAGAGACAAAGAAATAATAATAAACATTAGTCCTAAACTGACCAATACGTATTAATATGTTGTAGCAATTTTTATCTAGGACTTTTAGAGCCCAACATATAGTGCGTGGTTCAGCTTACTGATGAGGATTTCCCGAAGGACTATTAGGAAGGATTAAATTTTTGTAAAAAATAACGCAATTATTTAATTACCATTGAAAACTACCGATAACGAATATTTGCTATTACAAGTAGGTACCTAGTCTCGATACGAGTCAATGTGTGGTTTTGTGGTAAATCCATATTTAGGTACCTAATCAATACTAGGACTTCATTTACTCACGAGCTACTGGCCGACATGTTTTGACCTCCACCTGGGTTTGCCACCGACTCGAAAAGCATTCTTACGAGGATTAACCGTGAAAATATCCCACTAGTGCGATGTTAAGCGAAAGCATTGCAGGGCTAATCTTGTGGGGAATATTTATTCCTAGATATGTCAGATGAAACTTTTTATTGAAATTCCGAGAGCATTGTTTTGCATGTTTTTATTGCAGCGTCCCGTCACGGTTATTAATTTGGTTGTAACTTTAATAAGTTGTTTTATTTAAAGTAAGAAACAATTAAGGTTATGCAGAGAGACGCAATATTTTTTTAAATCTATGAGGTTATGTAATTGAAGAAGCAAAAAAGGATTGAGTATTGTTTTTTTTTTTTGGAAGTACTATGTAGTTAGCTCCAGTGAGCTTTCGCTACTTCACCAGGCGTTTATTGAGTATTGGATTAAGCGACGAACTTTATATACTTCGTTAAATAATTATAAATTTCTCCAATCTGTCTATTTCAACATTTTTAGCGGCGTGTGAATGTCAGAAGAAAATGAGCATTACGATGTTGTGTTAAAAGTGAGTTTGCCATTAAAAAATCGCTCGCTTCTGCGCTTTTTTTTACTACCTACTTCACCGGGCGTTTGAGGCGAGGGCAGAGTGCCCTCAATCTTTTAGGCACATCACCAAAGGGCTCCCAGGAGGAACGGACCTCGGCTTTGGGCGTTGCCTGTTTGCGCAGGGCTTGGAGAGACAGCAAACTCTCATATTGCCTGATGGGCCGCGTGTACGTGCATGCAAGCCTGAAGGGCCAATCTGAGAGTCAATGGCAAAAGCCTTTGGAGAGCAGCAACTCTCAACTTTTGCCTTATGGGCCTAAAGCTACGTTGCCAGAAGGACCTATCCTGGGTGCAAGTCACCCAGGACTGCCGGGCGGTCACCAGTAATCGGAGCTAATCCTACTCTACGCACTCTGTTCCGGAGGCGAGTGCGAGGGGTTTGGATAGTGAGATTCCTCTGGCTATTCAGAGCCGAAGAGGGGTCAGGGCGGGATTCTGCGCTGGTGTGAATTGACCCTTACCAGTAGATTCGAGGAAAATCCAATGTGATTTATTCGTAACTATTAAAATTTCTAAGACCTTTAGATATCTCAATTCGTGGCCTCACACAGCAAGGAACCTATAAAAACAAATGACACATCATGTCTGATTTCGAATAATCATATGCAAAATACAGTATCGATTGTGAGCAGTGGCGTAACTAGGGCGGTGCTAGCAGTGTTTAGGCACAGGGCGCAAACTCTGAAGGGGTATGAAATGGACTGACATGCGGTCTATTTATGACTTTGTGAACAACGTTTTGATAGTCACTTCAAAACACATTGCGGGTTTCGTATGATTGACTATTTTTATTTAAATATATTAAACATAATGTATTTTGAAGTGACTATCAAAACGTTGTACACTATGTTAGCAAGTAGACCGGTGGGACCACAAACAATACCTAATTATAGTGTAATATGGGTCGAGAGCAGTCACGTCATAATTTTAGCAATTGACTAGTTATCTACAATATTAAAAAATATTAAGCAACGCCCCGACACGAAAATCCTTCTATCTTGTGAACGGATTACTTACCTTACATGGCATGTTTTATCAAAATTTGTCCATCACATTACATTTTAACATGACATGTAATTGGACTCTAATCAGGATTAATTTTCATGATATAATTAGATGTTTCATATTTCCATGAAACAGTGAAATGTTCGATACTTACGACTTAATTTAATTCTACTATGCTACCAGTTATGGAGAATAAATGAACTTTACTTTAAGAACCATCGTAGTAAACCTGATGTCAAATAAAAGAAAACCGCATGGGTTTCCCAGGTCCGTGGCAGCGTAGCTCTTAAAGCTACGCTGCCACGGACAGGCACGTCAACGTACAATTAACACCTCTCTTTTTACGTTGGGGGTTAAAAATTTTGGCACTTTACATTTTATTGAAAAGAAAACTATATTATGATGCCTGTATTTGAACGCGTGATTGCAAAAACGAACGATTTTTCCATATTAAAATAATTCGTTTACGAGCACTCACAAGTCCAAAAACAACAGTTGATAAAAGAATAAAATCATTGTTAAATTTATCATTGTTATATTTATATTTAATATAAAATAAAAATCATATAAACCAAACATAACTAAAAATTAAAACTATAAAAAATACTCGCATCTCGGAAATCACTGCCCTGCGACAGTGTGCCCAAAAAGCTGGCAGCATTGCCACGTTGTATTGCAATGCTTATTCTTTGTGCAAAGAAATTGCCAACTTTTTCATTAGACATTTAGTGATCTGAGGGCCCCTACGGCCCCTACGGCGGTAATGTTAAACCTTATTTACTTAGTAAAGTACCTAGTAAATAAGTTTTATATTTCGTAAATACTGAACATTTAGTAACTCGCACGGGGCGCATAAAACACTAGTTACGGCACTGATTGTGAGGCGCCATCAATCGGCAAAGGCAAGCAATGGCGAGTCCGCATCTTCTCATCGCCATTGTTTGCAACTTAAATGGCGATCAGCATGCTACCCGCGATTTTGAGCTGAGCTGACAGTAGGCTATTGTGCAGGTGTGTAGCTATACATACGAATGGATAATAGTTGTTGTTTTTCGTGTGTGCAAGTGGCCAACACGAGTGTCTAATATATAAATAGCCGGAAGACATCTGACATAGCTTAACGCCATCAATGATGAGATGACAGCCAACGGCTTAACGTGCCTTCCGAAGCACGGAGGACCCTGAGATATTTTTATGCCACTTTGGTCACCCATCCAAGTAGGGACCGCGCCTGGGGTTGCTTAACATGTATAAGTACTAATAATACACACGCCCACTGCGCCATCGGACTACTCAATGGATAACTCGATAGGTATAATAGATATATCTCTCTATCTTAAGCCTGTAGAGCGAGAAATTTCAGATGCTGCCAGGATGCATACAAGATAAACGAGCCTTGCAAATCGCAACTTTTCAGGTAAGTGCTGCTACGCTTGCAAAAAATTTCTAAACTAATAATTATCTGGACAGGCTATTTGAAATTTAATATCACTTTACCGGGTATGACGAGGACTCAAATGTTTGGTACCATCGCTCGGCAAAGGACTGATCAAGTGCGCGCAAGGGATAGCGCTTGGCGGTTTAGCCCGTGAATGATGAGATAGGAGATAGTCTCGAGTCGCTCAAAGAAAAAAACGTAAGCGCCAAATTCGTTATTTCTATTTTATATAAAATCAGACCGGTTAATTGTATTTTCATATTTACATTTTGATGAATTACTAATAACCTATCTTTTAGTCTAAAAATCATTATTTCATTCGTCGCATTTGAGCTACAATAACAAAAACTCTGCAAACGAAGACCATTTTTCAAAAAATATTTCTATCGAGAAAATTTTATCAAAACGTGTTTTCATCTTCAATACTTAGATTTGAAACTCCTAATTTAAGTATTTCGCGAGATAAATAATGTTCAGAACGACCTTATTTACAGTGGTATCGCCTTGCAGATTTTACAATACAACTTCTATTGTGTCCCGTTTAGTGTCCATCAAAGTGTTAATTAAATTAAATATAATAATAAATAAATATATACGGACAAATCACACAGATTGAGCTAGCCCCAAAGTAAGTTCAAGACTTGTGTTATGGGATACTAACTCAACGATACTATATTTTTCAACAAATACATATATAGATACACATCCAAGACCCAGGCCAATCTGAAAAAGATCATTTTCCATCTTGACCTGGCCGGGGATCGAACCCGGGCACTCTCGTGTCGCAGGCTGGCGTGTTGACCGAGCACCCAGATCATGCTCGCTTTATTTTATTGTCTTGCGCTCAAGAGAAACATCACCGATTGCCAACGTTCTAGTAGCTAGCGAGCTAGTAGAATGTTTGCAATCTAGTGACCTTTTTAGGGTTCCGTACCCAAAGGGTAAACACGGGACCATATCAATATCGCTCCGCTGTCCGTCTGTCACCAGGCTGTATCTCATAAATCGTGATAATAAGACAGATGAAATTTTCACAGATGATGTATTTTTGTTGCCGCTATAACAACAAATACTAATAAATAGAAAAAAATAAATATTTAAGACACCCATGCAACAAACGTGATTTTATTGCTTGTTTGTGCTCGATATTGATAACGGCAACAGGTAAACGCTTTAAATATTCACAGAATATTTAGTTATATATTTACTTAATATCACATACAAATTAATATCAAAGGGGGGCTCCCACACAGCAAACATGATTTTTGCCGTTTTTATAGGTAACGGTACGGAACCCTTCGTGCGCGAGACCGACTTGCACTTGGCCGGTTTTTTAACATTTCTGCGGGCAGACGACCATACGAAACACCTGCTGTGACAGTCTGTAATATTATAACGATCGTTACGATAACGATTTAACAGGATAAACGCCGTATTAAAAACTATCGCATCGCTTCTCTTTCACGCTTTACACATCTATACTAATATTATAAAGCTGAAGAGTTTGTTTGTTTGTTTGAACGCGCTAATCTCAGGAACTACTGGTTCAAATTGGAAAATTCTTTTTGTGTTGGATAGTCCATTTATTGAGGAAGGCTTTAGGCTATAAAACATCACGCAACGACCAATAGGAGCGAAGCATCAATAAAAAATGTTTTGAAATCGGGGAAAAATTATTCATCTATACTAATAAATCATAATAACAGAAATTGCTGCGGACGAAGTCGCGGGCAACAGTTAGTACTGTGATAAGGTGGTATATGTCGTTGGGCATTAGGCAGAAAAAGAAATCAAAATATTGATGGGTTGCTAGCCATGTCGCCTATTAACATGATTCCTCAGATTTGTGCCCATTCTCTAGATCAGCTTTTACGATCTGCGCGGGAAGAGAAGCAGCTAGTACGATACATTTTACGTTTTTTCTTTACTCCCAGACCAGCATGGAAGAAGATTAGAATCCTTAGTTGAAAATACAGTAATTTCCAGCATAACAACACAACTAAGAACCTGACATCATACGAGCACAAACATAACTAATAAGTTTATTAATTTCCCTATGTACGAGTAGATAGTTGTTTGCTATTATTAATTGAATGTTTATGTTAAAAAAATTATCCTGTCGTTACTTACCAAATATAGAAGTAAAACAATATGATGGTTTTAAATGGGGTGATTCAGCCCATCGATATGAACAACTTTTCCTATGGGGCTGGGAACTCAAAAAAAATAGGCAGTTCCATCAAAAAAAAAAATCGGCCACCCGGTCAATTTGTATGGGAACGTCAAAAAAAAAATTGAGTGAGAAAAGTTGTATAAATCAACGGGCTGAATCATTCCTTCAAGGGTCCAGAACGATCAAATTTTCACCGTGTATGAAGTAAGCAAAAAGCGTTATTGATATTTTGCGATGCCGTCGTTCATCATGAGCAGACGTTTTGCGTTTTACTCGTTTTCCTACTGATTAAAGCGTAGCGATTATGTACTCTTTGCTACTGACCCAAACTTTATAAGGCGGTCGTTAACTGTCAAAAAGGAATCCGGATATTTATATTTTTAAATTTGGAATTAATCCAATTGTTGCAAAAAAAAGTCATAGTTTTAGTTGACATCAAAACCAGCCAGTGTTCCATAGACAAAAAACTGTAGGTCCCTAAACTTGCTGAGTGTTGGTTTAATTTTTATTTTTCTACATTTCCATACATAGTCGCCGGTAGTCGTTTTTAAGAAATATTTATTATATTCTTAATAATGAATATCTATCTATCTATAATTTTAGAACTGTGTAATAATGAATACATAATTATTTATTTATATTTTATAAGGTTTCATTTGAGCAATAAAGAACAAGTTATTCTGAATGATTATTTCGGTAATTAGTATTTGTTTATAAAAAAAATCGACTCGTGTCAGTACATTTGGCTCATATGAACCTCGTCTATCAGCCACGTGCCTTGTATGGTGCTACACCATATCCGTAAAGGAAGACAACTGAATAAGCACCCAGAAAGGCAAGCCCATTGTTTTTATGTTAACGTACCCTAAAGTGTGTAGTCGCGCCAAAATTGTTGTTCAAAAATATCATTCCGTTAAATAAACTACTGTCATCTAATAAAACTGATAAGAAAAAAATGTAAAAATATTATAGAGAAGAAATTTGATTAGTGAAAAAATCGAATGCTACGAAAAATGTAAGCTGCTACGATTGCTACAAACGAAGATCTTCACGACAGAATTGCTACGAAGTTTGCTACGAAATCTAATATCTTGTAGCAATACAAAAGAATTAAACTTGTCTTGGCCATCGGATCATAGATAGCTTTAATCTTAATGCATGCATTGTTTATTTAATTACCTCATGTTCTCATACACTTAAATCAACAGCATAATTTTACTACATAATCTTTTTATGACAACACTACTTAAACTACAGATAAAGATGTTTAAACTTCTTTTTATTCATAGGATATAAATTGATTTAAGTACTGATATTATTTACTTCTGATTTTATGTCTCCATCTCCACATTACAACATAAACAAAAGGCTGGCTTGTTACCCACTAGTATAGTGTTTGAAATTGTTACTATCATTTACATTATCTATCGTATTCATCAGAAACTACCCGTCATTGCGGCACCACATAACAATTAAGGTGCAAACAATAACAGCATTATTATCAATTTATCCTTAGTAAACAAGTTCATAGTGGTCGAGCTAACTGACAAAGTTGATTACTTCGTATAATGCTTCGTAGGCTGGCTAGCAAAAAAGCATAGTTGTTTAAATTTCGAAACAACGTTAAAATATTAAATTTTAATATTTTAAAGAAGTGATTGCTATCAGTTCAGAGGAAATAGGATTGGTATTATATGTATAATTACAATTACAATCACTTACAATCTCCCTGTTAACCGTGTTCCAGGTCCCTGTTTAATCAGCTGTTAAGGCTACATTAAACATAATAGGATTTGATCGCGTTTATTCTTTCAAAATGTCCCCTTACGTTTCGAAAACATTACAGTTTTTATGTTGGCAGGAATGGTCTACCTGCGAACATGACAATTGTAAACTTTTATTAAAAATAGCTTTTTTTTTTCTTTTACTAAATTTTTGTAGTAGGCATTTGCCTCCCATCTCACCTGATGGTAAGTAACGATGAAGACGAGGATGTAATATTGTATTATTACGTCATGTTTATTTATCTTCTCACCCTATGTGAACTTTCTCCACGCTAACAGCCAGTAGCACCATTATCACACGTCAAGTTCTGTGTACAAATTGTTGGATGCCATATCCTCCAGTCCAGTAGTAGTCCTGTCGGAATTCGCACGCGGGACGCTCGTGCGCGTTGCGTAGCCGTAGGTCGTAGGCGAACTTTTATACGCAAGTGAGAATACTGGATAGTGCTTGTGCAAATGTGAATTGTATGTTTTTTTAAGTTTCAGTAGGTAAGTCTTATTGCTGCTGTGATTTCTTTAAGATCTAAACGTAGTTTTTTGTTGAAATATATTTTGAAACATTTATTTTTTGATTTTATGTGTTTATTTATAGTATACTTTTTAACAACCGTACTTTTTTCATTTAAATATTTATTAAAAAAAAAATAATGTGTACCAATTACCAATCAACAGCGCATCGAAGCAATAGGTATCCTGACTGTCTAATAATAATAAATAAACGTTTTGCGTACTTCAAATTTCCAATATTCTCAAAATTGCCCATCGCGATGCCCAAAGTTCTTTAAAATTTGTAAGCACTATTGTTGTCACTAACAACAATAGTGCGTAGAATTTGTGATAAAGTTAAATAATTAAATAAATGATAGATCTTGCCAATATTACTAAATTTGATTTATTTTCTAAGTGTCTCAAACTGACAAGGAATATTCTTTTTGTTTTTATTTCCTTTTTTTTTATTTATTAGAAAAAAAAAACTTATATTAAGCCTAGTTAAATTGCGTCTTAGGTAGGTACATAGTAGACGAGGTGAGAAAATATATTTTCCTTGTGGAAAACCGGTATACTTGCAATTATCCGGTTTCTAAGCGAGATGCAATTGCAATGCACGATTGCCGAAAATACCTACAACTATAACTATTGGCAAGTATAGCTATTGCCCGCGGCTCCCTTCGCGTGAAATTCGATCGCACAGGATCCTTTTTTATAGAATGAAAGGTTTCCTGTGTCCTTCTCCAGGCCTCAAACTACCACCATACTAAATTTAATCTAAATCGGCTCAGTGGTTGAAGCATGAAGAGGTAACAGATAGGCAGACAGAGTTACTTTCGCATTTATAATAACAGTGTTTTTTGTTTACTTTTCTCTTTTTTTTTTCAGAATCTTGAAATTTAGTATGAAGCAACGTCTTATAGCACAGATAAAGGAAAAATCGCGAAAAGCATAATTTTTTAGTTACATACATCATATAACAATACATATCACACAAATCGTGCTAGCCCTACAGTAAGTTGTGAACTTGTGTCGTAGGATACTAACTCAACGATACTACATTATATAATAAACATCCAAGACCCAGGTCAATCTAAAAAATATCGTTTTCCATCATGACCTGACCGGGGATCGAACCCGGGCACCCTCATAGCGCAGGCTGGCGTGGCGTGTTATTGGTAATGTTGTAAATAATGGTACGGAACTCTTCGTGCGCGAATCCCGACTCGCAATTGGCCGGGTTTTTTTATTATTTATGTTTCTTCTTTCGTTTTTTTCTAAAATAAATCTAAATTTTGCTGACTTCATCACTACGTAACCCCATACCCCAAAAAGCCAAGTCTAGACCCCCTTTTGCTGTTCACGTAATATTGCAATGACCCCTCAGCTTGCATTGGGCCGTTTAATACATTGTAAATCCTTACTTCCTTACTAATATTATAAATGCGAAAGTGAGTTTGTTTGTTTGTTTGTTCAAGAATCAAACTTTATACCAATCGAAAGTATGAAGTCCATACAATATCCTAACTAATATTATAAATGCGAAAGTGAGTTTGTTTGTTACGCTTTCACGTTGTATCAGTAACCGATCATCATGAAATTTTGCATATACGTTATCTGGGGTACGGAGAAGGACATAGGCTACATTTTATCCCGGGAAAAAGTACTATTCCCGAGAGATCGGCATTGACGCGGGTGGAGCCGCGGGCGAAAGCTAGTACTCTATAAGTGTAAGTGTTAAACGCAGATGAATCACGCAATTAGATTTGTATTATTTTGTGACGTAATCGCGGTTTAAAAGCTACGCTAGTCAATAGGCTTATCTATTGTATTTCCATTTACTACTCATGTTGTTTTTGTTGGTAAATATATTGCGGTTATATTTATTTTTTTAAATGTAAAATCATACCTCATATACACCATACAGATGTAATAATTCGATATTACTACCATTTTTTGACAGGGTCACAATCACAACTCACCGCTAGTTGTTTGTGCACCCGTGAACCCTGAATGACATTCTACTACGGGTATAGGGTTTTAGGTGGGTGGGGTAGTAGAGTGTTACTCAGGTCATGCCCCATGTGGGGGGAACCCACCTAAAACCCTATACCCGTAGTAGAATGTCACTCAGGTCATGTCCCATGTGTATCCCACACAGTACCTCCCGACCTCTTTGACCATGCCTGCTACACAGTGTGTAAATGTACCTTCGACATTAAAGGGGTGACTCAGCGCGCCAATGTGAACAACTTTTCCAATGGGACAACAGTTGGAGACTTAAAAGAAAATTTGACATTCCCATACTTTCCCTGGCGGCTAAACACTTTTGAATGGAAAGGTCGTTTTTTTTTTTTTAAATTTCTTAGCATTGGTCCCGTAAGAAAAGTTGTTCATATTGACAGTCTGAGTCTCGCCTCTAAGAGTAAGTCGAAGGTGAAACACGCTTTATACAGTCATACATTGTTCTATAGTATGACATACCTTGTCTGTCATACATAATTTGATCGTTGTAGAGCCACGCTACCGGCAAAGTAAATTGCTAGTAGCATGAATGGGCCGGCTCGTCCGGGGAAGTACCACACTCTCACAGAAAATCGACGTCTGAGTAGAAGCTTTACTTCGTTACTTCGTTCGGTGAGTGAGAGAGCCGGAGGCCCATCCTTCCCCCTCCCCTCCCCATTTCCTTCCTCCAACTCTTTGAAAGGCCGACAACGCACCTGTCAAACCCTGGTGTTGCAGTTGTCCGTGGGTAGCGGTGATCACTTACCATCAGGTGACCCGCTTGCTCATTTGCCTTCCTATAACTTAAAAACAACCTTATATGAATTTAATATATAAGTATTTTTACATAAAAGAACTATCAAGCTTATTCATTATTCATTTATATTCACACGCGCTCTCAAAGTCAACACATTGTTTATCAATCACCCAGAATATAATATGAATGAAACAATTATTCGAAACCGCGGCCTTGAGTGACCAGAATATATGAATAAATATTAAACTATGTGTATCACATTACAAGTTACTACAACACGAAATTCAGGACGTCTTATATTAGGAGTGAGAAAGAAGTCACTGTTTAAGATTTAATTATGTATGGGAGCTCCTATCAACATCTACATCTACCTGTTGCCGTTATCAATATCGACCAAAAAACTAAAAAAAAAACACATTTGTTGTATGGGAGCCCCTTTAAATATTTGTTTTGTTTTAATAGTATGTTTTGTTATACTTCGCGGCCACAGAAATACATCATCTGTAAACAACTATCTAACTATCAGGGTTCATGAGATACATACAACCTGGTGACAGACGGACAGACAGACATACGGACAGCGAAGTATGTAGTTATCCTTTGGGTACGGAACCACAAAAAAAGCAATATCTTGTTGTATTTATAGTCCAGTTTATTCTCCATTCATGGGATCAACAATAAATAGTTATCAAAAGTAGAATAAATGGGTATTTCTTGGATAGGCATGTAACATCCTCGTCTTCATCGTCACTTATCCTCAGGTGAGATGGGAGACAAATGCCAACTTCAACATCTAGTAAAAAAATATTTAAAATAGCCTGTGAAATCAAATGCGGGATCTAAGGAACTCCAAACTTTTCATATGTATATTTATGATTTTTTCGAAGAAACCTGTATAAAAAAATATTTTAATATCAAGAATGTTAAGCGATTCAGTTCGCTTAGGATCTCCACTAGGAATTTCAAATGACTTGGCGACACAATTTCCCGTGAATACATTCACAATGTTATTTTGATCGAAATTTGTGATTCTTATGTACTTACAAATAAATTACATTTGGTGACGAATATATGTATTTGAATGAGTTATACCTATTTTTAGAAATGCATTTACTATCGTATTGGGTTATATTATCAGATATAGTCATACCTAGAGCCAAATAGTTTAGCGCAAAGGCATGTACTCTATATATTTGTTTAAATCTCATCTGGTTTTTAGGGTACTGTAGTAAACAAGGAACCCTTATAGTTTCGCCATGCCTGTCCATCCGTCCGTCTGTCCGTCTGTCCGTCCGCGAGACTATAAGTACTAGAAAGCTGTAATTGAGTATGGATATACAATATAACAAAGCTCATAAACATCAATGAGACCTCTCTAACCCGTCTGGCCAGCGAGGAGAGTGTAGGCCAAATCCTCTATCTGCTCTGGCCAAGTATGGCTCCGGTAGTACAGAGAGGGTCATGCTCCTGCAGTGGAGACTAAAAAGACCTGATGATGATGTATATTATGTATATTAATCATGCCGAAAAAGTGGTAAAATAAAATCTAGAAAAAAGATTTTTCGACTCATCCGTTTCTGAAATATTTATTTTTATAGTGAAAGTTTTTTTTAGATGTCATTCATATTTTTATGCGAAAGTTGAAATAAGCTAGAGTTTTAAAACAACACGAGGAAATAAGTTTTTTTGACCACCTTCCGACTCCATTATAAAACCAGCTCTATGGTTCCATAATATTGTATTGTCATTTTTCAACTTAACACTTTGACGGTCACTGAACGAGACACAATACAAGTTTTATTGTTATGTATGCTTCAGCAATTCACTGTCCAGGAACGAGTTAAGAAAAGTGCTTCCAAGTTGAGTTGCAAGATTCCACCATCACTAACTAACAGGGCAAGTTAAGTAAACCTTGTAATAAAAATACATCTCCTATCCCGCTCTCTCTTTTTTGAGGTTTACCCAGGTCGTATTTGCCAGGAATTGCTACGGCAAAGAATACTAGGTATGTAAGACGAATATGCTCCGATTACTGGTGACCGCCCGGCGGTCCCGGGTGACTTGCACCTAAGATAGGTCCTTCTGGCAACGTAGCTTTCGGCCCATCAGGCAAAAGATCATCATTTCGAGTAGGTGTCACAGTCAATCGACCATGCACACCCTGGTGTCAGAGCTCTTCGGAACCGCCTCTCGACCTCTGACGTGGTTCCTTTAACGACTACCAGATGGCAGCCGGGACCACCGGCTTAACGTGCCTTCCGAAGCACGGAGAAGGCAAAAGATGAAAGATACTGTTCTCCAAAGGCTTTTGCCATTTCATATTTCGATAGGCCTTGCAAGCACATAATAACATCGCGACTTCAGGCAATATGAGAGTTGTTGCAACGCCTAAAGCCGAGGTCCATCACTCATTCATTGTTGCCTTTACAAGTTGAATACACTATGCCATAGCCTAGTGAAATAGTGAAACCTCCCTTGAAGCCGTCAGACAGAAAATGCAACACGATTTTTAAAATGTTACGTGGTAAAATAGAACAATAAGTGAAAACATTGAAAAGCAACAGTCTGGGAAACGCAGAGTGCCTGTCCAACATCTCAAGTCCAGTCAAGTGAGATTTACAGAAATTTTTATTTCTTTCTTTGCGCAGGCGAACAGTTTGAAGGTCATCCTATCCTAACTAATATTATAAATGCGAAAGTGAGTTTGTTTGTTTGTTACGCTTTCACGCCGTAACTACTGAACCGATCATCATGAAATTTTGCATACAAGTTCTCTAGAGTACCGAGAAGGACATAGGCTTTTTATCCCGTGAAAAAGCACTATTCCCGAGCGATCAACATTGACGCGGGCGGGGCCGCAGGCGTAAGCTAGTAAATTTTATATTTATATCCGACAGAAAACATTATTTTAAGAAACCAATTTCGATTTTCCATTATTCGCGAAATTTTCATTCATAAATTAAATTACATTACGAATTTTCTTAAAGTGTCGTCACATTCGAACCCCTGTCGAGTGAGGTAAACCTCACTTCAAGACATCACAAGAGATGAGCTTTATTTTATTGTTTTGCAATTCTTTGTATACGACGCCTAAGAATAAGAAAGCCAAACAAATAGTTATATTGAAAAGCAATAATCTAGATAACGCGGAGTGCACGTCAAACGTCTCGTAAGACCAGTCAAGTGAGAATCAGAGAAATGAGCTTTTATTTTCATCCTTGTCTTGACCATTCTTTTTCCAAGATACTATTTTAGAAATTATATTATTGCTTCTTGGAAACATCTTCGCTATTTTACAAAATTTGAATAAATATTTAATTTTTTTTATGACATATGGCGGCAAACAAGCAAGCGGGTGACCTGATGGTAAGCGATCACCGCTGCCCATAGACTACTGCAACACCTGGGGTGTGACAAGAGCGTTGCCGTTAAAAATATAACTATTTCCGCGAGTTAAATATATATATCCTAAACCATAAAATTGTGACCATCTAAAATGGCGAAATTAATCGTCGATACATTCCGGTGTGGGAGAAAATAAAAAATGTAGAATGTACCAGCTGTTTCTCTTCCCGCATAGATCGTAACATATGAGGAATCATGAAAGTAGGTGATGCGGCTAGCAATTAGTCACTATTGTGATTCCGTTTGTCATCTACACGCCCACCTAAATGCTAATCGTGACTTTTAGGTCTCATAAACCTGGTCTCGAAACTGTCTACCGAATAACATAATATAACGACTCGAAAAGAAGAAGAAGAAGTATAGTAATTAAGTCTCGCGTAACCTAATCTTATACCTTTAAAAGAGCAATTCTTGTATATAAATTTATTGCTTTGATCTCGGAAACGGCTCTAACGATTTCGCTTTGATTTGGTATATGGGGCTTTTCGGGGGTAAATAATCGATCTAGATTAGTCTTATGTTAGGTAAAACGCGTGTTTTCGAGTTTTCATGCGTTTTTGTTTCCATGCAGAATATGGTCGCTAATTTTGACCTGCGGGCCCAATGTCCGTCTGGTCCAGCGAATTAAGAAGCGGACGGCAAGTAAGTGATACGGGTTCGAATCCCGCTCGCTGACTTACTCTTTTTTTTTTATATGTTCAAGTTTATATATTTTGTTTATTTTTTTTTGTTTTCTTCTTCTTCTTTTAGTGCCTCTCCATTACTGGATGTTGGCCGTCAGCTTCCCAAACTCCTCTCTATCCTTTGCCAAGCGGAATAATTCCTCGACCTTTGTTATTCCGGTCCACTCCCTTATGTTCCTTAGCCATGATTTCTTGCGTCTTCCCACGCGTCTTTTGCCTTCAACTTTGCCCATCATTATAAGTTGCAGCAACTGATATCGGTCATGTCGCAAAACGTGACCCAAATATTCAACTTTGCGCTTTTTGACGGTTTGCAATAATTTCCGCTGCATTGCGACACGTTGGAGCACTTTTTCATTGCTGACTTTTTGTGTCCAGCTAATACGAAGCATGCGACGGTAACACCACATCTCGAAGGCTTCGAGCCGTCTTCTTTAATAGTCCATGCTTCGCTGCCATAGAGGACTACAGGCCAAATATAGCATTGTAGAATTCTTACTCGGAGTTGTATCTTAATGCGTCGACAGCACAACACTTTTCTCATCTTATTAAATGAAGCTCGAGCGATTTCAATCCGCGACTTTATTTCTTGATCAGAATCCCATACTTCATTCACCCAAGCGCCGAGGTATTTGTACTGCCGAACTTGCTCCAAGCATCTACCACCCACTGCTAATTTTGGCTTCAAGTCAGCTTTTCGGGACACTACCATGTATTTCGTTTTCGCGATGTTAATAGAGAGACCAGCCCTTTCACTACTTTCATGCACTCTGTCTAAAATCTTTTGCAGGTCACTTCCTGAGGAGGCAATAAGTATTGTGTCGTCAGCGTAACGAAGATTATTGACAACTGTGCCGTTCACTTTAATTCCTATTTCCAACCCCTCAAGGGCCTCGGACATTACTGCTTCAGAGTACACGTTAAAAAGCAACGGTGACAAAATACAGCCTTGTCGAACACCTCGACAGATGCGGATCTCCTCTGTAAGCTTTTGTTCTACTCTTACTGTTGCCTTTTGGTTCTCGTACAAGTTCTTTATTATACGAATGTCTTTGCTATCAAGACCAATGTCATTCAACTGTCTCAATATCAGTTCGTGTTTGACTCGATCGAATGCTTTCTCATAATCAATAAAACATATTATGACATCAGTCTGCATGTCACGGCATTTTTGTACGAGAACATTCAGCGCGAAAAGGGCTTCCCGCGTGCCTACACCAGAACGGAAACCGAATTGGCTCTCCCCCAGTTGTTCATCACATTTTGCTCTTATCCGATTCTGAATAACGGACAAAAATACTTTAAGTACGTGACTCATTATACTAATGGTTCGAAACTCACTGCATTTTCGAGAATAAGGTTTTTTGGGCAAAGTTATAAATGTGGATTTGAGCCAGTCCTCTGGGAGATCACCGGTGTTATAAATATGGTTGAAGAGACTTGTCAGCAAGTCAATATGTACTTCCTCCAAGAGCTGCAACACTTCAATGGGGACGTTGTCAGGGCCAAGAGATTTTCCCTTTTTTGCAGCAGCAAGTGTTTTTTGTTTTAGACAAGTTTAAAACAATGTAGTTAAGGTGTGAGATAACAATATATATTTCTCATAAATATATGTTATCACCTAAACACCACCATATTACAATAAATAGTAATAACCGAGCGCAGCTTGGTCGCCCAGGTACTAATATTCTTATGAGTACAATGTCATTTACATTGAAATGAACATAATAATGATAGTAACTGTACAAGTACCAATAAAATAGTTGCCGAAACAGCTGGCGCGATAAATTGGGGAATGGGTGCTCACCTTCCGGTCACAAAAATATGCACTTCACTGATAACTTCTATCATACTTTCGTGACGATTTAACAGCTAAATATCGCACCAAGGCGCAAGCATACCGTTATCTTATAAAAGTACATACATCATCATCGGCCTTATCCGTCTTTGCAGACGATTTAAACAATGTCACAACGACGACATGCTTTTTCGTGGCTATGTAGTCCGATTCATGAACGGCAAGTTCTTCCGCAGACTGGACACAAGAATCCACCTTCAGCTGTATCGTTGGTTTGGTGTCGCTTTTTTCTCCGATCCTCCAAGGTCGCGAACAAGGCATCATCATGCAAAACTCCTCAAGTACACACTTTTTCCACTCGTTTCTATCACAGGCTGTCTTTTCCCATATCCCAGGGTCTTATAAAAGTACAGTAATAAAAGTGCAGTATAAAAGTACAGTATCTTATAAAAGTACATACATACGGTTGTCGTAATATAAAAAATCTGCGTCTTTTTAGCAAAAAACAAATAAAAGTGAGCCCAATTGCTGAAATAAAAAAAATTACGAAACCTAAGTAAGCTTGATATTTTCTAAAAAAGATGTTAAATATCTGGGAAACCATCAATTTTCGGATAAGGTTAAATGGGTCTAAAAGTGTTTGTTTTGATCAAAACCATCACCTTCTAATGGAGATCGACTTACCATTAACGAAGTAGTGAACTCTGATACGAAGTTTACATTCGAGAACTGTAAACCGATAAACCCTCGAACCTATGTGGGATGCGATGATTAACGAGCACGACCTATTTTCAGCTTGAAATAGGAGTATCTAGTTAAACTAGACCTGCCGTAATTAAATATTACACCTTCATAGAATCTATAAGTAAACAATTTCAACTGAAAATTGTAAACATGATTTGAACCATTGTTTTTACACAAGGGGGTAAAAACAATGGTTCAAATCATGTTCAAATCATGTTTACAATTTTCAGTTGAAATTGTTTACTTATAGATTCTATGAAGGTGTAATATTTAATTACGGCAGGGGGTAACCCCTTGTGTAAAAATCAATGGTTCCTAATTGGTAATACCAGTAACTGTGCTTCTTGAACTGAAGCCCAAACTTTGACACCAATGTTGGCCATTTACACACTTAAAAAAAACAAACATCTGACAATCTGCAATAGGGTAAAAAAAAACTCGAGTCCGGAAGTCTAAATATTCCGACTCGACTCCACTGCTCGATATGTTAGTTGTACTCAAGCTCCTATAATGGACTCTTCGATCACCAATTGGACTCGAGTTCGATATACTTAAATGCTGTCTGAGTGAGTCTGATTATGGACTGAGTCGCGCCGAGTCTGCTAAGTAGCTATTAAGGGTGGTGTGAGATGTTGTTATTTGTACTGTACCTATCATTAGATCAAATAAATTATAATTTTTGTAACGATTTGTATAAGTTGTTGTACTGGAGATTTTGTTGAGTAGAAGTTATTTTGAGTTTGCTATTCGAACTCGATCGGTTCTGCGACTCAAGTTCTTAGTCGATTTGAGTCCGTGCTCTGACGACTCGTGCACGACTCGACTCTGACTTATTAATGTCTTAGTCCAAGTATGCAAAATTAGTCAAGTTTTAAAAATGTAGACTCCAGGACTCAAGCTTTTAACAACACTAGTAGGCAATAAATCTATACATATAATAAAACAGTAAAAATATTTTGTCTGTACATTTAGAATTTTTGACTGAAATGGATAGAGGGACACTTAAAAAGAATAATAGAAAGCAAAAAATTTTTTTTTGAATTTTTTGTCTGTCTGTCTGTCTGTCTGTCTGTCTGTCTGTCTGTATGTATGATCACGATTATCTCCGAAAATACTGAACCGATTTACTTCAAACTTTCACCAATTGCTTTGTTTTAACTCAGCAAAACATCTAACGTTTGTTTCATCAAAATCGGTTCATTAAAAAAAAGTTATCGTCATTTGAATGAACTCAAGGTATTAGTTTGCCTGCAAATATACACGGTGAATTTTTTATCGTTTTGGACCCTTAAAGGGGTGACTCAGACCATCAAAATGAACAACTTTTCCGATGGGAACAATGCTGGGAACTCAAAAAAAATTCGACATTCCCTCCCATACAAACTGGCCGGGCGGCGGGACTCTTTTGTATGGAAATGACGAATTTTTTTTTGAGTTCCCAGCATTGGTCCCATAGAAAAAGTTGTTCATATTGATGACCTGAGTCACCCCTTTAAGGGTCCAAAACGATCAAAATTTCACCGTGTATAGCACTTAAATAGTAAGTGATTAAATAATAAGTGACATAAGAAAATTTAAATACAAAGTCAATTCATCATCAGCATGCATTATACCTATTCATACTAATATTATAAATGCGAAAGTAACTCAGTCTGTCTGTTTTCTTTTAACGCTTCAACCATTGAACCAATTTGGATGAAGTTTGAGACCCGGGAAAGGACATAGGGTACCTTTTGTCCGGGAAATTCTACTGTTCCTGAGGGATGGACACTAACGGCGGCGGCGTAGCCGCGGGCAAACGGCAAACTAACCGAAACTGCTGCGCCTAGAAACTTAAAATTTGGTACAGGGGTTTTTTTAATGATGTGAGTGAGCGCTAAGAAAGTATTTTAGGATTATAAGTAGGAAATTTAACTTCTAAAGGGGTAAAATTTTATATGGAATTTTCTCATTTCTGGACTTAGAAGTAGGAAAGTAGGTATATAAGTCCTCGATTAAAATTAAAAAAGATGTGTGTAGGTAGATGAAATTTGGAAAATTCCCCCCTTAAGGATTAAATATATAAACTTTGTATGGATATTTTCTCATTTCTGGACTTAGACGTGTGAAAATAAGTCAGTTCTAGGTTACAATTAAAAATATCTGTGTAGGTAAAATGGACGATATTTTCCCCTGAAGGGGTAAAATAGCGGGGTAAAGATAGTATAGGAATTTACTCATTTCTAGACTTAGAAGTATGAAAATAGGTAAATAAATTCACGATATCAATTGAAAAAGATCTATGTAGGTCAACTGGGAAAAAATCCCCCAGAAGGGGTAAAGTTTGTTTGGAAATTGAACATTTTCTCATTTCTGGACTATGAAGTATGAAAATAAATAGGTATGTAAGTTCTCGATTACAATTAAAAATATATGTGGGTGAAATAGACAAAATTCAATCCTAAAGGGGTAAAATGGGAGGGTAAAAGTTTTAAGGAAATATTCTCATTTCCGGACTTAGAAGTATAAATAATATCCATACTTCCATACTAATACTAATATTATAAACGCGAAAGTCGTTTTTTTACGCTTCAACCATTGAACTGATTTGGATGTTTGGTATGGAGGTGTGAGGCCCGGGGAAGGACATAGGGTATGTTTGATTCCGGGAAATTCTACTGTTCCCGAGGGATCGACACTAACGCGGGCGGAGCCGCGGGCAACAGCTAGTTTAGAATAAAACAAGTAAATTATCATGATATCGGTTTGACTTTCTGACTATAACATTAAATGGCGAGCTCCGTGGCGCAGTGGTTAAATTAGCTCCGATTACTGGTGACCGCCCGGCGGTCCCGGGTGACTTGCACCCAGGATAGGCCCTTCTGGCAACGTAACTTTCGGCCCATAAGGCAAAAGATGAGAGTTGCTGCTCTCTCAAGGCCATTGTTTCTCAGTTTGGCCCTTCAGGCTTGCATGCACGTATACGCGGCCCATCAGGCAATATGAGAGTTTGCTGTCTCTCCAAGCCTTGCGCACACAGGCAACGCCCAAAGCCGCGGTCCGTCCCTCCTGGGGGCCCTTTGGTGATGTTGTCTATAAAGGTTGAGGGCACTCTGCCCTCGCCTCAAACTCCAGGTGAAGTAGCGAAAGCTAACTTGGAGCTAGCTAAATAGTCCTTTCAAAAAAAAAAAAACGCAATGGTTAACACTCCAGCCTGCGACACGAGGGCCCCGGGTTCGATCCCCGTTCAGGTTAAGGTGGAAAATGATCTTTTTCAGATTGGCCTGGGTCTTGGATGTTTAATATAGTATCGTAGTTAGTATAGAGTTTTTTCTCTCGTGGGTAGTTGTGAAAGAAACTAACATATTTCAAAGCTCCAATTATAATAAATAAATTAAATATATATAGTTACATTTGTATCATAAATTATAAATAAAAACCTTCTGCAGAACATATAATTCAAGAAAAATTATACAGACAGATGAAATATATGGTATAAATTGAGAATTTCACCTACCTGTCGGCATAACTCTCATATTAGAAGTATAACAATATCAAGATAACTGGCACTGATACTACAATGGCGAAGACACAAATAGAAGAGGTCTTGAACATTCAAAGATCACTGGAAGATAGTGTGGCGCAGAGGATGGCTGACTTTGAGTCCCGGTTCATGGCATCGGCAGGTTCAGAAATCACAGTCAACAAGCTGCATCAGGAATATATATCTTTTAAAGAGTTTGTCATGAAAATGTTTCAACTCTGTCAGCAACAAATAGGTCTTCTGATAAACACTGTGGATGCATTGGACATGAGGAGCCGCAGACAGGTGCTTTTGGTGGCTGGCATAGATGAGGCTAAAGAAGAATGTCTGGCTGATATTGTTGCACAACTACTCAGTAGCACGTTGCATATTGAAGTTAGTCCTCATAATTTGCAATTGTGTCATCGACTCGGAAAGATAGGGGAACGGCCTAGACCTGTCTTGGTACGATTTCAGTCACTCCAGCTGAAGGACACTGTGTGGCAGAAGAAGTCCATGTTTAAAGGCACTCCACACACTCTAAGTGAGTTCTTGACACGACCCAGACAAGAGGTGTTTATTGCAGCCCGCACTCATTTTGGCATGAAGCGGTGCTGGACTATGGACGGCGTCATCAACATCAAACTTCCGTCGGGCGTCAGGGCCAAGTTGACTACCAAAGCGGAGCTCCAGGCCCTCGTACACAAATTCCCATCTAGCCAAGAAAAATCTGATGAGGTGAGTCAACCAGCGGCAGGCACAACCCAGCAAAAGAAGACGGGTCCCTCCGTGGCAGCGACTGCCACCGCAGTTGATAAAAAAGTTGTCACCAGGAAGCATGCGCAAGCGCTGGCCCAGACGCAGTCCAAGCCCAAATGATTTGTATTTCAAATTTGAACACTGTAGGTAAAAACAACATTGTCAGTAACGTGGGTGACCAAAAACTTTTAATTTATAACCACCGCTCTTGATTTTTATTCACAACAAAATTGTTTGTTTTGTTTTACACAGTAGTTTCGTAAAATCATTCATTGTCAGTGTCAAATGTCAATCTGTTGACAGGTGTCTTCTTTATTTTTTTTCTCTCCATTTTCTTTTATGTTGGCAATTTGTCACACGATTAATTACGTTTTGTTATACAGCTTCTTATTGCCTATTGCTAAATTTTTATTAGCCGGCAGGATAGTGTGATTGATTATTGTTTTTTTTTTCACTAATTCCATTTTAATATTTATTTATTATATTTATACTAGTATTTAATTATATTTACGTTTTTTAATGCAGCAAAATAATGATGATAATGAACTTTTATATTTATCAGCATCTGAAATGTCCAATGACAGCTTCGATTCGTGCGTTTCTGATTCTACCCCAACTGTTGGTTCGCGGGTAGTTCATGCTTTTGATGGATGTGAAAAAAATCTTAATGTATGCCACATAAATGCACAAAGCATTGCTGGCCATTACACTGATTTACTGGAAGCATTTTCGTGTGAAACCGTCGGTATTGTCCTTGTCTCCGAAAGTTTTTTAAAACCTAGCCTTCAATCCACTAGCTATGCTCTCCCTGGATTTGTACTGATTCGTAATGATCGTGTTGGTAAGGCGTGTGGGGGAGTAGCTATTTATTTAAGAAGTTCAATTCCATACAAAGTTTTGTGTCAGTCTCCATCCCAGTATTCGGCCTCTGCGGAATACATATTTATAGAAATACTACTGAGTGGAACTAAAGTACTTGTAGGTGTGGCATACTGTCCCCCGGAGATAAATTACTTCTCTGACTTTGAGTCCACTCTTGACTCTGTGTGTGGAGATTACTCACATCAGCTGATCATGGGTGATATGAACACTTGCCTGTTAAAAGACGATACTTGTCGATCCGATAAACTTCTAAACATTATCAAGTCATTCAATCTTTCTATTTTGCCTTCTGGCCCAACCCATCATACTAGTCACGGTGATTCATTAATTGACTTGATCATTACATCTTCGGTTAATAATATAGCCAGCCATGGACAATTCCCTGCCCCAGGTTTTTCACACCACGACTTGATCTATGCATCATATAAACTGACACCACCGAAAATAAAACCGGTTTACATTAATTTACGTAATTTCGCGCGCATGAACACTACTGCACTGCAGGAAGATGCCTCCCACATAGACTGGGCCCCGGTTTATCGTGCATCGACGGTAGACGATAAAATTTCTCAGTTCAATAAAATTGTTCTGTCACTGTTCGATGTACATGCGCCTATTCGTCGGATTAAAGTGAGCCGTCCACCTGCAGCTTGGATCACAGAAGGCGTTCGCATGGCAATGAGAAAGCGAGACCGTGCCTTTCGTAAATTTAAAAAAGAACGTATTGTTGAAAACTGGAACTACTATAAGGCTGCAAGGAATCTGTGTAACCAAATGTGTAGGAAAGCCAAACGCCAGTATTTTATCAATAATATTGAGAACTCATCTTCTTCTTCCAATATATGGAAATTTCTTAATTCCGTCGGTATAGGTAAAGTCCGAAACGAATGCACCAACATACCTTTCAGCTTAAATGAGCTAAATCGACATTTTACCACAGTCACCACTATTGACTCGAATCTTAAAAATAATACAATTCTTTCAATATCGGCTTTGCCTCCTCTGGACAATGAAGTCTTTGATTTTATAACAGTTACTGAGGACTACATTGGCAAAGTGATAACATCAATACATTCTAATGCAGTTGGGTACGATGGTATAAGTAGAGTTATGATCATTTATATTCTCAAATATACTTTACCTGTAATAGTCCATATCCTTAACTCTAGCTTGACCCAACATGCTTTTCCTTCGTGCTGGCGTAATGCCTTTGTGTGTCCACTTCTAAAAATTTCCGTTCCTACATGTTTGAATGACATACGTCCAATTTCTATATTACCCTTCCTCTCTAAAGTCTTAGAAGCTTCTGTCCATAAACAACTTTCGGACTATATGCACAAATATAATCTATTTGATCCCTTTCAATCTGGATTCAGACAAGGTCACAGTACAACTACCTCACTGATTAAAATAACAGACGACATTAGGTATGGTATGGAAAACAAAAAAGTCACAGCTCTTGTTTTGATTGATTTTTCAAATGCTTTCAATACGGTCGATACGGACATACTTCTTGCAGTCTTATCTCACTTTAACATGTCGTCCTCAGTGATTAAATGGTTTGCTTCTTATCTTCGTGGACGTCAGCAGAGTGTGCGTTCCGATCAGTCTGATTCAGACTGGAGGGATGTTAGTGCTGGCGTACCACAGGGTGGCGTACTTTCTCCAATTCTTTTTTCAATTTTCATTTCTACCCTTTCTCGTATACTTACTTGTCCCTACCATTTTTATGCAGATGACTTGCAGCTTTATGTACAGACAGACCTCGATCAAATTAATGATGCTATTACCGTTATAAATACTAATTTAAATAATATATATAATTGGACAGTAGCCTTTAGTATAACGGTGAATCCTAAAAAATGCCAAGCAATGATTTTAGGTAGTGTACGTCAGCTAGGCCTCTTAGATTTTCAATCTGTAACACCCATAGTGTACAATTCTTCCAAAATTACATTTTCAAATAATGTCAAAGATCTGGGTCTTCTTATCGATAACAAACTCCGTTGGGATGCACACCTCGCGGAGGTCAGTCGAAAGGTATATGCATCATTGCATTATCTAAATAATTTAAAAAACTTTCTTCCCACTAAAACTAAGCTTATGCTGGTCCAATCTCTCATTCTTCCTATCATTGATTATGCTGATGTGTGTTATCTAGACATTACAGAAGAACAGCTCAATAAACTTGAGCGCCTAGTAAACAATTGCATCAGGTTTGTATTTTGTCTCCGGAAGTACGACCACATTTCCTCGTATCGTGCAGAACTGAATTGGCTTACTATTCGGCAGCGCAGGAACTTACACATACTTTGCTATCTTTTTAATACGCTCTTTAATCCTTCGGCTCCTAGTTACATGACTTCTAAATTTCAATTTCTCAGTGCTACTCATGACAGGCAACTGCGCTCTTCCAATAATCTTCGGCTTGCTTACCCCACACACCGTACTAGTTTCTTTTCGAATTCATTTGAGGTCACCGCCGTCCGTCTTTGGAACGAGCTCCCCGAAACTATTCAAAAAGCCCAAACACGCAATCATTTTAAGGCTCTAGTCATTGGACATTATCTTAGATAGTTTTTTTTTTTTTTTTTTCTGTTCTTTTCTAGCTGCATCGTTGTATTTGTTTATATTATATTCTATTCTATTGTGATATTTTGTTATGTGTAGGTATATGTAGTTTGATGTAGGTTTAGGTAAATAATTATTTATGTAATATATTATAAGCATATGTATCCTTATTAAATTATTATATGTATGTATATATATATATATATGTATAATCAAATTGACTATAGTGGCAGTAGCACCCCCTCATATCACTCTCACAATGTCCCTAAGGTGAACTGGCAGACAATGCAATTAGCATTAAGTTTATCCTTTTGTAAACAATCTTTGATTGTGTGCAATAAACGTAAATAAATAAATAAATAAATATATCTCCATAACACAAGTCTCGAACTTACTTTGGGGCTAGCTCAATCTGTGTGATTTGTCCGTATATATTTATTTATTTACATTAGGTATAAATATGCTTATTTTTTGTTTCAGATCCAAGACATGCGGCAAGATTGAATTCCATCGAATGCTTCCTAAAAAAGTACAAAAAAAAAACAAAATGGGCTTAGAAACGACCATATTCCCAATGACAACGGAGTGGCTCCGTGAAATACACAATACTAGTCACTCCGAAACTATCGTGCCCACAAAAAGTCCTCTTCCAAAGCTTTTCAAGATTATTTTCTTGGTCGTATACGCTTTTGGGATTGTCGGGAATGCGGCAGCTATCATAGCCTTGAGGAAGGGAGAGAGAAGAGTGAGGAACAGGAAGCATCTCCTGTTGTTGACGTCGTTGGCTGCTAACGATTTGGTAGCTTTGGTAAGTACCTAAATCCAAGTAAAACTTAACTTTGTAAGAAGAAATTTAACATACGGGACTAGAACCACTCAATAATTTTTAAATACAGGGTGATTTTGACCTTCCTGGCAATATCTTTGACGGAATCGGAATCCTTAATCCATATCCATCCATACTCCATACTAATATTATAAATGCGAAAGTAACTGTAGCCGTGTGGTATCCGGCAGAGTAGAATAGGACCACTCTAAGTCTTCCCGTGGATGTCGTAGAAGGCGACTTAGGAAATAAAAGCTAAACAAAGCTTATAAACATCTAAGAGACCTCTCCAACCCGTCTGGCCAGCGTGGAGAGTGTAGGCCAAGTCCTCTGGCTGCTCGGCCAAGTATGGCGCTAGTAGTACAGAGAGGGTCGTGCTCCTGTAGTGGAGACTAAAAAGACCTGATGATGATGATGAAAGTAACTGTATGTGTCTTTTTTCACGCTTGAATCCATTGAACCAATTTGGAAGAAATTTGGTATGGAGGTAGTTTGAGGCCCGGGAAAGGATAAAGGGTACCTTTTATTGCGGGAAATTCTACTGTTCCAGAGGGATTGAAACTAACGCGGGCGGAGCCGCGGGCAAAAGTATATATCCGTAAGTAAATAAGGTAATTAATGAGAGAAAAATAGATTTTCTATAGAAATATAACCAACTGGTCGGTGAATTTGAATGGGAGGCACATTTTTAAATTTTTCTTTTTCTGATTCCGATATTAAAATACCTACTTATAGCCAGGGAATTTAAAATCATGTCTGTATTTTTATACCACTTGGACACCAATTTGGTTCCTTTTGTTTAGGGGACAGAATCCCACAGACTAACATACTCTTCTACATTTGAGTATTACTCGTATTATTGACAATCACTGGACGGAAAATACCAAGATTAAGAATCAAAAAGAAGGAAGAAGGAGAATTTTTGTATCCCAGCAGGCGGATACAAGGGGCTAATGAAAAATTTTTTTTGAAAAGAACTCGATTTCAAATAAATTTCGCTTATTCCATTATCTACAGTACTTGCATCTTCCAGTGACTCCTGAACGTTATTTTTCCTAAAACTAGAAGTACGCAAGTGGTAGAAAATTATTTTGAGTCAGCTTGATAACAATAAATAGGTTACATTTAACTCCTTGACCGATGAGCTAATATGGAAGGTCCGAAAAGAAAAGAAAGAAATTCGGACTCAAGTTTCTAGTGAAAGCCTTATATTTTTATATATTTTTTTTTTACATTCATTATGCTATTCTGATATACTCTTATTCAATATTTCATTACAAGCCGTTAACTGTCCCACTGCTGGGCAAAGGCCTCCCTCCATTTCTAGGAAATTTAAATTCATTGTAAAATGCAATGAGTCGAATAAAATACCTCACTTGTAAAAGTGGGGTACAATAGTTGTGTGACACAAGCCTTAATACGCATATGGTAATGGATTATGGTGGAGATTTTCGACGCCGAGGTTTGAAGCGTAGTAGCTCAATTGGCAGCGCATGGGTCGTATATAGACCTCAGAGCGGTTCAGACCCTGCCGGCGTGTATGTTTTTTACAATATTTCAGCGTCGTCATCTCAGCACACGAGAACTTAACCTCTGGTACGAATATACAATGTAGATCTACGCAAAAAAACTCGTAGAGAATGTTTTTGTTTACTGTTTAGCTGTGAAAAAGCTTAAGTAAACTTAAGTTAATAATTTTATATAACATTAAACTGTCCCAAAACTGGATTTGTCTTATCTCACGACCTTAACCTTGGCAGCCTTGTGTTGAGTTAATTACTTTACTCCGTTTATTCGCAAGCAAAATTACATAATTGTCGAGAGCCGGCTTAGCGGATAGGATTTTCGCAATTTGTTTAATTGCATTCCAAGACGATAGACCGACACTTTTACAAGTTTTTTCTACGCTATAAATTATTGCTGTATTCCAGTTTTATTTTTCTAATTGTACGTGATGTACATATACGAACGGGGGGGCTGGTTGGAACCCACGTTTAGCCGCTATGTGGGCCTGTAACTTAATACTATGACGAACGCGACGCGGGTGGTCGTCTGCCACAATGGGGAGTTCCAAAGAAACAGGAAACGTAGAAGAAAAGAAACAAATAGTTGTAGAAGAAACAGTATGGTCCCATGTGGCAGAGAACGGTGGCACGATACGACGCGTCGGAACGAACTAAACTGGAGCTGGAACTGTCTGGAACTAACTAGTCGCGGCTTTTTTTTTTTTTTTTGAAATGACTTTTTTTTTTGAATATGTAGCTAGCTCCAAGTGAGCTTTCGCTACTTCACCGGGCGTTTGAGGTGAGGGCAGAGTGCCCTCAACCTTTATAGGCAACATCACCAAAGGGCCCCCAGGAGGGACGGACCTCGGCTTTGGGCGTTGCCTGTGTGCGCAAGGCTTGGAGAGACAGCAAACTCTCATAGTGCCTGATGGGCCGCGTATGCGTGCATGCAAGCCTGAAGGGCCAATCTGAGAATCAATGGCAAAAGCCTTTGGAGAGCAGCAACTCTCATCTTTTGCCTTATGGGCCGAAAGCTACGTTGCCAGAAGGGCCTATCCTGGGTGCAAGTCACCCGGGACCGCCGGGCGGTCACCAGTAATCGGAGCTAATCCTACTCTACGCACTCTGTTCCGGTGTCGAGTGCGACGGGGTCGGATAGTGGGATTCCTCCGGCTATTCGGAGCCGGAGAGGGGTCGGGGCGGGCTTGTGCGATGTCAATAGGATCATCGGGATCGTCAAGTACGTTCCTAGGACATCTACGACGTAAGGTCGTATCGTGTAGGTTGGGGGAGTAGTTAGCGGCTTGCACCACTAACGGATTGGGATGGCGTGCAGCATTCTCAAAGAAACGCTTGGAGGCGTTTTTGAGAAAGCCGCGGATGGACGGGAGATCTAAGTCACGGTGTAAGTCTGTCATGCGCAAGTACCGGTGATTGCCAGTGGCACGTCGAACGAACCGATTCTGCAAACGTTGCAGCCGTAGGATGTGGGAGGGCGCGATATGGGAAAAGACTACGCCGGCGTAGGTCATGATAGGGCGGACGCAAAGCTTATAGAGTGTCAACTTATTTCTAAGTGACATCTTAGCATTGCCTATCATGGGGTTGAGGCGGCCTAATACGAAGGCGGCATGGTTGCGAACTTTGGTGATGTGGGGACCGAAGGTCATTGCTCTATCGAGTACGACTCCAAGGTATTTAGCCTTGGGTGCCCACTGAATGGGCTTTCCGTACAGCGATACTGACCCTAACGGGGGAAGTTCTGCCCCGGACATGGTGATTTTCTGACGTGTCACAGCGCGGCTATCCTTTGAGAAAAACACAGCTGTGCTTTTTTCCGGATTAACCTCGATGCGCCACCTCTTGAACCACATGCCGAGAGCGTCCACGGCGGACTGTAAACGGTTAACGATAACCGATTTTATGTGATGGGACGTGTAGAGTGCTGTGTCGTCGGCGAACAGGGCCACTTCTACATTTGGGGTCTTGGGGATATCGCTTGTGTACAGCGAGTATAGGAGGGGCGAGAGAACGGCGCCTTGCGGGACGCCGGCTCGAATGGGACGGGGGCTCGAGAGACATCCCTCTACTCTGTACCGAAAAGACCGATTCGACAAAAAGTCTCGTATGATGTGCACGAGACTGTCCGGCAGGCCCAAGTTGTCCAACTTGGTGATCAAGCCAGAATGCCAGACTTTGTCGAAGGCTTTCGCTACATCGAAGAAGAGTGCTCCCGTGGGGCGACCCCAGTTCCTTAGTTTGAGGATATGCTCCGTGAGGCGGTGCAATTGGTGATGACACGCGTGTTTGGCCCGGAAACCAAACTGCTCGTCAGGGATAAGACTTTTGGACTCTACATAGTCCTTAAGTCTTTTGAGCAAGATCCGTTCGTAGATCTTGCCTATGCAGCTCAAGAGGCTGATGGGTCGGTAGGAGGAGGGGTTCTTCAGGTCTTTGCCTGGTTTGGGGATACCGATTACAATTGCTTCTTTCCACGCGGCTGGAAAAGTGCAATTTGCAAGGCACGCATTGAAGATGCTCACGAGGAGGAGGAGGAGGGTTTCCGGGAGGCATTTGAGCACTCCGTTCGATATTCCGTCAGGGCCGGGCGCCTTTCGGGGTTTGAGTCCGCGAACGATCGACTTCACTTCGTCAAGTGTCGTCGGGGCTAGGGGGGTGTTTGGTGGGATCGTACGAGAAACGCCGAAGCGATTTGCGTGCGATTCCTCCTCGCGGAGGTGATCGGGGTCTACTGGCTCACGACTAGGAGAGCATTGGCTCTCCAGGCTGTCTGCTAAGCATTCAGCTTTTTCGTCATCATCGAAGGCGATGGAGCCGTCTGGGCGCGTGAGGGGAGGAGTGGACGAAACCGTGTCGGTCTTGAGACTCTTGGCAATGCGCCAATACGCCACGTGGGAGGGCGTCATCTCAGCAAGGAGGTCGCCCCAGCGTTCATTCCTAATTTCCGCGATGCGTTCCTTGACTCGCCGCTGCAAGAAACGAAGTCGGGCTCGGGCCTCTTCTGTGGGGTAGTTGTCGTGTAGTCGTGAGGCGCGATTCTTTTCCCTCAGCAGTTCTCGCATATCCTCGGGCAGTTCCATTCTATGGCTGGGATCCATAGAAGGGACTTCGCGAGAGCATTCCTTGTAGGATGCTTGCAAGTGGCTGTTGAGGGAAGAGATTGCGAGGTCAGTCTCGTCAGTCGTGGTGATTTGGTCGGGGATTGACTAGTCGCGGCTAGGAGCGCTAATATTATGCTCGTTAACCGCGCTTTGTTTCGGTGCTATACGAGCGAGGCGGACGGCCAATCAGAACGCCGCGTTAATTACTTCCTACCCCGCTTCCCCGCGCCCCTCGATCGTGCCTGCCGTTTGCTACCTAGGACTTTATTTTATTTTCTATAACAAATTACACATTATATATACAAACTTACTATAAGTCCTTACTATAAACTATATCTATTTTGGGAATGAAACGATGATAATACAAATTATTTATTGAAGCCCTATTCTATGTCTACCTATGTTAAGGACTTGTAGGGAAGTAAAACAACGAACAAACAAATATTTATTAAGACCTATACCTAACTTACAATAACTAATTAACTATATATTTTATACCTAACTATCTATTTACATTGTGGTTGCTATTTGCTGTCCCGTACATCTCTCCCGCCGTGCGTCGTCCGCCAGGTCGTCGCAGTCTCGTACCGGGTGAGGGACAGCCGGCTCCGTAGGCAGGATCACCAGCTTCCTCGTCGGGCGTCGCAGCACTCCTCCCTTGGTCCGCACGTCGACTGTCCGGGTGATGTCATCGGGCCCGGGGTATACGGCGGTGACGACGCCGCGCGGCCAGGTGTTGCGCGGCAGGGTACCATCAGCTATTAGTACCACGTCGCCAGCACGGATTGCGGGGCCCTTGCCGTGGGGCTCCCGCCGGTGTTGCAGGTCAGGCAGGTACTCGCGCAGCCATCTGGCCCAAAAGAGGTCGGCCAGACGCTGCGAGGAGCGCCAGTGAGGGCGCCCGATCAGGTCGGCGTCATCGAAGGTGCCGGTGCTCGGAGCTCGTGCCGAACCACCGAGAAGGAAGTGATTCGGCGTGATGGCCTCGGGGTCATCGGGGTCGACGGAGACGTGAGTGAGAGGCCGACTGTTGACTGTATATTCGGCCTCGGCGAGTAGTGTGACGAGGACTTCCTCTGTCGGATGGCGCTCGTTGTGGTGTACGAAGCGCAGTTTTGACGCTTCTGACGAGACGTTCCCAGGCCCCCCCCATGAAAGGTGAGCCCGGGGGAATGTGTCTGTAGCTGATTCCCCTGCGGCTAGCTTCGTCTTCTGTAGCTTCGGCTGCTTCGCGTAGCTCACTCGCTGCCCCTCGTAGATTAGTCCCGTTGTCCGACCACAGTTCTGTAGGGCAGCCTCGTCGTGCTATGAATCTGCGTAGGGCGAGTACTGCCGAGTCTGTGGTGAGTGACGCTGCCATCTCTAAGTGTACGGCCCTAGTTGTTAGGCACGTAAATAATGCGACATAACGCTTCTGTTGAGTTCGTCCGACGGTTACGATGAGAGGCCCGAAATAGTCCCAGCCACTGTATGTGAAGGCCCTTCTATGGTGTGCGAGCCTGCAGTACGGGAGTTCGCCGGTGGGGGGGATGGACGGTGTCGTTCTTCTAATACGACATGGAAGACATCTGTGTATGATGAATCGTGCTGTTGGCCGTAGACGTAGAATCCAATAATGCTGCCGACACTCATTAACCACAGTTTCGACGCCAGAGTGATGAAGTTTTCTATGTATGTAGTCTATGTATAGCCGCGTCGAATGATGATCTCCGTCTATAACTGCCGGCCTTTTGACACTATTTTCTACATCGATGGCGGCTGCTATTCTCGACTTAATCGCTATTATTCCGTTGACTATTTCGACTGCTAGTGGACGTAATCGACTGTCGTTCTTGATTTTTCTTCCGTTCGTGAGGGCTGCTATCTCGTCGGCGAACGATTCTTGTTGACTAGCTCGTACTATTAACACTTCAGCGGCTCGTAGCGTCGCAGCGGGTATCGGCAGATACTGTGGTTGATTCTTTTGTCCACGGTGATTTTCGTCGATTTTTTCGTATCCTGTTTGTTTTTTCGCCATGCCGGATCCTTTTCTCTATTTGTCTTCGTACGTTTGTAGTGTACAGCTTCGTTTTTCTGTCTTCTTAGACGATCGATGAACTGTAGGACCCGCGCAGTGGCTCGAACTAGCCGCTCCCACCGTGAGAATCTGTCGACCGCCGGAATGCATTCTCGTAGTGTGGCGCGCGGTTTCTTTTCAACGATGTTGCATGTCTTCTCTTCGCCCGTTTTCTCCGTCGTAGTAGGGGTCTCGGCCGGCCACGTAGACGGGTCTTGTAGTAAGAAGGCTGGACCGGTGAACCATCGATGATTGTTGTCGAAGTTTGGAGGAACTTCACGTGTGGCATCGTCGGCGACGTTCATCTTCGTAGGGACCCAGCGCCACTCGTTGATTGTGCTATTTTCTTCGATGGCAGCGATGCGATGGGCGACGTATGGACGGTAGCTGCGCGCGCCGTTCTTGAGCCATATAAGGACCGTCTTGCTGTCGGTCCAAAATGTCCTCTCGTCGAGCTTGTGATCGTGTTCTTCTGTGACCGCCGCGGCCATTCGACTTCCCATAACGGCGGCTTGTAGCTCCAAACGAGGTATCGACGTGACTTTCAACGGGGCGACTCGCGCTTTTGCGAGAACTAGAGACAGCGACACGTCGCCGTTCGGGTGTACTATGCGCCAGTATATCGCGGCGGCGTAGGCGGCTTCGCTGGCGTCAACGAACGTATGTAGTTCTCTTCTATGTGCGTTGCTGTAGCCTCGTAGACATCGTGGTATGGCAATACGGCGGAGTGCGCGGAGGTGTTCCATCCATTCTCGCCACTGCTGTGTTAGATCTTCATCTGTTTTCTCGTCCCATCCAGTGCCTCTTCTCCATACTTCTTGTAATAACTGCTTGGCTCGAGTCGTTACTACCGAGGCGAATCCGAGGGGTCGAAGAGAGACATAACGACTTTTAATATCTCTCGCTTGGTCGGCCTATTGCTGTTGACGATTTCAGTAGGTAGCCGAATCAATTCTAAGTTGAATGCGAGCTCGTCCGTGTTCGGCGTCCATATTAGTCCGAGAACCCGTTCTGTTTTCGACCCGTCGTGTAGGTCGATCGATGTTTGCGCTGTGGTGGCTTCGCCTAGTTTCTGTAGGACGCGCGTCGAGTTGGACGCCCACTGTCGTAGTTCGTAGCGCGCCCGCCGATGTATGTCACGCACGTCACTCGCCGTAGTGATCGCCGTTTTTTCGTCCGGAAAACTTTGCAAGTAATCGTCCACGTAGTGATTTCGAACGATGGCCTCACACGCCGTTGGGTGTGTATCTTCGAACTTCTTCGCGTTGATATTCTTGACGAAAATCGCTGTTGCAGGGGACGATGTCGCTCCAAAGATGAGTGAAGTCATTCGATACTCCGTTGGCTTGTGTTCTCCTCGATGAGTGCCCCGCCACAAGTACCTCAGTGCGTCTCTGTCTTCTTGTTTGATTTTCACTTGCATGAACATTTCCTTGATGTCTGCCGTGACTGCTATGGGATGTTGACGAAAACGCATGAGTACCCCGGGGAGCGATTGAAGGAGATCGGGCCCGGTGAGTAGAAAATCGTTGAGCGCTTTCCCTCTGGTTTTGGCGGCCGCGTCGTGGACGACTCGTACTTTTCCGGGCTTCGAAGGGTTGAGTACCGCGAAGTGTGGCAGGTACCATGTCTTGTTATGCGATCTCGGTGGCGCAGGCTCGGCGTATCCATTAGCGATGAGTGCGTCCATCTGTTGTTCATATTTCTGTTTTAGCTGCGGGTTCTTGTCTATTTTGCGTTCTGTAGCCAGCAGCCTACTATGTGCGTTGTCGTAATTATTTGGCATTACGATGTCTTGCGATTTCCACAGCAGTGCAGTTTCGTAGTGGCCGTCGTCTCGCTGTCTTGTATTTTCTTGTAGAATGACGAGGGCTCGTTGTTCTGGGTCGCTGCGTGGCTGTTTTGGCTCTATGGTGAGGGACTCCAATGCGAAGTGGTTTCGTAACTGCTCGTTCATATCGGTGTCGACGTCGATTTCCGTTGCGTTGTCCGGTTCGGCGATATGATTCACGTAGTGCACTCGTTGCCCGAGCGCGCGTGTGTGAGCGCCGTGTAGTACCCAGCCTAACGGTGTTAGCGAAGCGACGGGTTGATCGCGTCGACCTCTTCTAGTTTCTGTAGCGAGCAGCATGTGCCAGTTGTCCTGGCCGATGAGTAGCTTGGGTGCCGCATCTTGATACTTGAGGTGTTCGGCTATGTCTCTGAGGTGACTACAACCGGCTATGTCTGTGTGTGCGACGTGTTGTGGCGACAACCGAAGATTGCTGAACGTGCGTGCTTGCATCTTGTTGCTGCTCGATGACCCATGGATGGTAAATGTCACACGCCGAGACTCTGCTGCCTCCACTTCACTTTTGCCGATAGCTTCGATGTGTAGCGGGTCTCGCGGTCCTCTCGCGCCGATCTTGTTTGCTATCTGTTCGTCGAGGAGCGAGATCGTCGAGCCATCGTCGAGTAGAGCATAAGTGCTGACGTCAGCCTTGGGACCGGAGAGTCGTACAGGAACGATCTTCAAAAACGCGTGAGCGCGTGTCTGTTTTGTCCACGTCGAGGCGACGACTTCACTCGGTTCTTCCTTTCTCTTGAAGTGCAGCAGACTATGGTGCGTGCGGGTGCAACCATCGGTATCGCAAGTCCTTTTTTCACACGTGTGTCCTTTCTTGCGATATTCTAGGCACCGGTAGCACAGCCTCTTTGACTTCGCGATGTCCCATCTTGCATTTGAGTCCGCTTCTATAAACTGTTGACACGCGGACAGAGTGTGGTCGAGCTTATTACAAACAGCACACTCCTTTTTCTGTGTTGCAGTCGGTTTTGAAGTCTCCGTAGCGGCGAATGTTTTCTGTGTTCTTTCTCGTCGCTGTTGAGGCTTCGTCGACGCTTCTATAGTGCTGACGTTCGTTTCGGGCTGGGCGTAGGGGCTGCATCGATCCGCCTCACGTTGTAGAAAACGCGCGAGTTTTTCTAGGTCGGCTTCATCTTGACTGTTTTCGGCGGCGAAGTCGAACCATCTGAAGCGCAGTGTCGGAGGGAGCTTCTCTATCGATTTCGTAGTAACTTCCGGATTGTAGAGGTAGTATATCTTGCCAAGCGCGCGAAGCGTAGTGACGATGTTGACCACTCGGGTTGCGAAGATGCATATGTCCTTAGGTGCGTCGGTCGGGCGAGGTAGTGCACGGAGACGCTCTAACTCGGCGAGGGCGATCGCGTCGGGACGTCCGAAGCGGGAGTGTCTTCATTAATTCTTCCGGCTTGGTGCTGTGTATGAGGAGAGTTTCTACTGCTTCCTTTGCTCTTCCCCTTAGGCTGCGCCGAAGGCGTGCGACGTTCTCGATGTCTGTGTAATAGTGAGACGTTTCTTGATATACAGCGCGGAAAGACAACCACTCCTGATATGAACCGTAGTACGGAGGTAGGTCTTGCATGTGACGAGGGTGATTTCCTGAACGTGCTGCGAGGGCGATGGCGTTCGCTAGCTCCGATAATTCTATTTTCTGTGGTTGCGGCTGGCGAACGCTGACTGTGGCTGGTGCTCCCGCCGGTGACGAAACAGGAATCTTTGTGGCGAACGGGGTCGGCTGAGGCGGCGCTCTCGGCATCGTTGGCTGCAGTACTGGCTGTTGGACGATTGGTGGCGGCGCGGCGAACTGTGCTTGCAAGGTTGGCGCTGCGACTTCCTCCGTGTGTACCGCAGGCGATGGGTTGAAAGGTTGGTTCGTGATGGCTAGCTGCGGTTGGCTTGTATCTAGCCAGTCGGTGACTCGTCGTGCCGTGTCCTGTTCTGTGGTGACTGTGTCGTCGTCCTCGATGTCTGTTTCTTCTTGTTCGAACACGGCGACGCGGGCGGCGGCGAGTTTAACCTTCAAACGTAGTAACTCTTCTTTAGCTTGAGCGAGGCGTAACGATTTCTTGCTCCTAATACTGCTTCGATGGCGTGTCGGGGGGCGCGGGGAGCACGGACGATCTTCTATATTCGAGGGGATGTCTCCCGTGGCGGCGACGGCAGTTGAGGGGCGCGGGGGGACTCCTCTCGGAGCGGGCGTATGTGACGAAGTTACTGTGGTTCCATGCGACCACGTGTTGGTTTCTTCGGTCGTCGTGTTCTGCGATGTGGTCGCGGTGACATCGTCGCTCGATGCGATGTTGCCGCTTGCTGCAGGCGCTATTGTCTCCGACGGACGCTCGGAGACCCCTTGCTGAGAAGCGGCGGCTGTGGGCGCGACGGCGTCACCGCTGACTGGCTGAACGGGCGTGGCTGTAGGTAGTTCCGGCGCTTGGACGACGTGTGTGTCAGCTTCTGGCGCTGTCCTCGATGTACGTTCGTCCCGACCGGACCTCGATCTTGTTACGGGCATCTTCTATGTTTGCGACGACGACGAGGAAGGCTAAAACGTGGCTCCCACGATGATATCCGGCTCGAAAGGACCAGCAATGTACGTGATGTACATATACGAACGGGGGGGCTGGTTGGAACCCACGTTTAGCCGCTATGTGGGCCTGTAACTTAATACTATGACGAACGCGACGCGGGTGGTCGTCTGCCACAATGGGGAGTTCCAAAGAAACAGTAAACGTAGAAGAAAAGAAACAAATAGTTGTAGAACAAACAGTATGGTCCCATGTGGCAGAGAACGGTGGCACGATACGACGCGTCGGAACGAACTAAACTGGAGCTGGAACTGTCTGGAACTAACTAGTCGCTTTTTTTTTTTTTTTTTTTTTTTTTTTTTTTTTTTTTTTTTTTTTTTTTTTTGAAAGGACTATGTAGCTAGCTCCAAGTGAGCTTTCGCTACTTCACCGGGCGTTTGAGGTGAGGGCAGAGTGCCCTCAACCTGTATAGACAACATCACCAAAGGGCCCCCAGGAGGGACGGACCTCGGCTTTGGGCGTTGCCTGTGTGCGCAAGGCTTGGAGAGACAGCAAACTCTCATATTGCCTGATGGGCCGCGTATGCGTGCATGCAAGCCTGAAGGGCCAATCTGAGAAACAATGGCAAAAGCCTTTAGAGAGCAGCAACTCTCATCTTTTGCCGTATGGGCCGAAAGCTACGTTGCCAGAAGGGCCTATCCTGGGTGCAAGTCACCCGGGACCGCCGGGCGGTCACCAGTAATCGGAGCTAATCCTACTCTACGCACTCTATTCCGGTGGCGAGTGCGACGGGGTCGGATAGTGGGATTCCTCTGGCTATTCGGAGCCGAAGAGGGGTCGGGGCGGGCTTGTGCGATGTCAATAGGATCATCGGGATCGTCAAGTACGTTCCTAGGACGTCTACGACGTAAGGTCGTATCGTGTAAGTTGGGGGAGTAGTTAGCAGCTTGCACTACTAACGGGTTGGGGTGGCGTGCGGCTTTCTCAAAGTAACGCTTGGAGGCGTTTTTGAGATAGCCGCGAATGGATGGGAGGTCTAGGTCACGGTGTAAGTCTGTCATGCGCAAGTACCGTTGGTTACTCGTATTCGTGGCTCGGGTGACGAAGCGGTTCTGCAAGCGTTGCAGCCGATCGATGTGGGAGGGCGCGATATGGGAGAAGACTACGCCGGCGTAGGTCATGATAGGGCGGACGCAAAGCTTATAGAGTGTCAACTTATTTCTAAGTGACATCTTAGCATTGCCTATCATGGGGTGGAGACGGCCTAATACGAAGGCGGCGTGGTTGCGGACTTTGGTGATGTGGGGGCCGAAGGTCATCGCGCTATCGAGTACGACTCCAAGGTATTTAGCCTTGCCTGCCCACTGAATGGGCTTTCCGTACAACGATACTGATCCTAACGAGGGGAGTTCGGCTCCGGACATGGTGATTTTTCGACGTGACACAGCTTGGTTATCCTTTGAGAAAAACACAGCTGTGCTTTTCTCCGGATTAACTTCGATGCGCCACCTCTTGAACCACCCGCCGAGAGCGTCCACGGCGGACTGAAGACGATTCACGATGACCGTTTTAAGGTGATGGGACGTGTAGAGGGCCGTATCGTCGGCGAATAGTGCCACTTCTACATTTGGGGTCTTTGGGATATCGCTTGTGTACAGCGAATAAAGGAGGGGCGAGAGAACAGCGCCTTGCGGGACGCCGGCTCTAATGGGACGGGGCCTCGAGAGGCATCCCTCTACTCTGTACCGAAAAGACCGATTCGACAAAAAGTCTCGTATGATGTGCACGAGACTATCCGGCAGGCCCAAGTTGGACAACTTGGATATCAAGCCCGAATGCCAGACTTTGTCGAAGGCTTTCGCTACATCGAAGAAGAGTGCTCCCGTAGGACGTCCCCAATTTCTCAACTTGAGAATATGCTCCGTGAGGCGGTGCAGTTGGTGGTGACACGCGTGTTTGGCCCGGAATCCAAACTGTTCATCGGGGATAAGACTTTTGGACTCTACGTAGTCCTTGAGTCTTTTAAGGATGATCCGTTCGTAGATCTTGCCTATGCAGTTCAAAAGACTGATAGGCCGGTAGGAGGAGGGGTTCTTCAGGTCTTTGCCTGGTTTGGGGATTCCGATCACGATTGCTTCTTTCCAGGCGGCTGGAAAAGTGCAATTTGCAAGACAAGCATTGAAGATGCTTACGAGCAGGAGGAGGAGGGTCTGTGGGAGGCATTTGAGCACTCCGTTCGAGAGTCCGTCAGCGCCGGGCGCTTTTCGGGGTTTGAGATCGCGGATGATTGACTTCACTTCGTCAAGTGTCGTCGGGGCTAGGGGGGTATTTGGTGGGATCGTCTTAGAAGCCACGAAGCGTTCTAAGTTCGATTCCACCTCGCGAAGGTGATCGGGGTCTACTGGCTCACGACTAGGGGAGCATTGGCTCTCCAGGCTGTCTGCTAGGCATTCAGCTTTTTCGTCATCATCGAAGGCGATGGAGCCGTCTGGACGCGTGAGGGGGGGAGTGGCCGCAACCGTGTCGGTCTTGAGGCTTCTGGCTAGTCGCCAGTATGCCTGATGGGAGGGCGTCATCTCGGCAAGGAGATCGCCCCAGCGTTCGTTCCTAATTTCCGCGATGCGTTCCTTGACTCGCCGTTGCAAGAAACGAAGGTGGGCACGGGCCTCTGCGGTGGGATAATTGTCATGTAAGCGTGAAGCGCGATTCTTCTCTGTCAACAGCTGCCGCATATCCTCGGGGAGTTCCATTCTGTGGGTGGGATCCACAGAAGGGACTTCCCGAGAGTATTCCTTGTAGGAAGCTTGCAGGTGGCTGGTGAGAGAGGAGATTGCGCTGTCAGTGTCGTCAGTCGTGGTGATTATGTCAGGGATTGCATCCAGGTGCGGTGTTGGCTGGTTGATAACTTTTCCAAGTTTCTTCCAGTCAGTCACCGTCCTTGTATGCACTATACGTCCGTTGTCTGTCGGTCCTAGTTGTAACACTACAGGTCGGTGGTCGGAGGAGATGTCAGGGTGGACCTCTACTGAACACACCTGAAGGGTGATGTTCTTAAGGAGGGCAATGTCAAGAACGCTGGGGTTTTGTCCCTCTTGAGTGGGGTAACGCGTGGGAGCTAACGTGGCCACAACGTCGAAATCTAGTTCGTCATGGAGACTCTCTAGGATAAGACCGTTGGGCGAGTTCGTGACAGAGTGCCAGCGGACTGACTTGCTGTTAAAATCTCCAGCTAAAATGGTAGAATTTGACAGCGAGAAGAGGGATTCGAGGTCGCTACGGAGCAACGTCTTTTTACAGGGGAGGTAAATCGAGGCAATGTTGATAGGCGCATGACCGGTCATGGCTATCCGGAGGAGGGAGCACTCGATATTTGTAAGGGCTGGGGGGTCTAGCTGGGTGCAGTGAAGTGACCTTTTGTAGTAGATTACTGTGCCACCCTTTTGGGTGCGTAATCTGTCATTACGGATGATGAACTAGTCGCGGCTAGGAGCGCTAATATTATGCTCGTTAACCGCGCTTTGTTTCGGTGCTATACGAGCGAGGCGGACGGCCAATCAGAACGCCGCGTTAATTACTTCCTACCCCGCTTCCCCGCGCCCCTCGATCGTGCCTGCCGTTTGCTACCTAGGACTTTATTTTATTTTCTATAACAAATTACACATTATATATACAAACTTACTATAAGTCCTTACTATAAACTATATCTATTTTGGGAATGAAACGATGATAATACAAATTATTTATTGAAGCCCTATTCTATGTCTACCTATGTTAAGGACTTGTAGGGAAGTAAAACAACGAACAAACAAATATTTATTAAGACCTATACCTAACTTACAATAACTAATTAACTATATATTTTATACCTAACTATCTATTTACATTGTGGTTGCTATTTGCTGTCCCGTACACTAATTGAGACAGGAAAACATGTATCTAAACTCACTGACGTAGACTCGAAGCAAAGCGGCGCACGGCGCATCATGCATGCGCGTCTTGATGTTTGCAACTACAACGCGCGATGAGCCGATGACGCGCGTGCGATTTACATACTATAAATACTTACTTACTTATTACGAAGGCTTAGCGACCCGAAGTGGATCTTGGCCTCCGATACGAAAGAGCGCCACAATTTTCTATTCTGAGTGATATCTCGCCAGCAATGGAAGAGATGGAAGCAGTTAGCTTGCATCTCCCGCAGATGAGCCTGCACAGTGTCGCTCCAGCGATATCTGGGTTGGCCCACTGGTCTTCGGCCTGATACTTTTCCTATATTATATGCTGCCTTGACGCCACAATCCTTTTTCATTCTTACCAGATGCCCAAGCCATTGCAAGCGGAGAGCTTTAATAACACCGATTATATTTGGCTCTTTTACCAGCTCCTCAATCTCCCAATTTTTTCCGGACTCTCCAGCTTCCGTCAGCATTTTTAGCCGGTCCGAGTATTTTTCGAAATATTTTGCGCTCTGCTACCAGGAGTTGGTTTTTCTCCTTTAGTGTTAGCGTCCAGGCCTCGCTTCCATATGTCATTATGTGTCTTATGACGGTTTTATAAATTCTAAGTTTTGTTTTTCTACTAAGAAACCGCGCTACACCTTAATGCATTTGCGCATAACCATCATACCCAAGATAGTTAACAAAAGTATTCTCGAGCTACGGAATGATAATAATTCCACTTTCTTAGTTTACCAACATATCCAATCTTTTGAATTTTTCTCTCTTGTTTTCCATCAGAACTGGCCGGAGATTGAACTCGAGACTCTGCGATTTAAAGCGGTACCACTGAGCCACAGGCCACAGAGGCCGTCGCCGTTAACATGTGGCCAGGCCATAACCCCTGCAACATCGAGGCCCTGGGTGGCCCACCCCGCGCTGTCCTATCTGGCGTATATGGGGAGTCTCCCCTCGGTGGCGGATAGGGGTTACTTCGGTAGTACAGCTTAGCTATTCCGGCTAAGTCCTATGGATTCGCTGACCAACGATGGGTGTGGTCCTCCAGCATTTCGGAGGTTATGCGGCAAGTTAACACCCCACCCTCGGAAAAAAATTAAAGTTATGAAACCGATACCATATATAAAAATAGTCAATCATACGAAAGCTGCAATGTGTCTAAAGTCAGCGAGTAGGCCGGCTGATCACAGTGCTGGGCCCCTTCAGTTACTTTTAAACATTTGTGAATGGCCCTCTTCCATCATCTTCCACTATTTTCTTTCCATTGTTGTCCTTTTCCAATTTGGTCCTGCTATTTGTTTAACTTCATCTTCCTACCTTCTAAATAGCGTTCCTCGTTTTCACTTTTGCTCTTGCTCTAACTCTTTAGTATACAATAATTAATAACAATCTTATCACGAGTATAATTGCTCTAATCAGAAGCTGAATAGGAAATAAGTGATTTTAAAGCTAAAGGCTGCGGCCAACTACGCGCGGAGATGCGCGAAACCGTTAGACTCACGGAATTTTTATTATTCCGTGGTTAGACTCCAGCCAAACGTAACGCATGAACGCGTCAATACGCGGAGTCACGCGATTTCATATTTGCATAACATATTTGTTTTTTTAATAATGGGAAAACAGAGATCAAAATATTCTGGGTGATAATCATGACGTGACGCGACGCTTCGACTATACGTTAGTGTCAGTTGATCCTGATAATCAGAACTTTAGAGTAACGAAAGAAATATTTTATACCACATCGATAATGACAATTTCACTTGAGGCTTGAGTACGAAAAAACCGGATTCCAAAACGGATCAGCTACCCCCGAGCTGATCCGTATTTGTTGGTAAGTATGAGATTATTGTCGCAAAGATTCAAAAGTTATTATTTGTCATCAAGCTGACCCTATAATAATTTCTTGCCACTTGCGTAGTTCAATTTTATTATTTCCTACCTTCTGGAGCATTATCCTGTGAACTAATTCTATACATATACCTAGTTCACGTGATGATGCGTCTTCTTATCTTGCGTCTTTATTATTTATATGAAATGGGTTTGCTCTTGACCATAATATAGCCAAAGGCAAAGATATGGTCTAAAATCGAGCGAACTCACCCAAAAGAAGCCTATTCATTCTAACTTTAAAGAGATTCAGTTTATATGCGCTCGGAAATACAGACGCAGGCAATGCATTCTAATCCTTAGCATATATAGGTAACTAGCTTCGGAAATAGTACTTTTTCCCGGGATAAAAGGTAGCTTATGTTCTTCTCCGTACTCCAGAGAACTTGTATCCAAAATTTCATGATGATTGGTTCAGTAGTTACGGTGTGAAAGCGTAACAAACAAACAAACTCACTGACGCATTTATAATATTAGTAAGGATACTCTCTCTCGAAGTGGAGAGTCAATGTAAAACACATTCGCTTCTGATCCTAATTACTTGACACCAAAATTCTATGTAAAAATACAAAATAATCTACATAATCTTGTTTCCCACAGGTGGGAATGATGAGCGCGATGATCGTGGGCGAGTACGTGCCGGGTGCGATCGAGACTCAAATCTTCTGCGGCATCAGGGTGGTGCTCAGGGTGTTCGGGATTGGCAGCGTCTGCATAGCTGTCACAATGGCGCTGGAGCGGTACCTAGCTCTGACCAGGCCGTTCCTATATCAGAAGGTTAGTCAAGTTGATGAGAAGAGCCAAATCAATTGCGGCATCAGGGTGATGCTCAATGTTTGGGATTGTTAACATCTGCATAGCTGTCACGATGGCGCTAGAGTACCTGGTTGTGACCAGGCCATTTCTTTGTCGGATCGATTTTACTAGTTCCATCAGCTAATAATTCCATGGAACTAGTGAGAATATTTTTCTCAGTAGTTCCATTGACTTTGATAATGTAATGGAACTATTGAGAATACAAACAAAGCAACTTCCTTTAGCACAGATAAAGGAAAATTTGCGAAAAGCATAAATTTTTAGTTACATCATAATTATAATAATTATTTTTAATAATTTTAAACTTATAGATAATGGTAATCCTTAGTGCGCGAGTCCGACTCGCAATTGGCCGGGTTTTATAACACTATGAAATATGAAAAAGCATAGCTTATTATGGAAAAAGAAATAAATTAGTACGCATATTTAGTTCTAATCTTTCTAAAACCTAAAAATATTGTAAACGTCATTTAAACCTAATAAAAATAAACAGTTTTCAAGTAATATCTTTTATTTTTACTTTCAAAATAATAATTTGTTAATGAACTAGTAATCACGTGGTCACAGTTTTAAACCGTTTTAAATTTATTTAAACCTGGTTTTAAACCACGGATTTTGGTTCAAAACGGTTTATTTGCAACTCTTGCCAATCGGCATAAATCGTTAACAGATATTTTTTTTCTATTTATGCTTGTGAACTATCGATTATCCTTTTACGTAAGTAGTAATATCTATACATATAATAAAACAGTAAGAATATTTTGTCTGTACAATTAGAATTTTTGACTGAAATGGATAGAGAAAAAAAATTTTTGCCGAATATCTTGTGTGTCTGTCTGTCTGTCTGTCTGTCTGTATGTATGATCACGATTATCTCCGAAAATACTGAACCGATTTACTTCAAACTTTCACCAATTGCTTTCTTTTAACTCAGCAAAACATTTAAAGTTTGTTTCATCAAAATCGGTTCATTAAAAAAAAAGTTATCGTCATTTGAATGAACTCAAAGCATGAGTACTGAAAGGTATGAAACACGAGTAAAATATTTTTCTCAAAAATCATCCCTTGAAGGGGTAAAATAAGGGTGCAAAGTAAGCATGAAACTTTGCCATTTTTGAAGTTAGTCGAATGAAATTCAGGATGAAGGTTCTTAACTGAAAGGCATGAAACAAGAGTAAAATATTTTTCTCAAAAATCATCCCTTAAGGGGTTAATTTTTCCTATAACGGGGATGCAAAGTTAGTATGAAACTTTCCGTTTTTGAAGTTATATACAATTGGAATTCAATATTAAGGTGTTTCATTGAAAGTCATGAACTAATGTATTCCGGGTAATTCTACTGTTCCTGAGAAATCGACACTTACGCGGGCGGAGCCGCGGGCCAAAGGCAAACCTGACTTATATATCAACGCACAGCCGAAACTACTGTGCCCAGAAACTTGAAATTTGGCACAGGGATTCTTTTTATGATGTAAATGAGCACTAAGAAAGGATTTTTAGAAAATCAAAGGGGGTGAAGTTTTATGGAATTTTCTCATTTCTGGACTTAGAATTTTGAAAGTAGGTACACAAGTTCTCAATTAAAATTAAAAAAGATCTGTTTAGGTGAACCAGACAACATTCTCCCTTGAAGGGGTAAATTGGGGGTTAAGTTTGTATGGAATTTTTCCATTTCTAGACTTAGAATATAAAAATAGGTATATAAGTTCTCGATTACAATTAAAAAGATCTGTGTAGGTGAAATGTATAAAATCCCCTCCTTAAGGGGCAACATTGGGGGTAAGATTGTATGGACATTTTCTCATTTCTGGACGTTCTGGATTACAAATAAAAAGATGTATGTAGGTAAAACCGACGAAATTTTTGCCTGAAGGGATAAAATGTAAAGTTAGTATGGATTTTTTTTTTCATTTCTAGACTTAGAGGTATGAAAATAAGTATATACGTTCTAGATTACAATTAAAAAAGATCTGTGTAGGTGAAATGTATAAAATTCCCCCCTTAAGGGATAAAGGGAAGGGGGGATTGTATGGAAATTTTCTCATTTCTGGACATAGAAGTATAAAAATAAGTATATATGTTTACATTACAATTAAAAAGAACTGTGTAGTTAAAATGGACGAAATTTCCCCTTAAAGGGGTAAAATAGGCGGGGTAAAGTTTGTATGGATTTTTTTTATTTACTTAAAAATATGACAATAAGAAGTTCTCCATTACAATAAAAAAATATCTGTGTAGGTGAAATGGGTAAAATCCCCTCCTTAAGGCCGTTGGTACCGGAAAAGTGCAAAAAAGGTTAACAGAAAAGGGCTAAAGATCTATGCAGGTGAAATGAATTAAATTCCCCCTACAGGGGAAAAAGCAGAGGGGGAGGGGTTTGTATGGAATTCTTATCATTTCTACTGTTCCCAAGGGAACGACATTAACGCGGGCGGAGCCGCGGGCAACAGCTAGTTTATAGATATAATAATTACACTATATAAATGCATGGTTTTCCTATGATAATTCAATGCAAACAATTATTATTTTACGACAATAAGCATGAGTAAATATATTAGATTTTATTATTAACCTAAGTATATGACATAGGACATAGGATATCCTACAATTAATACAAGACGAACAAACAATTTCTTTTTTTTTTAAACACTATTCTTATGACTACAGATTTCAGAGTTCTTGGCGGGAATTTCGGCTGACTGCATGGTTTTTGTTATGGATTGTTTTGCAAATTATATCTAGTGAGTCCACTAGACACTAGTGGTTCTGCGAGAACAGTAGACCTCGCGAGCCCTTACAACCAACATCCACATTTGCCCTCCAGTGCTCTAAAATATATCTGTTACTGATATGCTAATTGACTAAAGGATGATTTCCTTCAGTTACTATTTCCCAATCCCCGCTGCTCTTAATTAGGTACCAGAGGAAACGGAAATTTAAACCTACATTCCCCTTACCAGAAGACCCGACCAGACCCTTTTTTAAGAGGAAACACTAACCTCGAGAGAATTGAAAAATAGATATTTATAATATCTATTGCTGTTGCGCCGCGTGCCCAAACAAACTCCGCAGAGTGCGATAGAGATAACTGCAGCTCGGCCGGAAAATACTTAGAAAAATTACATAAAATTAACGCTTTGTATTCCTCTGATTTCTTCTCCAAAACTTAACCGATTTAATTTCTTCTTACATTAAAAATTTAAAATAAGCTATGGCTGTGTTTCTGCATTTCTTTTTCTTATATAATTGCCTAAATTTGTTTTCTTGATGTTTGAACACAACGGATACCAATTTTTCATGTTTTTGAAGGTTCATATCTCTTTAAATAATTCAATTATGAAAAAATTTTTACATACTGATTTTTAGTCAAAAATCATAACTCTATTGGAACTATCCGGCGAGGAATCAGGGGACTGCTCTTGTATGGAAACACGGCCCTTGAGCACCATGTTTAGTATGATTTTGTACACATTAACTAAGTTGGAGTGATCCTCTTCAAGATCGGAAATATCGGAATAGCGAACTTGACATGGGTGAATAGGAGGCAAAGTTTAAGTACCCGGTTTCATAGTTGTTATGTAACCAATTGGTCAAAATTTTAATAGGACGCTAATTTTCAACTATTATGGCAGACAAACATGCGAACTTTACGTTAAGAAGTGGCCGGCATCTATAAGCCCCGGGTTCAAGTCACAGGATAGCATGTGAATCTTTTTTATTTTTTTTCATTTATATTTCAGGATTCTAAGTTTATTCAGTGTTTTTAATTATAAAACTAATACGCAGTATCATGCTTTCAGCCAAATTTTTTTTTTTCATATTTTGATTTTTGTTCCTTAGGGAAAGTTGTTCAATTTCACACTTCACATACTTCAACTTCTTTCATAAATATGAAAGAAGTTGAAGTATGTGAGATTTTCAGTATATTTATACAGAAAATCCATTTCAGACAACTTTTGGGCAAATTGCCGACTATAAACACGTTCAAGTTTATCGTATAAAAAAGTTGTTCAAACAAAAAAGTTGCGTCTTAATGAGAACAACAAAAAAGTCAAATGACATTTTTGATTTTTTTCCAAATAGCCGTGCTATGAGTTTTTTTAAGTTTCGGACCCCCATATATCCGCCATTTTTTAAAATTTCGAAAAACTGGCACGCCAAAAAAATTCTGTATAATTACCGAACCTGCTCACAAAATTTCATGAGAATCGGTTGAGAAATGCGACCTGTAGGCGAGAACAGACAGACAGACAGACAGACGGACAAATGAATTTTGGGCCAGTGGAAACTGAGACGCTTCGCTCGCTTCGCTCGCTCGGTCAATAATTTGCAACTTTATAATGATATAATTTACGACTTTATAATGTAAAGTCGGTGTAATTTGGTGTTATAAATGCCCAATTTGGTGTTATAAACAATGTGTGGAATAACTAAAATAAACTATCATTGTGCGGCTGTAGGGAGATTTACTCAGAGTCTGGTTGTCCACAATCAAGCCTTGCTGCGTCGTCTATGATCATAGTGGGGATTGTCGCCAGGGGCTCCGTCGAATCAACGAAATGAATTACACCATCATTTCGTTGATTACACATGTTGAAAAATATGAAGGGATAAAAGGCGTAGATTTCATAAAATGCCTTAAAACAAATATGAAAAAAAAGTACAGAGTTCATAAAAATATTTACAGGAATATAATACACTCCAAATGAAAGATTGACTTCAATGAAGCAACGTACAGGCACGAGCATTGGTATGTATACACTTCGGTCTTAAGTCAATGTGATAAGGTCTAAAATGAAATACAATTGTATATATATCGATGCTCGTGACTGTACGTCTTAACTAACACTCAGCGGGCCATCACATCAAACAAATGTTGTTTAACTGATGAGTAAGGTTTACGATCAATAATGGCCTTACGGTGTCAAACGGAACCACCCAGGGCCTCGATCTTGCAGGGGTTATGGCCTGGCCACATGTCAACGGCGACGACCTCTGTGGCCTGTGGCTCAGTGGTATCGCTTTAAATCGCAGAGTCCCGAGATCAATCTCCGGCCAGTTCTGATGGAACTTTTTCAGATTAATTTAAGATTACTTAAAAGAGAAAATTTCAAAAGATTGGATATGATGGTAAACTAAGAAAGTGGAATTATTATCATTCCGTAGCTCAAGAATACTTTTGTTAACTATCTTGGGTATGATGGTTAACTAAGAAAGTGAAATTATGGCCATTCCGTAGCTCGAGAACACTTGTGTTAACTAGCTTAGGTATGATGGTAAACTAAGAAAGTGGAACTATTATCATTCCGTAGCTGGAGACCACTTCTGTTAACTAGCTTGAGTATGATGGTAAACTAAGAAAATGGAATTATGGCCATTCCGTAGCTCGAGAACACTTGTGTTAACTAGCTTAGGTATGATGGTAAACTAAGAAAGTAGAACTATTATCATTCCGTAACTCGAGAACACTTCTGTTAACTAGCTTGAGTATGATGGTAAACTAAGAAAGTGAAATTATGGCCATTCCGTAGCTCGAGAACACTTGTGTTAACTAGCTTAGGTATGATGGTAAACTAAGAAAGTGGAACTATTATCATTCCGTAACTCGAGAACACTTCTGTTAACTAGCTTGAGTATGATGGTAAATTAAGAAAGTGAAATTATGGCCATTCCGTAGCTCGAGAATACTTGTGTTAACTAGCTTAGGTATGATGGTAAACTAAGAAAGTAGAACTATTATCATTCCGTAGCTCGAGAACACTTCTGTTGAGTATGATGGTAAACTAAGAAAGTAGAACTATTATCATTCCGTAGCTCGAGAACACTTGTGTTAACTAGCTTAGGTATGATGGTAAACTAAGAAAGTGGAACTATTATCATTCCGTAACTCGTGAACACTTCTGTTAACTAGCTTGAGTATGATGGTAAACTAAGAAAGTGAAATTATGGCCATTCCGTAGCTCGAGAACACTTGTGTTAACTAGCTTAGGTATGATGGTAAACTAAGAAAGTAGAACTATTATCATTCCGTAGCTCGAGAACACTTCTGTTGAGTATGATGGTAAACTTAGAAAGTAGAACTATTATCATTCCGTAGCTCGAGAACACTTCTGTTAACTAGCTTCAGTATGATGGTAAACTAAGAAAGTGGAATTATGGCCATTCCGAAGCTCGAGAACACTTCTGTTAACTAGCTTAGTAAACTAAGAAAATGGTTTTATGGCCAATCCGTAGTTCGAGAACAATAGAACCATATATTTGACCACAGTATCAATCCGCTTGGGTATGATAGTAAACTAAGAAAGCGGAGTTAACTAGACTTAAAATATTGAGATATTTGGCATGTCTTAGCAATTCAGTCAAAAATACTTACTTTCAGGTAAAACTGTAAATATCTGCGGTCTCAGGTTTTTGAGACAGTAAAAGAGCTTACCTTTGTTTTATTCTTTTATTTGTCGTGTGACCTTTGGTCAGGTGCTAATAAGTCGCTACGTAAATCTTGTATGTCTGTCTGTCTCCCCAATTAATACCCGCGATAACGTGTTGCTCCGGGACTACACACCTGGCTAAGCCCACCATTGTTTACGTGACAATAAAACTGAAAATGTGTTTTATTCCTCCATTTGTCCTGCGACGTTTGGCTTGGAATGGTGAAATTTATATCGTTCTGGACCCTTAAAGGAGTGATTCAGCCCGTTGATATGAACAACTTTTACTATGGGATGGATACTGGGACTCAAAAAAAAATTCGTCATTCCCATACAAACTGGCCGGGCGGCGGGACTCTTTTGTATGGAAATTATGAAATTGTTTTTGAGTTGAGCCTTGGTCCCATATAAAAAGTTGTTCATATTGATGGTCCGAGTCACCCCTTTAAAGGTCCAAAACGATAATTTCACCATGTATATAGAAATCTAGTACGTCTGTCTCCCAATTAATACTAAGGGCCCCGCGATAACGTGTTGCCCCGCGACTAAACACCTGGCTAACCCCGCCACTGTTTACGAGATAATAAAACTACTGGACATGAGTGTTATTCCTTCGTTTGTTCCGTGACCTTTGGCCAGGACCTTATAAGGCACTGCGTAAATCTAGGACGTCTGTGAAGTGTCGAGATCAAAGCCCATTGGTAGGAACTTTAGCGTTTATTTTGTTTCACTTGTCCTGGTTTCTTTAATCAGATGTCATGGATTGTCAATGCAAAATTTGACTACCTTCCCGACATCTGATTGAGCTTCAATTTGACACGCACATTAGGGTGGGTCACATATGTATGGAGAAAAAAAAAATGTCACTTTTATTACGGGCTCATTGGTAAAACGGTGCCATAGTACGAATGTAAAAAGATTATGGAGCATGAAAGCAATCAGAATTTATCTTCTGCCTCCGGATCCATGTTGAAACTTATAAAAATTTAGTCAAAAATACCTAACAGCACGATATGGAATGGTATACTAAGCAACTTTTTTTAAATCAATTAAAGTCTTTAAACGGTTAAATTTTGTTTATTATAGAAAATGTAACATTTCAAACCTTAAACTATTAATAAAAGAAGAAAAAAACACATTACTATAAAGGATCTAGTTTGAGGCAAAATCTTTTTTGCTATCGAACTTCGGCATTGCCTTTCTGGAATCTATTTGGGCTATAATGAATCCCTCCCTTGCAGTTTTGTTGCATAAAGTAGCTGAAGCTTCAGTCACACCTTTAACTGCTCTTTCTACTGCTTGTGTGTGACAAGGCAGGCGTAATAATTCCAGTTGTCCTTCTCCTTTTTGCTCAATAAACAAACGAAGATTTTCTTCAGATACAGATTTTAATATCGGTGGCTCAGTAATATTTTCCTGCCAATTTAAAAGGTCGTAATATGTAACTGCATTTAAATTTACTTTTGGTAACTGAAAGAGCCGCAGTTTTTTTGGTGTTGCTGATCTGGCTTTCAGAATTCGACGGGCAGCTAATTCTCGAATGTGTTGCTGGGGATCTGTCAACATTGCAAGAAGTAAGTTTTCTGGGTGTGCGAAATAACTGTTTCTTTGAATCACTGGGTCGATAACATCTTTCAAAGTTGTTGGTAAATATCTGGATAGTTCAATGAGTTTAAACAAGTGTCGCGATCCGTCTTTACAGCTTGGGTGAATTTTTATAGAAAACCATACGGGAGCGTAAACCTTGACAATATATGTAACAAGTGTGATTAGATTGGCAGAGGCAGTTTCTACTGAAACATACAGACGAAGAATTCTATTGGCACGAGTTAGCCATCGAGCATGTGACATTTTACCTGGTGACTTGTTTGCTAAATCGCTAGGAAATATGCCTGTAGACACTGCTTCAACTATCCTGTATAAATATTTTTGGTCTGTACTAATATCTTTAGCAGATAGCTCCGGTAAGTTTGTCGGAATAGGTTGAAAATGGGTTAAAGGCCTTTTTTCACAGTCTTCGAGTGCTTTTCCTATTGTTCCTGAAAATGTTTGTGGCCCAGACGTACTGCCATCAATGTATTGAAACAAATGTCTAAATAGTAGTTCGTTCATGTGTAATAAACATATATAAACAAAATGTAAAGGTCTATCCAGTTTTTTTTTCTAACATCCGTATAATACCGCCATATTTTCCAACATTTACATTAGTGCCATCACATCCAATTGCAATCAATGTATCCATCGATATGCCCGCATTTATAAAAAAGGTGGATATTTCTTCTTGTATACATTTTGCAGTGCCTGAACTTAGTGTAACATAGCCCAAAAATTTCGAGTCCGGTTCTTTAATCAATGAAATATGCTCTTCCAGTATGCGATGCCTATACTTTTTTCCATTTTTTTTTCACCATAGTGAAAGTTTGATCTTTTCTTCCGTCGAAGTACAATGCGGGTATTTGTAAAACAGTTTGTTGTGCCATTATATTTTCTCGAGTTTTTTTTCGTTCCCGGCGTAACTTATTTTTGTCTATTATTTGTGAGCCAGATGCATGCAATACTGCCGATGCAATAGCTGCTCCTGCCCTGTCTGACACACCAAATCTATCGCATGTTTTTGACAGCAAAGCGTAATCGACATCAGTTGAAGTGCTAGCACTATCCAATTTAATGCTTGAAGTCTGCGGCTGGAATTGGGGTGGCTCTTCACAATTAGACTTAAAACATTCAGATTCAGATGAGCTACTCAATCTTTTTGTACATATTTCTGGTACTTTTTGCTGTTTTCTCTTCGGGTTTTCTCGAGACAATTTTCTTTTTAATGTTTTTGTGATTTGTTTCGTTGTTGCAACGTCTATGCCACCTATCATCATTTTCCTGCCTGTTCGTTGGTCTGTAATGAAGCTACGTTCTTTCAGAGGAACTTTTTTGGTCTTAGGGCAATCACATTTTAAAAAATCTCGACATTTGCAGCAGAGACATCAAACAAAACTTTACTTCCAAGACGAAAGTCTTCCAACTTTTTTTCGGGTATTTTTGGGTGAGATTTTAGTAAATTTTTGCACTTTAAATGATATGATTGTAACATTACCTTTATCCGTTTTGGTTCTACTGTAGGGATAGAAGATTTTGCCCATGTTTCTATTAGTTTTGCAACTACAATGGCCTCTACTTCTTTATATGTTGGCTCTTTTTTAGTTTCTCTCTCGTATTTTAACTTATGTCTGGTCCACTCATAAAATATCATCACTTCTTCATAGGTTGGCAAAACATTGCCTTTAATATCATATAAATTGCCAAATAAGGGACACTTCCAACTATTTCGAGTACGGTCCATTTTGTTCTAATGGCGCGAAACAAATGACTGCTTTCTATTACGCAACAAGCGACACTACAGTAATTAGCGACAAATCACGCGCCACTTGTCTCTTCTTACACCCCTTCCCGCCCCGCCCCTGTCCCGTCTTATTGTTTTGACATAGAACACAACTAAACAATAATCATATATAGCTTTACTAAATACTGTTAAGAATAAACTTAGTACAAATAACATGAAAAAAATATCTGTTGAATATTGTCCAAATTTAGTTTTTTTCGAAAACCTCTATCGCTATCCGGAGGCAATAAAACTAAAAATATTGTGATAAAACTTTACTTACTTATTAACTGCACCATATAGCACGTTTTAATCGCTAAGCCTTATTAAAAATTACGAAAAAAAAAATTGACCCACCCTAACGCACATACCTACAATTTTTTAATATTGCAATTCTAGCTTTCGCCAGTAGCTTCGCTCGGGAACTTTTTCCGGGATGAAAAGTAGTCTATGTCCTTCTCCGTACTCCAGAGACCTTGTATGTAAAATTTCACGATGATCGGTCTAGTAGTTACGGCGTGAAATCGTAACAGACAAACTCACTTAAGCATTTATAATATTTCTAGTATATTCGCCCGCGTCAATGTCACGTCTTTTTCCCTTGTCTTTTTAAAAGCCACGTTCCGCATATTGATGGGCGTGTAGTTGGAAAACAGAATCACAATGGAGCTGCATCGCCTAATTCCTCAGATTTTCGCCCATTCCCTCGATCGGATTTTAGGATATGCGCGGGAAGAAAACCAAAAAAAATCGACCCCAATAAGAAGGGGCGACAGTGCTTTTTGAATACGCCTTTAAAATTGCAGCCATAGTGGGAAGCAATTCAAAAAACGAATAATAAATAAACCGGAAGATAAGTATGGCATTGTAGCTCTCATCATTTCTATCCTAATTTTTATTACACTATACACTTCCGTATTTACGTATAACACACCCACACCCCAATTTTTGCTTCGAGGCTAAGACAGCCATGATTAAACAATAAAATGTCTAATAATAAATCAATGAATGATCTTGTCCATCAATTGAACTCTTTAAAAGGTCGAGTGCAGTGACCAAAGATGCTGAATGAAATAAACAATTAGTACTAGGTTTTTCCCACGGTTTCTATGGAAACCGCTTGTTTGATTGTCAAATTCTTAGTAAGTAGTTTCTTTGTTAGATGTGAAGGTCAGATGGACAAATTAACAAACATACTTTTAAATTCATATATTCGTAATGATTTTATTAATTTTATTACTTCGCATTTGAAAGGAAGGTCCTGTCCCCCACCCCCTCGACCATCTTTTAGAATTTGTACCAATAAAATTAATTAAACTGTTTTAGGTTTTAACCGACTCAATAAAAATAAGCGTAAAAATATTCGTTACCTTACATTTGTAATTGTTGTAAATGCCTACTTGTTTATATTTTAAGTGCTTACTTAAGAGGCACCAAGTGCCCTTTAATAAAAAAAAACAATTGCCACTGTTCTTATTAGGGTAGCAATATACTAGGTAATTGTTCTTGATTAAGACATGTCCAGTTTTGTTGTCGATAACGTCGCAAAAGGCGCAAATGACATATTGTTTGCGACCTACTTGGATCTATGGTTTGCGTCAGCGAAACTATCTATTTGATGGCTTAGTACACTCATTTCATTTGCCAAGAATTCGTAGCTTAGTTTATCTTATTAGCTATCTACGTGTTCTAATGTTATACATTAGAAGGACAACCAAGTCCCACTTATTGCTGCGTAGTTGTTGGTCGGTTTAAATTGAAACAGGTGTAAAAAAACTGCTATAACAGTGATGGGAAAACATGTTGGTCTACTTGTAATATATCCATTTAATGTAATTTACACATGTTTATGCAAATAAATCATCTTTATCTTAAAAAAGAAAATAAGGTCACGGCTCGGTAAGGTCTTATAGACCGTGGCTCTGTCTACCCCGCAAGGGAAAAAGACGTGATACTATGTATGAATGTATTAAAAAGATAAAGACACCTTAATGTGTATTTTATATATCAATATTATCCATCAGGCAATATAAGAGTTTGCTGTCTCTCCAAGCCCAGGCAACGCCCAAAGCCGAGGTCCGCCCCTCTTGGTTTGGTGATGTTGTCTAAAAAGGTTGAGGGCACTCTGCCCTCACCTCAAACGCCCGGTGAAGTAGCGAAAGCTCACTTGGACCTAGCTACCTCAGAACAATAACTAAAGCTAGCTACATAGTCCTTCCAAAAAAAAAAAGTGTGATATGTCTATAAGAAGTTTTGAATTTTTATGCATCATGATTTATCTGTCAGTATATGGTTACACATTGAAGAAGTGATACTGGGAGAATAGTGAATTTTACAGATTCGGCCGAAGGTTCATTTCCGGTTTAGATTTCGTCTTTAAATAGTACAAAATCCAAAGTTTGCAAGAACGATACTTAAATAACTTAAGTAGTTCTGGTAGAGCCCTGCTACCGGCAAAATTCATTTTTGCTAGTAGCATACATTGCCCGGCCCATCGGGGGAAGTACCGCACTCTCACAGAAAATCGACGTTTGAGTAGAAGCTTTACCGCTTCTATACTTCGTTCGATGAGTGAGAGAGCCGGAGGCTTGTCCTCACCCATTTCTTTTCCCCAGCTCCTTGAAAGACCGGCAACGCTCGTGTGATCGCTCACCATCAGGTGGCTCGCTTGCACGTTTGCCGTCCTATACTATAAAAAGTACGATTGGTACTTCAATTGCCTTGGAATCTTCTAACTGGCGGAAAGTAATTAGTTAAGTAGGGTAAGGGGCCTCTGCGACCTTTCTCTGATTACCGTCACGTCTGCATCGTATGTCAACAAAGATAGTTGGGAAGACAATATGTATTGAGTTTCAATAACTGTCGTAACGCGATATCTATTAGCAAATACTCGTAGCTAACGATCAGACCTTAGCAGAGGTTTCTGTCTGAAACTGTTCACAGGAAACCTTTGAATGTGAGTTTTAAAGAGAAAACTTCTTTAACGGCGTTGCTTACTTTTTGGGATGGGTAAAAAATGTTAAATTCACGTCGGGGCACGTGACCTGATCGAAAATTTGTAAGATGGTCACGTACCCTGAGACCGTCGGCGCGGCGTAGGAGAGTTACTCTCATTCTCTATTTTGGTATTTTTCTACTTTTTTGGCATGATTAAAATACTCCATTAATAAAAAAGTACTACATCAAAAAAAGTGATAAAATACAATCATGAAAAAAAAAATATTGTGAACATCATTTTTCGGTTTATTCATCCGTTTCTGAAATATTTGGTCTCATTTTAAGCTAAAAATGGCAAAAGACAGAAATTGTTCAATTGGGAAAGCTTTTTCAATAGGCTTGTTTCCTAAAAAAATAGCTTAAAATAATTAGTCCGTCTTATAATCTATAAGACGAAAAATATTAGACACGTTATTTTTATTTAAGAATCAAATAAAAATTATGTTTTAGAAATTAAAATATTGAAACCACGGTTTCACTCACGTTTATTCAGTTGGAATCGCCAACTAGTTTCGGTCTGTTACGAAGACCATCATCAGGGCTAGTGTTATGGGCGGTGACACGGCGGTTTCGCTTCCCTCAGACCACTGTGCTCTGACTGTGTTTTTTATAATAAATTGATCTCGCGTAAGTTTTAATGCTATTATATTTAGTGTACATATTATACAGTTATACTAGTTCTAGTTGTTAGTTAGTATTATTTTTTAAGTTGATTAAGTGTTAATCTTAATTCTTTTGTAATAAAAATTGATAAAGATATAGCCCGATAAAGTTCCGCGTGACATCACTGGTACACTTTTTACCGGCCTGTTGCGTTATGAGCCCCCACTCCTGAACTTACATGCGCTTTATCTTTATCTTTTTTTTTTTTAATAATCTATAAGATGGACTAATTGTTTTAAATGTTTTTTTTAGGTAACAAGCCAATTACCTACTTACCTACTAATTTATTTTCATGCTGACGAGTCATTTTCGTGCCTACGAACACTTGTGCTCTGTACTTTCATCACTTACCCAAATTAGTTTTCGTTACAAGCCGTTTTAGGGCATGTAAATACTAATGTTGATTAACTGTGTTGAACAACATGTTGATTGGCCCTCCCGTATAATTAATTAATTTACCTTTTAGTGTGTGATCCACTTTAAGGGTCAGGGTTTACTAAAGAGTCGACTTTCAAAATTTCGGATTGAAAAGGGCATCAAGACGTAAAGGACCTTTCGTAGGATAACTGAGTCATCATCATCATCATCATTTCAGCCGTTAGAAGGCCACTGCTGGACAAAGGCCGGGATTTTTCGTTCAATGGGAGGATATTGCCATACTTACCACGCTTGGCAGGCGGGTTGGCGAGCGCAGTTTCTTTGGCTTCTTGTGCTTCAGACGCTGTTGCCCATCGGAACCATTTTTTTAGCTGGGGTAGGCTGGCTATTTTTTGTTCATTTGGGAAGGGAATTAAGGTATTGCGATAATACTCACTCAGATGAATGGGGAAAAAGCAAATAGCAGCTCGGGAGGCCAGGCGCGCGTACCCGGTGCTATACAAGCAACCAAGGCAGTTGAAGATGATACCCCTGATCATAACTGAGTATTTCTTAATTATTTATTTATTCTTTGTCTTCTTCTTTTCGAGTCAAAAAACATAAATTTATTTGTTTATTCAGGAATAACAAACAGTTACAAAATACAACCCTTTGGACTTTGAATGTTGACAGCTCCGTGGCGCAGTGGTTAACACGCCAGCCTGCGACACGGAGTGCCCGGGTTCGATCCCCGGCCAGGTCAAGATGGAAAATGATCTTTTTCAGATTGGCCTGGGTCTTGGATGTTTATCTATATATGTATTTGTTATACAATATATTATCGTTGAGTTAGTATCTCATAACACAAGTCTCGAACTTACCTTGGGGCTAGCTCAATCTGTGTGATTTGTCCGTATATATTTATTTATTTATACAAAAAAAACTACATAAGCTTATATAAATATATGTTCATAAATAATTTTGTAACCAACACGTTATCTACAGTTTATACATCTGCACGTTACCTATTAAACTAATTGCTTTTAGAGGGTTAGCTAAAATAAAGCTTACTTATTTAATTATGTTTGTTTATTATATTTATTTTATTTTTTATCAATATAAATACAATTTAAATATAAAATATTTAAACTAATGCTACAAATAAAATATAAATAAAAAATAATATATATTTACAAATAGAAAAGGCCGAGTAAATCGTTGCCTCGCGGCAAGCTTACTACATAATTATAAATATATGCAATTCCAGTAAAGTTATAAGTTACGATTTCATAACTTACAATATTAGTCTTAATCTTAATAGAATAAGAAATAAAAATGGAATTTTAAATTTAAAAAGAAAAAAACAAGTTTTTTGCAAAAAATATTTATATTTTCGTGACAAGCTTGTCAAAGTCAAAGTCAAAGTCAAAGTCAAAGATTTTTATTCAAAATTGGATACATGTATCTCTTTTTGAACGTCATATTTTTATTTCTTATATATTTTTTTATATATGCAAAATTGAAATACTACTAGCGTTTCGGAACGACCACTGGTGAGAAGAATACGCCGAAAGAAACTCAATCCAGCCTTGGTCCCTACGTGCCTGAAGGGCTCTGAATACATTGTTAACATTAAATACAATTTTTCATACTATAGATTAATTTTAACATTTAATAATTGTTAACATTAAATAAATTTATATAAATTTCCACGCATTTTTATCAGTAATATAATCATCAATGCAGTAATAAGCCTTTTTTATTAACTGGTTTTTTACAATCGTTTTGAACTTAAGTAAAGGCAGACCTAATATTTCTGCAGGAATTTTATTATAGAAGCGTACTCCTAAACCCAAAAATGAATTCATAGTTTTCTGCAATCGCAATACTGGTGTAGCTAATTTATTTTTATTTCTCGTGTTTCGGTCATGGACATCACTATTTTTCTTATATAAATCAAGATTATAATTATAAGAAATTAATAGCGCACAAACATAATATTCGCAAATATGTACTGAGAAGGTAAAGTTAAAATATTTATATCTTTAAACAATTCTCTAAGAGATTCTCTAGCACCAAGTTTATATATAGATCTAATAGCGCGTTTCTGCAGGACAAATATGGTGTTTACTTCTGCAGCGTTACCCCATAGTAAAATCGCATAAGACATAACACTATGAAAGTAACTGAAATATACCAAACGCGCAGTATCAACATCAGTCAGTTGTCTAATTCTCCTGACAGCATAAGCTGCAGAACTAAGTTTACCCGCTAACGTAGTAATATGGGCACCCCATTGAAGCCCGGCATCAAGAGTTATTCCAAGAAATGTTGTTTTATCAGTTAAATCTAGTGGTTCATTATCCATTACTATTTGTGTTGGAATTTTTGTAACATTTGGTAAGCAAAATTTAATACATTTCGTTTTCTTAGCGTTCAACAATAGATTGTCCGCTGTGAACCAATACAACACTTGAGCTAAAGTACTATTAACCACGTCAAAAGAATTAGTTTGTCTATCAATTTTGAAGACAAGAGAAGTGTCATCGGCAAATAGTACAGCCTTACATGTATTGACACAGTAAGGTAGGTCATTGATGTAAATGAGGAATAACAGAGGCCCTAGGATAGAGCCCTGGGGTACGCCCATCTTAACCGATGACCCGGAGGATTGTACCCTATCTAAACTAACTTTTTGAGTTCGGCCACTTAAATAAGATTCAAGTAAATCGCGAGATTTACCTTTTATTCCATAGTGCTCCAGCTTGGAGAGAAGGGTATTGTGGTCTACGCAATCAAAGGCTTTGGAAAGATCACAAAAAACACCAATAGCATTTTGTTTTCCCTCCCAAGCATCATATATGTATTTCAACAGAGCTACACCCGCGTCTGTAGTTGACCGACCCTTTGTAAATCCATACTGTTCACGATGGAAAAGGCTATTTATGTTAAAAAAATCTAATAACTGATTAAAAATCATTTTTTCAAATATTTTACTAAGAGCTGGCAGAATAGAAATGGGACGGTAATTAGTGGGATCATTTTTATCGCCAGATTTGTACAAAGGAATGACTTTACTTAACTTCATCAAGTCAGGAAATGTCCCAGTATCTACACACTTATTAAATATAGAAGCTAAATATGGTGCAATTACTTCAATGATGTTACTAATGACAGCTACAGAGATATCCCACAAATCTCCAGTTTTCTTATTGTTCAAACTCTTAAATGTATCAATTATTATTTGAGGTGTTACATGTTGAAATATTAAATGATTGTTACATTCTGGTATACAGCTTGTTAATAGTTTTTTAGATTCCTCAGATGATGAACGTAAGGAGGCAGTAGTATTTACGGGAATGTTAGTAAAGAAATCTTCGAAATATTTTGCGATGTCTTCATTAGTACTGAGGATCTTATTATCTACTTTTAATTCTATTTTGTTGTCACGATTTTTAGTTTTCCCGGTTTCCATGTTAATAATTTTCCAAGTGGTCTTTATCTTATCATGAGAATCTAGAATAGCTTTTCTTGTATATAAAGATTTTGCGCACAGGCACGCCTTTTTAAAAACCTTAGAGTAAGTTCTAACATAATTAATAAATTCAGTATTTTTATTGTAAGCTTTCATAGCTAATAATTCGTATAACCTGTTTCTACTAACGTAAATACCAGTTGTAGCCCATTCACTAAATTTTTTACCGATACGTTTAGTACATATTTTAATTTTGAATGTATTGTTGAATTCCGATTCAATAATACCAAACATTTTATTATATAGAGCATCCGGATCATCTCTAGTTTCTTCAATTAGGGGCATTTTTTGAGATATTTTTTTCTTAAATACATTTATTTTAGCTTTGGTTATAGATCTAAAGGTTACTTTTGGTAAGTCTACTTCTACATCATTTATAAGTTTTACAAACTGACCGTAGTGATCCGAGGTTAGATTTTTAGTTATATATTTGTCAACAGCAGTGCAATTGCAGAAAACATTATCTATGCACGTTGCAGAATCTTCAGTAACTCTAGTTGGTTCCAAAAACAAATTAACCAAATCAAATGATTTAAAGACATTTAAAAATCGAACACTTTCAGTTGTTGTAACTAACAAATCAACATTAAAGTCACCGCACACTATAATATTTTTGCGACAACAACATAATTTTCTCAAGACATCTTCAATAACTGATTCTAAAGTATTATAATCTGATCTTGGGGGTCTGTATACACATACTATAATATAATTCCCTAGTTCGATACATGACAGCTCAACATTACAATCTACCGAAAGACTAACAATATCCTTACGTTCTTTACATTTTACGTCACTTCGAGTTAGAATTAAGCTACCGCCTTTCTCTTTAGTCTCTCGGGTGTAAGAGCTTGTCAATAAATAATTTTCTACATTGAACTGTTGCTGGTGCGACTGCATAAAATGTTCAGTCACACAAACTACATGCAAATCTTTACTGTTTATAAACAACTCTAATTCTAACAATTTGCTAGTCAGGCCTTGGACATTCTGATGAAAAATATTTAATTCTTTAGCCTCGACTGTTGTCTTATTAATTAGTTTAAATCAGACTGAGGATTTTGTATTTTAGGTATATCATTAGTTGCAATACCTGTGTCAAATTTAAAATTATTTGCAGTTGTACTACATACAACAGAAGTTTGTAAATTAAAAGCTACTACTGTAGCTATTTGTCTTTTAAAATTAAAAGGAAGATACATAGTATCGTTAGTCAACTTAAATCTACTTATAAACTTATTTATATCTAAATAAAAAATAAAATCGCCATGACGATACGTCATGTTGTACATATGTACATTTAAATTGTGTATGTGCTCGTTTCTTTTCGTATCTAAAGATTCCGAATACGGAAAGGCACATATCATAAATTTACATTGTGTTCTTTCATTTATATTAATTAATTTGTCCATACTTTGTTTAATATTCCTTTTTGATACAGAGGAACTGTCACCACATAATATTAAGATTGTACAGTTTTCATCAAGACTGTCACAAGTAATACTGTTTACCAGGTCTAAATAAGAAGCGCCGGGTGTACATGTGTTGTAGACAGAACAGTTATGGTTGAGGTGACTCAAAATTATGCTACTAAGACCTTGACCTAATTTATCAGAGTATATAAATAATTTGTTACAAAACCTTTTTTTATTAAAACTATTTTCTATCGTACCTATCCTCGTTTCTAAGTTACATTTACCAGTATCACATTCTCTAGACTCGGGAACAATGGCTATTACAGGTGACATTGTAATTGCCGTTTCAGGAGTACTATAGCACTGCTGTTTTTGTAAGAGAGCATCATACCGCTCTTTATTATAGTGAGCTTCAGCCACAAATTCTTTGGCCTCTAAAATATATTTACTTATATCTTTTTGGGACAATTCATACATTTTTGATAAATTATTTAAGGACTGTTGCAATTCCGAGACCTGTGACTGCAACTCATGAATCTCGGTGTCATATATACGGCTAGCCATATATAGGTCATCTTCACATGATCTAAGTTCCTTAGACAAACACAGTTTTTCCCTACTTAACTGCGCTAAAGATTTACATTTTTTTTGTTTAGATAATAGATTGTGTGTGAAGTGCTCTTGAAATGCTTTACTAGACTAATCAAATACGATTGGTGTACCTTATTTAGTTTAAGAGTTCCTATGGCCACCTTCCGACTTCATCGTCAGACCAGCGCATCGATTCTATAATATTGTATTGTCATCCGATTTACACCATGCATGCAAAAATTTTTGTCGCAAGATTTTATTACAGACAAACATCGGAACAGGCGAAACTAAATAAAAGTTTGTAAAAATATATAATAACAGAATAATAATAATCATACAGAAACATATACTCATTAAATTAATAAAAATGTAAATCATGCTAGGTACTAACATGGCAGCAACTGGTGGAGCAGCTTTTTAGGGTTCCGTACCCAAAGGGTAAAAACGGGACCCTATTAATTTCGCTCCGCTGTCCATCTGTCTGTCTGTCTGTCTGTCACCAGGCTGTATCTCATGAACCATGATAGTTAGACAGTTAAAATTTTCATAAATGATGTATTTCTGTTGCCGCTATAACAACAAATATTAAAAAATAGAATAAAATAAATATTCAAGGGGGCTCCCATATAACAGACATGGTTTTTTTGCCGTTTATATAGATAACGGTACAGAACCCTTCGTGCGCGAGTCCGACTCGCACTTGGCCGGTTTTTTAAATGTCTTTGACAAACAGAACACATATTATCTTACAGTCTGATGACTGAGCCACATACACAAACTTTATTATCAGTCAATTGTGTACAATATCAAAGTCCATACATAAAGTCGAGACAACAATCAGTTTATTCAAACCTTCACTGTGGGATCTTTGCATCTTGATTGGCTGGCATTCATAGGGACAGCGATTTGTTCAATGAGTGATAGGTCGAGTTTGTCAACCTCAGATTAAGTACTTGCTGCAGAATGAGGCCATGTCAAGCGTGTGTCACTCCCCGTGTAGTAATCAAATGATACCTACGCGCGGGTACACCTTCGAAGGCGAAAACCCTTCGATCAAATATAATGGTAGATACACGATTCGCACTCGAAAAATGGCACCGGCAAAACAGCGCCCTCATCGAGTTTCGGAGCTGTTTTGTCCATAGCTTCAATAAACCGCGCTAGCACTCACACGTCTCGCGATGACGAAATTCAGTGAAAAAATGCAAAAACTACGAGTCAAAAGTGAAAAAGACAGATGAAGTGTAATATTTTCAGATGTACCGTTTTTGTTGTTGTTTGTAAGTATGCATGATGTTTTGGCTCGGCGACTTCATTTAGGCTTTATTTTGTATGAGACTGTGTATCTACCTTTATATTTAATCGAAGCGAAACCCGAACAAATTCTGTAGGAACGACGCGCTTTTGGTCATTGTGTTCACCGACTTCAACGAATTATGAATCGTATGTTCAGAGCATAAGTATAAAATTGGCTTGCTGTAGGTATCTAAATTAAAATGTGCTGCGTTCCGACACGATCTAAATTACACCGTATCGCTAACTACATTGAGTTGATATTTCTTTGAATACCTTTGCACAGTGCGACTTCTGTACGTAAGTACCTATTAGTATTTATTCTAAGGCCAATGTCTACAAGAATGCAGCTAAAGTAACACATCATTATTTTGATTCTGTTCTCCATCTATTTAAAAGACAAATCGTTTAATGGCTTAAGGAAATAATATTGTATTCCATTAATGACTATTTAAATAAGTAAAATATAGTATATCGCTAATGACATGTATATTTAAACAATGTAATAATTTTGACACTGTAATAAATTTGACAATGTAATAATTTTGACACTGTAATAATTTTGTCAATTTTATTTTAAAATGTATTTTATTATTTGCATGTTTGCATGCGAGACTTGGTAAAATATGTTGACCTTCTGTAAACTGTATAACATCTGATATACCATATTTTACGCAAATAAAATATTCTGATTCTGATTCTGATATATGCCCAATTATTGCATAACGTGACCTTAAGGTATAGGGGATAAATACGTGATAATAAATATGCAGGACCTCTCCAACCCGTGTGGCCAGCGTGGAGAGTGTAGGCCAAGTCCTCTGACTGCTCTGGCCAAGTATGGCTCTAGTAGTACAGAGAGGGTCGTGCTCCTGTAGTGGAGACTAAGAAGACCTGATGATGATGATGAAATATGCAGAACAGGGGTGTCATCCGCAGCTGCCTGTCCGGTGGTTGAAGGTATGGTGTCGGGTCCGCACGCCCGAGCTGCTATTTGATTTTCCCAATTCATCCGAGTGACTAGTATCCCAATACATTATTCCCTTCACACATCCTACAAATCCCTATCCTTCCCCAGCTTAAAAATGTTTCTGCTCTCGCAAACCTACCTGCCAACACACCGAGGGTACCGGATTCGATCCCCAGTCAGGACAAGATGGAAAATGATGATGTGTTATGGGATACTAACTCAACGATACTATATTTTATAACAAATACTCCTAATCAGCCATTAAAGATAGCATGCTTTCTTATTATGAAATTATAATTCGAAAATGCATCTGATGGGCAGCAGCACCGGAAGTACAAGAAGCCAAAGAAATTGCGCTCGCCAACCCGCCTGTCAAGCATGGTGAATATCGCAATATCCTCCCATACACAGTAAGGGATAAAAACAAAGTATATATGTATTAAAAACATGCTGGATTTTCTATGATATAGGTAGCAAACGAGCAAGCGAGTCGGGTACATATTAAAATCCCAAAAAACATAACACCTTTATTCAAAATGTACGAGCCCAAAATACCCGAACTCAAAATACCTTAAGATTTAAAATACCTGAACCGATTACACCTTACTGTACAATGCCAAAATTCGAAATACTAAATCATTATTATGTCAGATTTTTAAAATACCAAACCTTAAATATTACATTTTCAATTAACCTTAAATTACAATTCTAAAATATGAAATGCTTAAAATTAATAACCCAACCTAACCTAATATTCTGGTAGCAACTCTTTTCTGACGACAATCCGTTTTCTGGTGGGTCACAGTTCTAACCTAACCTAACTAATATTCTGTTAGCAGCTCGTTTCTTCTTCAAACTTATAAAATCAGTTAAATTAGGTAAAGTCTTTTTAAAGTCAGGTATTTATGGATAAGGTATTCCGTAATAAGATGTTTTGAGTTTGAGCTATTCAACCATAAGGTAATTTAAATCTTTTATTTTTTAAATACTTGGTATTTTAAATATACGGTATTTAGAATTCGGGTATTTTGGGCTCGTACATTTTGAATAAAGGTGTTATGTTTTTTGGGATTTTAATATGTACCCAGCGAGTCACATGATGGTAAGTGATCACCGCTGCCCATAGACAAAGCGAGTCACATGATGGTAAGTGATCACCGCTGCCCATAGACAACTGCAACACCAGGATGTGATAGGAGCGTTGCCGGCCTCTCAAGGAGTTGGGGAGGACATGGTTACATTGTTGAAGTTGGATGGAACGATGGGTTTACGTCAGGAATGGCACAATCCTATGAACTTATAAACGGACTGAGTGTTATTATATAATTAAACCACGCGGGAAGTAAAGTAAATATCAATGACGTAGCGGAAGTCCGCCGGTACACGGCGATGACTAGCTATGTAATCATTCCAGACACGCTCGGCTTCGTTTGTTTACAAATCATGCTCGGTGCATTGTTCTTTGAGCCTATTTTTAGGGTTCCGTACCCAAAAGGTAAAAACGGGACCCTATTAATTTCGCTCTGCTGTCTGTCCGTCTGTCACCAGGCTGTATCTCATGAACCATGATAGCTAGAGAGTTGAAATTTTCACAGATGATGTATTTTTCTTGCCGCTATAACAACAAATACTAAAACATAGAATAAAATAAATATTTAAGGTGCTCCCATACAACCAACGTGATTTTTTGCCGGTTTTTGCTCGATATTGATAACGGCAACAGGTAGACGCTTGAAATATTCACAGAATATTGAGTTATATTTATAGCTCGCATACAACAGACATGATATTTTTGCCATTTTTATAAATAATGGGTACGGAACCGTTCGTGCGCGAGGCAGACTCGCACTTGGCCGGTTTTTCCTTTTCTCTCATACCAACATGCAAGACTTCTTTTTTTTTATTTAATATATGAAAATATTCTTTTATTTTTAGTTAATAAATTAATTTATGAATAATTGTAACTTTAGTTTTAGTTGAATTTCTTACTAATAAATGTGTAAAATAGAATAAAATATATGATTTTGTCATTTTGTCCATTGTAGAAAATGATTACTCCATATGTTCATTAGGCACCGTATTCACTCTTCTTTTTAATTTTCGCGAGTATAATTTCAAAATAATCATTAGTTAAAAATAAATTTATATAATCATAAATATATACGGGCAAATCACACATATTAAGCTAGCCCCAAAGTAAGTTCTAAGTACTATATTTTATAAAAAATACACAGATAAACATCCAAGACCCAGGCCAATCTGAAACAAATCATTTTCCATCTTGACCTGACCGGGGATCGAACCCGGGCACCCTCGTGTCGCAGGCTGGCGTGTTAGCCACTGCGCCAGCTATATATGGGTTGTTTTTACTATTCAGTATTTTTTTTACTTTGTAGACTTTAATAAAAAATATAAACGATTATGTAAAAGACACATAAATAAATACTAATTATTTTCCATTATCTTTCTCACTATTTTCCATATTCCAACAAATAATATAAACGAGATGTGAAACGAGCGATCACGCACGCAGCACAATAATTTCAATTGTAAAATAGTACCTGATATATTGATAACAAATAGGTCAATGCAGCATACAGATCCTTTTCCATCACTTAAGTAAATTTTCAAATTCTAATTCAAAACGTTTATATAGATTTCTTTGAATCTGAATTTGAATACATTCATTGACATTTTGGTTGACGTCAGGAATTTACTTACGGCTAAGTTTAATGCCCCCTTCCAGAGCGGAGTGCATAAGGAGCGGCAAGAACAAACTACACAGCCTTAGTAAGTAAACCTTAGAAACTAGGTAATAGGCGAGCTCCGTAGCGCAGTGGTTAATACACCACCCTACGACTACAATGGGACCAATGCTAGGAACTCAACAAAAATGGGCAGTTCCATACAAAAAATTTCGGCCACCCGGTCAAATTGTACGGGAACGTCAAAAAAAATTTTGAGTTCACAGCGTTGGTCCCATAGAAAAAGTTGTTTATATCAACGGACTGAATCATCCCTTTAAGGGTCCAGAACGATCAAAATTTCACCGTGTATATTTTAACTAAAATGGAAAGGTTAAGTGCATTGACAAAACATAACATTACATTAATGAATATTTTATTTTAATATTTACACTCCTATTCTCACACTCATATTGTCATACTCATATTCTCATACTCATAGTCTCATACTCATATTCTCATACTCATATTATATTTTAATATCTACGAGTCTATGTCTTCTCGAAAGGCCAGCCACGCTCTTGTAACACCCCGGGTGTTGCAGTTGTCCATGGGCAGCAGGGTCACTTACCACTAAGTGACTGCCGTACAATGTCATAAAAAAAATCTCACGTGAACTTCAAATTTTTCTTTTTTTTCTTATACATTGTATAATTGCCTATTTTAAAAAGTTCCAAATAAGTTAGTGCGTAATGAAGACCCATTGGTCATTGCTTGATTAAGTTTTAGTTTTCGGCGCCACCTCAATCTTGACGTGACTTTCAAATCTATCCCATTCAAATCCAAACTAAATTTTCCAGCTGAGAAATTCATAATACTCCTCTTTGTTAGCCTGAAAGTAAAAAAATAAACGAAACACCAGGAGACGTACTGAGATATTAGTTCAATGTTTTTCATAAAGTAATGTTACCATAGATTAAAAAAAAAAATTGTCTCAAGTATATTACAGTGTGACTGGTGTGATATTTGCCGCGGAACTGGAAAAGATGTGAGTGAAATGAAATAAGTTTTGCGGTCACTACAGGCGGCCATGTTACTTCATAGAAATACGATTTGGAAAATTATATAACCTTATAATCCTGAAGTAAGAATACTTAGTTATTAATGATTTTAAGTATATAAGTAAGGGTTAGGGATTTAATAAAACATTTGTGTGGCACGTAGTTTATTTATGCATCGCATGAATGACACGATTTCTGAACGAAGTTTAGTGCTTTTCAAATTTGAATTTAATAAACTGTGAAGATCAGGGGTATCATTCTCACTCAGATACACTGCCTAAGCTGCTATTTACTTTACCCTATTCATCCGAACGGCTGTAACGTTCCGCGTGCAAGCGAGAGCACAAGCGGCCTAAGCGTTCGGATTGTGACGCATCTATCTCTCTTCCACCGTTATCACGTGAAAGTATCGTCCGTAAACCGAATTTACAGACAACCAATTTTTTGTTTCAGCAAGTTACATACTACGTGATCCGCATGGCTCTCCTCATCTCGTGGTTCTGGGCGGCCGTGCTGACCTGCGCGCCCATCTTTGGCCTGGGCCTCTACTATGATGAGGAGCATAAGAAGTGCATCAGATATAGAAACGCTACCACCAGTGTGGACTTCGCTTATGCTGTTTTCTATGTCATATTTGGTATGGACTTGAGAAGTAAATCCACAGTAAATCTTAGTCGATAAAAAATTACAATGAACTCTATTGGACTTTTACTAATGTCTGAAATATATTTTTGCCATTGACTTGACTAACTACTTCATTACTTTGCCAAAAAAGTTTTTAATAATGCCCACCAACAAGCCAAACGTGGCTTTTAGGTCTTAAAGACCAGCCGGCCTATTTGCTAACTCAGTGTACAACGTTTTGATAGTCACTTCAAAATACATTACGTTTTAAATAACTTATATACAAATTATCAATCATACGAAAGCCGCAATGTATTTAAAAATGACTATCAAAACGTTGTTCGCTAAGGAAATAGGCCGGCTGGACTCTGTCTACCCCGCAATGGATACTATGTATGTATACATTTATTTTCAACCCTTGTTACTTGACCTACAATTTTGGGGACCAATATTTTTACTATTCCGTATTTAGTCGACCTTCATCCCTTCAGACAAATAAAAGTAGAGTTTTACGAGTATTTGCTGATATTCGCGGGCCCTATCAAAATATATGTCTGCTATGTTATCGCGAGTAAGCCTTCTGTCACGTATATTACGATAAAAGTAATCCTCTTTTTCATTAGCCGGTTACTGATGCATGGTCTGCAGTTTTGACTAACAATTTTATTATTATTAATGTATATAAATAAATAATATATATAGACAAATCACACAGATTGAGCTAGCCCCAAAGTAAGTTCGAGACCTGTGTTATGGGATACTATATTTTATAACAAATACATATTCCAAGACCCAGGCCAATCTGAAAAAGATAATTTTCCATCTTGACCTGACCAGGGTCGAACTCGAGCACTCTCGTGTCGCAGGCTGGCGTGTTAACCACTGCGCCACGAAGGTATGGTGCACCTAATGGTGTAATCGTGGGTAAGCATAAATGGAGGTGTAAATATCACATCAAAAACGTAGCAACGCAATAAATAAATAATAATTAATCGTCATTAATCCTACCTGTGGCGAAATTTTTTCATCACATATTTTCGATTTGAATATACATACATGATTCAGTCTGTCGATATGAACAACTTTTCCTATGGGATCAATGCTGGGAACTCAAAAAAAAAGGGTAATTTCCATACAAAATTCTTCTTCTTCTTCTTCTTTAAGTGCCGCTTCATCACTGAAGGTTGGCCGTCAGCTCTTTAAATCGTGTCTTGTCCATGGCGACTCTGAACAGTTGTTCCACCGATTTAACCCAGTTGTTACTGAACAAAGGTTTTTCTTCATATAACGGTGAATTTCAGATATTGTTAACATAATGCAATATATTTCAAGGAAAAAATAGTTAAAAAAATGTATCTGTCATGGAAATCTCGGAAAATGGTGTTCTTTTAAAAGGACGATAGTAATTTGTACTACTAAGGTAGATTGACTCAATAAAATAATAACATAATTTCATACACGTTTATTTAGGACTATGGAAGGTTTCAAAACATACTTTTGGATGCAAAGTCACATTACATTTAGGACCTATTGTCCTAAATGTAATGTGACTTTACCTACACCTAAATGAAATTAGCTTTTTTGTGACATTCTATACATCGAAGCTGATTGTCTCTATACCTAATAATGTGCAAACATTGGTAATGCGGTCCGTCCAACTTATGCGTAGCATTCTGCGATAACACCACATCTCAAACGCTTCTAATTTCTTTCGGAGGTCTTCTTTTAGGGTCCACGCTTCACAACCATACAAAACAAGAGGGCCAGACATAACATTGAAGCATCCTTGTTCGTAGTTTGATAGAAAGTTCTCGTCTGCATATTACTTTTTTCATTCTCTCAAAAACTGATCGGGCTATTTCTATTCTGGTTCGGATTTCTATCTCACTTTCCCACGACTCGGTTACCCACGAACCAAGGTATTTATATTTGGTGTCTCTTCAGAGGCTGGTTATTTACAAGAATAGAAACTTGTTTAGGCTCCTTTGTAATTACCATGAACTTGGTCTTCTTGACGTTCATATTTAGCCCTACATTCCTACTGCACAACGCAACCCTGTCCACTATTTCCTGCAAATCCTCTTCACTGTCAGCAATGAGCACTGTATCATCTGCATATCGCAAGTTGTTGATTGCTTTGCCATTTATGATTACTCCGGCAGTCATATCTTGAAGTGCATCCTTAATGATAGCTTCAGAATAAACGTTAAACAGTAGGGGAGATAGTATGCAACCTTGTCTGACACCTCTCTGTATGCCAATGGGTTTGGTTTTGTCTCTATCCACTCTCACAGTTGCCGTTTGGTTCGAGTACAGATTTTTAATGATGCGGATATCTTTACCGTCTAGACCTATATACTGTAGTTCTTTCAGGAGTATCTCGTGTTGAACATGGTCGAACGCTTTTTCGTAGTCTATAAAGCACATGTAGACGTCACTTTGCATATCTCTGCATTTCTGTACCAAAACACTTAGTGCAAATTGCGCCTCTCTTGTCCCCATTCCCGGTCGAAATCCGAATTGGTTCTCGCTCACCTGCTCGTCACATTTTTGTCGTATACGATTGTAAATTATGGACAAGAATAACTTTAGAATATGACTCATTAAGCTTATGGTACGGAAATCGGGATTTTTCTGGCATTTGGTGTCTTTGGAAGAGCGACAAAGACGGACTTCAACCATTCTGTGGGGATATCTCCAGTGTCATAAATGGAATTGAAAATATAAAGAAGAGCATCAATATTTTCTGGATCCAACAACTTAAGCACATCAATGCGGATTTCATGAGGCCCTGGTGTCTTTCCTGATTTTGCTTTTTGCAAAGCATAAATAACCTCAGACTTAAGTATTTGAGGACCGCTGGATTGGCTGTTGTCCAGTCGCACAGGTGTTCGTGTACTATCAGCAAATAGTTTCCCGATATACTCTTCCCATAGTCCTTTTATGACATCAATGTCTAGCACTATTTTATTATGGGCATCTGTCAGGAAACTTGGTCGAGGTTTTTTATGAATGGCTGCCATATCCTTGATTTCTCTGTAAAGATTAAAAGAGTCGTGTTTTACCATCAATGATTCTACGTAAGAGCACCGCCTCTCATACCATTCCGCTTTCAATTTACGACATTCGCGCTGGATTCTTTGTCTTAGCTCAGCGTACTTTGTCTGAGACGCGGTTTTATACTGCCTACGCTCTTCAATCATATCCACGATTTTGTCAGTCATCCATACCTCCCTTTTGTTACTTGTCCGCTTAATGACAGTGCTATTAACAGTAGCTGCGGTGGTTTTTAGATTCTCCCACACGCTTTGGCACTTATCGACATTTGTATGGTTAATTGCCCACTCATTTATATACCGGTGTGCACGTGCCCTCACCTCAGGTTGTTTCAATTTGTCAACATCGACACCAACACTTCTTTTAGCCTTTTTTGTGTGTTTAAGACTACACGAAAATATTGCGACAACTGGGTTATGGTCTGAAAGACCTATCCTGGCACAGACATAGGTTCAGAAACCTATGTCTGTGCCAGGATAGGTCTTGGCGCTTTTAATGCTGTTCTTATATCTGCTGTTTATAAGGATATAGTCAATTTGGTTGCGGACCACATGATCAGGTTTGTGTGCAGGAGATGTCCAAGTGTATAGTCTTCTCGGATGTAATTTGAAGAGCGTATTCGTATTAACCAAGTTGTTTTCTTGGCAAAATTGGACGAGCAGATCTCCTCTATCATTTCTTTTGCCCAACCCATATGCGCCGACAACTCCTGCAACCTCTCCTTTTCCCACTTTGGCGTTGAAGTCTCCAAGGATTATGTTGATCTCTTCCTTTTTGGTGTTCTTGTAAAGGTCGTTAAGAGTGGTGTAGAACGCTTCAACCTCCTCGTCGCTCTTATCTTTTGTTGGAGCATAAACCTGAAGGATATTGATTTTGACAGGTTTAGTGTCAATCTGCAGCATCATAGCGCGGTTTGATATAGGAATTAAGTTGAAAATAGCGCTTTTTACCTTTTTACTCACGAGTATGCCCACTCCGTAGTGGTCACTTGATGCGTCTTTACCTGAGTAGTAAAGTGTTCTATCTTTGATGTCAACAGAGCCGCATCCTGTGAGCTTAGTTTCACTGACACCCAATATGTCAATATTCAGACGGACCATCTCCATTACCACGCTGTACTGTTTCTCCAATTTCTGGAGACTCCTTACGTTCCACGTAGCAATTTGCACTCCTTCCTTAATGTATTTCCTCCCAGGGATTCTTAGCACCCCTGTCCCATCTAAGGGACGCTGGGAACTCGGGGCCATTCTTTTTGGACTTTCTGTCATGGTACGGTCAGAGCTGACCAAACTAGGGATGTTAATCAGTGGTAGTTTCCCGTTGCTTTCCACTGTCAGTACGTTTTGAGGGGTTTTAAATCTCAAGGCCACTGTAGCCTCCTCTGTCAATTGCCTGACAGGGAATGGTTATACCGCCATTAACTCGGTCGCCATTTTACATACAAAATTACTTAATACAATTTGTATGGGAATGTCAAAAAAATTTTGAGTATTGGATCCATAGAAAAAGTTGTTTATTTCGACGGACTGAATCACCCATTTAAGGCTCCATAGCGATTAAAATTTCACCATGTATATTACATTACAGAAAGCCGCTGTACATGGTGAAATTTAATGCATTAGCATACGTTTAAGGAGTGACTCACATCACGAATATGAACAACTTTCACTATGGGACCAACTCCGAAATTGCAAAAAAAAATCAGCTGTGTCATAGGTTTTGGCGAAGTAGATATTCCACTTTTGTATGAAAAAGTAGATAATTTTTTCACGATGTCTAAGTTGGCCCCATAATTAGAGTTGTTCAGATTCGTGGTCTGAGTCACTCCTTAAACGTATGCTAATGAATTAAATTTCATCCTGTATTAAATACATGTAGGATATTGCGAAAGTTTCTTCAACTGGACTCCGAAACTTTGACCACCAGTCTATAAACTTAAGTTTAATGTGTAAGCACTTGGTTATAAATCCGTGTTTTCACGATCATCACCAGGCTTAGCCTGAGAGATTCAAAAAGAAAATCAAAATAATAACATTTGCCTTGCAAGAAAGGATGAGTAAGAATTAAAATATAGGATGAGTAAAGAATATTGAACGTGTGATGAATACGGAATAACCCAAACGTCACAAGGATTCGGCCCATAAGGCAAAAGATGAGAGTTGCTGCTCTCCAAAGGCTTTTGCCATTGATTCTCAGATTGGCCCTTCAGGCTTGCATGCACGCATACGCGGCCCATCAGGCAATATGAGAGTTTGCTGTCTCTCCAAGCCTTGCGCACACAGGCAACGCCCAAAGCCGAGGTCCGTCCCTCCTGGGGGCCCTTTGGTGATGTTGTCTATAAAGGTCGAGGGTACTCTGCCCTCGCCTCAAACGCCCGGTGAAGTAGCGAAAGCTCACTTGGAGCTAGCTACATAGTCCTTTCAAAAAAAAAAAAAAACGTCACAAGGACTACGACAGCCCCTGCTGCTACTTTGTATCTTTTGTGTTTCTAATAGGCTCCGAAACCACTGGATTTATTTGAAAAATTCTTGTACTATTAGTATCCTACATTTTTCCTGATGAATATAGACTTATTACATTATTTAATAAAATATGTTAAAAGAAATTCATGCGTGCGGGGCTTGCACCAGCGACCTCAGGTAGGACCTATGTACGACCTAAGCTCTGCCAACTGAGCTACCGCATGTTCAAACCTCGGCACCGAAATTCTCTACCATATCCCATTCCCCATATTCGGGTTGATTTTGCCTCACGCATTATTTTTTTTCACCATATTTTATTTCTTAATTTAATAAGAGTATATCAAAATTGCATTTGTAAATCTATACATATAATAAAACAGTAAAAATATTTTGTCTGTACATTTAGAATTTTTGACTGAAATGGATAGAGGGACACTTAAAAAGAATAATAGAAAGCAAAAAAAATTTTTCGAATTTTTCGTCTGTCTGTCTGTCTGTCTGTCTGTATGTATGATCACGATTATCTCCGAAAATACTGAACCGATTTACTTCAAACTTTCACCAATTGCTTTGTTTTGACTCAGCAAAACATCTAAAGTTTGTTTCACCAAAATCGGTTCATTAAAAAAAAAGTTATCGTCATTTGAATGAACTCAAGGCATTAGTTTGCCTGCAAATATACACGGTGAATTTTTTATCGTTTTAGACCCTTAAAGGAGTGACTCAGACCATCAAAATGAACAACTTTTCCTATGGGAACAATGCTGGGAACTCAAAAAAAATCGACATTTCCATACAAACTGGCCGGGTGGCGGGACTCTTTTTTATGGAAATGACGAATTTTTTTTTTGAGTTCCCAGCATTGGTCCCATTGAAAAAGTTGTTAATATTGATGACCTGAGTCACCCCTTTAAGGGTCCAAACTGTTCCTGAGGGAAGGACACTAACGGCGGCGGCGTAGCCGCGGGCAAACGGCAAACCAACCGAAACTGCTGCGCCTAGAAACTTCAAATTTGGTACAGGGGTTCTTTTATTGATGTGAGTGAGCGCTAAGAAAGAATTTTTAAGAAATTTAACTTCTAAAGGGGTAAAAATTATATGGAATTTTCTCATTTCTGGACTTAGAAGTATAAAAGTAGGTATAAAAGGTCTCGATTAAAATTAAAAAAGATGTGTGTAGGCAGATGAAATTTGCAAAATTCCTCCATTAAGGGGTAAAATGGGGGTGGGTGGGTGGTATAAACGTATGAAAATAAGTATATAAGTTCTAGGTTACAATTAAAAATATCTGTGTAGGTAAAAAATATTTTCCCCTGAAGGGGTAAAATAGCGGGGTAAAGATTGTATAGGAATTTACTTATTTCTAGACTTTGAAGTATGAAAATAGGTAAATAAATTCACGATTACAATTGAATAAGATCTGTGTAGTCTGGAAAAAAATCCCTCAGAAGGGGGGTAAAGTTTGTTTGGAAATTTTCTCATTTCTGGACTATGAAGTATGAAAATAAATAGGTATGTAAGTTCTCGATCACAATTAAAAAACATATATGTGGGTGAAATGGACAAAATTCACTCCAAAAGGGGTAAAATGGGAGGGTAAAGGTTTTATGGAAATTTTCTCATTTCTGGACTTAGAAGTATAAACAATATCCATACTTCCATACTAATACTAATATTATAAATGCGAAAGTAACTCTGTCTGTTGTTTTTTTACGCTTCAACCAGTGAACTGATTTGGATGAAATTTGGTATGGAGGTGTGAGGCCCGAGGAAGGACATATATGTTTGATTCCGGGAAATTCTATTGTTACCGAGGGAGCGACACTAACGCGGGCGGAGCCGCGGGCAACAGCTAGTTCAAAATAAAACACTTACAAAAAATATAGGCTATAGAATTGAATACCTATTTCTTCTACCCGTGCAAAGCCGGGGCGGGCCTTAAGCAATAAGTTATTTTCAAAATTATGTGTTTGTGTATATTTATTTTTATTATTTAAATATATTACTGGATATGTAGGTATCTATAAATTTATTCACCATATCATAAAAATATTACATAAACAATAATAAATGCTAATACAACTTACTTAAAATACTCGTAACAGTATTACTTAAAACAAATTAAAAACTAAACCTTACTATAAAAAATAGTTAATACTATAAAGAAAACGCAAACCTAACAGTAAAAACAAAAAGCTTAAAGATAGAAATGTCTCGCAAATCAACGCCCTGCGGAAGTGTGCCCAAAACCGTGGCCCAAAAAGGTGGCAGCATTGCCACGTTGTATGGCAATGCTTATTCTTTGTGCAAAGAAATTGCCAGCCCTTATACCCGGTAAAATTTGATCGTTCTGGACCCTTAAAGGTATGATTCAGCCCGTTGATATTCACAACTTTTCCTATGGGACCAATGCTGGGAACTCAAAATTTTTTTTGACGTTCACATACAAATTGACCGGGTGGCCGAAATTTTTTGTATGGAACTGCTCATTTTTTTGAGTTCCCAGCATTGTCCCATAGTAAAAGTTGTTCATATCGACGGGCTGAATCACCCCTTTAAGGGTCCAGAACGATCAAAATTTCACCACGTATGTATACTCAGTGTATATTTATTAAAAGTATTTATGTATTTCTGTTATAAACCTTTTAATTACCTATTCACCTACCACTGATTATTTCGATTTATTCCGAAGGTCGGCTGGTAGAGAATGCTATTAGCATTAAGTCCGTTTTTGGTAAATAAAGTTTAAATAAATAAAAAAAAAATGTAAGTCAAGTGCAATCGCAATAGTTTAAATACCTAAACACAGCGTGCATAAATTAATGTACTGGCTCACTGCCCAACATTCGAAAAACGATGATACATCACATCATTGATTCATCAATCTATATATTTATCCATGGATTATCATCGCAGACTCACTGTCTGAGATTTAGAGGCGAAAACAAAGAGGACAGAAATAACTGAAATGTTATTAATGCGAATTTCCCGCCGTCTAATCGTGAAAATACAAATACGCCATGTTGAGTTATGCGTAATATTTCATTGCAAATAAATCGTAGGTTAATCTTCGTACTAAATATTCTTCATAAATATACTGCAATATATCTTTTGATTGCGTTGATTTTTTCTCAGCTCCAAGGGACAGTAGGAGAATTTGATATGAATTTCAGCTTGATACCTCTACGCAATCCTGAAAAAAAAGGGTCTTGATAGACAGACAGGCAGATAACCAAGTGATCCTATAAGGGTTCCGTTTTTCCTTTAGACGTACGGAACCCTAAAAACTAAAAAAATATTATATTTCTATTTTTTTCACTCGATCATTATCCTAGTTGCATCATAACTCAGCCGGGATCCATCTTAAAACAGCTTGTAAGTTTCATGTAGGTAGTCATACATATAGCATGTAATCATGTCGAGAAATGAATTGGTAGATAATGTTTTTACAGCTGACCAGCCTCCTGACACTAATCCTCCTTGAACAAACATGCTCTCGGTTACGCTATTGTCAAAATGAAGCGCTCCTTACTGCATGCTTACATGACCAATAGAATTCTGAACCTTGGCCCTGGACAAAACAGATAAGTCAGTGCCGGCGTCAGCATTACTGACGCTCTGGGCGAGATTTCTACGAGCGGCCCCTCGTTTTGGGCAGAGGGGGATGCATGATGCGTTTTAATCACACTGCCCTGCGTCCTCTGCCCTTGCTTGGTTACTTGTTTTTCGTGTAAGTGGCCAACACTGGTGTCAGATTTTTCAAGCTGCCTAAAGTCATCTGACATAGCTTAACGACTCCCATCAATGATAACAGCCGGGACCTTTCTGCCGCATCGGCCTAACGGCTTAACGTGTCTTCCTTGCTTGGTGGGGGCGCCCCTTTCGTATCCAGCGCCCTGGGCGGTCGCCCAAGTGCGCCCTACCCTAACGCCGCTACTGAGTCAAGTCACTACAAACAGTCTTATGTTTACTACAATTTAGTCACTACGTTCAATAATCAAGGTTTTGTCAACAGGCACTCTTCTCTGCGTTATCCTGGTCTACTGCAACTTAGCAGTCATCAGGGCTCTGTACGCTATCACCGCTCCGCGAGGTGGAGATGAACCCATCGTTCGAAGGTAATTTTTTTTTAAGCAAGTTTATTTGACGGCAAACGAGCAGACGAGGCACATGATGGAAAGTGGTCACCGTCGCCCGTGGACATCTGCAACATCCGAGGAGGTGCTGGTGCGTTGCCGACTCTTAAGATACCTGTTAACACGCCTTTAAAGTCAAATGAGGAATTGATTGTGTAAGTATCTAGCTTATAAAGACTGTTAATGACATAACTTGATATCAATACAGTATAAGTAAGAATACAGTAATAACAATATAGATATATAGTTAAAAGTCCATTCCAAAGCAATTAAAATTTCAAATTATATGGCGATAAGATAGCCTTCAAAATTAAAAGCAACTTTTGTTATAATGCCATTCCCATAAACGCAATATTGAACATAGCTGCCATGTTCTCATATTACACGTACAAAATGATAAAGATAAATGAGTGACGTCCCTGTAGTGATCTCAAAGATCCATTTTCGCCGAGACGACAAACTGTGACTTTGTAACCTTTAGATGTGAGATATTGGATTACAAAGGTAATTTACACACTGATATGCATTTTTTGAGAGTTGATTCTATTACGCTACGAAATAAAATATGTGCAAGTCCCCTGTTCCCCATTGATAAACTGGACCAGGCTATATAATAAAACTATTTCCAGCCACAGGGTATTTCTATTCAATCATATATGTAAATTGACATAAGGCCCGGAGATAGCTACCGTTGCCAATAACACTAGATGTGGAACCGTAGCCAGTAACAATAGGGATGCAGAAATAAGCCAAGGTTGCCACGTTATTCCCATTTCAATAAAAAAACTGGGTCTTCGAAATACAGCTCCACAGAATTGCACGTCCTTATTGTCATAATTCTTTTTGTCAGAAAGATACTAAGATCAAAGACCACGCTCAGCAAGATACTTTTTAGCCAACTTCAAAAAAGGAGTAGGTTCTCAATTCGACTGTATGCCACAGTTATATGTTTTTTATAATATTTGTTACCTATATACCGGGTGTTACAAAACTACGAAATAATATTTAAGGGGCATGATCAGTCCATGATATTAAACAACTATCCCCAGGGAACATACATCGAAAGACAAAAAAAAGTTTTGACCTTTCATAGAAAGCTTATTTTGTATTGGAGATCGCATTTTTCTTTTCAATTTTCGAAGTTTGTCCCATGGGGAAAGTTGTTTAATATTACGGGCTGATCGTGCCCCTTAAATATTATTTCGTAGTTTTGTAACACCCGGTATAACTCCGTCATATATGAACCGATTAGAAAAAAAGTATTTTTATTTTATTTTAAAAGTTTGCTTTTGAATTGGAGCCATTTAGAAAACCGGTTCAGTAGTTTATTGTTTGATTATTAACAGAAATTATTAACAGTTCTGTATTTAGCCGTGTGTTTTCCGGCAGAGAAGAATAGGACCACTTGGAGGTCACGTCTTCCCATGGAGGTCGTAAGAGGTGACTTAGGAAATACAAGCTAAACAAAGCTCATAAACATCAATGAGACCTCTCTAACCCGTCTGGCTAGCGAGGAGAGTGTAGGCCAAATCCTCTGTCTGCTCTGGCCATGTATGGCACCGGTAGTACAGAGAGGGTCATGCTCCTGCAATGGAGACAAAAAAAAAGGCCTGATGATGATTAACAGTTCTAAGTTATAGACCTCTTTAACCTTACTAATATTATAAATGCGAAAATGAGTTTGTTTGTTTATTTGTTTGTTTGTTTGTTACGCTTTCACGCCGTGACTACTGAACCGATCGTCATGAAATTTTGCAAACAAGTTCTCTGGAGTACGGAGAAGGACATAGGCTACCGTTTATCCCGGGAAAAAGTGCTATTCCCGAGGGATCGACATTAACGCGGGCGGAGCCGCGGGCGAAAGCTAGTTACATATAAAGATGTCTCTAACTTAGAACTGTTCTCTAGAACTGATCGACTTTTACAGCTTATAAGTGAGGGGAAGTTATCATACCTTTAACTTGTTGGCCACAATCAGACTTGCGTCGAAATATTCAACAAATAAACACTTCCTTGCAGGGTTTCTAAGAGCAGCTGCCGGCAACGGGAGCGAAGCATCAACTCCGGGAACAACCTCCACCTTCACCACAACGCAGCAACAGCTGAGGAAGTCGCGTTCAGCAGGCTTATGGCGACTCTATCGGTGCTGTTCATGATCTGCTGGTTACCTCAAATGGTAAGTAGGTACCTTAAGCGTTGAATAAGTTCTTATTAAGCCTTGCGCACACAGGCTACCTACGCCCAAAGCCGAGGTCCGTTCCTCCTGGGGGCCCTTTGGTGATGTTGTCTATACAGGGTTATAGTTAACTAACGCAAAACCTGCTAAAGACGACCTAGGTACATCATGACTAACAACATTTGTTCTATGACTTTTACCTAAACGCAATACATAATAAGATTTTACATACATAAACTTTAATGTGGCTTTCTATCAAACGTTAAGTCTATGCAGCCGGCTGCGTGCCATGTGAGCGTAGGTACCTACTATTATTACCTCTTAGCCATAGAGTTAAAACGGGTAGAATTGCAAAACTGCATTTTATTTTTTTTTGTATGAAAAAAGCAAACATCTAATTACAAAAGTCATAGAACAAACGTAGTTAGTCTTGATGTACCTATGTCACCTTCAGGAGGTTATGCGTTAGATACCACTTACCCTGTATAGGCTGTGGGCACTCAGCCCTCGCCTCAAACGCTCGGTGAAGTAGCGAAAGCTCACTTGGAGCTAGCTACATAGTCCTTCCAAAAAAACCTATGTTTTTGTATGAGTTTAACAATCTGTACGTTAGTGTTATATTCTTCTTCTTCTTCTATCTATATAACTAGCTCCGTGGCGCAGCTGTCAACACGCCAGCCTGCGACACGGAGTGACCGGGTTAGATCCCCGGCCAGGTCAAGATGGAAAATGATCTTTTTCAGATTGGCCTGGGTCTTGGATGTGTATCTATATATGTATTTGTTATAAAATATAGTATCGTTGAGTTAGTATCCCATAACACAAGTTTCGAACTTACTTTGGGGCTAGCTCAATCTGTGTGATTTGTCCGTATATATTTATTTATTCATATTTATTTATTATATCGAGTATTATATTGTCTTTGCTCGTACTATCAGCATTTTAATCAGAGCTATCAGCATGGCATCGGCGACAAGCATTCTACAAAAACTTAAAAAGCTTATTAAAAGGTTTATGTCTTTTTTTATTTATGTTACGAAAAAACATATAATTTCTACCGTACCTTACATAATAACAATATATTAAACAAGTACCTACTTAAACTTCAAAGTACTTGTTTTGAATGACTCTGAACTGAAGTAAGCTTTCAGTGAGAGCCGCTTCTGTTGCGTTGCGTGTGAAATACCTGCATAATAACGAACAATATTATATTTAGAGTGTCTACTTGATAACGAGGAATTAAATTTTGGATACGTCCATGTTTTATGATCTAGAATAGGGAGATAATGAAAAGATAAATATGCTATTAAAACTTCTTTAGCGGCGTTGTACTCTTTTTGGGATGGGTAAAAATTTAAAACTCGCGTCAGGACATTTGTCTGATCGAAAATTCGTAAGACGGACACGTGACCTGAGACCGCCGGCGCGGCGTAGAAGAGGAAGTAATATCCCCCTCTCTTTTTACCGCGCGGAGTTTTCAATTCTGCCTGCACCCCCGGAGTCCAACCCGTTTTTTTTTTTTTCATTCCTGGTGACCCGTAATATAGGTATAGGTTTCACAGAAATCTAACATGGGCACCAGTTCTCCATACCTATATTTATATCTGAGTTATAGAGAAAATATATATTTATTACTAACTAGCTTTCGCCCGCGGTTCCCTCCGCGTCAATGTCGGTCCCTCGGGCGGAAAGGTCCTTTGTCCCGGGATAAAATGTACTCTATTTCCTTCTCCGTACCCCAGATAACTTGTATGCAAAATTTCATGATGATCGGTTCAGTAGTTACAACGTGAAAGCGTAACAAACAAACAAATATACAAACTCACTTTCGCATTTATAATTTTAGTTACTTATATATACGAGTAGATAAACATCCAGGACGAAAAAGATCGGTTTCCATCATGACCTGACCGGGGATCGAACCCAGGCACCCTCGTGTCGCAGGCTAGCGTGTTAACCACTGCGCCACGGAGCTCTCCATAATTCACTAGTATTGCTAGTATTGATAAATAATAGAATCCCTCCAATGTTCATAGGACGATATATCAATGTAGTCGTAAACGTCAAAAGATCATGGACGTTTACGACTATGCTGATTCATCAATTATGTGAATGGAATTAATTGACTGTTTGTTTCCATGTAGTGTTAGTACATTTTAATTTACAAGTCACATTCACATTTTATACAATAAATGAATTTCTAAATTAATTTTATAACCTACAAGAAATGAATTTCTAAATTACAAATATACTAATATACTCGTTGCGTGAATTTGTATTGTTTTATTGGCGTGATAACGTCTTATGAATCTTGTATTTTATTTATTTATTTATTTAAGGCACATCAACGATGCAAACACAATCATTCATAATAAATTAAGAAATAAAATATGGTGAAACCGTGAAATAATTTCATGCGGGCGGGACTTGAACCGGCGATCTAGGTCTATGTAAATAAAAATAACATTGTGAATGCAAAATAAAACACTTATAAAAATACAAACATTCTTAATTAACATAAAATAGTGTTTACATCTATGACAGATCAAGATATTATTTGCATGCTGTGCATATGCACAGCATGCAAATTATATCTTGATACGAATATAATGCAAGTGTAATTATAATAAAAATATATCTATAGCGTGATTTTGAACCCCCTAGCTATATTGAAATCTTGGAATGAGAATCCCTAATGGAATACAGAATTTCAAGAAAAAAAGGTAATAACCGAAAAAAAAATTGACTTTCCATAGAAATTCGTCCAGCTGATCGGCGACTTTGTATGGGAAACCCTATTTTTTTTTTTATTTTCAGCTTTTTTTCTTGCAGTTCTATATTTCATTAGGGATTCTGATGCTGAGATTTCAATAAAGCTATGGGGTTCAAAATCACGTTGTATACTTCTATACTATTACTATAATATTATAAAGCTGAAGAGTTTGTTTGTTTGAACGCGCTAATTTCAGGAACTACTGATTCAAATTGGAAACTTCTTTTTATGTTGGATAGTCCATTTATTGAGGAAGGCTTTAGGATATAAAACATTACGCTGCGACCAATAGGAGCGAGGCATCAATAAAAAATGTTTTGTAAATTTTATTATATGACGTAACACAAAATGAATGTATTTCGCAATTTTTCCTTTATCTGTGTTATCTCGCGTAAGTTTTAATACTATTATAACACTCCTTGTTTTGGGTAGTCGAATAAAAATCTACATTGCTACAGTACAAATCGATAATAATTGATTCCACTCGCATAATCGATAGATCAGTATCGTCGTAAACGTCCAATACAACATTTACATTCAAACTTTGTCTGTCTGTCGGTATGTGTGGATGCAAATAGAGTTCCTTGGCGACCTTCAGAGATGCCGTTGATATCATTGTTTGCATTCAAACATGTCATTCTTTCACTTAGCGCATTGAATTAGAAAAACTATGGAAGCGTAACTCTCATACAACTAACGATTCAATATCAGTCCCATTTACGCAAACAAACTTAATTCAAATCACAACGAAAAACTAACGCACTCATAGACAAAGCTAGTATGCGATTGGCCGCGTCAAGGTCACGGGCGGTGTCAACATATCTTATTAATGCTATGGTGTCAACGTAGCGGAGGGTAGGCTAGCAGCTCGCCTCGCTCGCTATGATAAGTTACTCCAGTGTCACTTTTCCGTCTTTCCTTGCGTTTCCTGCACCACTTTACTACACAAGAAGTCATTTTTTTCTTAGTTCGTTAAGATTTTGCCGATGTTCACAAAAAATATATTGTTTAATGCTTTTATCGACGCGTCCTTCCGTCACGGAGCGCGTGGCAGACTAGTTCGCGAAAAGATATACTTTTAAACCTCGCCCGCTTTGATCTACTTTGCGTAGTGTCAGTTGTTGAGCGCAATGCTGCTTCCATAGTTTTCTGAAGATTAATGTCTTGGGCCCTCGCTAAATACAACAGTAGCGGTGATGGACTGATGGACACCCAAGTTGTTACTTAATGTTGGGGGTAAAACAATTTTACAAATGTTATAATTTGTTCTACGCTAAATTATACATATAAACCTTCCTCTTGAATCACTTTATCTATTAAAAAAACCGCATCAAAATCCGTAGCATACAATTGGGACAAACAGCGAAAAGCGACTTTGTTTTATACAACGTGATTTAGAACCCCCTAGCTTTATTGAAATCTCAGAATCAGAATCCCTAATGAAATATAGAACTACAAGAAAAAAAGCTGAAAATCAAAAAAAAATTAGGGTTTCCCATACAAAGTCGCCGATCAGCTAGACGAATTTCTATGGATAGCCAATTTTTTTTTTATTTAGGGTTTCTGATTCCAAAATTTCAATATAGCTAGGGGGTTCAAAATCACGCTATAGTATACTAGCGAACTGGACCCCGGCTTCACACGGGTGCAATGTACATATAAACCTTCCTCTTTAATTATTCTACCTATTGTTAAAACCGTTTGCTAAATCAAAATCCGTTGCGTAGTTTTAAATATCTACGTAGGGACAGACAGCGGGAAGCTACTTTGTTTTTATACTAATGTAGTGATTTGTATTATTGTAGGTATATGTTTCTGTTTGTATTAAAAGTAAATGTTTGTTTTACTGGTTTACTTCTCAATTTGTAATTAAGTAAAAACACTTTATTGCACCAAGAAATAAATACAAATATATAAAAAGTAAACAAAACGATTTATGTACAATTGGCGGCCTTATCGCCGAAGCAATCTCTTACAGGCTACCATTGGGTGACAGAAAACAAGAAAAAAGAAAACGAGTGGCGCCTAAAGGATTCAGAAGAAACAAAGTAAACTTAAAGTGATATTATACAGTAAAATAGTGTAAAATAAAAATAGATAAACACATAAAAGATAAAATTAAATATATAATAACAGATATAAATATGTATACACTAATAATTTAAATAAATATATACATATACATAAATATATATATACACGACTGTGTTTTGATAGTTTATAGCTAGCTTTAGGCCGTGACTCCGCCCTCGTTAAAATAGATCCTATTTGAATATTTTATTACTTTTCACAAGCTTCCGCATGGGAAGGTTGTAAGCATTTGACATGACTATAAATTTTGCAGTGCTAGTAAGTTATTAATAGCATTCAGCATTGCAATAAACTGTTAGAGAACGGATATCCGCAAATAAACTGATACCCAAAAGGATCGGCTAAAATTTACTTCGCACTTAAAATGTCTTACAAAACCCACCTATAGCGTTTGGCCATAGGCTCTGTCTACTCCATTAGGGATAAAAATGTGAAATTTTACTAAATAATTGCTCAAAGCTTTGAATCCACGTTTAGCGAGTATGTAAAAGGCGTTTATTAGCGCATATGTAAAAAAAATAAGTCATAATAATCTCATATTACATCTAAAACAATAATTCTCATATGAAAATATTTATATTTTTATAAACAAATTAGGAAAGGGGGCGACCTGCGAGAAGTAAGTATAAATATTTTCATATGAGAATTATTGTTTTAGACGTAAAATTGACAAACTTTTCGAAGAAAAATGTTTTTGGATATCATAACATATTGAATTGTTTTTAAATTTCATATGTATTTGTTGCCAATTCCAACAAGGCGGTGATCTTGTGCAAGGATCGAGCTAAACTATACAAATAATTTTGATCATCATCATCATCATTTCGAGTAGGTGTCACGGTCAATCGACCATGCACACCCTGGTGCCAGGGTTCTTCGGAACCGCCTCTCGGCTTCTGACGTGGTTCCTATAACGACTACCAGATGGCAGCCGGGACCACCGGCTTAACGTGCCTTCCGAAGCACGGAATCATCTTTATTATCAGACAGTCAGGTGATTCAAGCCTGCAATGACCTAACCAAACTAGAAACAACTAAACAAAGTATGCTTCCCGTGGGAATCGAACCCACGACCCGGGTCTACAGGCAAACGCCTTAACCACTGGACCACGGAGGCTGAATAATTTTGATGTATTTCATTAATCCAGCGAATTGCATAGTGATTTTCGTGCAGTACCTTCTTAAATTTAAACCACAATCGTCCTAAAATGATTTTATAGGTGCCTTGCAAAGGTGCCTCAGTTCCGAATCCTTATTGGAATATCATTATTGCAACAACGAAACATTTTTCGCGTCGTCCGCCTGCCGCATACAAATCACTTGAATGGATAATTGATTTAACGTGTTCGTCGCACGAATTTAAGTATGCTTTGTGTTTTGTTTTCCATTTATAATTCGTTAATTGTCGTGATTCTAATATTTTTATATTACCTACTGAAGTATTATTGTACGGTACATGAATACTGATGAAACATGCGTCAAGAACATTATATTTTCAGCTAAACCAGTGGTTCGTAACCGGTGGTCCGCGGACCACTGGTGGTCCCTCAAAGCACTTGCAGTGGTACCGCAGTGGTAACTATAATTCTATTTTCATTTACATATCCATGCAAGCAGCTGTTTTTAACCTTAGTAATATACTCTTTGACCCGTTGGATAAACTTAGCCCTCCTCGATTGTCCAATATTGTAGATACCTAGCTACAGTCAATTTTGTAGATACCTGTTTTGATGTGTTAACTTCTTATATAGTTATATATAGATATATCCTTACTAATATTATAAATGCGAAAGTGAGTTTGTTTGTTTGTTTGTTTGTTATGCTTTCACGCCGTAACTACTAAACCGATCATCATGAAATTTTGCATACAAGTTCTCTGGAGTGCGGAGAAGGACATAGGCTACCTTTTATCCCGGGAAAAAGTACTATTCCCGAGGGATCGACATTGACGCGGACGGAGCCGCGGGCGAAATCTAGTAGTCTTATAAATCGATGAACGCCGGCGGCATGCACTAAAAGTGTCACGTTCCGTGTGCAAGCGAGAGCGCGAAACAAGCAATAGAGAGGCACGATCGGCCTAAGCGTTCAGCTTGTGACACATATCTCTCTTCCACCATTATCACTTAAAATTATCGTCCGTAAACCGACTTGACAGACAACCAATTTTTAGTAAGGGTGAGGTGATCCAATTGCAGCTTACGCAGAACAGCTTCAGCTGCAGTGCTAGTGCCATCCTATGTGAACATAGAGATTTCGAATTCCTTTTATTCCCCAAATATCTGCCACGCGAACCCGTTTGTAGAAAAAGGTGATTTTATTTCACTATCCCAAACATTCCATCACAGTCACCCGAAGATATCCCAATTCGATACCTCTGTAGCACCCACACTCTCCATCAGAATGTAAAGCCGCAGATGATCGATGGTTGGAGACCGCTCAATCGATTTGCGAACCGTCGAACTTCCATAGGCTTTACGGCCTTATGCAGACCTCAAAATCCCGGTTAAACAATAAGCTTTCATTAAACAAAATTGTTTTTTTTTTTAATTACTATGTATCTAGTTCCAATCCAAGTAGCTTTCGCTACTTCACCGGGATTTTGAGGCGAGGGCAGAGTGCCCTCAGCCTATATAGACAACATCACCAAAGGGCCCCCAGGAGGGACGTTCCTCGGCTTTGGGCGTTGCCTGTAGGTATTCCACAGAAAATACAACCTGTGTGCGCAAGGCTTGGAGAGACAGCAAACTCTCATATTGCCTGATGGGCCGCGTATACGTGCATGCATATAGCCTGAAGGGCCAATCTGAGTAAACAAAATGGTGAGGTATGGATCACGGAGCAAGTACAACGTGGTATGGATTAAATTAATAATGTGTTGCTAGACGCGAGCCTATGACATATCTAAGACGTTCACTCAATCCCTCGACCTGCTTTTACAATATACGTGGAAAATAAGTAGTTGATGATATAGTACATTCTATGTTTTTTTCTTTTATCCCGGACCAGCATGGAAGAATCTCATACATATGAACCGTTTCAATGAAGTTGGTTTAATATGTATGGGTTTCATAAAATTGGCATATTGCATAATGAATGTGTATTATTCTGAAATCATGCGCTCTTAACTCAGAAAAAATATCAATTCTTTTAACTTCTTTCAACAAAAGAAACGAATGCCTTCTTATAATGTTAAATAAATATAATAAGAAGGCATTTGTTATTTTGTGGGGATGATTTGCCCCCTTAGACAATTTCAATTATGTATGTATTTGTATATACATATAGATGACTAGCTGACCCGGCAAACGTTGTTTTGCCATATAAATAATTAGATGTTGGCCGATTCTCATAGATACCGGAAGAGCACAAAAAATTTCATCAAAATCGGTCAAGCCGTTTCGGAGGAGTATGGCAACGAAAACTGTGACACGAGAATTTTATATATTAGATATACTGATTTTCAAAGAAAAATAGAAATCTTTATATCTCGACTCCGATATGGTCTGTGTGTCCAATAATGAGATTTGTTTGCCTTAAGAGCGGTTCACACCACTAGCGAGCGAGGCGAGCGAAAAATGATTCTCTTTTCATACTTTGGTTCACACAGTCAACTATATGTACGATGCAGCAGGCAGAATATATCCGAGAGAGCTAGCGAGCGAGCGAGGCGAATAAACTACATCTCAGCTTACCAAAATGTCATTTTATTAGATTTTCAAAAAATAAAAATCTGTTTTCATACAATTATAGCCTCAGAAATTTTCCTTTAACTGCAGTCACCTCTGTTAAAGATCTTGGTATCCTTTTTGACAATAAGTTATGCTTGAACAATCACGTAGATGCCATAATAAGTAAAGCATTCAAAATGTTTGGATTTGTCCTCAGGTCCTCTGCTAACTTCAAAAAGACCTCAACATATCTTTATCTATATAAGACCTTAGTGCGATCTCAGCTCGAATACGCAGTACCAGTATGGAACCCCTACTACAATAAATATACCCTAGCTATTGAGCAGGTCCAGCGCAAGTTTCTCCGTGTCCTACATTATAAATGCTATAGACATTTTCTTTCATACTCCCAGCTACTCGACAGATACAAACTTTTAACACTTGAGTCTAGACGCACCTACCTGGAAGCAGTATTATTTTATAAAATAACTAACAACAAGATCGATTGTACTCATCTAGTCGAAAAGTGCATTATATCGTCCCGAGAACATCTGTGCGGTGTCAAGTGCGCTCTTATCCACTATTCGCACTGAAAACATGCCACACTAACTCTGGTCTTCGTTCCCCTATTTACCGTATGGTTGTCTTACAACAAAAAATTTGAAAGTATTGACATATTTGCATGCTCCATACACAGATATAAAAGCCTTCTTTTATCAGTACTCTCGGAGCGTGCTGTGATTATTTAATCGGTCCCAAAAATATATATATTATTTTTATTTTATTTATCTATATTATTTATTATATTTAATACATATTTACCTGACTTTTTGCCTACTTGAATATTATCTCTACGTCTGATTGTTGCAATTTACAATTTTATGTTATATACTTATCTATTCGCACTAAGTATTTGCTACCCAATTCTACTTTTATAATTGTTTTCCGTATATCTCATTTATACCCTCTAGTTGTAAATTATTGTATAATATGTACTCACTTAACCTGTGAATAACGCGGTTGGTTGCAGTATTGTTAATACAAATACACACTAGCCATATTATGTAACTGTATATTTTGTAACTGTTTGTTATTCCTTAAATAAATAAATAAATAAAAATAAAGAGGCGAGCAAGCTGTCGGGCGAGGGAACTATCTCTCTGTCTCTGTGTAGAATTTCCCGGAATGAAAGGTACCCTATGTGCCTATGTCCTTCCTCGAGCCTCAAATTACCTCTATACCAAATTTCATCCAAATTGGTTCAATGGTTGAAGCGTGAAAACAAGACAGACAGAGTTACTTTCGCATTTATAATATTAGTATGGATTGGTCGACGAGACTCAGTACAAAAATAGAAAAGTACGTGTTAATACATTCATACCGGAGCTTGCGATATCGTGAGTTTACACGGAAATCCTTTAGCACTTACAATGTGTTCCCACGCGGCGAGGAATTAATTCCTAGACTAGACTAGAATTGCTCACTACTCTATCCGCGAGAAACCTTTGGGAATATATTATAAGGAACATTTAAATTAAGCACAAATATTCTAGGCGCTACATCTATAAGATAGATAATCTGCCAAGTGCGAGTCGGACTCGCGCACTTAGGCTCCGTACCATTCTCTTTACCAACGATCTAGATCTTTGATCTTTACAACATTAGACACTATATAGGTGATTTCGAATTACCTGGCAGTGTTTTGGTGTTGGAATCGGAATTAGACCTGCAGGAAAAAATTATGAAAAAAAATAGAGCCCTCCATTCAAGTTCATCGATCAGCTGTTTAGTGTCAGCTGTTTTTTGAGTTCCCAGCATTGGTCCCATAGGAAAAGTTGTTCATTTTGACGGGCTGAGTCAACCCTTCACGGGAACGTCGTTGGTTATGTTACACGCTGTATTTAAAACTTTTATGTTTTAAACTAGCTGTTGCGCGCGACTTCGTCTGCGGCAATTTCACTTATTATGATTAATTAGATTTTTATATTAGTATAGATAAATAATTTTCCTCTGTTTTCAAAACATTTTGATTGATGCTTCGCTCCTATTGGTCGCAGCGTGATGTTTTATAGAGCCTTTCTCAATAAATGTACTATTTAGCACAAAAAGAATTTACCAATTTGAACCAGTACTTCCTGAGATTGGCGCGTTCAAACAAACAAATAAACTCTTCAGCTTTATAATATTAAGTATAGATTTATGTTGTAAATTTGTAAATACAATTTACAACTTTACAACAACTATTTATTACTATGAAGGTTGTTGTTTGTTTTTCTGTGACTTACACACACGACAGCATACAGGTACAGGAAGTTGACATAATTTTTATTTTGTTTAAAATGGCTGATATATATGCGTTGGAAACGTTGGAAACCTATGGTTGGAAACCATAGAGATAAGATAATCCTGGTTGGAAACACGAGGAACCTTCACTTAGACAACTATGAAAGGATAGGAAATTGTTGGATTTGGAAATGGAATTAAGGTATTGGGATACTACTACGAGTACTTACTCGGTTGAATGCGGGAAAAGCAAGTAGCAGCTCAGAAGGCCGGGCGCGAGTACTGATGCAATACCTGCAACTACCGACCAAGCAGTTGAGAATGTTTGTATGTTTGTTTGTTTGTTACAATTTCACGCCGTAACTACTGAACCGATCACCATGAAATTTTGCATACAAGTTCTCTGGAGTACGGAGAAGGACATAGGCTACCTTTTATCCCGGGAAAAAGTACTATTCTTGAGGGATCGACATTAACGCGGGCGGAGCCGCGGGCGGTAGCTAGTAATATTATAAATGCGAAAGTGAGTTTGTTTGTTTATTTGTTTGTTTGTTACGCTTTCACGCCGTAACTACTGAATCGATCACCATGAAATTTTGCATACAAGTTCTCTGGAGTACGGAGAAGGACATAGGCTACCTTTTATCTCTATTCCCGAGGGATCGGCACAAACGCGGGTGGAGCCGCGGGCGAAAGCTAGTTAATTCATAAAAACTGCTTGTTGTTGTTTACTGTCATAGTTACTAACTTAATCCTTCTTTTCCAGGTGACCTCTGCGCTATTCCTCGGGCTGGGGCCTCCCTACTGGAAGAAACTTGAAGTGCTGGGAAAGTTCTCCGACATGCTGATGCTGCTTAACTACGTCCTAGACCCGATCTTGTACGTGCTGATGCGGCAGCGGACCACGATCTGTCAGACCATAGCACACTGCTTTAAGCGGGTAAGTACATATTAAAAAATTATACCACTTAGTGTTACCATTGAAATAGGAAGTAAATAGTCGGGCCGCAAAATAATTAATTGGGCAAGATTATACAATTGAGGTAGTTAAGAAAACATTTGGACAAGCTTTAGCTTTCCACCTGGAACGACTGAGGGCAGAAAAGTTAGGTGACCAACTAGCTATTTTAGCTAACCGATTACATTTTTCTGCTAACAAAAATACGAATATTCTGCTAACTGTTTAAATAACACCCCATTGAAATTGCGTTTCAATGGTACACTAGTTCAACGCTAGTAATAGTCAGTAGCTTTTGAACATAATTAATTAATTAAATAATCACTTATCAGCATCGTTCCCGTCGTTAGAAGTCCACGGCTGGACATAAACCTCTTCGAAGGGTTTGTCGTTCCATGGGAGGATATTGCCATACTCGCCACGCTTGGCAGGCGGGCTGGCAAGCGCAGTTTCTTTAGCTTCTTGTGCTTCTGACGCTGCCGCCCATCGGAAGTATTTTAAGCTGGCGAAGGATAGATATTTGATGGATGATGGAAGGGAATGAAGGTTTTGGGATACTACTCACTCGGATGGAACAGAAAAGCAAGTAGCAGCTCGGAAGGCCGGATGCGCATGCAACCTACATACAACCACTGGACAGGCAGTTGAGGGAGGATGGCACCCCCGACCTGACCATAATCCTTATCCTTATCCTTATCCTTATCCTTATCCTTATCCTTATCCTTATCCTTATCCTTATCCTTATCCTTATCCTTATCCTTATCCTTATCCTTATCCTTATCCTTATCCTTATCCTTATCCTTATCCTTATCCTTATCCTTATCCTTATCCTTATCCTTATCCTTATCCTTATCCTTATCCTTATCCTTATCCTTATCCTTATCCTTATCCTTATCCTTATCCTTATCCTTATCCTTATCCTTATCCTTATCCTTATCCTTATCCTTATCCTTATCCTTATCCTTATCCTTATCCTTATCCTTATCCTTATCCTTATCCTTATCCTTATCCTTATCCTTATCCTTATCCTTATCCTTATCCTTATCCTTATCCTTATCCTTATCCTTATCCTTATCCTTATCCTTATCCTTATCCTTATCCTTATCCTTATCCTTATCCTTATCCTTATCCTTATCCTTATCCTTATCCTTATCCTTATCCTTATCCTTATCCTTATCCTTATCCTTATCCTTATCCTTATCCTTATCCTTATCCTTATCCTTATCCTTATCCTTATCCTTATCCTTATCCTTATCCTTATCCTTATCCTTATCCTTATCCTTATCCTTATCCTTATCCTTATCCTTATCCTTATCCTTATCCTTATCCTTATCCTTATCCTTATCCTTATCCTTATCCTTATCCTTATCCTTATCCTTATCCTTATCCTTATCCTTATCCTTATCCTTATCCTTATCCTTATCCTTATCCTTATCCTTATCCTTATCCTTATCCTTATCCTTATCCTTATCCTTATCCTTATCCTTATCCTTATCCTTATCCTTATCCTTATCCTTATCCTTATCCTTATCCTTATCCTTATCCTTATCCTTATCCTTATCCTTATCCTTATCCTTATCCTTATCCTTATCCTTATCCTTATCCTTATCCTTATCCTTATCCTTATCCTTATCCTTATCCTTATCCTTATCCTTATCCTTATCCTTATCCTTATCCTTATCCTTATCCTTATCCTTATCCTTATCCTTATCCTTATCCTTATCCTTATCCTTATCCTTATCCTTATCCTTATCCTTATCCTTATCCTTACTAATATTATAAATGCGAAAGTGAGTTTGTTTATTTGTTTGTTTGTTACGCTTTCACGCCGTATCTACTGAACCGATCAGCATGAAATTTTGCATATAAGTTCTCTGGAGAACGGAGAAGGACAAAGGCTACCTTTTATCCCGGGAAAAAGTACTATTCCCGAGGGATCAACATTGACGCGGGCGGAGCCGCGGGCGAAAGCTAGTTATAATTATAAATAAAAGATAATTTTAAATGTGATTGACATGAAAAAATGGCTGCGAAGACCTATTTTCTGAATTAACATTTGATTTTGATTTGACTCTACCTTATTATATTCATAGTCTAAAATATATACAGGTGTCTTATCGAACTGAGGTCTGTGCATAAAGTGTTCTCACTTTCCAATTATATATTTCAGAGTCACAAAACATCGACTGAATCGATGACGTTGAAGACCTCATGCTGCCCTCAAGAGACGCTCGTCGTAAGCGACAGTTCCGGAGAGACGCGGCCACTTAGGCCTATTCCCTCCAACTGCCCACCTGGCCCACATCTACTCGATGAATGACGAAATCTTTTCTACACGCGATGCAGTGGAGAGTTTCATCGAAAAAAAATAAAAAAGGGACATCGACCTATTGAACAGGCGAAATTAAACTTTTCAATATTCTAATTTGGCGGGCTTTCTGTGCATGCGGAATGTTCGGATACATTTACCAAGAGTTTTTAAGCAATCGATTGTATGTATTGGATTGTAAACATTCGATTCGTATGTGCAAGTAATCAATGAGCGTATATCTAATAATTCTAATATACATAGTTGATGAAGAAACATGACGGCTTGCAAAGATATTATATAATTAACTAGCGACCCGCCCGACTTCGCACGGGTGCAGTGTAGATATAAACATTTCTCTTGAATCACTCTATCTATTGCTAAAAACTGCATTGCATCTGTTTAGCAATTTACAATTTTTTAGCGAACAGACAGTGGAAGCGACTTCATTTTATACTATGTAAAGATAAAGTTAAATCACGAACTTGAATCTCATTACAGTTGTAAAATTATAATTAAGTGTTAGTGTATGTTTGTAATATAAAATATTGCTCTCTATTTTTAATCGTATTGTCATATGTTTTCCACTAACCTTGAATTTAGCTGTCTGAGTCTGACATAAAGAAAAATAAATAACTTACAAAGAAGTTAACTAAAAATAAGTGTATGAATAAAATTCTGTAAAATCTATTTAAAAAATAAATAAATGTGTCTAGTTAAAGAAGTTTGCGTATAAACTGATGATTCGCTTAAGCTTTTTCTTAGAAAAAGATATTTAACTAATCTGATTTTATGACAGTTTTACATTAACATTGCTGTATATTATAGCTTTAATAAACCCAAGACAGTCAATGTCAAAACAATAACAAGGACAATGCAATAACAAGGCTATGAGAAATTTTAAACAGAAGACCTAAAATTATGTGTCCTTCACATTCAATTTAATTTTATCAATAACCAGACGTAATTTATTTACCATAATACTTTAATGGAGCCTTGAAAAGTAGTTGCTTTTAGATTAATGCTAGTAAATACTGCCTGGATTTCAATATTTGTAGGTATTTACGGATGTCCAATTGTCCGACTCCATGCAGTATAAATTCAAAACTCATTTTCGCAGAATTAAACGTTATCACGTCAAAAGCATAGAATGAACTATCACAAGAATACTATTCACTGCACCTAATCAGTAAACACATTCAAAATACTACTTTAAAAAGCCACAAATTCCTAAAGAGTGCAATATATTGAAAATTGCTCTAGTAAGTAAGTAAATATTATTGTATTTCATCCACCAAAGAGCTAGCTCGCTAATATTTAAATAGTGCCATCATAAAGTTACCATTACATAATGATAAATAAAGAAATCAACTACAATATGGCTATAATTTAGATGTGGTTTTGTCAATATAATCCACAATCGCAATATGCATTTAAGTAATTACTTATATAATAATATCTCCTTATGTAGCAATCTAGTCCTCCCATCACAATCATAGTACTTACACATTATAATGTATTATATCCGTTAATGTATTTAGTACATAGTTTTTGCACATAATAATATAAAAAGTTTATTGTGTTAAATACATAGGATATGCAGGTATATAATGGGTGCCCAGGTCCACATAGGTGAGCTTTTTATTTAATTTCAAGTAGGATTTTTTCTTGAAATTATAACAACTCACCTGTTTTCTCCATATTTTTATTTTAAGATTATTAGAGGTTGCAAGATTTTCAAGATATCATGACGATAACCGTCTATTCCATGAGCTTTAAATCAACGATGTTTTGTATGATGACACTAATTTAGAAGCATAATAAAGTTTCAACTAGTAAATAAGATTTACTATTGTTATTTTTGTATGTGTCTATTTACATAAGATTTAAATAAAGTTTTGTCGTGACTTAATGTTTTATTCATGTAGACTAAGATAATAAAGATAAATAATGACTGGTTTAAAAAAAACACTAACAGAAATATTACGCGGATAAAGTCGCGAGAAAACGGTTTGTATCAAATCCTAACTAATATTATAAATGGGAAAGTGATTTTGAGTGTTTGTTTATTAGTTACGCTATATCTACTGGACCGATCGTCATGAAATTTTGCATACCCTTGTCCGAGGTACGAAGAAGTAGGTACATACATAGCGTACCTACATTTTGTTCCGGGGAAAAGTCATATTCCCACTATTACGACTTTTACGTCTGGAAGGTTACTGTCGCTTGGTGGCGGTATGGCGGTAATTTAACTGCAATTTCGTATTGTACTGCAAAAGCCAAAGGAAAAAGGGGCTGGGTCGTTGTCCGGATAAATCAAGCCAGAAAATTGATATGAACGAAAACCAAAAATTTTGTAAGTAGGTACAAAGCTCAAGCGAAGGAAGGTGGGTTATATACATATGTCTATGTCGGGGCTTGGGGCACAGACCCCGCTAAAAAATTTAAACGTTGACGGGTAGACATAAAAATCATATAACTATATCTATAGCTTTCTGCTAATTATGAATTTGATTCGAAAAAAATATTGCTTCAAACTAGGGTTAATGATAAGAATTTTACTTACGTACATATAGAAAGCAAAACATGCGTCTACGAAGTTCAGTCCGAATTTTAAGTTGAAGGCGTATTAACATTTTCAATAATGCTTGAAGAATATTTGGTTCGCAAATTACTTTTATAAAAATTTCCAATGTCGTGTCGTGATTCCATTAATAACCATGGTTTTTCAGATAAGAAATAAATATAGGTAATTGCACTAAAAGGATACATAAACGGAACAGTCTCGTAACTCGTTACGTTTATGTGTTCTTTTAGTGCAATTACCTATATTTATTTTTAGGGTTCCGTACCTCAAAAGGAATAAACTGACCACGACATTAACAATTTTATCTGATTAAGCATCGAAATGTTGTTTGTAAATACTAGGTATTACCTTTTAATTAGTATTTATATACATATCCTACGTAGCGGTATTTGAAAAATTCATCAAAAAAGAAAAAAATTGCTTAATTATATTGAAAAATCTGGGAGTGATAGGTTTTATTTATCATTATAAATAAAATCTATCACTTCCAGTACATTCAAATGAAAATTAACAAAATATGCGATTTGTTTGGTCTGTCGTATAGTCGATAAAATTATACATCGATTGATATGAACAGAATAAACATTCATAAATTAGGTGTGTATCCGAACTGTGTAGCTCCTGTCAGTCAGCTTGTTATGTCAAGCGGTCGATTTAGATTTCCGCGATCTTGAAACAATTTTCCCAATTTCCACCTAAACAATGATGAATGCATTCTTTTATTAAAGATTAAATAGTGTAATATATTTATCATAGTTCAATAAGCTAATAAAAGTCTTATCCGGCAAGATGTCGAAGTGGTGAGTCATAAAATCGTTAATCAATTTACTTCGCTCAAGTGCATACTTGCTAGTATATTTTGTTTCTTCGTGATTTGTTTAATAAAGTCTTGTTGTTAAAATTGATGAACGTCAATTTACGTAGTACCTAATTGACCGTACTTTACTCGCTTAGTGGAAGAAGTGTCAAAAACTTGTTAGAACATTATTTATTCATTGCTAGGCAATCGGAGAGAAGCATTCACGAAATGCTGAAGGATACGCCGCCTATACGGGAGTCCAGTGATTCAATCACGTCGGGAACCGAGGCGAAGTTCCCTACATCTCGCTCTATGCCTTTTCCACCGGCCTATGGTGAGTGTCATTGAAATACTCTTATCATTAGAATATTGCTTTTATGTACTTACGTATTTTATGACTTCAATCTGATTCATGCCTGTTTATCTACTCCAAAATATAAAAACGTTTATTTACTTTAAAAAAACTATTTACATATTATTCAGGAGTTAGTTACTAATTATTATCATAAATCTTATATTTGCCAAAAACTGCTTTAAGTAGAAGGTATTATTAAATGCTGCCATGCTGGTCTGGGAGTAAAGACAAAACGTAGAATGTACCTGCTTCTCATCCTGCACAGGCTATAAAAGCCAGTCAAGGGAATGGGCGAAACCTTAGGAATAATTTCAATAGGTGATTTGGCTAGCAACCCATCACTATTTAGATTCCATTTTTCACCTACTCATCCATCAACACACTAAATGTGGCCTTTGAGTCTTATGACCATAGGCTATGGCTACCCTGTAAGGGAAACGGATGTGATAATATGTATGTATAATTAAATGAATAATAGGAATTGAATTCATTCTTAAAACATTACTTTTCAATATTATTAAGTATAAACATTTAATAATCAGGTAAAATACAGTGTTGATTATAAAACTTAATAATAATAAAATTGATTGTTCAGCATTACTTCAAGAAATTTAATTTAAAGTACCCTATAGATTGAATGAATGAATGAATATTTTTTGCAGTAAAAGTGGTACAATTATGTAAAGTTGGTTCAAAATAAAAAGTAGGTTTCTCCTTCAAATTCTTACATGTTCCCCCATGTCACAGTAATTATCGTAGAAACTCTTTTATCTGCAGAGCAAGTAGACAATTAAATAAGTTCCTGAGTGACTATCTGACAATTGATTTTTCGCTACAAGTGCAACGACAATTAAGCGTGTTGTGGCCACCGAAAGGATGACTTGATGCTCGCATGCGTAACAACAATGAGAGTAGTTGTGAACATTCAACCGGATAATTAAAATATTATTTTGTTTATGAGCTTTGTTTAGCTTGTATTTCCTATGAGACCTCTCCAACCCGTCTGGCCAGCAAGGAGAGTGTAGGCCAAATCCTCTGTCTGCTCTGGCCAAGTATGGCTCCGGTAGTACACAGAGGGTCATGCTCCTGCAGTGGAGACTAAAAATACCTGATGATGATTTATTTGTATGAAAGTAAAATCTTACAAATTATCAAAAGTTGTATTAGTGTTTTTCAAGTAGCCCTGTATAGTTCAAATTGTGTATCCATTGTCAGATAATTCATCTTGATAAGAGTATTTAGGTCAGTACTATGGAAATGGGTGGTATTTCTGAAGATAAACTATGCATACATGCAGTGTTATCTATAATTTTGACAGTATAATAAAAATGTGTTTAAAATTTGACGAGTTGTTTGATAAGGTTAGAAATACAGATAAAATATATAGTATCACATCTCCCTCCCTTGCGGGGTATACAGAGCCCAGGAATTTAAGACCTATAATAAGCTATGTTAAGCATGTTGATGGGAGTGACGGAGGAAAATGGAATCAAAATAGTGATGGGTTGCTAGCTGCATCGTAGGTATTTAAGGGCAATATTTCAGTATTATTTATGATACCTACTTAATGTCAACATTATGTTTATTGGAGTTTAGACTCTTAAGTCACAATTTTATAAAAATATCACCAAGTTATTTTCAAAACTAGAATGGTTTCTCTGCTTACAGAAAGTAATCACTATAAGAACTCAAAAATGTTCGCAGCTAATCTGCAGTCTACCCTACCCTGCCTAAATCTCTACCCTAATGGTAATATGTTTTTTCAGCACCTCCAGATGTCTCTCAGAATGGAGCAGCTGGCTCCAGCACTTTAATACGAGCGGGATCATCAAAGTTAGAGTCAATACGCAACTGGGGAGTCTCTACATACAAGTGTACCAAGCAGATCCTGTATGAGAAACTAGGCAAGAGCTCCCGGACCGTGGACACAGGTACTACAACATAAATATATATATATTTATTTATATTTATAAATAAATATGTTGGGACAAATCACACTGATTGAGCTAGCCCCACAGTAAATTGTGAACTTGTGTTGTAATGCATGGATAACAGCTAAAAGCTTTGTTGATCGAAGGCTAAAAGCAAAGCATACCCTGAGCTCTGACCCACCATAACTAAAGATTAAGCTGGCAATACAGTTTGATTGACATCTGGGGATACAGTTTGATTGACATCTCTTTTGACCCTAATGAAATGCTGTTGCACCAATTATATGGAATTTGGTCTAGATTCCATATAATTGCTGCAACAGCAACAATACAGTAGCAGATAACTTCATAGCTTTGTCCATGAGGTACCTACATGATTATAGTAACGAAAATCTAACTAACGCTTTCGCGATTCATTGAAGTTAAATCACTTAATATGGTTTTATTACGTTTATTACGTTATTTATCGGTTCAGTAGATAGGGCGTGAAAGCGTAACAAACAAACAAACGCACTTTCACATTTACAACATTAGTTAGGAAGTATCATGTCTCTTATAAATATTCTACCATATTTTTTATTTCAGAACTTGAAGCCCAAATTGAGATGCTCCGTGAGACCCAGAGGAAGTATAACGGTATACTTCGGTTGAGCTCAGCGTTGACTGCCCAGTTAACTGCAGCCGGTCACACGCAACGCGCCTTAGGTGAAGCTTTCGCGGAGCTGGCGCAAAAGTCACCTGAACTTCAGAACCAGTAAGTGAGAAGGGAAAAAATATTTGCTGCCTGAAATTAAACCTTATATAGCGTGATTTTGAACCCCCTAGCTATATTGAAATCTTGGAATCAGAATACCTAATGGAATACAGAATTCCAAGAAAAAGTGGTAAAAACAGAAAAAAAAAATTGACTTTCCATAGAAATTCTTCCAGCTGATCGGCGACTTTCTATGGGAAACCCTAATTTTTTTTTTTTTTTTTCAGGTTTTTTTCTTGCAGTTCTATATTTCATTAGGGATTCTGATGCTGAGATTTCAATAAAGCTAGGGGGTTCAAAATGACGTTGTATAATAGTCAAAAGGTCTACGGCAATTTACTGTTCAGGTCAGCTTTGAATTGAGAACAGCAACACGCGACGCGTGTTGGGTGAAGTTTTCTCGGAGATCGTGTAAAAATTGACTGAATTTCAGAAAAAGTAAGTAAGAAAGAAAAAAAATTGCTGCCTGCACCTTACATAATAGTCAAAAGGTCTATGGCGAAATACTGTTGAGGTTAGTTTTTAGTTGACACCAGCAACACGCAACGCGCGTTGGGTGAAGTTTTCTTGGAGTTCGTGCAAAATTTGACTGAATTTCAGAAATAGTAAGTAAGAAAGAAAAAAAATTGCTGCCTGAAATCAAACCTTACATAATAGTCAAAAGGTCTATGGCGAAATACTGTTGAGGTCAGCTTTGAGTTGACACCAGCAACACGCAACGCGTGTTGGGTGAAGTTTTCTTGGAGTTGGCGCAAAAATCAACTTAATTTCAGAAACAATAGGTAAGAAGGAAAAAAAATTGCTGCCTGAAATAGAACCTTACATAATAGTTTGTTTTTCAAGGAGCCCGATGGCTCAGTGGTAATGCGCTTTAATAGCGCTTGCGCATGTTACTGCTTACTGCAAGTGGCATAAAAATATCTTGAGCTCCTCTGTGCTTCGGAAGGCACCTTAAGCCGCTGGTTCTGGATGTCATCATTGATTGCAGTCGTTAAGCTATGACAGATGCCTTTAGGCAGCTTAAAAAATGTGACATCAGTGTTGGCCACTAATACAATTAAAAAAAAAACTTTCTCATGTGAAGATTCAGAAGATTCTAACTAAAGGGTAATCTATGGCAGCGGTTCTCAATCCTTTTTCGCGGGAGTAAAAGATGAAATGGAGGCCTATATTGAATCGGCAAATATACTGCAATACTATTATTTTCTCCGGCCTAAAAGATTTCCATTATCGCCAGTATTTCCTTATAGAGGCATTGCAATGGCTGATGTATATGATAGATCCTGAGGATTCTCTTAAAATGATGAGACTAGGCAGCTATTTTTTTTTCGCTGTGTGCTAAAAACAAAAGTCTACGGATCCTCGACCAGACAGTCTATTCTCTAACTCAGCACATAACGTTTTGATAGTCACTTCAAAACACATTGCGGCATTCATATAATTGTCGATTTTTATTTAAGATATATAAAACGTAATGTAACCTATCAAGATCAAACAAGACAAAATTATCTTATCACTATGTGACTAGCTCCGTGGTGCAGCGGTCAACACGCCAGCCTGCGACATGGAGTGTCCGGGTTCGATCCCCGGCCAGGTCAAGATTGAAAATGATCTTTTTCAGATTGGCCTGGGTCTTGGATGTGTATCTATATATGTATTTGTTATAAAATATAGTATCGTTGAGTTTACTATCCTATAACACAAGTTTCGAACTTACTTTGGGGCCAGCTCAATCTGTGTGATATGTCCGTATATATTTATTTATTTTATTATTATTTATTATTATGTATCCTAATTTTGGTGCAATAAAGAATATTTCATTCATTTTATTCATTCACTATGGGATCAAAGATGTTATAATGCTGTTCCCAGATTCCTATATAATGCGGACACACAGCGCTCTCTGACCCGCAACGGCGAGACGCTGCTGGCGGCGCTCCACTTCTTCAACAACTCCCTCAACACACTCACCAACAAGACTATTGAGGACACGCTGATGACCATTCGACAATATGAGGCTGCCCGGTAAGAAAGATGTTCTTTCCTTCGTTGACTGTTTTGATCACCATTCCACTGTTAAGGCTGAGTGGGAGCGCACTCAGACACATGGTACATTCCAATTTAAAAAAAACCGGCTAAGTGCAAGTCGGACTCACGCACGTAGGTACCGTTATGTAAAAAAAAGGGCAAAGAAATCATGTCTGTATGGGAGCCCCCTTTAATATTAATTTTATTTCTATTTAATTATGCATTTTTAAAGTGAATATATAACTAAAAATTCTGTGAATATTTCAAGTGCCTACCTTTTGCCGTTATCAATATCGAGCAAAAACAAGCAAAAAAAAATCACGTTTGCTGTACGGGAACCCCCTTAAATATTTTATTCTATTTTTTTAGTATTTGTTGTTATAGCGGCAACAGAAATACATCATCTGAGAAAATTTCAACTGTCTAACTATCACGGTTCATGAGATACAGCCTGGTGACAGACGGACAGACAGACAGACGGACAGTGGAGCCATATTAATAGGGTCCCGTTTTTACCCTTTTTGGTACGGAACCCTAAAAATGTATCTACAATATAGAAATAAATTCGTTCAATATCTGTGGTCGGATTGCATCCGAACGAATAAATCTAATAATTAAATAGAATAAACATAAACTATTCGGTTCCTTGCGTTCGTCGCTGGCTGAGGCGTCACGTCCGATACCGCATGTTCGTATTCCTATTTGAAACCCCGCTGACTCCATTCACAAACGTCTTGGAAATATTTGAAACGAGAACTTGATCCATTAATTTGTGCGGGAACACTTCTTTTATTTCTTCTATCTGTCTTGTAGCTCTATTATTTACTTAAGAAACGCTGTATTTAATAATTTCGTTAAAGGGTGGAGTACGATGCCTATCGCAGTGAGTTGGAAGCGAGTGGGGGAAACCCTCCAGAACTGCTATTAGCTAACATCGAACGGCACCGGAGGCATTATGAGAGACTGCGAGACGATTCTGCTGTTAAACTGAAACTCTTACATGAAAATCGGGTAAGGACAGTGTTCATAAAATGTGGTATATTAATTCTTTGCGATCTCTTGAAAGCTTTTGATTGTGTAATACACTTAAAGGTGGTGCCTAACTAAAATACTATAAATTTAGGTTTATTCTTAAGTGTAAAATCTAGGCATTACTCATTATTAGTTAAATAAGGGAAATAATAAATCAAGCCACAAAATTATTTATTGGCCACGTGAGCAAACTTCTAATTTCATAACTAAGCAACGGGAAAATGACATAGCCTCTAATAAATTAATTCGTCTTTTTTACACCACCAACTAAATATTCTATAGAAAGAGTCAAATGACAAATGCCTAATTCAATATTTAGTAAAAAAAAAAAAAAAAAATAAAGATCATCAATTATTATGACTTGTCCTTCTTTTTTATATATTGCCACCTAATTTACTAATTCGGCCACGGATTTTATGTTTCGTCACCATTTTCCTTTTTACAGCATCAAAACTCTGTCCTCAAAAAAATATAATTAAAGCTTCGACAGTCAGCATCATTTATTATAACTTAGCATGTAAAATAATACATCATATTATAATATAGATATTTGTGGCAATATGCAAATTTTTATGTTTTATGTATAAAAAATATAAGCCAGACGATTTAGTCGGGGTTTTAACATTACCAGATGCGTGCAAAAAAATATAAAAAATCAATTTGAGGCAGGTTGAAATTTTAATAGGGTACTATTTTGGTGGGACTTTCTACCTGCCACGCTGCCAAAAAATTAGGGGTTAATTAAGCCCCGCTATTTACCACTAACCAGTCAGGTCTGCAGTTCCGTGTTGGGGTATAATAGGAGAGGTATGTGACAAGTTTTCAGCTGGCTTCAAATACTTCAAATTTGTACCAGCTCTCCTACTATTACTATTAGTAAAATTATGGTAATTTAGTAAACTTTTTTTTTTTCAAAAATAAATTCTTATTGTGTCTCTCCTCAATAGCTACTGGTAATATTAGTGGCCGTAATATACTATTTGATGACAATTTTAGCTAAATATTGACGATCAATTATTTTGGGATAAGTTACTATTTAAACATGCTAAATTAAAAAAATAGAAGCTAAATAAATATATTTTTTGATGTCAAATATTAGTATTTTAGAAGTTTACTGTTAGAATGCAAGTTACAAATTTAGATGCTAAATAATAACCATCATGCTGAGTTGTATTTAGAGTGGCTTACATAGAAGATAACTAGTGGCTAAGATGGTATTATTTAGATGCTCGTTAATTGTGGCTTACTTAGTAATTTAGAAGGCAACATACATTTTTAGAGGCGGATAATGCTATTAAAAAGAATCCTGTTTAATTAGCACCCGTTAAATAATATAACTGCAGTATTTCTATCCAGTAAAATAAAGTAATTTGCTTAGGGTTTTAGTATATGAGTTCCTCAGGGCTTTGTTTTGGAACCCTTCGTTTTTATAAATTTTATTATTATGTATTGTAATCTGACGGTGCATAATAAAAATTGAAAAACTATCGCCAAAGATAGGGATCTATGGCGGACTGAAGGGGAAGCCTAACAATGCGACACCATACGCTAAGAAAAAGAAATACTAGTAGTAGAGTATGTATAACTAATACAAATTGGCAGTTATTGCTATAGATTTATTCTACTGAATAGGCAAATAGCCATGCAGTCCACTTCATAGACCCACTATATGCTAAATAACGGATATTTCTTTTTAGATTCTCGATTCAATGGCATGGCCTTTTCATTAATGTATAGGAGGGCGTTTATTCCACAGCCTTGGCACACGGGAAGAAATTCTTTTACACGTTTTTGTATATCATCATCAATCATTCCAGCCGTAAGATGTTCACAAAGGCCTCTCCCAAGGATTATTTGTACCATGGAAGGATATTGCCATATTTACCACTCTTGGCAGGCGGGTTGGCGAGCGCAGTTTCTTTGACTCTTGTGCTTCCGACGCTGTTGCCCATCGAAAGCATTTTTAAGCTGGAGAAGGATAGGAATTTGTTTGAAAAACAAGCAAGCAGGCCATCTGATGGTAAGTGATTACCGCTGCCCATGGACAACTGCAACACTAGGGTGTGACAGGTGCGTTGTCGGCCTTTCAAGGAATTGGGGGAAGGAAATGGGGAGGGGAGAGAGACGGATGGGCCTCCAGCTCTCTCACTCACCGAACGAAGCATAGAAGCGGTAAAGCTTCTACTCAGATGTCAATTTTCTGTGAGAGTGTGCTATTTTGCCGGTAGCGTGGCTCTACCACGACAGAAATTGATTTGGTTTTGGGGATGGAACGAGTTAAGGGATACTACTCACTCTAATGAATGGGGATAAAGAAAGTAGTAGCTCGGGAGGCCGGACGCGCTTACCCAATGCCAACCACCGGACAGGCAGTTGAGGATGACACCCTTGACCTTTTTGTATAATAAATAATAATAATAAATATATACGGACAGATCACACAGATTGAGCTAGCCCCAAAGTAAGTTCGAGACTTGTGTTATGGGATACTAACTCAACGATACTATATTTTATAACAAATACATAAATAGATACACATCCAAGACCCAGGCCAATCTGAAAAAGATCATTTTCCATCTTGACCTGGCCGGGGATCGAACCCGGTCACTCCGTGTCGCAGGCAGGCGTGTTGACCGCTGCGCCACGGAGCTGTCAATGGTGTCTGTATATGGTGAATTGCGTCATTCCAGGTGAAGGTGATGAACAAACAGCTGCTCCTGTTCCACAACGCGGTGTCAGCGTACTTCAGCGGCAACAATGTGGCTCTGGAGGCCGCTGTGCGGCATTTCAACATCCACCCCGCCGCCCCCGCGCCCCCGCCGCCCCCGCTGCCCGCGCTGCCTCGCACGGCGTAGGCCCGGACGGAACCTCACCATGGTGACAACGTGGAAATTATGAAGCACCACAGTCGCCAGAAGTTGGTTGATGATCAAAATCATTCAGTGGTAAAGTGGTACTTGTGATCCGTCTGAGTGTGAATGGTTTACAGTGGTTCCCAAAGTTGGAGCTAAGACCCACCTAAGAAAAACTGTGAAATTCGGGATTCGCCTCATGGCCGTCCCTTTCAAGACCCACGTGGCATTCTGTAATGCCATGCGGGTCTCTAGGAAATTTTATTTTTTAAAAACAGTGGTTCTTCATAGGTTAAAAAGCTGCAAAAAGTATCTATACATATAAATGCTTTGTCCTGAATGAATGACAGACTGACTGGCAGACAGATCAACGCACAGCCTAAACTGTTGATCATAGAGACGTGAAACTTGGTGGGTGTGTTCTTAGGAGTTTTCGAAACTCTGCCCCTAAGGGGGTGGTAAAGGGGGCAAAATTTTATGAGACAATTGGTGACCTGGTCCTTTGTCCAATTGTCGACTTACACGCGGACGAAGTCGCGGGCTTTTGCCCGCTGTCTGCTAGTTGGTAATAATTTAAATGATAACTATATGCCTTCAGGGGGTTCAAACGTTTGCAGTGCAATTTTAGGGAGTCCTTTTAAGGATTTTGCAATGTGAATTGATATGATTTTGATCATTGACCATTTGCAAATGACTATTCGTGTAAATTGACAATGAGTGCTCTGATTAGAAATGTAGAAAATGTATTTATATCAAAGGTTGAATTTATCACAATTTAAACAGTTATTATCAATAGCAGCACAACATAATAAACAGAATGTAAACTTAGCCCTAGCCGAAACTATTCTCATTAACATTTGAACCCAGTATCGATAAAAAAAGAGATTTTATATGTTCAACGCTTGTCTATGGAATATTTTTTCCTTTTTTAGTATATGCCCATGTTTTTATTTCTGAACATTTGTGTAACTGAACTAGCGATTTTTTTAAGACCAGACGATGACTCGCCAATAAAAAAATATATCCAAAATCCATTTGTCTGCCATAACTAATAAACAAATATCTGTCATGGTAGAGCATAAATACCATATTTTAATTTTCTAAACAAAATGTATCACATTTTGATCCCAAAAAAGATTTTTGTTTTGATACTTTTATAACTGCTCATAAACGTAAACTACGTCACAAGTATTACAACCGTCCACAAACTCGATATGCTCAAAAATAATGAGTGATAGATCAAAATGAATTGCCTGCGTTTATATTCCCAGACAAGTACAGTCCCGGGACATTCAAAAGTAGATTAAATGGGTATCTCTTGGATAGGCATGTATCATTCTCGTCTTCATCGTCACTTACCCTCAGGTGAGATGGGAGACAAATGCCTACTTCAATACTTAGTAAATAAAAATACCGTCGCAAGATTGCAGGCTGACTGGCAAATCACTTCATAGAATGGAAATGTTGTTATTATTCTGAGGTACCGACTACTTACATGACAAAAAGTTTAATTAAAAAAAATATAGCCAATGTCACTCAGGAGGGTATAAGGATTCTAACGACCAAATCCATTGAGCTATTTAGAAGTTCAGTTACAGTGGATAAATATATTCAAATAGGTACTTTATAAACAATACAATTCCTTTTTTAAACGTTCGCGCTTTAAACACATAATTATGTATGTAACGGGACTTGCGACCACGATGGATGTAACTCCATTGAAACGTCAACGAAAACAAATAATAAAAAGGTTCGTGCTAAGTCCCGTTTACATACATAATTAAATACAATTCCTTTCTGGGCAAACGAAATTAGTTAACACACATGTAAAAACAGTGCTGCTGTATTTCACACATACACTCAATGTTTTTATTTGTGCTTATTTAATTAAACGCTGTATATAGTGAATCGTATGTGGTCCTTCAGGCTATTCATGTAATCGCGAGCCATCAGGCAATATGAGAGTTTGCTGTGTCTCCAAGCCTTGCGCACACAGTCAATCCCGAGGTCCGTGCCTCCTGGGGGCCATTTGGTGATGTTGTTTATACGGGTTAAGGGCACTCTGCCCTCCACCTCCAACGCCCGGTGAAGTAGCAAAAGCTCACTTGGAGCTAACGACATAGTCAATTCAAAAAAAAGGCTTGCAGTCCGAGAGAGTCGGCAGAAAAAGAAAATCCGCGCGGTAGAAAGAGAGGAGGATATAACTTCCTCTCCTACGCCGCGCCGGCGGTCTCAGGACACGTGTCCGTCTTACGAATTTTCGATCAGGTCACGTGTCCTGACGCGAGTTTAATTTTTTTTTACCCATCCCAAAAAGTGCACAAGGACGCTAAAGAATTTTCACTTCAAAAATAATCGTTTGTGACTGTGTGCAATCTGCATGGTGGAGACAGTACGTCCTGCGGACGCTGTGTGTAATTTGAGACGTACAAGGACTGTGATGTAGCGGAATGCAATTAGATGTATATTCGTGACTATCACTTCGTTTAGTATCGCACGTTTGATTAAATTTAACATAACATACAACTGCAAAATATTTTTAATACATGTTTATAAGGACCCATATGCTAGAAACATGATTTAGATGCAAATTTAAACAATCGACACGCAAGGTTTCGAAAAATGTTGATTTTAACATTAAGAAAAATAGACCTTATAAAAAAACCCTGTATTAAAAAAACCATTCTGTTCTTCATCTTCAAAACAAAGTATGTATGAGCTGACGTTACACACAATTTCGGAACGATTGTATTTTTTTATATAATCAAGTAAAAATCCAATATAACTGCCATATAGGTAGTGGTTATCGATCAATGGAAGTTAATTTAAATAAAAAAAGTAGTAACCGCCATATGGAAAGAATAATAAAACCATTGTATATCGTCATAAAGTTTTCCATCATTCAATAATAATAGCAAATATTTTGACGTGACAACGTCTTATAAATCGATAAATGGCCGGCTGCACGCACGAAAAACTGTCACGTTCATCGTGCGAGCGTGAGCGCGGAACAAGTGACAGAGGGCATAAGCGTTCGGCTTGTGACACGTCTATCTCTCTTCACAAACAATGTTTTTTTTATTTAAATTATGTTTAGGAGATTGTCAGACAGACAGTTACAACCTACATACTTGAATCTACTAAAATAAAACTATTTATGAAATCTGTAAAAACGTTCGTATACTAAGGCACTATAATAAATTCGTAATAACACAATAATACTATGAATTAAGAGTAATATTAAAGATATTATCATTTAGTTCCTGTGTGATAACAAGTCATGAAATTGCTTGACCAAATCTAGAATAGCGTTAATGCTTCGCCACACTGAGACGTGATTCGTCGCCGAATATTCGAAACCTCTATAGTATTAAGCCTGGCAATACTTCCGATTGCCTCCGATCCGATTGTCTGATCCAATTATCGTAAGGCGTTCTTGCCGTACATTTTTATGGGCATGTAAAACACGACACGTCTCAAATAAATGGATGGCAAAAATGTCTTCTGATAGAAGACATTTTTGATAAAAAATGGATTAAATCGAATGCAAAATCGGACGTCTTTATTAGATAATATGGAATTATGATTAGATAGATGTTACGAAAATGAAAATTGAAATCGGATAATACGGATAAATGAATAAAAAAAAAATACCGGTTTCGGTTACCGTTACGGAGCTTTTTAACATCTCTGTTAAAAAGGTATAAGCGGCTTGCTCTCAACAAGATTTGAATGAGGCAAGCGAGCGGGCAATCACGGTAGCAAAGCACTGGTCGAAACATATTTAATGTGTACGTGTAGCCATTTTACGACAAGATAGAAAAAGCGTGTTTCCCCGATTATTCGGCAGCGAATTACGTCCTTGTGTTGCGAGACCTTTATAAGTAATTATAATTTGTATGTGTTCACTTGGAGTGTTAGCTTTGTGATTACACCATTCCAATAGTTAATTGCTTTACGCTTGCCTATTTGTAATGTAAATTTATAGATATTTTTCTAATTAAATTTTTGGTACACATAGCATTGATTATTTTGAACTCTCTGAACTGGTGCTTGATTTAGAACTCATTATTAAAAATCAAAAGTCCAAAGATTTTATTCAAATTGGACATATGTATCTCTTTTTGAACGTCATATTTTTGTTTCTAATTTTTTTATGGAAATTCGAAAAAATACTAGCGTTTCAGGACGACACTGGTGAGAAGAATCCGCCGAAAGAAACTCAAACCATATTCCATATTATTATCACATATATTATCAATATACTTATCCGAATAACAATTACTATGAGGGTGACCCCGAAATCGCAAAAAATGAAAATTATCATACAAAGTCAATACTTTCGAAAATGTAAGGAATTTCCTTGATTTGACACCTAGAACATGAATTAAGATTTGAGAAAAATACTCGATAGACTGGGTATCAAAATTACATACCTATTCGAATTAATCTTAACTTCATCTCTTCGGTCCATAAAACCGCCAGAACTTAAGCGCTACCATCAGAAAGTTCAAAACGGTCAATGTTATGTACAAAATCGTAGGAAATTTATAAAAATACGCATTATTAGTAATTATAAATTTTATAGGGCTATCCTATATTTATATTTTTTTATATATGATTTAGATATAGCTTGAATTCCTTCCTTGATCTCCATTAAAACTATTAATTCATTAAATGTGTGATCATTATAATGTTAAAGCAAATAATCATATCCAAAGATTAATATAATTGTTAGTTGACCTGCGATCAAATATAATGGTAGATACACAGTCTCATACAAAATGAAGCCTTAATATTGTCCCCGATAATATATAATAATCTGCTAAGATTTAAATTTATAATTTATTTTTAGTTGTAAACAATATAGGTACTATTTTGTTGAGTCGCCGAATTAACTGAGGTATATCACTAAATGAAGGCAAAACTTTTTCAAAAAACATGAGTAAAAATAAAGCTAGTTAAGTATTATTTATTTCTATAGCTAAAGTTCCGCCAGGATTTGATGGCTGTTCAAAATAGTACATTGTAAAAACATTAATTTAAATAAGGACGTACGGACAACAGGACAACTATTAAGATTCAAGACAGTTTCGCTGTTAAAGATGCTTGTGCGTTAGCTTCTGTTGTCTGTACTCTCCATACGACGATCAAATTTTTTTTATACTCAGTGTCGGCCTTTGGAGGTGGCGAGCAATGCAATGCAACTGCCCAGGGCCTTTGCACCATTTGCACTCAGGCAATGGATATGACCTTCTAAACTATCTACAATAGTTCCTCCTTGTTAACGCAACTCCTATAGACATAAATCTCGCAAAGAGGCCGCCGCTGCTTATTTAACTCAAAAAAAATTTCGTCATTTCCATACAAAACAGTTCGGCCGCCCGGCCAGTTTGTATGGGAATGTCGATTTTTTTTTGTGTTCCCAGCATTATATATCCCATAGGAAAAGTTGTTCATATTGATGGTCTGAGTCACCCCTTTAAGATTCCAAAACGATAAAAATTTCACCGTGTATATTCTAAATTTGATTTGTTTTTTTTAATATGTTATACCTATATGCTTATTTTTAAATCAACAATAGAGATACTGCTGATTTACTTGACATTATTGATAATATAATGATTGTGTTAATGTTTGCGCTGTTGTTAACTTAATCTAAAGAATGACAATATTGTATAGCACTGAAACTATTTGATTAGGTGCTTGATAAACACACCACGAAAAATCGCCTCTCCTTTCGCATGGCTTGTTTTATAAAGGCAAAATACCTAATAATTTAAGTAATGATTTACCATCTCTTTCGTTTGTATAGACATTATACATTAGAGTGAGACAGGAAGCTCTTTTTTGGCTGGACGTACTTATTGCCAACTGGCAAGGCTCTTGACTTATTAGATGCTGGTGAGCACTTAGTACCACCAGATATAAAATGAAAATCGGACTACCCTGAAGTCCATAAACTCTATTTAGTTACTATCATTTAATTGTCTATTGACCTCCTAACGGGTTTTCTGTAATGCTTAACACCAGATGGCAGCACTGAGTCGTATGTTATGATTATTGGCTGTGATTGGATAATATTTGGCAAGCAACAACAACTAACAGATCGTTGCCCAATAAACAGCTTACCGGACTCGACGCCTCAGTGCTCCCGCCAGTTATTTCAGAAATCCATCAGTGGTCATAAAGTCAAGTAGACTTAAATTGAATAGCATAATTCATGCGCATCTTTGAGCCTGTTCTAAATTCAATTCAAAACCATCATTGGTTACTAGCATAATTTATGGGTAACTTCGAACCTATTCTAAATTCAATTCAAAACCATCATTGGTTACTAGCATAATTTATGGGTAACTTTGAACCTGTTCTAAATTCAATTCAAAACCATCATTGGTTACTAGCATAATTTATGGGTGACTTTGAACCTGTTCTAAATTCAATTCAAATCATTGCTTACTAGCGTATTTCATGGGTTACCTTCTTCTACCCATGGGTTCTAAATTTAATGCAATAAATTCGAATTGGAGATTATAAGTATATTTATGCAGCCTTTCAAGTACCTACCTAATCAATGTATTTCTTTAATAAGGAGTGAGTTATTATAATTCTAACTAGTCAACTTGTTTTCGTTTACTATTATGTGACTTATTTAAATATCTATAATACGGATTAAATATACACATTAGTTCAGTAAGTTAAAAGTGTTTATCATATTTTATAAGGATTGTAAAATAGATCACTTGTAATGCTTTCATTGTTTTATTTAATTTGACACTAATACACTACTTTATAAAACCATCTAGCGAAAAAGGAAAGTACCCGAAACCGGCGAGCATGCATGAAAATAGTACTAGATGTTGATGAAGCAAGAGGTTTGTAAGGATCCTAGCAAGTGGAGACCCATGGTCTCTACCTACTCCCATGAGAAAGTGGCGTGATAAATGTATTACTATCACGTCATTTTTCCTTGCGGGGCAGACAGCCCAGGTCTATATGACCTAAAACCACGTGTAGGTGGAAAACGGGATCAGAATAGTGATTGGTTGCTAGCCGCATTTTCGCCCATTCCCTCGATTGGCTTTTACGATCCGCGCGAGAAGAGAAGCAGCTGGTACATTCTGTTTTTTGTTTTTCTTTTTTTTTATTCATAAAAGGATTAAAACAATAAACATGCTTTGTAGCAATTATCTTTATTGATATCACAAATACATCACAGATTATCACTCTTCACTCTTGAAGCTCTCCTGTTAGCAGCCGGCAGCCACTGTCGGCTCAAGCAAAGCAAGAATCTCTTACCATACACTTATATGTATGATTGTATTTAAGCCTTCACAGTCTCTTTGTCACCATCATCTTTGTTAATTTCTTCAGCTTCTGCTTTAAACTTTTCCTGTAATCAGATATTTAGATATATTCACGTTTGGGTACTATGTATTGAAATAATACACCTATCTATCATGAGTTCACAACACTGTTCAATGTCTCATATTAACTGTGTTAATTCGCAGTGTCAGCGCATCCTCTCGACGCATAGGCCTACCCCAACCTTCGCCATTCCTCTCTGTTGTTTGATAGTAAGAAGTATGTGTTTTTAAATAATGTGGAGTCAACAATAGACCTCAATTAGTTTCATTGGAGTATTTGGGTTAGATTTACTACACCACTGGGATGGGTCACCGCAAGTGGCATAAAAATATCCAGATATCAAGATCCTATGTGCTTCTGAAGGCATGTTAAGCCGTTGATCCCGGTTGCCACCATTGATGGCAGTCGTTAAGCTATCTCAGATGCCATTAGACAGCTTGAAAAAATCTGACACCAGTGTTGGCCACTTACACACACGAAAAACAAACTACCGAGTCATTGGGAAAAATCTTAAAAAATAATTACCAAGTCATAGATAACTTTTACAACCAGTGAACAACTGGGACAAGTGGCTACTTCTTCTCCAGCAATCAGCTCCTCCTGTAAATAATAACGTAGTCGGTATTCTAATTATTCGCCATTTTATTAAAAAATAAAAGAAAAAAAAAAAACATGGTGCAATCCATGCCGTGCACATTGGCGCCTAACTAACCTGTTTTCGAAAAAGTTTATTTTATAATTTAGTTACCACATTACAGACGCAATATACAGTTACTACGTAATTTTGAAACAATTAAAATATTAAACTAAGTAATAATTGGATATTCTAGTTTTTTATTAAAAATAGCAGATTATCAACCTAACCTTGCTTATCTGGAATCTATCCCCACAAGGACATGGGTAGTAATACATTTCCTCTTCTTCATCGTACTCAAAGTCCTCGATCTCAACTTCATCGTGGAATATCGTCATTTCAAAGTTTTCTCTATTTCTGTGAAGTAGGTATCTATTCCAAGAAATTAAAACACGATCAAAGTATGAAGTTGTGAACTGTTTTGATTTGATATGTCGAAAATGACATATACCCAGGGTTGCCATCTTATGCCTTGGTGTCTACCATTGACGTTATAGGTCTGTCCCTTAGAACAATAACTAAAGTGTCCTGCTCCTGCTTGCTCGGACGGACGTCAAAGTGGCATTGCATGGTGGAAAGAAAGCAAGACGTGTGTGGCGTATAAAAAATACTGCCATTGTCTAGATCGAATCACAGAATTATCTGGGGCGAACGTCTCAGTGCTGCAGCCTGGTTAACGATATATCAGTAAACCCTCATTCAAAGCAATTCATTGATCGTACGAAACGTATACGTAGGTAGTAAAAGTTCTTTTGAGGAAAGTCATACAGTAGGTATGTCAAACTACTGACCACGAGGAAACACCCAAAAGTAGAAGTATAAGGCGCCTATTAAATCATCCTGAATTTAGAATGCGATGGAAGGGACGCCGCTATACTTGCGATACGATTGGAGATATCTCGTATCGTGTCTAACGTGACGGCGACCCTCTCATCATAAAGTTCCATAGCCAAAAACCACAATATTAATAAGATTAACAATGCCATTGACAATGTCATGTGATAAACCATGGGAATATTGCTTTATAAATCCTGCATTTGTCAAAAATTCGTATAACTGAGAATTATAACAAAAAAAGCTCCTGCTACTGCTCCGGAAGTGCGTGCAGCCGGTGTTCATCGATTTATTAGACGTCAAAAAAAATCTGCACGCATTTACATATAGTCCGATTGACCGCAAGTTATCAATTGGACTCCGCGAACGGCTCATCAATCACGTAAAACTTGAGAATGTTATCTCGTCTCGTCTCACTCAACTTAAAGTCCACTAGAATGAACGGCACAGCATGGTAGAAACCAAGGGTGTTTAAAACAGTAGTAGTTTTAATTTTATATAGCAACATCAGTTGCCGTCACGTTATCATACGTCACGCGATACGTCAACGTCACTCCATGTGTCATTCATTTCGTTTTCGTGGAGGAGGATGATCGCAGTGAATCTACTTTTGATGTAAAATTCTTATAATAAAGTGGTGCAGTGAGTAAAAAAAGTGATTGTGCTGATTATATTTTTATATTAGAGAGTGTTTTGTGACCGTAACCATGTTTAGCTGGCTAAGAAAGGAGGGCGAAAAGTCCGAAAGCATAGATAATGTTGTGGAAGGCCTCAAAAAGATTTACAAAACGAAACTTTTACCTTTGGAACAGCACTATCAGTTCCACGATTTCCATTCTCCACAATTGGAAGAACCAGACTTCGATGCGAAGCCTATGATACTGCTGGTCGGTCAATATTCAACAGGTAAAACGACATTTATCAAATATCTGTTGGAAAGAGATTTTCCAGGCATACGGATCGGGCCGGAACCGACTACAGATAGGTTTATAGCGGTTATGTACGATGAAAAAGAGGGCGTAATACCCGGTAACGCTTTGGTAGTCGACCCCAAGAAGCAGTTTAGGCCACTAAGTAAATTTGGAAACGCCTTTTTGAATAGATTCCAATGTTCGACGGTAGCGTCGCCAGTGCTGAAAGGCATTTCTATAGTGGATACGCCCGGTATCCTCTCAGGAGAGAAACAGCGTGTGGACAGAGGGTATGACTTCACTGGAGTTTTAGAGTGGTTTGCAGAAAGGGTGGACCGTATCATTCTATTGTTTGATGCCCACAAACTCGACATATCAGATGAGTTCAGGCGCAGTATTGAAGCTTTGAGGGGGCATGATGACAAGATTCGAATTGTCCTAAACAAAGCTGATATGATTGACCACCAACAGTTGATGAGAGTATATGGTGCCCTTATGTGGTCTCTTGGAAAGGTTTTACAGACTCCTGAAGTGGCCCGTGTCTATATTGGTTCCTTCTGGGACCAGCCTCTCCGTTATGATGTGAACAGGAGGTTGTTTGAAGACGAAGAGCAGGATCTCTTTAGAGACATGCAATCACTGCCACGAAACGCTGCTTTACGTAAACTGAATGATTTAATCAAAAGAGCCCGCCTTGCAAAGGTTCATGCATACATTGTCAGTGAGTTGAGGAAAGAAATGCCTTCAATGTTTGGCAAGGATGGCAAAAAGAAGGATCTTATTAAAAACTTAGGGCAGATTTATGACCGTATTCAAAAGGAACAACAGATTTCTCCTGGAGACTTCCCGGATATGAAGAAGATGCAAGAGTCATTAGCAAATCATGATTTCACCAAATTCCACACATTGAAGCCGAAGTTATTAGAAGTTGTAGACAACATGTTGGCTACGGACATTGCCCATCTCATGGATATGATCCCTCAAGAAGACGTCAATGTTGTCACCGAGCCACTAATAAAGGGTAAGTCAACTTTTTAGTATCACATTATTAACTCTATCTATAATTTTTTAATTGTGTTTATTTTGTATTTTAGAGATTCTGCTTCCTTACAAGAGTATTAAGGAAACTATACTTCCTTTAATGTAATTATAAGTATGTGAGTAAGACAGTATATTGCTAATATGTTAGTCAACACATAAATTCATTTATATGGGAGTGTCACTTATCACAGAGACCAAGGTTGCATGCATCCTTCTCAGTTACTTGTGATACAACGATGCTTGTAAGTGTTATCACGAGATATTGACCTGAATAAGCATTCTTATCAATGTGATAATGTAACATAAGGCACCTAAATGGTTACTATTAGCACTAGGTTAGACAATATCTATAATTAGAATCTTTAAAATATTCCTACTTGATTTGTTAGTGTGATTTAACTGTAGTTTCTAATTAAGTTCAACAGTTACAAATTGAAATTGAGCAATTGCACTTATAATCAGTACTAATCATTTAGGAATGAATCGTTTAGAGAGGGCAATGATTTTTGGGTAATTTAATTTACTAATTGAACAAACGAATTCTTGTCAGAACTTTGACTACTGCTGTTCTTTTCAGTTATTATTTTAAGCGAGAAAAATATTTATACACACTACTATTTATATTAAATATTGGAAAAATCCAGATTCGAGTTTTAAATCCTAATTTGAAATTGCTCACAAGAATGTGTGGCACTCAGGATTTTCGGTTTTTGGATTATCCAGTTTGTTTTCCGTAATTAATCCATTGTCAGTCTATATTATACTTTAACATGACTTAATGTTATATGCACTTCTTGAGCATTGGTCAATGGTACCAAGGGACACTTAAAGCAATTACTGTTGCAATAACCTAGAAAAGTCTTGAAATTCTCAAAACTAACATTGGGAATAACAAAACAAAAATGAACTAACACAGTCAACCCTTAATGAAATGTTAAAATAACAGTAAGAACAGAGTATAGAAATAAAAAAGATCATCATCATCATCAGGTCTTTTTAGTCTCCACTGCAGGAGCATGACACTTAGACTTATTTATATGGCTATTCTCTAAATGTTGACATTTTCAGCGTTCAGCAATTTGATGGCTCCTTTGATTGAGGAGCCCGATGGCCCAGTGGTCGTGATCATTGAAATCGCTTACGCATGTTAAGCAACCCTGGGCGCAGTCCCCACTGTGATGGGTCAGCAAGTGGAAAAATATATCGAGCTCCTCCGTGCTTCGCAAGGCACGTTAAGCTGTTGGTGCATTTAGGCAGCTTGAAAAATCTGACACCAGTGTTGGCCACTAACACATAAGAAAAAAAACAAACAATTCTTTGGCGTAGTTGTCATTATGTCAGGCTGTTGCAATGGGCTCAATCTATGTGATTTGTCCTTAAATAGTTAATTATTTTATTTATTGCGTTTTTTCAATTGAAATACGAACGATAAGAAAAGCCATCAGGACAAGACCATGGCCTCATAATCATCATCATTAGCAGCCTGCGGCAGTCCACTGCTGGACGAAGGCCTCTCCCAAGGGCCGCCTTTGCTCCATCCCCAGCTATGCTCATCCAATTGCTGCCGAGGGCGGCAGGCCATGGATGGATGGAGCGACGATCTACGTCCCTACGCAGATCGTCGCTCCATGGCCTCGCGGAAGTGCAACTGCTGACGGTACCCCGGCGGAGGGAGCGTGACGGGCGGCGAAAGTGTCGACTTGCGTTTTGCGGACGCTCCAATAAGACACGTTCTGTTTACAAAGGAAACTAAACTGCGAACTGACGGAGTTAATGCGAATTTTACTGGTTTGAATTAACTACATTGCTATGCGGAGTTAATCTCAACTCCGCATCCTATCCTCCTCCATACATATCTATCTAGATAATATAACTAATGACTATAAATTAATAGTGATCATGATCTAAGCCGTAATGGATATTTGCGTAACTACAGATGGCGTTTAAAATACTGATTTTTATAAGTATTTTTCTTGCAAGCCAGCTAATTCCGAAACAGCTTCACTTTATTTTTTTACAAGCTTCTGCCCGCAGCTCCGCCTGCGTTGATGTAGATCCCTCGGGAACAGTACATTTATCTGGGATGAAAGGTACCCTTTGTCTTTCCCTAACTCAAACTAACTCCATATCAAATTTTATTGCAAAATTATGAATTAACTAGCTTTTGCCCGCGGCTCCGCCCGCGTCAATGTCGATCCCTCGGGAACAGTACTTTTTCCCGGGATAAAATGTACCCTATGTCCTTCTCCGTACCGCAGATAACGTGTATGCAAAATTTCATGATGATCGGTTCAGTTGTTACGCTTTCACGTTGAAAGCGTAACAAACAAACAAACAAACTCACTTTCGCTTTTATAATATTAGTAAGGATTCAGAAACAAGACCATCAAGTAACATTAAGTATGTAGCCAGCACATATCTTAATATTGTGTACAAACACCATGCCACGGTTTTTCTAAGAGACGGCACGGTCTTCTTCAAAAAGGACATGAAAATATTTCTTTAGGGTCTACAATATTCACGAAGCAGCCCGACGTCTCTATGCTGTGGTAACCGCTTCCCAACATGTGGACTTTATGCTTATTTACCTTGTATTTCTTATGATCTCTGGGTATCTCTTGGATAAGCATGTAACATCCTCGTCTTCATCGTCACTTACCATCAGGTGAGATGGGAGACAAATGCCTAATCCAACATTTAGTAAAAAAAAATTGATCTACACTTCTACACTAATTTTATAAAGAGGAAAGATTTGATTTTTTGTTAACATTAAATAGACTTCGAAAGTACATGGTACAAGACTGATTTGAAAAATTCTTTCACCATTAGAATCCTACATTATCCCTGATGAACATAGGCTATAGAATAAATACTATATCTACCTTGCGAAATCGGGGCGAGCTAAATACTAACAATGAAATGGGAGAATATAAAATAATGTTTTAAGTACCTATCTTCTATTACAATTCTAACTTGACACAGAAGTCGTTCACCTTTATCCATTGGGAATCGATCCAGTCGCGTGCGTTGCATGCCGGCACTTCGCCACTAAGCCACATGGTCTGTCATTAAACTCATTACTACTCATCCATTAGGCATACTTACCGGAACACATCATGTCCGTGGGAGAGGCAGCGGAAACACTATCAACAGTTGATTTTGTCATATAAAAATAAACTTTATGTAATTGGAATAAAACGAATTTTCGTGTTGTGATAACATTGTTTATGTTTTTTGCATGATATGATTACAATCGGCCGGTCTCATGACCATACCGGTATTTTACACATAATACCTAAATACATGGCAGATACTTTGCGTGGTGATATATTATCTGCACTATTATAAAAAAGAAGTAGTAAAAATAACACTTTATTGCACCAGAAAACACATACAACATTAATTACAAGAAATAAAAGATGCACAATAAATAAATATATACCTAGAGACATATCACACAAATTGAGCTAGCCCCACAGTAAGTTGTGAACTTGTGTCGTAGGATACTAACTCAACGATACTATATTTTATAATAGATACTTATATCGATAAACATCCAAGACCCAGGTCAATCTGAAAAAGATCGTTTTCCATCATGATCTGATCGGGGATCGAACCAATTGGAAATCTGAATAGGCGGCCTACTTCGACGTATACTACTCTTGTATGTCTGGAAGATACCCTACGCCACGATCCTCGTTAGAATGGAAACGATGAAAAATCTTTTCGGACATTTGCAATCATCTCTACTCTATTGCCTTCACCTGAATTTCCATGTGCATTTGAATGGAAACAAATCTTTGATCATTATTCTCAGTTTTTTATGAATTATGATCTGTTCCAAATTTTCTAACAATCCTTCGCAAAAACAAAGAATGTTCATAAGCTTAATGTATAATGTACTTTTTGTCAATTTCAAAGGTCAGTTACCATTATTATCATAATGAAACCTCACAAATCACAAAAACCTTTAAAAACCGTTCTGTTTTTTGTTTCATAGTCAAGTTTGACGTCGGCTGTCGTATTTGTTTTTACCTAGTTTTTGTTTGTCTGTAACTGTTGCCTTACGTTTATTTTACAGTTTGTAATTTTCTAAAACTTACGTAGATTTAAGTGTGTTCCTAAAAACACGCTCTTAGCGAATTTCGTAAGTCTTTTTGTAGAACAAGCGACATTTAAAATTTTATTACTACTAGTCTCTGTCTGTATAATCTACCGTTTTTAGGTCAATTCTTCTCCTTGCCTTTTCTTTAATATATAATATAATAATATATAAATTTTATAGTCAGTTTGAAGGCAAGAAGATAGAACATCAGCTTCTTTCCTGTCTGTTTTGATTGGCAAGTCTAAAGAATAAACAGTAAAATTCTACTTGACTTGTAATTAGGGTAATCCCGCGAACAAATAATCATTTATCGCTACCCAACCCAAATCACACATTACCACAATAGGTTATTGACACGAATTCCTATAAATTGCGAGTATATGGTACTGTTAATTTACATTGTTGAATTTATATGAACTGATTTTTCTCAGTAACAAATCTAATCTAAAAAAGACGTTGCAACGTTGAGAAATACAGATTCTGTTAAAAAGAATACAAATTCCAAGTTACAAATAAATCACGTCCCATATTTTAACACATTACTCATTCTTACATTGTTAGTTAGTTACAATATAATTAAGCACTTGAGTTATATCTAAAACAATGCATATTGCATAATCTGGGTTCGTTTTATACTCTTTGCACTTGTTTTGTTGCAGTGTGATCGTCACCACATAATTCTGTATTGTCTGAATTGTAATCAATAAACACTATATGTCGGCTGATATTAAAGTTATCTAAAAGTGAGAATTCCCTTCCCAAATCCATCAAATACCTATCATTCCACGGCTTAAAAATGATTCCGATGGGCAGCAGCGTCGGAAGCACAAGAAGCCAAAGAAACTGCGCTCACCGACCCGCCTGTCAAGCGTGGTGAGTATATTAATATCCTTTTATGAAACGAAGAATCCTTGGGAAAGGCCTTTGCCAAGCAGTGCAGTTCTTGTGGCTGTGATGATGGATGATACAGCTGGACCGTCTATCTGGCTGTCTTTCGCACTGAAGATAGGTAGTTTGGACGTTGTATTCTTGTGATATATGCGTCTCAGTTATAGTAGTCCCATATTTATAACAAACAGACATTAATCACAGACTGATTATTTCTTGCAGACGCCAAACTTACGTAACTTATGCTGTTTACTTTATTCTCTCTTGCTTTTAATCTCTCGCTGCATTGTTTGATAACGGGAACATTAAATTGTTTATATTTAGCATTACAATGCCCTATATTAATCGTAATCCTTACTTTTATTGTAAACGCCAAAGATAGTGAGTATGGATATAACGGCTGAACGGATTTTGACGAAATTTTACACCTTTACTACCTTTTATCTCGGAAAAAGTGCAGTTCCTGCTTGATCGACATTAACGTGAGCGGAACCGCGGGCAACAGCTAGTTTGAAAATATATTTATGACTCTCGGGAACAATAGAATTTCCCGGAATTAAAGTTACCCAATGTCCATAGCCGGGTTTCAAACTACCTCCATCCCAATTTCATCCAAATTTGATCAATGGTTGAAGCGTGAAAAGGTTACAGACAGAGTTACTTTCGCATTATAATATTATTAAGTAAGTATATAATATAAGAATAGATTAAAGTAATTATTTTCCTAACGAATATTAGTACTTGTAAAAGACATAAGTTACTCGTATTCAGGTTCTTTGTTAGCTTTGTCGTTAACAGTTGATCTGGGTGTGTTAAAAATTGACCTCCTTTGTTCTCGTGCCCTCTGTTTCGTCATAAGTTCTCACTTACTGTGTGGCAATTTATAAGAGCAAGGGATTCGGTTGAAAGTAGCAGGTTTTGTAATATGATTGTTATTGTTTTTAAATATTCGACGCTATCTTTGTTTGGATGGGTTGTTTGTTTGGTTTGTTTTCGTGACTAGCCGTGTGGTATCCAGCAGAGTAGAATAGGACCACTCCAAGTCTTCCCGTGGATGTCGTAGAAGGCGACTTAGGAAATACAAGCTAAACAAAGCTTATAAACATCTAAGAGACGTCTCCAACCCGTCTGGCTAGCGTGGAGTGTGTAAGCCAAGTCCTCTGGCTGCTCTGGCCAAGTATGGCCCTAGTAGTACAGAGAGGGTCGTGCTCCTATAGTGGAGACTAAAAAAACCTGATGATGATGATGATGAAGTGACTAACACTGGTGTCAGTTTTGTCAAGCTACCTGCATAGCATCTGACACAGCTTAACGCTGTCATCTGAGATGACAGCCAAGACCAACGGCCTAACGTGCCTTCCGAAGCACGGTTGTTATTTAGTTTGGTTATCGGTTTTGTTTTTATTTTCGTTGATTGCTTTACTGGTCTTTGTAGCTTTTCGTCTACGACTAAGTTGTGTGATTTGCTTGTTCGAATGTCTGTTGTTACATTTGTTCAGTTTCGATTTTTGATTTGCATTTAATGCTTGAGTATTGAAATTCTACAATTTTTTTATGTTCTACTAGCTTTTGCCCACATCTCCACCCGCGTTAGTGTCGATCCCTCGGGAACAGTAGAATTTCCCGAAATAAAAGGTACACTATGTTCTTCCCCGAGCCTCGAAACTATCGCCATACCAAATTTCATCCAAATTGTTTCAATGGTTGAAGCGTGAAAAGAAGACAGACGGAGTTACGCATTTATAATATGAGTATGAATTTATCTATTAGAACCAACACCTTAGCTTCTAAAATAATATTTAACACAGATTGATTGATGAATTATAGTAACTTGGGTTTTAACGAATTTCTATCACAACGATAATACGATACAACGTAATATAGTTAGTTGAACGAGACGATACTTAATTCAAATTGAAGATCATGATACTCAATAATGTGTTGATGCAAATATAGTAATTACAGGCCATGTGCAAAGGTTTGTAGGAAATCTCGTGCGGTTCAAGATCGAGGCTAGAAGTAATGATGAAGTGATTAACATTACCATATTAACTACACGTCATGTTTCATCCTAACTAATATTGTAAATGCAAAGTGAGTTTGTTTGTTACGCTTTCACGTCGTAACTACTGAACCGAACATCATGAAATTTTGCATACAAGTTCTCTGGAGTGCGGAGAAGGACATAGGCTACCTTTTATCCCGGGAAATAGTACTATTCCCGAGGGATCGACATTGACGCGGGCGTAGCCGCGGGCGAACGCTAGTCCATCATATTTCTACGCTTATATTATAAAGAGGAAAGATTTGATTGTTATTTGCATTGAATAGCCTCCGAAATTACTGGACTTAAATAAAAAAATCTTTCATCATTATGTAGAGTAGGATAATGTATGAACATTATCCCTGATGAAGATAGGCTATAGATATACCTATATCTACCCATGTGAAGCCGGGGCAGGTCGCTAGTTTATTGATAAAAGTTCAAAACAGGCTATATATAAGGGTTCGAATACCGCTATTTTAACAGCAAAAGTATTCAGCTTTTAAATATTTATTTGCCATCTTTTATACTGAAATGCAAAATAATACTGATAGATAAATAATAAATATAATCTTTAAAGCCGGAGAAACGGTAAATAAATTAAAAAAAAAAACAACGGGTTGCAATCCGGGGGTGCCGGTAGAAGTGAAAACTTGAACAGTAACGTTACAGCAAGAGCAGGTATACATTTTCGCAGGCATCCATTTTTAAGCTGGGGAAGGATGGGAATTTGTTGGATCTGGGAAGGGAATGGAAATATTGGGATACTACTCACTCGGATGAATCGGGAAAAGCAGGCAACAGCTCGGGAGGCCGGGCCGACCGCATACCCGATGGCATACCTGCCACCACCGACACCCCTGACCATACGCCGCGGGCGGGGTTTCAACCAGTGATCTTAGGTCTATGTACGACTTATTTCTTAATTTAATAATAGAATAGCAAAGATAGCATCGTGAATGCAAAATACAACGTGATTTTGAACCCCCTAGCTTTATTGAAATCTGGTAATCAGAATCCCTAATAGAACACAGAATTGCAAGAAAAAAAGGTAAAAAACGAACAAAAAAATTAGGTTTCCCATACAAAGTCGCCGATCAGCTGGAGGAATTTCTATGAAAGGTTAAATATTTTTTTTCGTTTTTTACCTTTTTTTCTTAGGCAGGAAACTAACAGATGCGGTGCGGCGGAGGCGCGCCCAAGAGGCGAAGAGTCAAAACAACAGAATATTAACCTTAATAGTATGTGGTATAAAGTCGATTTTTGTAGTGCGCCCGGCGCCATCATGCGGCGTCCGTCTTTTTGCGTCGCGCCGCCGCCGCTTGCGGCACGCCTCCGCTGCGCCGCCGCCGCACCGCCGCCGCTTCGCGGCGCGCGGCACGTATTTTGAACAGTGTTGCCTGAAGGTTACATTTCTTACATTTTTCGTAACTTTTGACCTCCTCGCGTAACATGTAAGTAATTTTTATATTTAGGGCAATTTTCGTAACTTTTGAGAGCAACGAGATTTGTAATACTAGATTTTTATTGCAATTCAACGCATTCAATTTAAACTATAAACCATATTATCTTATCATCTAAATATCTTGTTAATACGTAATTTCGGCACTACAGCCAGAGTAATGATTACCCAGTAAAGTATCGATCTAGATCTAAGAATATTTTTTTTTGTATTTTGGTAAAGACAGACTTACATATGGCGCAGACTATAATAATGGGGCAGGGCAGGTTGGTACAGGGTAGGTTAGGTGGTCTCTTCTCTATCACTATTATTATAAACGAAAGTCACTGCCGGTATATGCGCGATATACTCGACCGATTAGATGCCGCAAAGCGTTATGCTATACGTTAGTGGTCACTTTATAGGATAGCGTTGTGTGGTGGGTTATACTCCGACCCCAAAAACACGTAAATTAAAAAAATTACAATAATGTAATTTTTGCTGCAAAAATGTAACATTTCAGGAAACGAAACGTAATATATACAGGAGGCACAAACATGCGTGACGATGCTGAATTTAATATACAATTTTGCCAATTGGTAGAGCAGTATCCTGCTCTGTATGATTATACTAATACGAACTATAGTAACAGAAATGTGCAGGACACATTTTGGAGCATAATTTCAAAAAAAGTCGCAGCAACGGATAAGTTTCATTTATTTTCATACCTACATAAAAATACATACACAAATAATAAAGAAATTGTAACTTTACCTATGATTATTACAAATAATCATAGGTCAATAACCGCCGCTCGCGGCGCGCCACACGCCTCCGCCTCTTCAGTATAATTCACGAAGCGGCGCGGACATTTGCCGCGCCGCACTGAGATGCCCGCCGCACGCCACACGCAGCGCCGCGCCTCTTCTGTTAGTTTCTTGCCTTACAATTCTGTATTCCATTAGAGATTCTGATTCCCATATATCAATATAGCTAGGGGGTTCAAAATCACGCTGTATACATTAAAAAAAATATAACTTCGTCTAATGCAAGACAAACCATTATTATAGTAATCTGACTAGCTCCGTGGCGCAGCGGTCAACACGCCAGCCTGCGACACGGAGTGACCGGGTTCGATCCCCGGCCAGGTGAAGATGGAAAATGATCTTTTTCAGAATGGCCTGGGTCTTGGATGTGTATCTATATATGTATTTGTTATAAAATATAGTATCGTTGAGTTAGCATCCCATAACACAAGTCTCGAACTTACTTTGGGGCTAGTTCAATCTGTGTGATTTGTCCGTATATATTTATATTTATTATTATTAATCGAAGCATCTATCTAACCTAGCAAACCAATATCTCTTGCATATAATTCGAAAGGCGTTACGAACATTAACAAATTGTCGATGGCATTATTTAAAAGATAACAATCACGCGAGCAAACAGTGATGTAGGTAACTCTATCATGCTATTCTGTGGTAAGGCACTCAAACCGATAAACCGGATTATATAGAAAATGTATGAACAATACTGTTGATATGGATGGCGCCGCCGCACCTCTTTAATCATTGGGCTTAAATTTTGTGGCAACTTCTTTATCTATCTCTTGTGCGTTAATAGCAAACATTGGTGACAGATTTTTCTAGCTTCCTTAATTAATATATATAAATAAATTAATATTGACACAGATTGAGCTAGCCTCAAAATAAGTTTGAGACTTGTGTTATGGGATACTAACTCAACGATACTATATTTTATAATAAATACATATAGTTATAGATAAACATCCAAGACCCAGGCCAATCTGAAAAAGATTATTTTCCATCTTGACCTGACCGGGGATCGAACCCGGGCACCCTTGTGTCGCAGGCTGGCGTGTTAACCATTGCGCTGGAGCTCGCCAAAATATTTATTTTGTTTATTCTATCTTCTATACTTATATTAAAAAGAAATATTTGTTTGTTTGTATTGGATTACCTCGAAAACTAGTGAAACAGTATTATAATTCTTCCATCTATTTAAATCTACATATATATGTATATTATAAGTACTATGAACTAGTATTGATAATATATGTAAAACTATATTAGAGTTTCCCTTAGAATTTCCCGAAGAAATATAAAGCTAATGTTTCTTGTAGAAATTCTAAGGGGAATCTTGTTTAATATGATTACCAACTCTCGAAATAACTTTATTAGACGTTTCATATAAGCCAATTACCCACTCAACCGATATACCTGACGAGTTATAGGAAAATATATGACCACATGCATGCCTGCGTAGTTAAATGATATGGATGGCGGGCACCTCACCTTTATTGCATTTAAATAATTGTGATTTAAAATTTAGAGTATATGACGTGACGGCTGTCACATCACATGTTCATGATCATCATTATAAAATTAAATCGTAAATCCAAAAGCTAGACATCATATATAAATAGGTTTTGAAAATATATTTTCAACGTATGATTTCCTTGTTCCACTTGTATATCACGAGTACTGAGAAAAAATATTGTACTTTATCTGGTTCTTTTTTGATTTAAATATTATCAGGAAAAGGGTTCAAAATTAATAGAAAAACACAAGAAGTAAAAAAATGGCGCGAAAATGCTGCCCAGAGGAACACCCTTTATTATTGATTGTTCCTGATATAAATTTTCTATTATAAGGAAAGACAGCAAAAAGGATGTTTAATAAATGAATATAGACGAATAAAAATATTAATATTATGATTTTAAATTCCGAACCATAACAGAACATGTTCACCTATTTAAATATTATCGGATTGGTTTAATTATTGCAGTCGAATTCCAATGAGTTCCAACTAGTTGCGATGATATAATCGTATATACTATTCATGTAAGTAATACCTAGACGACCTTGCTTATTGTACCGTACCGTACTGTACTTGAACCCGCGTAGCTTCCGACTTTTTGTGCCTCCTTGTATAAACTGAATTGAATGAGATAATCTCATATTGATGGGTTGGTTTAAATTGCATTCGTGGAATCAATTATTTAATTGCTTTCAAAAAAAGCATTAATTTACTTCTTTAAACATGAATTAGTTTTGACTTTGTTTAGTTTGGAGCAAGTCTACAGAATCTGTTATAAGTTATTTTTCTTTATTAAAATGTATGACATCGCAGTACATATACATATTTCAAAAGTCTACTACAATGAAATTAAGATTAACATCTTATAAACGATATCTAATATCATCATCATCATCATCAGGTCCTTTTTAGTCTCCACTACAGGAGCACGACCCTCTCTGTACTACTAGGGCCATACTTGGCCAGAGCAGCCAGAGGACTTGGCCTACACTCTCCACGCTGGCCAGACGGGTTGGAGAGGTGTCTTAGATGTTTATAAGTTTTGTTTAGCTTGTATTTCCTAAGTCGCCTTCTACGACATCCACGGGAAGACTTGGAGTGGTCCTATTCTACTCTGCCGGCTACCACACGGCTATAATTGCACAATAATATCTAATATATTGCACAAGAATGTGGAGTTTTTAAAGGCACGGGCGAATACTAAGTTTACACGTAAATTGTCTTATCTGAGCATAAACCGGTGCGTCGCTAAAATACATAACACGTCACCATAGTAACACAAAAAAGTAAACAAGTAATGATAAGCGTTAGGCCTAAAGCTAAAACTAAAGTACTTACAAGTACTATACCCGTCAAGGACATCGTTTCCATTATCAATTTTAGAGATGATTTACTCGACAAAAAATATCATACATTCCCAAAACTAGACACATTACAAACACCATTAGAACGCATGTTTGCTGTTAATATTTTCATATCTTAGTCATCATAAGTTTTACACGGTGATGAATCCTAAGAATCGCTTAATAAGGTTTTATCAAGTGTTTTCATGGTCGCAGGTAGACTAAGTTAGTCATGAGAACGGCAAAGTCATGGTCGAAGATAGACTAACTTAGTTATGAGAACTGCAAAGTTTTAAAAAAACGTTATAAACGCGATAAAACCTTAATAAGTGTTTTAATTTAAATTTGTAACAATCGTGAAAACATTGGAAATCATAATCCTAAGAAGTTACTCAACAGACAGCCAAAAATGGAAACGAGACAAAGAGGTCTTTGACCACTGGGACATTTATTAATGGCTCGTTTAATAATAATAAAGAAGTTACTTATTAAGTAAAGCAACATTAGGCACGGAAAGCTAAGAGAGAGAGAAAAGAACGTCTTAGAATTGATGGAACGAAGACAGGTCATTCCATCGACATATTACATTTGAAATCTTGAAAAGGACACATTAAGATGCAAAGCTACGTAAAGCCTTTTGTAAGAAGGTTAAATTATCACTTCTGAATAGTTTGACTATTTTCAAGTAATACAATTTCATAACAGGCGCTTGCTTGGAAACAATCGACATTTTCAGTAGTATATCATAGCTTATCATCTGTAGTATATAGGCATATAATGCGAACCACTTGATTTTATTGGAAAGATATTGTAATGTCCTGGGGTTTGAGTGGCTTATATTTTCAACAAAGGGTGCGTGCAGACTGATTAATGTTTTCGTTGTCATTTGCTAGAACGTCTAATTAGTTTGTAACAGAACAGAATAATTTTAATTATTGATCTGCTCTTTATTGAGAAACCATTGTTTGACGCTATTTCTAATTTCCCTTTCATTTCCTTGCCGTTTCTTTAAAATAGATTAATAAGTCAACTATAACTATCCATTAAAATTATATCATTGAAACTAACGTGACATATAGACATTATTAATAAAAACGGGTCAGTCGCGTGCTATTCGAAACTATGGTAACGAATCCGCAACTATAGTCGGCAATTTTGACGAAGTTAATCAGTTTCGACAGTTGATTTCTGATAGTGGCAAAACAATTTAACTCTAAAATGATTTGTATTAAAAGTTATGATAATAATTCATACAATATATTTGACGAACTTTATTAAGATAGTAAGCATTGTTAAGAAATAATATAGTTTCAGCATTATAAACATTATGATTAAAATAACAAATTTATGCAAACACACATTTTCCATTAATAATTTCAAAAGGTCTTCACAAAACAAAAAAAAATTCACTGTAGTGATGTCTATAAATCAGACATAATACAATGACCTACATTCTCTCGAAGTATTGTACTCTTAAGATACGTCAGTATTTACTTTATCAATTCTGCATTCAGGAGTGTTTCTACACTGAGTGAGAAGGTATATTATAGCCCGAAGGCTTTACGTGATTTGTCTTGTGCCAGAATTAAACAGTGGGCAAATGCTTTATAAAACTGTCACAGAAAATCAGTCTAAACTGCTCAAGACAATACTGCTGATCGTGCAAGAATCGTGAAAGAATTCTCGATCACAATCAATCAATCCTACATTTTTAATTCAAAGTTTGAAATTTTAAACTGCCCATATTTTATATACGCTTACTATCCGGATGTAAGAATTATATTTATGTACAACAATGAAGTGCGTATCCATGTATTAAAGTATCCAAATATTATCTTATACATCATTTTGATTAATTCTAACTCCAGCTGATGTTTTGAATCGTGTTGTTCTGTCACACAGTAACGTAACATATGAGTAAAACATCTATTGTAAGAAAAAGCTTTGTGGTTAGGATAACCTTAGTCAGCTTTTTTAAATCTACAGGATGCCATTCAGCAGGTTCTCCTGCCTTTCCCTCTATACTATATTGTCTATTTACGTCTTCCTCGCATTAATTATCTTTCTTTCATAGTAGTAATTTCTAATTATTTCTTCGCCAATAGGCATTAAACTTAGCCATAAGTAAATTCTCTTTCCCGTCTGACCAGACCTCTCAAACCCGTCTGGCCAGCGAGGACAGTGTAGGCCAAATCCTCTGTCTGCTCTGGCCAAATATGGCTCTGGTAGTACAGAGAGGGTCATGCTCCTGCAGTGGAGACTAAAAAGACCTAATGATGATGATGATAAGTAAATTACTGACGTCAACAATTTTCAGTTGAAAATATATGACAATTAATAAGTGACCAAATTATCTATATTAAATAAACTTTTTGAATTTGAATAACCAATTGTTAATCCTTTTGTATCATTCAATTTCTATAACACCTATTAGGCTATTTTTAAATTGTCAATGTTCAGTGTTTAGCTTACTCTTTTCAACCTTTGCTTTCAGTCACGTCTTCTAAATATTGAATAGAATGGATCAGAATCAAAATCAGAAATCAGAAATGTGTCATCCCTCTATCATCCATCTTACATTTACTTTCTTGTGTTTGCGTTCTTACTTTTCGATTTCATTTCGTATCGACTCTAGTACTCTGCGTCATGCTACCAGTCATCGCTAATGATCTAAATAGGTATTTATTTGAACGATTCCCCATCGTTGACTCACCAATTACGCGTGTAGTGGTACCAAAGTGCTGCGAAAATTATTTGTTTTGTATGACTTACCTGTGAGAGCTTAGAAAAAAATAAGGTAATATTTTTTATGATATTACTTCGGTTCATGAGGTTATCTTCATCATCATCAGGTCTCTTTAGTCTCCACTACAGGAGCACGACCCTCTCTGTACTACTAGAGCCATACTTAGCCAGAGCAGCTAGAGGACTTGGCCTACACTCTCCATGCTAACGGTTGGTGACGGGTTGGAGGGGTCTCACAGATGTTTATAAGCTTTGTTTATCTTGTATTCCCTAAGTCGCCTTCTACGACATCCACGGGAAGATTTGGGAGTGGTCCTATTCTACTCTGCCGGATACCACACAGCGTGAGGTCATCTTATTATATCATATAATTAATTGTTGCGCTTATAACCGCTATTTAGTTTAATAGTTATATATACCTATATGTTTGTAATAGAACAAGCCTAATAACCACGAGCATGTTAAAAATCGAGTTAGTTCGCAATATACGCAGGTCAAGAAAGATGTGTTATTTATTCTAAAAATCTCCAGGGGCAAGACCAAGCCATTATCAACCTTATTGCCCGAACATTAATCATTCGAAACTATGTAATAGTATCGAAAGAAACACTAAGAAAAGAATGACGGCATACTTCTTAAATCATATGGCAGTAAAACCCAAAATTAAACATTTACCCACAGAATACCATCTATCTTGTAGGTTTTTGATAAGCACTGCAAAATTTAAACAGATAACGCGAGGGCCACTCCGATTCGGTCGTGCTCCTGTAGTGGAGACTAAAGAGACCTGATGATGATGAAGATAACCTCATGAACCGAAGTAATATCATAAAAAATATTACCTTATTTTTTTCTAAGCTCTCACAGGTAAGTCATACAAAACAAATAATTTTCTGGGAAGGGAATGGAAATATTGGGATACTACTCACTCGGATGAATCGGGAAAAGCAGGCAACAGCTCGGGAGGCCGGGCCGACCGCATACCCGATGGCATACCTGCCACCACCGACACCCCTGACCATACGCCGCGGGCGGGGTTTCAACCAGTGATCTTAGGTCTATGTACGACTTATTTCTTAATTTAATAATAGAATAGCAAAGATAGCATCGTGAATGCAAAATACAACGTGATTTTGAACCCCCTAGCTTTATTGAAATCTGGTAATCAGAATCCCTAATAGAACACAGAATTGCAAGAAAAAAAGGTAAAAAACGAACAAAAAAATTAGGTTTCCCATACAAAGTCGCCGATCAGCTGGAGGAATTTCTATGAAAGGTTAAATATTTTTTTTCGTTTTTTACCTTTTTTTCTTAGGCAGGAAACTAACAGATGCGGTGCGGCGGAGGCGCGCCCAAGAGGCGAAGAGTCAAAACAACAGAATATTAACCTTAATAGTATGTGGTATAAAGTCGATTTTTGTAGTGCGCCCGGCGCCATCATGCGGCGTCCGTCTTTTTGCGTCGCGCCGCCGCCGCTTGCGGCACGCCTCCGCTGCGCCGCCGCCGCACCGCCGCCGCTTCGCGGCGCGCGGCACGTATTTTGAACAGTGTTGCCTGAAGGTTACATTTCTTACATTTTTCGTAACTTTTGACCTCCTCGCGTAACATGTAAGTAATTTTTATATTTAGGGCAATTTTCGTAACTTTTGAGAGCAACGAGATTTGTAATACTAGATTTTTATTGCAATTCAACGCATTCAATTTAAACTATAAACCATATTATCTTATCATCTAAATATCTTGTTAATACGTAATTTCGGCACTACAGCCAGAGTAATGATTACCCAGTAAAGTATCGATCTAGATCTAAGAATATTTTTTTTTGTATTTTGGTAAAGACAGACTTACATATGGCGCAGACTATAATAATGGGGCAGGGCAGGTTGGTACAGGGTAGGTTAGGTGGTCTCTTCTCTATCACTATTATTATAAACGAAAGTCACTGCCGGTATATGCGCGATATACTCGACCGATTAGATGCCGCAAAGCGTTATGCTATACGTTAGTGGTCACTTTATAGGATAGCGTTGTGTGGTGGGTTATACTCCGACCCCAAAAACACGTAAATTAAAAAAATTACAATAATGTAATTTTTGCTGCAAAAATGTAACATTTCAGGAAACGAAACGTAATATATACAGGAGGCACAAACATGCGTGACGATGCTGAATTTAATATACAATTTTGCCAATTGGTAGAGCAGTATCCTGCTCTGTATGATTATACTAATACGAACTATAGTAACAGAAATGTGCAGGACACATTTTGGAGCATAATTTCAAAAAAAGTCGCAGCAACGGATAAGTTTCATTTATTTTCATACCTACATAAAAATACATACACAAATAATAAAGAAATTGTAACTTTACCTATGATTATTACAAATAATCATAGGTCAATAACCGCCGCTCGCGGCGCGCCACACGCCTCCGCCTCTTCAGTATAATTCACGAAGCGGCGCGGACATTTGCCGCGCCGCACTGAGATGCCCGCCGCACGCCACACGCAGCGCCGCGCCTCTTCTGTTAGTTTCTTGCCTTACAATTCTGTATTCCATTAGAGATTCTGATTCCCATATATCAATATAGCTAGGGGGTTCAAAATCACGCTGTATACATTAAAAAAAATATAACTTCGTCTAATGCAAGACAAACCATTATTATAGTAATCTGACTAGCTCCGTGGCGCAGCGGTCAACACGCCAGCCTGCGACACGGAGTGACCGGGTTCGATCCCCGGCCAGGTGAAGATGGAAAATGATCTTTTTCAGAATGGCCTGGGTCTTGGATGTGTATCTATATATGTATTTGTTATAAAATATAGTATCGTTGAGTTAGCATCCCATAACACAAGTCTCGAACTTACTTTGGGGCTAGTTCAATCTGTGTGATTTGTCCGTATATATTTATATTTATTATTATTAATCGAAGCATCTATCTAACCTAGCAAACCAATATCTCTTGCATATAATTCGAAAGGCGTTACGAACATTAACAAATTGTCGATGGCATTATTTAAAAGATAACAATCACGCGAGCAAACAGTGATGTAGGTAACTCTATCATGCTATTCTGTGGTAAGGCACTCAAACCGATAAACCGGATTATATAGAAAATGTATGAACAATACTGTTGATATGGATGGCGCCGCCGCACCTCTTTAATCATTGGGCTTAAATTTTGTGGCAACTTCTTTATCTATCTCTTGTGCGTTAATAGCAAACATTGGTGACAGATTTTTCTAGCTTCCTTAATTAATATATATAAATAAATTAATATTGACACAGATTGAGCTAGCCTCAAAATAAGTTTGAGACTTGTGTTATGGGATACTAACTCAACGATACTATATTTTATAATAAATACATATAGTTATAGATAAACATCCAAGACCCAGGCCAATCTGAAAAAGATTATTTTCCATCTTGACCTGACCGGGGATCGAACCCGGGCACCCTTGTGTCGCAGGCTGGCGTGTTAACCATTGCGCTGGAGCTCGCCAAAATATTTATTTTGTTTATTCTATCTTCTATACTTATATTAAAAAGAAATATTTGTTTGTTTGTATTGGATTACCTCGAAAACTAGTGAAACAGTATTATAATTCTTCCATCTATTTAAATCTACATATATATGTATATTATAAGTACTATGAACTAGTATTGATAATATATGTAAAACTATATTAGAGTTTCCCTTAGAATTTCCCGAAGAAATATAAAGCTAATGTTTCTTGTAGAAATTCTAAGGGGAATCTTGTTTAATATGATTACCAACTCTCGAAATAACTTTATTAGACGTTTCATATAAGCCAATTACCCACTCAACCGATATACCTGACGAGTTATAGGAAAATATATGACCACATGCATGCCTGCGTAGTTAAATGATATGGATGGCGGGCACCTCACCTTTATTGCATTTAAATAATTGTGATTTAAAATTTAGAGTATATGACGTGACGGCTGTCACATCACATGTTCATGATCATCATTATAAAATTAAATCGTAAATCCAAAAGCTAGACATCATATATAAATAGGTTTTGAAAATATATTTTCAACGTATGATTTCCTTGTTCCACTTGTATATCACGAGTACTGAGAAAAAATATTGTACTTTATCTGGTTCTTTTTTGATTTAAATATTATCAGGAAAAGGGTTCAAAATTAATAGAAAAACACAAGAAGTAAAAAAATGGCGCGAAAATGCTGCCCAGAGGAACACCCTTTATTATTGATTGTTCCTGATATAAATTTTCTATTATAAGGAAAGACAGCAAAAAGGATGTTTAATAAATGAATATAGACGAATAAAAATATTAATATTATGATTTTAAATTCCGAACCATAACAGAACATGTTCACCTATTTAAATATTATCGGATTGGTTTAATTATTGCAGTCGAATTCCAATGAGTTCCAACTAGTTGCGATGATATAATCGTATATACTATTCATGTAAGTAATACCTAGACGACCTTGCTTATTGTACCGTACCGTACTGTACTTGAACCCGCGTAGCTTCCGACTTTTTGTGCCTCCTTGTATAAACTGAATTGAATGAGATAATCTCATATTGATGGGTTGGTTTAAATTGCATTCGTGGAATCAATTATTTAATTGCTTTCAAAAAAAGCATTAATTTACTTCTTTAAACATGAATTAGTTTTGACTTTGTTTAGTTTGGAGCAAGTCTACAGAATCTGTTATAAGTTATTTTTCTTTATTAAAATGTATGACATCGCAGTACATATACATATTTCAAAAGTCTACTACAATGAAATTAAGATTAACATCTTATAAACGATATCTAATATCATCATCATCATCATCAGGTCCTTTTTAGTCTCCACTACAGGAGCACGACCCTCTCTGTACTACTAGGGCCATACTTGGCCAGAGCAGCCAGAGGACTTGGCCTACACTCTCCACGCTGGCCAGACGGGTTGGAGAGGTGTCTTAGATGTTTATAAGTTTTGTTTAGCTTGTATTTCCTAAGTCGCCTTCTACGACATCCACGGGAAGACTTGGAGTGGTCCTATTCTACTCTGCCGGCTACCACACGGCTATAATTGCACAATAATATCTAATATATTGCACAAGAATGTGGAGTTTTTAAAGGCACGGGCGAATACTAAGTTTACACGTAAATTGTCTTATCTGAGCATAAACCGGTGCGTCGCTAAAATACATAACACGTCACCATAGTAACACAAAAAAGTAAACAAGTAATGATAAGCGTTAGGCCTAAAGCTAAAACTAAAGTACTTACAAGTACTATACCCGTCAAGGACATCGTTTCCATTATCAATTTTAGAGATGATTTACTCGACAAAAAATATCATACATTCCCAAAACTAGACACATTACAAACACCATTAGAACGCATGTTTGCTGTTAATATTTTCATATCTTAGTCATCATAAGTTTTACACGGTGATGAATCCTAAGAATCGCTTAATAAGGTTTTATCAAGTGTTTTCATGGTCGCAGGTAGACTAAGTTAGTCATGAGAACGGCAAAGTCATGGTCGAAGATAGACTAACTTAGTTATGAGAACTGCAAAGTTTTAAAAAAACGTTATAAACGCGATAAAACCTTAATAAGTGTTTTAATTTAAATTTGTAACAATCGTGAAAACATTGGAAATCATAATCCTAAGAAGTTACTCAACAGACAGCCAAAAATGGAAACGAGACAAAGAGGTCTTTGACCACTGGGACATTTATTAATGGCTCGTTTAATAATAATAAAGAAGTTACTTATTAAGTAAAGCAACATTAGGCACGGAAAGCTAAGAGAGAGAGAAAAGAACGTCTTAGAATTGATGGAACGAAGACAGGTCATTCCATCGACATATTACATTTGAAATCTTGAAAAGGACACATTAAGATGCAAAGCTACGTAAAGCCTTTTGTAAGAAGGTTAAATTATCACTTCTGAATAGTTTGACTATTTTCAAGTAATACAATTTCATAACAGGCGCTTGCTTGGAAACAATCGACATTTTCAGTAGTATATCATAGCTTATCATCTGTAGTATATAGGCATATAATGCGAACCACTTGATTTTATTGGAAAGATATTGTAATGTCCTGGGGTTTGAGTGGCTTATATTTTCAACAAAGGGTGCGTGCAGACTGATTAATGTTTTCGTTGTCATTTGCTAGAACGTCTAATTAGTTTGTAACAGAACAGAATAATTTTAATTATTGATCTGCTCTTTATTGAGAAACCATTGTTTGACGCTATTTCTAATTTCCCTTTCATTTCCTTGCCGTTTCTTTAAAATAGATTAATAAGTCAACTATAACTATCCATTAAAATTATATCATTGAAACTAACGTGACATATAGACATTATTAATAAAAACGGGTCAGTCGCGTGCTATTCGAAACTATGGTAACGAATCCGCAACTATAGTCGGCAATTTTGACGAAGTTAATCAGTTTCGACAGTTGATTTCTGATAGTGGCAAAACAATTTAACTCTAAAATGATTTGTATTAAAAGTTATGATAATAATTCATACAATATATTTGACGAACTTTATTAAGATAGTAAGCATTGTTAAGAAATAATATAGTTTCAGCATTATAAACATTATGATTAAAATAACAAATTTATGCAAACACACATTTTCCATTAATAATTTCAAAAGGTCTTCACAAAACAAAAAAAAATTCACTGTAGTGATGTCTATAAATCAGACATAATACAATGACCTACATTCTCTCGAAGTATTGTACTCTTAAGATACGTCAGTATTTACTTTATCAATTCTGCATTCAGGAGTGTTTCTACACTGAGTGAGAAGGTATATTATAGCCCGAAGGCTTTACGTGATTTGTCTTGTGCCAGAATTAAACAGTGGGCAAATGCTTTATAAAACTGTCACAGAAAATCAGTCTAAACTGCTCAAGACAATACTGCTGATCGTGCAAGAATCGTGAAAGAATTCTCGATCACAATCAATCAATCCTACATTTTTAATTCAAAGTTTGAAATTTTAAACTGCCCATATTTTATATACGCTTACTATCCGGATGTAAGAATTATATTTATGTACAACAATGAAGTGCGTATCCATGTATTAAAGTATCCAAATATTATCTTATACATCATTTTGATTAATTCTAACTCCAGCTGATGTTTTGAATCGTGTTGTTCTGTCACACAGTAACGTAACATATGAGTAAAACATCTATTGTAAGAAAAAGCTTTGTGGTTAGGATAACCTTAGTCAGCTTTTTTAAATCTACAGGATGCCATTCAGCAGGTTCTCCTGCCTTTCCCTCTATACTATATTGTCTATTTACGTCTTCCTCGCATTAATTATCTTTCTTTCATAGTAGTAATTTCTAATTATTTCTTCGCCAATAGGCATTAAACTTAGCCATAAGTAAATTCTCTTTCCCGTCTGACCAGACCTCTCAAACCCGTCTGGCCAGCGAGGACAGTGTAGGCCAAATCCTCTGTCTGCTCTGGCCAAATATGGCTCTGGTAGTACAGAGAGGGTCATGCTCCTGCAGTGGAGACTAAAAAGACCTAATGATGATGATGATAAGTAAATTACTGACGTCAACAATTTTCAGTTGAAAATATATGACAATTAATAAGTGACCAAATTATCTATATTAAATAAACTTTTTGAATTTGAATAACCAATTGTTAATCCTTTTGTATCATTCAATTTCTATAACACCTATTAGGCTATTTTTAAATTGTCAATGTTCAGTGTTTAGCTTACTCTTTTCAACCTTTGCTTTCAGTCACGTCTTCTAAATATTGAATAGAATGGATCAGAATCAAAATCAGAAATCAGAAATGTGTCATCCCTCTATCATCCATCTTACATTTACTTTCTTGTGTTTGCGTTCTTACTTTTCGATTTCATTTCGTATCGACTCTAGTACTCTGCGTCATGCTACCAGTCATCGCTAATGATCTAAATAGGTATTTATTTGAACGATTCCCCATCGTTGACTCACCAATTACGCGTGTAGTGGTACCAAAGTGCTGCGAAAATTATTTGTTTTGTATGACTTACCTGTGAGAGCTTAGAAAAAAATAAGGTAATATTTTTTATGATATTACTTCGGTTCATGAGGTTATCTTCATCATCATCAGGTCTCTTTAGTCTCCACTACAGGAGCACGACCCTCTCTGTACTACTAGAGCCATACTTAGCCAGAGCAGCTAGAGGACTTGGCCTACACTCTCCATGCTAACGGTTGGTGACGGGTTGGAGGGGTCTCACAGATGTTTATAAGCTTTGTTTATCTTGTATTCCCTAAGTCGCCTTCTACGACATCCACGGGAAGATTTGGGAGTGGTCCTATTCTACTCTGCCGGATACCACACAGCGTGAGGTCATCTTATTATATCATATAATTAATTGTTGCGCTTATAACCGCTATTTAGTTTAATAGTTATATATACCTATATGTTTGTAATAGAACAAGCCTAATAACCACGAGCATGTTAAAAATCGAGTTAGTTCGCAATATACGCAGGTCAAGAAAGATGTGTTATTTATTCTAAAAATCTCCAGGGGCAAGACCAAGCCATTATCAACCTTATTGCCCGAACATTAATCATTCGAAACTATGTAATAGTATCGAAAGAAACACTAAGAAAAGAATGACGGCATACTTCTTAAATCATATGGCAGTAAAACCCAAAATTAAACATTTACCCACAGAATACCATCTATCTTGTAGGTTTTTGATAAGCACTGCAAAATTTAAACAGATAACGCGAGGGCCACTCCGATAAAAAATCTCTGGATCTGCGAAATCTGTTTCTTTTTCCACAGGTTGAATAATGTGTTTTGCTAAGCTAGGTACCATCAGTGGTTTCATCCAAATCTTCAATTTTGGTTAATCTATTATTTTGTATTTTTGACGTGATAACGTCTTATAAATCGATGAACACCGCCTGCACGCACGAAAAAGTGTCACGTTCCGCGTGCAAGTGAGAGCGCGGAACAAGCGATAGAGAGTTGCGATCGGCCTAAACGTTCAGCTTATGACGCATCTATCGGACGCGTTCGGCTTGTGTGTGACGCTTCTATCTCTCTTCCACCGTTATGACGTAAAATTATAGTCCGTAAACCGACTTTACAGACAGCCAATTTTTTTATTTTATATGCATTGTATGCCTATACCATAGAGCATAGTGAGAATTAAAAGAAAAATCCGATAGATCTTATTTTTTTTTTACCAAAATGTTAACTTTGATTAGTTTGAAGAATTATTGTTTAGTAACATCAAAACGTTTATTTAATATAGGTCATTTATACACTTATTAATTGTCATACATTTTCAACTGAGAATTGTTGACGTCAGTAAATAACTTATGGCTAAGTTTAATGCTTCCAAAGCGGAGTGCAGAAGAAGCGGCAACGAACTGCACAGCGAAAATAGGATTTTTGATATATTATGTATTATTGTCATGAAATTCAGGCACAATGATTATTACTTTTTATGAATAAAAATGAACTGGATCATTATTTCGTCTTTCAAATCAACCTTCTGTTCAACTTACCTATATAATTTTTAAATCAGCTGGTAACTTTTCGGACAAACTTAAAGTGCGGTAAGAAACATTAAAAAATACCACCGAATTGATAACTTCCTCCTTTTTTGAAGTCGGTTAAAAGAGGTACAACGTACTACTTATGGGTTTCATTCATTCACCTAATTATGTAGTTATAATTTTACTTTACTCACTATTCGTTTTAAACCAACCATGTAAACGGTTGTCAAATGATTCACGAATTAAATATTTGTGTAGCACAGACTGGAAATTTGATAATGTTAGTGTTGTGTTTGTAAATAATACTTCTGATATAGCGAGTACGAGTATGATTGGCGAAAAGAATACGGATGATGACTGATTTTTAAATTTACAACTGATAGAATAATTAAAAATTTTGGACTAGTATTTTTTTTTTTGACAGCTCCGTGGCGCAGTGGTTAACACGCCAGCCTGCGACACGAGGGTGCCTGGGTTCAATCCCCGGTCAGGTCAAGATGGAAAATGATCTTTTTCAGATTGGCCTGGGTCTTGGATGTTTTCTATAAATGTATTTGTTATAAAATAAAGTATTGTTGAGTTAGTATCCCATAGCACAAGTCTCGAACTTACCTTAGGGCTAGCTCAATCTGTGTGATTTGTCCGTATATGTTTATTTATATTTATTTATTTGAAAATTTACCATGTACGATAAACTTATTTGCAATGTCGCGCGCATTACATGGTTCTGTGCATTTTATACAAAAGCATGACATAGTGCTCCTAATTTTTATTTGCTGTAATTATAATATTGTTATTTCGTCAAAGCAAAAAATAAGTAACATTTGTATTGTATATTTTTGTCATAATAACGACTTATAAATCGATTTACACAGTGTACGCACGAAAAAGTGTCACGTAGCACGTGCAAGTGACAGCGCGGAACAAGCGATAGAGAGGCACGATCGGCCCAAGCGTTCAGCTTTTGATGCATCTATCGGAAGCGTTCGGCTTGTGACGCTTCTATATATCTTCCACCGTTATCTCACGTAAAATTATCGTCAGTGAATCGACTTTACAGACAACTAATTGTTTTAAGAAGATCTAAATGACTCATCATTTCTGAACGACAAACAGAAAAGCGGTTTCTTATATCATATTGCAAGTTAATGCGTTATTCTTTCTTCCCAGAACGTTGACCGAGTAGGTACTAACTGTTCGCTCGCTTATGAGCCGTCCTCACTTAATCCGGAAACGTAATTTAGGCCAGAATTAGCTGACTTGCGCTCGTCAGCCCGGAACGGACCCTATTGTCGTCTGTTAAATACCGGGCCGACAATTTAATGTCAATTCCTGTTGAATTCTGATCTTTCCGATTTCCTGCGCTTACGCATTGAGAGTGGCGATAAACGCTGCAGTTATACTTTTGACGTTAAAATTAACCATTGATAACAATCATTACTAATGACTAATGAATTGACTCATTGACCGATCGAGGTTTAAAATTTGTTGAAGGCATAAATTGCTCTAATCAACTATCAAATTATCTCTTTACAACTATCTATTTTGTAGCTTAACATTTCCACATGGGTTTATCTTGTCAATGCGAATCAGCAATAGGTATACCTGTTTGATTTAGTATCCTTCAATTGTCTTTATTTTTACTGTTCGGCGTTTAAATTTTACCAACAGCACGCTGAAATGTTTCTGATTTTAGCATATCCATCATCATTTCTACAAATTTGTAAATTGTAATTGAACGTACGAAAAGGATTTTTGGTACATTTCGTTCATCTTTTTAACACTTTGCAACCAAATACCGTCAATTAACGTTTTGAATGTTACGTAATTTAACGTTGCCAGCTAATAATCTTATCGAACCTATCGATATTGGACTCTGTTATCTACGATAGCGTTCTTTACTACCACTACTATATCAAATGAAGGTCAAGGCTTATTATATTTGCAATATTATTTCATTCTAAAATGGTTTGATGCATCAGAGAATATTTTAATGATTATCTTATCTTTCACAAAAAGTTCTTTAACAATTACAGTTTTAAAATATGTATAAAAATTCGTATGGCCTCCTTTTTTTAACTTCTAAAACGCTTAGGTTTTGAATACCTTACTGTCGAAATCATACATGATACGCGCAAAATACATAATTACATAACCCTTCTTAGCAGTCGGTTCTATTCTCGGAGCCCACAGGACTCCAAAATGCTTTGAAAGAGAAGATCAAAAGTGAAAAGTGATTAATCAAACAATATATAATCGTCGATGTAACTAAAACTGAGAAAGTACTAACGACTGCAATAAACTTTTACTAAACTAAGTTAGAAGCATTTTTATTACAATACCATCTGTATACGGGCGGGCGAAAGCCGTCACGCTCTCATTAAACGGCTACTGCGTCGGGCATACCTTGACATTCATTGATAATGCCTATTGATAGTGAGCGTTTGGCCAATTGCTCGAAATTCTCGAGTCGAGCCCAGAGCTTGTCATGTTCCAGGCTAGCTTGCTCACCACTGCGCCACGGAGGCGGTCAAGTCCATCGTTCGGTTCAACTGCTAATCTGTGAAGAGGTAAAAAAGCCTTTTTTTATTAAAAAAATATATAAACTTATAATTCGAAAAAAAAAGCCTGCATTTAGCAAGATATGTATGGATTCTAAGGATACTCATATCCTACATCTCATAATCCTTTGACACATTAAGAAGTTATGTTCCTGACTCCAGGTTCCTACGCACCACATTTGAGGATATAACCTGGAAAAATGCTTAGATTATGACTGCTCTTCTTCTTTAGCAGTTTAATTAACTGTGGGACTCTGCACTCCTTTTGAGCACTGCCTTGACGATATCATCTCTCCATCGAGCTACCGGCTTTCCATGGCTCTTCTGCCGGCCGATTTGCTAACTCAGTGACCAACGTTTTGATAGTCACTTCAAAATACATTGCGGGTTTCCTATGATTGACTATTTTTGTTAAAAATATATAAAACGCAATGTACTTTGAAATGACTATTAAAACGTTGTACACTGAGTTAGCAAATAGGCCGGCTGATCTGCCATGGTCTTCAGTCTAGTATTTTCTGGCTGCTTCTTCCACCCTCTCTACATCGTATGTGATCTGCCTATCTTCACTTTAGTGTAACTACTTTTTGGCTATATCGGGAACTTTCGCCCGTCATCTTATTACCGTGTAAGGTACACGATCTCTATCAGAAATGTCTAACATAGCTCTTTCCATTACTCGTTATGCCACTGTTGACTGTTCAATACATGTAATATTAATAACATGTTATGAATGTGTCGTATGCACCCTTTTAACAGCTTCCTGCTGCAGCATTGCTTACTCACAAATATAAAATGCAAATGACACATGTTCCGGCGATGTTTTAACTGACACACTTCTTATTCATAAATATTCAGAGGCATAAACAGTATATGCGAGGAGAGAATCTAAAAACATATCGACGACGTCAGAGAATACTATGATTTAAAAAAAATACAGATTACTACATTTTCAAACTACCTAATAGTTTAAATTTTCATCATGTTTTGTATCATGGTTTCAGCATAGATATTATAATTCTATAGTCATAGATAGCTCTGGTGGCACGCGGTCTAGCAAAAGATCTGGCAAGCTTAGTTAAAAAAAATCATTGTTAGGTTCTAAGTAGGTCACTGCTACTTAACTAGACTAATTAAATGTGTTAATGCGCAAAAATAGATATTACGCATTTATTAAAAGAAAAAAAATTTAATCTGAATAAATGTAATAATCGAAAATGTTTTTTTATTGTTAGTTATAGAATCTGTGAAATGTAGCACGTAACGCCCTCTGTGTGTTTGAATTGTCGAAACGTTAAACGTAATAGGTTTTAGTAATAATTTCAGTATTGTAGTAACATTGACAATGTCTTTGATATTTAAAAAATACAGATCTTCATCTGTATTTGAGCACTCGCAAAAAACCAGTTGTCTTCGCCTCTCACCTTTTTATCTTTCTGAAACTTTTTACAGTTAGCGCACAGCAGTTTTCATGAACTGCAATAATTCTTGCATAAATGCAATGTCATGGTCTAGTTCTTTACTTAGTCTGGGTCCTCCAATACATTGCAGTGCTGCAAAAGTCCCCATTTAGTACAAATTAGATCTATAGAATGCAGTCAGTTTTTTACTTTGGACAAAAACTGAGATCAAGCTAATTTTTGGCCCAAAGAAACTTAGGTTACATAAACTGCAGTTTCTCGGATTGTGATCTGATAATTGGGAATCCTATCATATCCGTCTCGTGATTGAATTCATGATAGAAGTTCATGACAACAAAGATTTTACTTCAATGAATTGTCTGTGTTCCCTACAATAAGCTGCGCTTCCCACAGTTGAGTCTACTATTCCTCAAAAGCACACTATAGCCTTATTCAAACGCAAGCGGTAGTATACCGCCAGTGTCGCGAAGAGTCTTTCAATTAGACGCGCTTCCCCCAGTTGGATGAAGGGGATGCGTCGCAATTTCTTTTAATATATAATTTTCAATAAATCCAGGTAGAAAATTCTTAAAAGCACTTACTTCAGTTTTAAAAGTTACATAATTGAACTGCTTGACTGTAGTTTGTGCTGCAAGACCGCGTCTAATCGGTAAATAAATACATCGCAATATCCCCTAGTAAATTCTTAAAAGCGCTCAGGTCTATAGCAATTGAAAATTGTATAGCTGTAGTCGGTGTCGCAAATAATCCCCCCAATAACCGCACTTCCCTCAGTTGGATCTACGAAATGCATCGTAGTTTCCTCTAAATACCCTTCTCAATAAAACACAAATGGAAATTCTCATAAGTTTCGGTTTTCAAGTTACATGGCTAAACTGCATGCCTAGTCGGTGTCGAATAGTACCCCTATTAGACGCGCTTCCCTCAGTTGTACGGAATGCATCGCAATTTCCTCCATCGGAGCCACTCTGTCGTTACGGCAATCTAGTCTGATGCGACCGATAGAAAAAGTAAATGTGTTAAGAAATTGAATGTCGGCTTCGTAGATCATAGATTCTGATACTACCTCGTATTACTTGCCTCATATACAGTTGAGATAAAAATCTATATCTTTTGTTCGATTTCTAGTTTCATTACGAACGTTATCATCTGTCTTTTTATCTTTATGCCCAAGATTGCAATGGGCGTAAAACTAACGGCAAGATTTTATGTTGTGTTTTCAGCGATATTTTTTTAATCACGTTGTTTTATTTTATTTCTGGCTTCACAATTATTGTTGCTTTCCTGGTAGCTATTGCACATGGAAAGCTTATACCTGATTTGAATGGGGGCTTTTTGAAATGCTCAATAGCAGATGGTAGCACTGAGTTAAAGGGTACGATGAGCGACTGTCATTGAATAATATTTAACAAGCAGCAACAAGTGCAACAACTGACATAAAACAGCTTACGAGCCTCGAATCCTCGGTGCTTCTGCCACTTATTTCAAAAACCCCTTATTTCTTCTACTAGTACACAAGTCCTGCCGGCCTATTTTCTAACTCATGTCCGTCAAAGTGTCGTCGCTAGCAGTAGCAGTGCCTATAAAGTTTTAGTAACCTGTTGAGCATTTTCATTCCAGCAACAAGTTAATGGCAAATGTTTTCTCGTTCCTTTCGATACGGCTGGAGTTGCCAACCGTTCTGATATTTATACTTTCTACTAGCTTTCGCCCGCGGCTCCGCCCCCGTTAATGTCGATCCCTCGGGAATAGTACTTTTTCCCGGGATAAAAGGTAGCCTATGTCCTTCTCCGTACTCCAGAGAACTTGTATGCAAAATTTCATGATGATCGGTTTAGTAGTTACGGCGTGAAAGCGTAACAAACAAACAAACAAACTCACTTTCGCATTTATAATATTAGTAAGGATGTTATTTTCCTCTTTTCCGGATGCTTGGCCTTTTTTTGATGACACATGACACATAAACGGGGGTTTGCACACTGATCACAGTGTTGACCTCAGTAACATTTCCCAAAATAAACGAACATGTTATTTAAATTACCCCTTATCAACCTTCGCAACTTAGAGCTTCTCTCTGGTCTGTGAAATTGTTAATGCGTTCTCTAGAATTACTTATCCTTTCCTGTCGGTTCTTAAATGAATCCAACGTTTTATGGTTCCAATAGAAACCGCGTTAATCTTACTAAGAGCTTTATAATCTCCAATTCATATATTTTACGATTTAGCATCTGCACAGTTGTAAATTATGTTTCCAGGTTTGCCGTGTGGTCTGGTTTCTCACTTTAAAGCCCTCTGTCTCACATTTAGGAAACGCACACAATGTTTTACACATTAGAAAATAAAACATACTATTTAGGAATCAGTAGCGGACTGGGGGGAGGGTCCCGGGCATGCCTGGGGCCTCACATTTGAGTCAGAAGCATGACGAACTATCAACCAATAAAAAAACAGGGCCTCGCAAACGCATCTTATTCTAGATACATTGTAGCCTCGCAATGGTTAATGCCGCAGCTTTGAAAATTCCTCGCGATATTTCTCTCCACCAGATGCTTTAAACACACTAACTCACTTATGGGCAAAAGCCAGGAACATGTCCCTGGCTATAATAGCCCTGACCAAGTGATAGTTTACTAACCGCATCGCATTGATATGTTTCCTAAAATATTTTTAGCATGGGAAGAAAAGCAGCTGGTACATTCTAAGGTTTTTCTTTTTTCTCTCATCATAGATGATGGACCACTATGTTTCTAGATGTGGCTTTGAAATCTTACGTCTCTGCCTAGCCCGTGCCTATTACACGATACTTGTATCTAATGTCACATATAGCACTAAACAGCCTCCACTCTGCCCAAGCCTTAATATTAATTGTATTGGCTCATTGTCCCTCGTCCGTAGTGACGTCAGCCGATGTGTGGCTTATTCAGACATCAGCATCCATTGTGGCCGACCCACTTGCACCTCAATGCTCATTGTGATCCATCACGATGCACCCTCGTTTGTTCTTTCTTTATAGAAATAGTCGACACTGTTATAGAGACCGTATCAGATACAATGACCTTTGTTGATCAGTTTTGATTCGAAAAACAATTTCTCCTTATGTTCCCTCCTAATGACTATCATCTAAAGTTCGAAACGCTAATCGAACTTAATTCTCACAGTTGTATTATGTTGTGCAAGTTTACTAATTTAACGTACGACAACAACTTAGAGCTTAGCGTTCCATTTAAATATTGTCTATTTAATCATAGGTTTGCGTTGATGAGGATTTTCACCCACTTGGTACAGCTGGTTGTGATTTAATTTTTAATTTACTAAAAAATTGAGAAGAAACTATTGCCATTTCAAATTTTAATAAGCTTATACCACAGGTTTCAAGGACTATTGGCATGGCAACAATCATTTCGCAATGTCTATCGAATAAGAAGTCATGTTACATTAAGTCAATTTGGATCTCTGTCCAACAAATGAAAAAATTCGGGACTCCTCCAATGCATATAATAAAGATCGGAAACATTTAAAAAGCTATTGTAACTTCCACAATCATAGTATGTTCCTGAATCAAGATTATGATTTCCATATTGCTCTACATTGCATTCTCCGGTAAATACGCAACTACCATACGTGACGAATTGTGCTTTATTGACGCAACAACGCGTATCACCGTTACTGTAATCATTGATAATTCAACTGAACTGATTATCTCTGAATTGATATAAATTCTCCGAATTTTCTTCGATGCTTTTCCTCGGATTGATATACTCATCCAATTTATTGAACACAGCTTAAATAAATACTAGGTTTTATTAATTCAATTAATTTAAAGCGTTTTTGGTGGAAATTTGGGTAAACCTGATTAATATAAACATGCGATAAATTTCTGACGACCTCTGTGGTCATCATATCAGCCTGTCAGTGGTGTTAATGGTCACCGGAGGTCTTGAGTTCGATCCCCGGTCAGGTCAAGATAGAAAGTGATCTTTTTTCAAATTGACCTGCGTCTTGGATGTTTATTTATGTATGTATTTCTTATAAAATATAGTATCGTTGAGTTATTATCCCATAACACAAGTCTCAAACTTAATTCGGGACTAGCTCAATGTGTGATTTATCCGTATATGTATTTGTTTTATTTATTTAACTAAACTTCTATTCCATACCTTTAAGCCCATCATCATACTTAACGTATGGTTTTTTTTGCCTCTAATATCTATTGAAAGAAGGGAATATAATTATAGGCAGAGATGCATAATGATTTGATGTAGGCGTATATGAAAAAATCAGTTTCCCCATATGGATTTTTCAACATCATCTTGCTATTGCGACGCTATTTTATTTAAATGCGATCGATGTTTAATATCATCATCATTATCCAAGCGCATATCCCGTCGGAACCCAGGGTCTGCTGCTATGACAGCATTAATTCCTTAATATGATTTGGCGAAAGCTTTTACTGATATAAACAGCAAGAATATAATCTTAGTATTGATTAAATTCTTCGAAATAATCTAAACAACTCGCTCGACTGAAGTGGCACAGGCAATAAAACTAGAGAAACGTCAAAACTATATTGTTTAGTAATTTTATTTGCTTAATGGATGTCATTTTATTTCTCAATAATTTATGGCTGTAGACTTGCTGTCAACTTATATATGCTCGAAGCTAAGTAAAATTACGCTTTCAAAGCGCAAGTACACGATAAGGCGTCTAGTAGAAGTCGGTGTACCTAAACATGACAAGATGTCAGTAATAAAAGAAGAGAAACGATAAAGACAACTACAAAAAAATCTAGACCTATCTAATCATGAATCAGTACTTGACACATTAGCCCAAATACAAGGTCTAAATAATAAAGGCGAACCTATACAGCGAACGGATTCGGAAGTTGGTGTTATGGGGCATGCGCGCACTGAATAGTTGAACACTGACACGCGGCGATGCGAACACAAAAGCGGGTCTTCATCGACTTCCAGTCTACAATGCTACAAGCTACAATGCCTGATTCTCTAAAGTGACTCATCTACACATTGAATATCGAAAGTTCTTCCAAAGCACAGATTACTAAATAGTTACTACGTCGAAAGTGGGATTAATTAAATTAGAGTACATAGGACATCATTGATGTACACTCTAAATAGATGTGTTTTTATCCCAATATGAAAATATGATGTAAGCAAAAGCATATAATTAGATTCTTTTAATAAAATTATGAGCAGAAAAGCATTATAGCTTTGAGATGACCAAGGGCAGGCCTTTTCTTTATATCCGAAGAGTCCAGAGCAAAAGGTATTGGTCTTCCAAAGTTTCCGTCAATATATATTTTAATATTTAGTATTGACTCTTTAATCATTATAACTTTATTATTTTTGTTTTATTACACGTTTACACTTGAGAATTTGGTCATAAACTTGAAAACAATGCCTTTTATGTATGCTTATACAATCTCACGTGCGGTTACTGTACGAACAGCGAATTGTAGAAAACACAATATAACATGCATATATATATACGGGACAGATGGAATCTAAAGTCAAAAGATCTTTGAGCTTTTAGTGGGCGTTTAAGCGGGAAACAAAAGCAGAATTCAAGAAGTGCTGAGTTGCTAGCTGCATCTCCTATTAACATGATTCCTCAGATTTACAATGTGCACGGGAAGAGAGCTGCTAGGACATTCCATGTTTTCTTCTGTTCCAGACCAGCATGGACGATGAAAGAAAATGCAGTATTGTTTACAATAAAAAATGTATTGTTATATCTAGCATAACGGTCACCAGATTCCATAGACAATGAGGTCTGCGCGTGCTCGGAATAGGGACGTGAATGAATGTGCGATCGACATGTCACGGGTTTATGGAACCGTCACAGATTGTTATCTGTGTCGCGTAATAAAAGAACACTTGTGTGACACTGTAAAGCCACCTACAGCGATTCTGCTAGATTGTTATTCCAATTGTACTCGTACATACCTATGGAGAAATAGATAAAAGCCATGATGACAGAGTGATTTAGTTTGCTTTGGCTTTAAAATTAGACTAAGATCATAAGCCTTTTGTTAAACGGGAAGAATTTCGAATAATCTATCTAAAGTTCACTTCTGTGCAAAGCAAAATTCACCATGATGGCTTGATTACCTTCACAAATCTCTCATAATTATTTCAAAATCAGATGTAATGTAGCAAACTTAGTTTATCAATATCATGGACCTATGAAAAATAGGGACAGGGCGCGGAGGAGGACGTTTCAAGTAAAGGCAAGCTTTTATGTTACATGTTTGTAGCTTAAGGAGGTGCCCATTTAACATTTAGAAGAGCACAATTCATCCAATATACCATTTTATCAACATTGCGAAATGAAAATTTTGTCTTCTATAAATGTCCTGAATGAATCGTCAACACGCAATGAATAAAAACATAATGGTGACTTGTTTACGTCAAACTTTCTTTACCTTAAATAAATTATATATTCTCTACCTTAACCTTTCCACAACAAACTGCAAACGATTATTGATTCCCATACTGGACATAAAACATTCAAAGTCCAAGTGCAAGGGATTTTCTCCAACTGCATAAGTAAAAAGAACCTTCTTAACATGTGGTCAGTTCCCAAGCTAAGCAGCATAGACTACGGAGCGGAGCAATTATGTGGCCTGGTGTAGGCGGTGACGGATGCACATCCTCCTTAAACCGAGGATATAGTTCATACAGGTATCCTGCAAATGACCTTGACTATTGTCCGGTGGGTCATCTTTATTGGGGCTAACCTTTTTGCTGCATCATTCTTTTTATTGGTCATCGGTGCAATCATGTCAGTTTCAAACTTCCTCCTCGCAGTTACTATACAATTCGTAGTTATCCGGATATTTTATGTGGTTATGTGTTAATTAAATTAGCTCTACTTTACAAACTTTGAATTGCATATGAGTTTTAAAACTATAATTTGAGGTCGTATTAAAAGTACTCATGGAACACATTAGAAGTAGAACTATGAACTATTATATCGAATCAAGAACACTAAAAGTCAATGAGTTTTACGTTATCCACATTTGGTAAATTAATACAATTAACAACTATCCATTCCGAAAATAGCCATTTCAAGTTCCACATACAGATTTTTTTGAACCTTGTGGATTGCACTTCTAACTACCTAACATCCACTTCCTGGACTTTATTCACCGGATTCTTAACCTATCTCATAGTGCAGGGAGAGGTCTTGGAAATCTTCAGTCCTATTACACACCACCATATTTCAAGGCACAATGTTACTAGAACGGGTAAGCCCGCCTTAAAACTGTGAAAGATACTACCATAACGTTCCTTTGCCTTCTTTTGCAGAGGGAATGAAACGCCACTACGCTCTGTCTTTTAACCCGAATGGAGTGCTTACCGGTAATTCTGTTTAATTAATAAAATTGTATTCAATTTGCAAACCTTCTTCTAGCCTTTAGCTTCTGGGTTGTGTCGTAGATTTTAACGAAGGCGTAACATTCTAGTGTTGTCTTTGGATAATTAAGACTCATTGACATTGCTCACCATGAAATTGATTTAATAAAAAGTCTCAATAACATTTTTTAAGATGCCTGTGACCCAGCTGAGCATATCGAAGTCAATAGTGGGTATAATTATACAATTGACCAAGACGGCACCATGGGGTATAATGCGAACACCTCAGTAGATCAGGGAAATCGATTTTATTGGAAAGTCTAAAATTTTGCTTTCGGTGCAAGGTTTTTGTCTGTTTGTTATGCTAGGTCGTGACCGTCCCTAATTTTAATACCTATTATTAAACTTTCAATTTTCCATATATAATGCCTCAAATTCTAGCTAGTTTAAAAAAACATTTTCATATACACTCACTATTGCTTTATAAACTAAATTTATAACCTCAATATATATGTATCTCTAAATAATGCTGAATGTCGTAAACTGTGCTGAATTACTGATTTCTCTCGCTTTTGTGTCAATACGATGAATTATTAATGTTATGAGTTATGTATGACTATGAAATGATTTAACTTTATCGTCACGAATAAGAAATTGTTTATCGATAATCATCATGCTTATTATTTTCTTTATTTACTCCGTGGCCACTACGGTTCACCATTCGTAAATAATGGTTTTTATTGTACCTACTCGTAATGCCTCTGAAACTGATATCATTCATCGAATGGTATTCAAGCAAAACATTCAATTCCATTATATCATAATCATACCAGATATCTAAACATTTATTAACGTAATAGTTAATCAATCTGATATTATTCATTTATTTAATCATGAACGATTTTACTATCGTGTCTGAAATATTGTATAAGAACATTAATTAAAAATAAGGAACAGAAAATCTATTTTTAATGAAGTATTTGTAACAATAACTGTTTTTATTTTAAAATATATATTTTTGTGTCACAGTTTTTGAATTGTCATCGTCACATAAAGTCCAAATACCTATTGATATTATATTTGAGAAATTAAATGAAAAGCTTATGGCAAATGTGAATGGGACTACCATATCGCGATCAGATTACAGATATTGATAAAATAGTTATTTTATCAAAACTATCCACAATCGGAGAGCAGGACCAGATGAAATTAAAGCCATTTTAAAGCCGTAGTCAATAAAAATCCATAGTGCCATCCTAGTATTATGGAAAAGAAGTCTCATAAATAGCATATAGAACCTCATAGTTTACAAATTCATTCAGATGTGATGATGATAAAACGCACTATTACATGATATTGTTCATAATTTATACAATATGTTAAGAAAACCCTGTCCGACCTTTCAATGGGTGATTCAGCCCGTCAATATGAACAACTTTTCCTATGGGACAAATGCTGGGAACTCGAAAAAAGTTTTCGGAATTTCCATTCAAAAGTGTTCGTCCAGTCAATTTGTTTAGGAACCTCAAAAAAATTTTTATTCACAACATTGGTTCCATATGAAAAGTTGTTCTACGTTGATATTTGTCTTTTGTGTTTTCCGCGATATACCGTATTAAAGTGATTTTATTTAAATGTGTAACAATTGCGAAAACATTAAAAACCAATAATAATTGTATTTTAAAAAAAATTAAAAAACATGCTTTTATCAAATTATTGGATTGTACTCGTTCATTGATAAGATAACTACATAATTTTAATTAAATCTAACCGTTTAATGTAGGTCAAAATCGGTTACAAACAAACAAACATAAAGGTGCAGCTAATAAAAAGCGTGTAAAAAACAGACGGATTACTCCAATACCGAGTTGTATTGTCATCGTTATCTGTGACGCGCTTCGCCACCCATTTCCTACACCACCTACCACTTTCACTACACTGTTGCGTGCGTTTATTTTTGTACTATCCCGCTATCATTTACACGCGAATACGTCTGCATCGTAATGATGATTTAATTTTGAATTCACTTCCATTTTTGGTCACCCTAAATCTAGAATCCTAGAATTAGCGTCCTTTACACCACCAATGACTATTGAAATTGGAGTTTGCGGCTTTGTAGTATTAACTAAAACAGCTTTCAGCTTTGAAATCAAAGCTTTATGTTATTTTATGATAATAATTAAGTATTTATTATCATTTTTACAAGAGTACACAATTATAGTCTGGCCTCGGGCAAGGGCAAATTGACTAAATACACGATTGATCGAATTGCTTAAGTATAAAAAATCTAAAAGCAAGCAATCAAATATCTTGCAAAGATGGAGTTTGTATTTATCACAAAAAAGGAACAATTTAAAAACTTAAAATTGATTTATAGTTTTAAACTATTTTCTTATAGCCTGAGCTAACGTTAATGGGATGTTGGAATATATGTAGGTAATAAAACAATAAAAACATAAATCATCGAAAGGCGTTAGTTAAAAATTCCTTTATTAATTTAGATATCGACTAATACTGAAAATAGATGACGAAGATATTGGCAAGGTACAGGTATTTTTTTTATAGCAGATCAACATTATAATTCAAGTTAATCCAGGAAAAACATATTACGGTACGTATCATCTATACAATAAGCTCTAATGAAGAGAAACCTGTTCTAACAAAAGACTAATGGCTGGTTGACGACACACAGGCTTTGTGTTCTAAAATTGATGTGAAACTGCAAAGTGTAACGCACAAACAATACTAATGTTATAATGTTTCTGTGTTTGTGTCCACGATACCACAACTTTACGAATTGATTTGCTCTTTTATTGCATTGTGTAGTATTTGATAGATTTTTATTTCGTACATAATATTACACTTTGAAAAGTAATTAACAGTTATACTGCTATTCTAATAATTAAATTATACTTCTTGAAAATTATTTATTTTACTGACCACGTTTGGCTAGCTCCGTGGCGCAGTGGTCAACACGCCAGCCTGCGCCACGAGAGTGCCCGGTTCGATCCCCGGCCAGGTCAAGATGGAAAATGATCTTTTTCAGATTGGCCTGGGTCTTGGATGTATATCTATATATGTATTTGTTATATAAAATATAGTATCGTTGAGTTAGTATCCCATAACACAAGTCTCAACTTACTTTGGGGCTAGCAAAATCTGTGTGATTTGTTCGTATATATTTATATTTATACGTACTGACATACATGTAAATTTGGGCCATCCTGCGACCAGGCTATATATACCGCGAAACTGCCATATTACAAATGGGAAATGATGCGAATCGCCGAAATTTTTATCGGCGAGTTTAAATCGTCCTCACTCTACGTTATAGGGTTTGGGAGGAAATAGGAAGTGCTGTCGCCCGGCTCCGGTAAACGTCAAATTCTAGAATGACATTGACTTTATGATGACATTGACATATTGATATGACAAATTACGTTCTGCCGGCCTATTTGCTAACTTAGTGTACAACGCTTTGATAGTCACTTCAAAATACATTACATTTTATATATCCTAAATAAAAATAGTTAATTATAGGAAAACCGCAATGTATTTCGAAGTGACTATAAAACTGAACAGTAAGCAAATAGACCGGCTGAAATACACTTCAGTAATAATATAAGATTTATTTTCTAAATGACATTTTTGTGACAAACTTATATTATGAGCCTTTTCATTCTGCAAAATGTTCTGTCTGACTGGAAATCATCGTTGAAGGCTTCTTCCTCGTCAGCTTCATAACTCATCCGATTTACATAAGGATGCAAAATCGGGCCAATCGAACTTCAGGCAGGGGTCAGCTTTCTAATTTTTTTTTTTTATTAGCCTGTTGTGTCCCACTGCTGGGCAAAGGCCTCCCCTTTCTGTTTCCACACTTCCCGATCCGGGGCTATTTGCTGCCAACCAGTTAAAAAGCCGTCTACATCGTCTCGCCATCTTCTCCTTGGTCTGCCTCTCTTCCTTTGCCCCTCTGGTTCCCATAACGTAGCCTTTCGGGCCCATCTGCTTGGATTCATCCGAATAATATGTCCTGCCCAAGCTTTCTAATTAAGCTAAGTAAATGAAATCAATATTACTTCCAAGGTATTTTTAGGGTTTCGTATTAAGAGTGATAAAACGGAACCCTTAGGGTCATTCGCGTGCGTGCCTATATGTCGGTAAAGCGCCAATTAGACCATCCAGAATTCAGGATCCGGAATTCAGTCAACGGATAGTCAACGGACAGTTTAATCGCCGATCCGTTGTCAGGACAGAATGGCTTCCGACGTCCTTATCGGAAGCATAACGGTAGCGTAAAGTGAAACCATCCGGAATTCAGGATCGCCGCATGAGAGGGACGCCGCTATACGTTAGAAACGAAACGATAATATCTCCAATCGCGTCGCACGTATAGCGGCGTTCCTGTCACGCATTCAGGATGGCCAACGGATGGCTCTGTCAGGACGCGCAGTCTCCGTTCAGGACACGTTCTGGACGGTGTAATCAAGAGCTCTGACGACTGAATTTCTTGTCCTTATCGGATGCTAAATTCCGGATCCTAGATTCAGGATGGTATAATAGTAGCTTAACAGCCAATTACAACTATGAATCTACTGGACAATCTTTAAATTATTACTTTCGTTTAATTAAATTAAAAAAAAGTTATCAAAAAACAAAAAAATCGTCAAAGTTTACTTCCCTAACTAACAACACTTTTTTTATGGAAATGCCGATTTTTTTTTAGTTTTTTGCATGTTATATTTTTTTTTTTTTTGAAAGTTTGAAGTAGATTCATTTAATTTTCAAGGTATTGGATATTTTTATTAAGTTTAAAATTAATCAAAAATGCCACCCTGAATTGTGCCTGGCTCAAAGGTACCCATAATACTAGCTGCGTTTCCCCTTTGGATAGCTATGGATATCCTTTGAACCAGGTACCACCCAGAGCGGTAGTCATACCCACGGTCCCTTAAGCGACGTCCGATCTCCCAAATAAAGTCCTTGGCTTCCGGGCACCACGGGCCGGCTGTCTCAACAGCAACCGGCACGAATTCATAGTTGGAGGACAGCACTGAATATTTTGTCATTTTGTGAGCCGCCGCTGCTTTAGCAGCAGCCCCCGGCAGCCGTGAAGTGTTTGCGAGATAAGTAGCCGCAAAGGTGCTTACACAAGTTGCGTCCCATAAAAGACATCGCCCCCTCTGCCACGGTATTAACGTAATCCCATCCGGTCGTTTGCCATCCGTTCTAGAAAGACCCGGAGGTTCCAATTGGCACGGAATATTTGCCGAAACTAGCGCCCTACGAATTATGTCATTTAAAGAGTGATGACGGGATAAGCGGCCAGCACATCTTGTACAACCCAGAGCATGATGCCCATCAGCCTCGACTGTCCTACCACAAACGCAAATGTGAGGCTCACATACTGCGCAGCCTAATCTCAATGCCACTGCCACTCTTAAAGAGTCATTGTCGAGGTGTGTACCCATATGGGGTGACGGCACAGCATGCAGCCAAGCTCCCGACTCCGATTGAACGGAGGCTTTTATTCTCGCTAAATGGGCACCATCTGCTTGGTCTTCCAACTCTCTTAGAATTACACGAGCCCTGGGTTCATCCCAAAGTCGTTGAATCTCTGGTTTGTGAGGAAATTCCGTATCTGGGCATCGCATCGACCAAGCTCTCAAAGCCTCACTAACATGGGGCAGAATCAATTCAGCTCCGTCGATTCCGAGTATTTTAGAGACTAAATTGACTACCCCATGCGAGGATGCCAAGAATGCAGGCAAAGATACCTCCGACAAGCAGCGAATACCAAGACCTCCGAGTCGCACGGGTAAAGAGGACTGTGTCCACTGTGATTGATCAAGCTTGACATTGAGTATAGTCTCTAGGATAGATTTCAACACACTGTCAAACCGATCAACCTCCAGAGGAGACAACCATATTGGACTAGTTCTAATGAGATATGTCATACGTGGGATAGCCAATGAATTCCGGAGAAGTATTAAAGCAACATGCGAAGATAGCCTCCCAAGATGTTCGCGCAAAGCGGCAAAAGAAGTTAGCTTATCCTCTATTGCCGTAGGGATCGCCTCTTGAAAAATAGGAGCACCTAACAAAGAAAAATTACTCTCGTTTATTATCTTCAATCCTGGCATTATAGACTCAATATGTGAAACCGATGACCGTGTCTCCGTACTGCATAAAAAGAGCTCACATTTGTTTGCACTTATCTGCACGCCAATTGACTTTAAATTTTCTTGCAAACACTGCAAATCTGTTGCAACAACCTCCGGAGGTCCTCCCAACGTACCATCGTCCAAATACCACACATTAAGAGGAGACTTTAGACTGCAAATTGTCTTGTGGATAGCGAGACTAAAAACTAAAGGACCTAGAGGGTCTCCTTGTTGCGCACCAACTTGGGAGGATATAGGTACATCATCAAAAAAAAGATGACTGGAAGATGCGTAACATTGGTGTAAATAAGGATAGAGTTCTGGCACGTGTTCCAGAACTTCTTTCAACATTACGTCCCGCTCCACACTGTTAAATGCATTTTGCAAATCTAATTTCAATATAACGCTACTGGTATTTTTATTTATGGTGGCGAAATGACGGGTTGCATGTATGGCAGCCTCGCAGCCCCTCGCCGTCCCAAATCCAACCTGATGTGGTTGTAATAAAGGCGATATATTCTGTCTCACTGCTCTACACGCAAGTTTAGAAATCAACCGTCTCAATGTATTACCTATCGCAATCGGTCTAATGCCTCCCTCCCTTTTCTTCAAGGCACATAATGAAGCTCCATATAAATAAGGACACACCTCTGGGTTAAGTAAACCTCTTAACAGAAAATTGCACAATCTGGTCAGAGCCTCCACTAGATGAGTCCCATTATCTCCTGCCGAGGGAGAAATTAGTTCTTTTAGATGATCTGGACGCATACCATCCAACCCAGATGCGGAACCAGACTGAAAAGATTTCAAAGCAGTAACCACTTCTGTAGAGGTGACCGTAAGGAAGCTGTTCCTAAGATTTGGTTCTGTTGGAAAACATAAAGGACGGGAAGGTGCCGGATGCTTAAGTATTAAAGCATTGCGTGTCTCCGCATTATTTGGCGCTACAGAGCAATCGGACAATAGCAAACGAACGGCCCCCTTAAGATCTCCGTCGTGAACTTTTGACTCAATGGACCTATGAAGCGAATATGTCTTTGGCCTCTCACTGTAAGTATAGTTTGAGTTACCGCCAGTATCGTCAATATTTTTCTTTACCCTAGCAGTCAGAGAAGAATGTTTGTCACGAGTAGGGACCCTGAATGCAGTAAAAGAAAATGAGAGCAGGGTAAACCACGCTTCTGCACTATTCTCTTTCAGACAGTTCTCAATTAGGCACTTCAACTTCCCAGCAGCCATGAACCTTGCACCCTTTGGGATATGTTTTAAAACCGGAACATTCCTTTTTAGTGACGATAAAGTAGCTAGATGATTAGATATTCTTGCATCCTGAGACTGTGAAATTGGAATCGAGCCAGTATTGTCTTCGACACGATCATGTTTGTGTTTACGGCTCATATGAATAGCTAATCCCCTAGGAACCACAAAATGGCGGGACGTACCCGGGCAGAGAGGACATGGTCTGTGATCAACATTGTCCGACATGCTAATTATAAAACTAATTTACAAATATAGATAAAAACAAAAATGTCAAATAAATTAAATAATGAAGACTTGATTACATAAAATGTCAAATAACCATAAACCCATTAATTAAGACTGTCAAATTCAGAACCTAGACTGACTACGTCGTCCAAAAATCTTAACTCTCAATACAATTTCAAAAAGTCTATGAAATAACATGCATTATAAAATAAGCGTTAAAAATTAAATAATACCGGTATATACACAAAATGTACAATGAATAACAAAATAAAAAACTATACGAAAATATAAAATATTATACACGTCCTTGGATTTAGTAATTTGATGAAAATAAACTATTCATGATTAAATTGATAATACTAATTATAATTAACATAACAATTAAAATTAAAAAAAAAAATATTATAAAAACAGGCCATTTTGTCCAAATAAAATTGGATAGGAATATAATTTTATATAAAAAATAATAATAATAAGAAAACAATAAAAATGTCAAAGATATTAAAGAGGTAAATAAAACAAAACAAAAAAAAAAAACATTAACACTATCTACAAAACAAAAACATTAAAGTCATTTTTACCTTCACCCAGGCTCGAACTGTCATCGAGAATTCAAGACTCAAGGCGACACTACCACTGCACTCATAGTTGCGAATAGCGTTCATTTGTAAACTGCGTATTGTCGCCGCCTATGGTGCTGCCACATGTTTTTTACCGTCGTCTCCTCCGTCGTTTTGAAGTAATTCAATAATTTACTTTAAATCTTCATATTAGCTTGGTAAAGTTGGCCAAAATAAATTTAGAAGAAAAAAATATTTTTTTAAAAATAATGTTATCGCTTGCCGGGTTCGAACCATCACATCTCAAACGAGAAGCGGAGCACAAGACCGCTGCGCCGTCCGTGTTGTCAACTAGATGACAAAATGAATCCTCTTATAATGCTTGCGTTGACAACAATGTAGGTAGTAGTAGTTGAACTGTGATCAGCTGATGAATCACCGCCGTTTTGTATCCGCCAAAATGCACAATCACTGCCTCGTTTAAAAATGTTTTTGATTATTGCCACTTACTGAATTGGTTTTGCACAACTTTTTATAAAGACATAACACCTTATATCACGGTTCACGCAGTGGTAATAAGTGGACATAGGATATATCACTTTAACTATTTTTGCAAATTAAATATTCACAGAGTTTTCTTAAGAGCTGCTGCACGGAGCGAGCGCGCGCGGGGAGACATGTTATATTAATTTTATTATACTATAGTGATCTAGTAATAGCCCGTGGTTTGGTTTACGCAATGTCTTTTACACATTGTGTACCTGTTCCAAAGAACTTGAATAGTACGCTTACTTATTCAGGTGTTTTCGCATATACACCATGTTTGTTATACAAATTAATACAACAAATATGTGAAATTTTAACAATAGCCAATTTAGTTGCACGTCACATTTGATCTATTGCCATAGGCTATTATGATATAGCTACGTGTTCTTTAATATTATAGTCACATGATATTTTTCGTGAAAGTGCGAAGAGCTAACCGCATTTTGTCAAATTATTGCTCGCAGCAACAAGACCACTCCGTAATTGACATGACACGTACTAAGACGTGACGTAAGATTTTATTAAAAAGAATGAAATTAATGTATTCATGAATATTTACAAGTAAAATATAATTACCCCTGACATATACTTATGTTCAGCAGTAAACGCAACGACGACGTTTTTATATTCTTCTTCTTCTCAGCATGAGAATAAAAAAACGCATTTAAGTACAGCCATTTTGGCGGCTGTGACATATTGAGATTTACTTTTTCCGCTAATCGTAATTGTATCATTTTCTGCTTTAGGCTTTAAATGACATAGTAAGTACCTGAGTGCATATAACCATAGTTCTGAAATATTACGTACGATACAAATTGCCATAAAACTAGCTCTGTGGCAATGAGTCATGCTGTTGGAAGGTACAGTCGGGGGCAGATAAATGTGACTCCGCTACAATTTAAAATCTGTTGTTAGAGGGGTCAGTTTTATCTGCCCCCGACTGTACATGTGCCTGCATCGATTGATACACTTTTAGAACCAATGCACTTCCGAATCCGTCTCCAACATTCATTGTACCCTTTTCTAGTTTATTTTCAGCTTCGCTAGCATGAGAATTTACAAAAGGTTGGATAGTAGCAACTTATATTGGCCAAAAACCTTATTTAGTGAGAAATCTTAAGTTTATCAATTTGAATGACTTCGATATAAAATTATACAAAAAACCTTAACAAGAAGAAATTATTCCCTTCATACATCATCATCATTGCAGCCGTAAGACTTCTACTGCTGTCTCCCAAGGATTCTTCGTACAATGAGAGGATATAGCCATACTCACCACGCTTGGTAGGTGGGATGGCGAGCGCTGCTTCTTCTTGTGCTTCCAACGCTGCTGCCCATCAGAAGTTTATTAAACTTGCTACGGATAGGAAATTGTTGGAGCTGGGAAGGGAAAGGTATTGAGATGCTACTCCATGTTTAGTACGAGAACCTAAGTACTATATCTCTTGTAAGGTTAACGTGTTTCAGTCCAGAATTTAAACTGTTTTCCGATTTGATAGATAACGGACTTATACAACCAAATTGATAACTTCCTTTATTTAAAAGTCGGTTAAAAATGTTCTGTCATTGACACAAAAAATTGTATGAATACTGATAATAACGAAACTGTGTTTTGTTAAAGTAATTCGCGAAATCAATACCTTTCCATAATGAATTGGTTAATTATTACTGAAGGTCAGACTTTAGTCGCTAGTTTTCTACATTTTCGAATTGTTTACTCAGTCGTGTTCGTTTTTAAGTTTATTATGGGCCTAGCTACACGGACGATAATTGCCCAACCCAATAGTCAACTATGTCAACCGACTAAAGGTTGACAAAAATCTATGCACTACTATTGGGGGGTGCGCATATGTCGATTGAACAGTTGTCACGCGTTGAGTCGATGCCGTGTGCGCACCCAAATAGTAGTGTATAGCTTTTTGTCAACCGACTATACTATTGGGTTGGGTAACTATCGTCCGTGTAGCTAGGCCCTAAGGTGGAAAACAAATTCTGAGGCCAAAGATGAACCGGCGTATTGGTGAACTTAGGAATCGGGAGTAGTGACATTGGTTACCTTAGCGAATCCCTTCATCCTGTTACGACCATTCCTTGATCTGATTTCCAAGTTCTGTCATATAGGCATGCAGGATGACAGGTAGAACTTATAAATTTAATATTCTACATTTTTTCTTGGCGAAGTCAGGAGCTTACAGCACTAGGCTAATAATACTTGTGTAAAGCGATATTCCAATTAATCCAATTCATACGTAACATAAACATTCATTCCCGGTGATTCCTGTAATGTAAACAGTAATAATCCACAAGGTCAGGTCATAATCTCATAAACGCTCATATTACGGGAAATACGGAATAAGGACGGTTTAGTCTCGAACAATACGAGTATGCTTAGTATGATTTTGTCATTGTCTAGTTTTGTCAGGAAATTTCTCTGTCTTTCAAAATATATCGTTTCCCAGTATGTTGAGAATGTCCTCCTTACTGTATCCCATTATCTGTGGTCGGCGCAGTATGCCTTCCACAGCTCCCTGTTTCCCGTCATGCCCATATCCACTCTCACCATCATCTCCTGCCTTACGCATTCTATCCATTCCTTTTTTGGTCTTCCCCTTCCCCGATATGCACTTACCTCCATCTAGAATGCATTTTACGTTATGGCCAATTAATCTATTAAAGTACTATAGGTACTTACTACGTTTTGATGCCGAAGTTACGGTGTTCGGTAGAGCTACTCCAGTACCACTACTTATTAGCTCCTACATAAAATAAGAACACTTATTTTATAGAGAGATTATGTATATTTTTGGAATTTGTCTCACAAGAGAAAACAGAAATTGCCGCGGACGAAGTCGCGGGCAACAGCTAGTGATAATATAATATTCCCTATATTATATTATCACTAGCTGTTGCCCGCGAATTCGTCCGCGGCAATTTCTGTTATTATGATTAATTGGATTTTTTCTTAGTATAGATAAATAATTCTCCCCCGTTTTCAAAACTTTTTTTATTGATGCTTCGCTCCTATTGGTCGCAGAGTGATGTTTTATAGCCTAAAGTCTTTCTCAATAAATGGACTATCCAATACAAAAAGAATTTTCCAATTTGAACCAGTACTTCCTGAGATTAGCGCGTTTAAACAAACAAACAAACAATCAAACAAACAAACTTTTCAGATTTATAATATTAGTATAGATTTATCTTCTTTGGCATAATTATTTGAGCCTACATTTGTCGGCTGTTTTGTCGTGTGAATTTATTTTGTGTAACATGATTCTGATTCTGTAATAAAGCTTATTATGCAATTTTATTGCATACATTTATTCTGTCTACTCTGGCCAAGTATGGCTCCGGTAGTACAGAGAGGATCATCTCCTGCAGTGGAGACTAAAAAGACCTGATGATGAAGATTCTGAATAAGGATATCATGTGTTTATATTAATATGCGACAGAAAATAAATATATGCGATGCGCCATAATCTTATAATAATCGACAACGCATTGATATATATTATAATATAAAAAAAATTAAATATGAACGGACAAATCACACAGATTGAGCTAGCCCCAAAGTATGTGCGAGACTTGTGTTATGGGATATCAACTCAACGATACTATATTTAACAAATACATATATAGGTATAGATAAACATCCAAGACCCAGGCCAATCTGAAATAGATCATTTTCCATCTTGACCTGACCGGGGATCGCACCCGGGCACCTCATGTCGCAGGCCACCACCAGTGTTAACCACTGCGCCACGGAGCTCGCCAAATATAATAAACAAATTAAAAGCATTATAGACCTATAAATAATGATTCTATTGATATGAAAACAATAGCTTAGGTAACCCATTGAAATATGAAAAAATAACAGAAAAAATTACTTCAGAATAAAAACTTTGATTATAATAGCATTAAGAACATTCGGTGACCTCAATCGCATGATATTGAAGTTATAATTCATTTATTTGTTCTCCCTTGGTAGTAATGAAGTAAATGAACGCAAAACAAACGTTCATTCAGTCGTGAAGTACATAAAAAGCATTTGTATAAGTAATATAAAGCAATTGCATAAAAAGCATTGATGTCCTGCAGCGGACAGTGAAATAGACGACCTCGTAGAAGTAATAGTGGACATTTATCTAAATTTGTATGAAGTGTGCAAGGTGACGGACGATGCAGAGGGAGGGAAACGACTCTTTTCAACCGACTTCATTACAAGCTTTTATTAAGGATCACCTGTCCCGATGTTTGCCTGTAATCAAATCTTGCAAGTTACATTTGATTCACCATGATTCACCAGTCACCGATTGAGCTGAAATTTTGCATGAATGTGTAAATCGGATGACAATACAATATTATGGAATCGGAAGATGGCCATAGAAATTTTGCATGAATGTGTAAATCGGATGACAATACTATATTATGGAATCGGAAGATGGCCATAGAAATTTTGCATGAATGTGTAAATCGGATGACAATACAATATTATGGAATCGGAAGATGGCCATAGAAATTTTGCATGAATGTGTAAATCGGATGACAATACAATATTATGGAATCGGAAGATGGCCATAGAAATTTTGCATGAATGTGTAAATCGGATGACAATACTATATTATGGAATCGGAAGATGGCCATTGAAATTTTGCATGAATGTGTAAATCGGATGACAATACAATATTATGGAATCGTTGCAATGAAATCGGAAGATGGCCATAGAAAAACATTTGATTGTCTTGGATAACACTTCATAGTGTGGATTCGTTTATAATTAAAGCTTGTCACAAAAATGTTTTTTGCAAAAAAACTTATTATGTCTATTTTTATGGACGGGACGGCATGCAAGGATTTTTAAAAGCATTAAAGTAAAATGATGAGTGAATGGAGATATACCAAGACATAACGATCGACGACTCTCGCGTATCTGTAGTGCTTCGGCAATATTTAACTGCTTAAATAAAGAAGGCGAAGCTAATGAAGCATTTTTCGGGGTCCACTTTGAAATATACTACCACTTTAGCAAAAATGCTTCTCATACTCACTTTAATCGGATACAAAAATATATTTTTATATGGGTGCGTATTGATTGATATAATAACAAATTATATATTTTCATTTCAATAAAGTTCAACAGATATAATGTTAACTTGACATAATCGTTTATGATTATATTCTTAAAAGCTATAACATTCATAAAATTTTCAATTCAAAAACCATAAACCCATTTTTTATAACGTTTATGAATACTAAATATCACCTGTTATACAACTTGTGCAGTATACCTGCCAAAATGTATACCATTCAAAAAGTATAGTATTTAAAATAAATATGAATCAAAATCTATAAAAAGTGTGCGTATTAAAAATATATAACAGATAAAATTTACCAGCTAGTTAATATAGACCCATGTCTATTTTGCGAATTTGAATTATTTCAGTAATACCTACGAAAGAAGTCAAATTCGCGGAAGCTCATAAACTTCATTTTCTTGTAAATAATTCGGAGTAGCCAGCAAAAGGTGCATCATTCAAACAGATTATCGAATAACTAATTATAGGTAATCGATTTCATCAGTAAAGCAAAAGGAAAGTAATACAAGAAGTCATTAACTTCATAAGATTACAAAAAACTATAACAAACAAAAGAACTTATTACAATGTTTTATTGCATGTAAATATTAGGACAAAGTATGAAGTAAATAAAAAAAATTGTGATACATACAAAATGCGCGCGCATTTTGTATGTATCACAATTTTTTTTTTAAATGGAAAGATAATTTTTACAATATTTTATTGTATGTAAATATTAAAACAAAGTATAAAATAAATAAAAAAATTGTGATACATACAAAATGCGCGCGCATTTTGAATGTATCACAATTTTTTTTAAAGTAGAAAATAACTTACAATATTTTATTGTATGTAAATATTAGAACAATTTTAGAAATAAATAAAAAAATGTGATACATACAAAATGCGCGCGCATTTTGTATGTATCACAATTTTTCTAAGTATTTTTATAAAAAAAAATTAAGAAAAATAGGTATACTATTTTCTTATTTATTTTTTTAATTTATATTAGAGACTATAAGCTCGAAGAAATTCACACTCGTAATATTAAGATTTTCCTAATAGAAAAAGAAATAAGATAATTTATTAACCGGCTTAAAAATAGGGAGGAGGTTATCAATTCGACTGTATGTTTTTTTTAATGTATTTTTGTTACACGATATCTTCGCCAATTGTGAACCGATTTTGATATTTCTTTTTTATTTAAAAGCCTTTACTACCAAGTTGGTCCCATTTTAATTTGGTGAAGATATCATGAAGAACTTTGGAGATGTGCAAGAAACTCGTAAAATAAAATTGATTGAGATGCTAGGTTTTTTTATATTTAATTATTGAGAATCTTCTACCAATTAATTTGTATAACCAATGATTATTATCCGTACTAATATGTATATATAAAGTTTATTATACATAACAACTTATCGATGTTTTAAAGTTTATAATAATAAACCGGTATAATAAAGGTTTGATATGTTGAATGATTGTTATAATTAAAGATTTTAGTTTTTTTAAACTTATTTCTTTCGATTTTTATCTTACTTGATAATTATACTAACCAAAATTATATGTTTCGTTGATATTTATCTTAAATTATATATATTTTGTGTTTATATCTTATATTACTTACCCTTTTTATATTTATCTCCATTTTCTTTTTTTAGAACGAATAAAGTCATTATATTATTTTTCATTGGGCAATACCAGAAAATATAGCTAGTGACGCAATAAATAAATAATAATAAAATTTGCTTTCGGATGAGTAATACAAATGATGAGAAAAGAAAGGATGAGTAAGGAATTAAAATTTGAGATGAGTGAAGGATTTTGAACACATGGGATGGTAATACGTGGGATGAATACAGAGAATAACCCATTGGAAACTGTAGGTAGTTCATAAAATAGTTTCAAAGGATATCTAGGGCCTCGCAATACAATATTTTACATGTTATCTCCATTTTGTTTTAAATAATTTATAATTCAATACCTGTTCATTGTGATTCTGATATGTCACATTCTGTTTACTTCGAAGTTCCATGTTTTTATCAATATAGCCGTGTGGTTTCCAGCAGAGTAGAATAGGACAACTCTTAGTTATTGTCAAGAAAACTCTACTCGTCCGGCAATCCCTTACTTCCCGGCCTCTGCAGTAATGTTTTATTACTGTCGCTTTCATTCAGTATTCCGACATTCCGAAACAATTCTCACGTTTACATACTCAGTATTCATATGCTAAATTCTCATGGGCAAATCGCTATAATGCCCGTAATTAGGTTAAACACATGCGACAACATTTCTAGACTGTTTACAAGCATAATGGTGTCAGAGAAACATTCCATAACGTTCATGTGTGACTCATGGCTGTCTAAGGTTTCCATCATCATCATCATCAGGTCTTTTTAGTCTCCACTACAGGAGCACAACTCTCTATGTACTACTAGAGCCATACTTGGCCAGAGCAGCCAGAGGACTTGGCCTACACTCTCCACGCTGGCCAGACGGGTTGGAGAGGTCTCTCAGATGTTTATAAGCTTTGTTTAGCTTGTCCTAAGTCGCCTTCTACGACATCCATAATAGTCAAAAAGATCTATTAGAGAATACAATAGTGCCATGGAAACCCGTGTGCCGTTAGCCGTGTGGCTTACGGCAGAGTAGAATAGGACCACTCCAAGTCTTCCCTTGGAGGTCGTAAGAGGCGACTTAGGAAATACAAGCTAAACAAAGCTCATAAACATCAATGAGACCTCTCCAACCCGTCTGGCCAGCGAGGAGAGCGTAGGCCAAATCCTCTGTCTGCTCTGGCTCCGGTAGTACAGAGAGGGTTATGCTCCTGCAGTGGAGACTAAAAAGACCTGATGATGATGATGATGGATTAGTCAGGACGTAATCATTTGTAGACTGGCTACGAACTGGATTGATAATTGAAGAAAACATTCCACATTTGCATGTGTGGGTAATTGCTGTCTACGGTTTCAATTGCCGTATTGTATTTCCTACCGAACTATTTAAACAATTTTCTAGAACAAGTATAAGTATGATTAGAGAATCGTATTTGAAAAAACAATTGATGGAACTACATTCTATTCGACACTAAACATACTAATTATAAGAAAATCAATAAAATCTCTACTATGGATTCGTAAATAAATATATAAGATGACACGCAAGTCACGCAGATTGAACTAGCCCCACAGTAAGTTGTGAACTTGTGTCGTGGGATACTAACTTTTTTTAATGTTATTATATTTAGGTCAGCGCTGCCCATGGACAACTGCAACACCAAGGTGTAACAAGAGCGTTGCCGGCCTTTGTAGGAGTTCGAGGAAGGACATGGGGGGAGGAAATGGGGGAATAATAATAATAAATATATACGGACAAATCACACAGATTGAGCTAGCCCCAAAGTAAGTTCGAGACTTGTGTTATGGGATACTAACTCAACGATACTATATTTTATAACAAATACATATATAGATACACATCCGAGACCCAGGCCAATCTGAAAAAGATCATTTTCCATCTTGACCTGCCGGCCTATTTGCTAATTCAGTAACCAACGTTTTGATAGTCACTTCAAAATACATTGCGGGTTTTATAGATACACATCCGAGACCCAGGCCAATCTGAAAAAGATCATTTTCCATCTTGACCTGCCGGCCTATTTGCTAACTTAGTGACCAACGTTTTGATAGTCACTTCAAAAAACATTGCGGGTTTTATAGATACACATCCGAGACCCAGGCCAATCTGAAAAAGATCATTTTCCATCTTGACCTGCCGGCCTATTTGCTAACTCAGTGACCAACGTTTTGATAGTCACTTCAAAATACATTGCGGGTTTTATAGATACACATCCGAGACCCAGGCCAATCTGAAAAAGATCATTTTCCATCTTGACCTGCCGGCCTATTTGCTAACTCAGTGACCAACGTTTTGATAGTCACTTCAAAATACATTGCGGGTTTCCTATGATTGACTATTTTTATTAAAGATATATAAAACGTAATGTACTTTGACATGACTATCAAAACGTTGTACACTGAGTTAGCAAATAGGCTGGCTGGCCGGGGATCGAACCCGGTCACTCCGTGTCGCAGGCTGGCGTGTTGACCGCTGCGCCACGGAGCTAGTCACTAAAAGGACTATTATTATTACCATAGAAGTATGAAGTCTCTAGAAGCAGCGTATTACTTGATACGTCTTGTTACTGATACCCTTAAAAGGAGCGTATACTATACACTAGGCCTCAGTCCTCTGACGCCTGTCGAGGGGTATGTAACAGAGTGGAATTTAATTTTTAAAATTATAAACATGCCAATTTCTGATTCTGATGAATATTATAAACATATTTATCCTCCATTAAAAACGTCAAATTCCATAGTCAGTGAAAGGCGGAAAGACGCATAGTGATGCACTTTGTTATTTTTTGCCAAACATCGATAATTTACATGAATACAGATGAGTGTAATAATATAAGTAATAAAGTTAATGCCAAGAAATAAATAATAATAAATTCACTCTCCACGGCTTTGCCGAAAATTTATTATTTTTAGTGTTCCGTTCCCTAAGAGTAAAAACGGAAAGGTAATACTAAGCCTTCGACGTCCATCCGTCCATCCAGCTGCCACATGACTGTATCTATTGAACCGAAATAGATAATATTTCAAAAGGAGAATGCCGGTTATTGTCGTCTTTTTGTTTTAGCGCGGCCACTAACCATACCTTGTTTTCCCGATAATCAACAAAATAAAGTTTTAAGGGCATATATACCTCTAAACTCAGTCCGAACTGAGTTATAAGGATTAGATATTATATTCATAGGTTTTTGCACAATTTTTCACTAAGTTCATTAAAAGTTGCAATTAAATAATAAATAAAATTATTTTGGATATTTTAATCACTACTATACTTTTTTGAAGCCTTTTTCATCAACGATACAGCAGCAGGCTCTTCTCCGCTACCTCCTTGAGGTTAAGAGTATATAGTAACTGTTTATTGGGGCAGTCTGAAGTAGCTTTGATAGATACTTGATACATTGGGTAGGTCTTTTTGTTCTTTGCTTGGCCGTCGTCTTCACTGTTTCGCTTCACTCTTGAAGTATTGGTGCAGCCGATAGCGTAGTGACGTCAGCTTTGACGTTCCCAGGCGAGGGCTTGGTGCGTCACGAGGCAACACAACAAGTACCGAAAACTGTACTTGTTGTTGCTGTCCATGTTCACTTCCATATACTAACAGCGCAACTGCCACTTCATTAGTTGCCATCATTAGTAGTTGATCTGCTTCATGAACACCTGCGAGAGCTTTCGTGGCACCCGATCATCGCTTGGGCAGCATGATGACCCAACAGTGACTCACGGGGTCACTTCAGCAGATGGCGAACCACCATATTCAGCAGGCAGATCATACGTTGCACTTGGAACACAATGGGAGTAGGCTTTCGCCAATCATCTTGGTTTTGGTTATGACAAAAGTGTTTTACTTAGATGGTGCCCTTTCTTGCGGTCTGCGCAACACCATAAGAGATGTACCTCAATACATACAGGACTTAAGAGAGCCCAACCCGTCTTACTTTTTATACAAAGGCTCGTACGTCTCTAGAAGCAGCGCATGTCTTGTTACTCATACTCTTAAAACAGCGTATGCTTTTTCGCGGCCTCAGTCCTCTGACGTCTGTCGTATTATTGGTAGCGGAACCTTATGAGCCGAACGAAAATTTATTTTTATAATTATAAACATGCCTAGTTGTGTTGTGAAATCCTGCAAAAATCTGTAAAAATGCTAAAGGGAAACCACAACCTGTAACTTTTCACATGTAAGTAATGCAAAGGACATTTAATTACAATATCATAAACGATAATGTCAATCTCCATGGTACAGTGGTTAACGAGCCAGGTACCGGGTTAAATTTCCGGCGCAGGCAAAAACTTGTACTTCAGTTTCATATTTATGTATGTCCGCGTTACTAGAGTTACTTAAGGAGAATTGGCGTTGGGCCGTAAAACATACATACATTCATATTGTCACGATCTTCACCCTTACGGTGTAGGCCTCTGCCTGAAACCAAAAGCCACGTTTAGCGTGTTTGTGGGCGTGTGTAGGTGGAAATCTGAATCAAAGGTGTAATAGGTTGCTAGTCGCATTCCCTATCAGAGAAGCAACTGGTACATTCTCAATTTTTCCTTTTCATCTAGACCAGCTTGGAATATATACTTCTTATTACAGCATGAATGCTATAATAATAGCGGACCCCGGGCTTGGACGCAGCACAACTGAAGATGCCAGGAGTATAAGGAACCAGGGAAACTCTTAGATGATTAGGACTATATAATTATTACTTCTTCATATGTTGTTTACTGAAATGAAGTCAAACTGAAACAAAATCTTGTTGTAGGTTTTTCTCGATATCGATATTACACGGTGTTGTTACATCTCTTATGACAGCAGCGTCAAACGTCATGAGTGCTATTTTCGAATCGACGTGTTTACTAAACGACCGATGATGTATGGAAAATTTGTACTTCTTCATCGAGTCACTCATTTACAAATAGCACCCCTGAAACCACGACTCCCTTTCCTCTGCCTCACACCCGCGCTAATGACACACTAGGTTCCCATACAAAAATGGCAAAATGTGACATCTATTCAGAGACGATTTTTTTTTTAAATCTATGATTATTACCTTCATAATAAATCTATACATTTTTATGAAAGTTTACCATTTTTGATGTAAGTTTGTTGTGTAGGGATGTAAGATGTAAATTTATTTACTTAATGCTCCAACTAGTTGAGGATATTGGTCACGAGCGCAAGCTTTTCAATGAAATGTTTACACTTCCGCCTCGCTCCATGCAATATATTATTAATACTAACAGAACCTTCGATGGCAATAATAGTGCGCTGGCTTTGAACTCATTTATCATCGACATCAATAGAACTTGGCGCGTGAAATGTTAACTTGTAACTATTGATCATATCAAATATTACTTAGCGGGCTGCCTTGAAGGCCGTACTTCAATTTTTCGGCGATAAGTGCTGCCCCCATTTGAAACAAATCATTTGTATAGTATTTGTTTTTTTTTAAGATATAGGACGGCAAACGAGCTGGTAGAGATCCCTTTATGGGATAAGTCCGCCATTGTATGTTTGCTTTTCGTTTATACTATGTTTTATGTTCTGTGTTTTTTCTCGTACAATAAAGATATTTCAAACAAACAAACAAACGAGCAAGCGAGTCACTTGATGGTAACCGATCGACGCTGCCCATGGACAACTGCAACACCAGGTGCACGAGAGTTGCCGGCCTTTCAAGGACTTGGGGATAGAACATTGATGCGGCTCTCTCACTTACCGAACGAAGCATAGAAGCGGTAAAGCTTCTACTCAAACGTCGATTTTCTGTGAGAGTGTGGTACTTCCCCAGACGAGCCGACCCATACATGATACTAGCACAGCTAAAGTTTGCCGGGTAGCATAGCTCTACCACAACTAAAACTTATATAGGCTCGCCCTATCTCTAGATACCCCTTCAATCTAGTTTATGTGTTTATAGTGAGGACGACAAGCTTTTTTAAGCATTCTAGTCAAACGTGACCGCTTTTAGCTCAACTGCTAAGAAAAGCTTGCTTAACGTTGTCACTTTCATAAAATAGTTTGAATAACTAGGGCCTCGAATTAATAAAATAATAATAACAAATAATTTATTTCAAATGCAGGCGCTGAAAATTTAGGTGCGGTAAGGCCGCAAAAGGCCTTTTAGAATACCTATGTTATTGCAAAACTTTTTTCATTAGAACGACGTAGTCTTTTGTAATCCTTAACATATTTAAAGCAATTTTATTTAATCGAACATATCAAAATTCCAGGTGGCGCATTCGAAGGCGTAGAAGACCAAGTCTCACCCTTCGGCTACGGCAGAGGCGAGGGCGTCGACGCCGGCCATGGAGACCCCGAATGGATATGCAGTAAAGAAAAACCAAAGTACGACGAAATGTTCAGGTCCCTCAACCCCATCGACGGCAAAGTCACAGGAGCTGGTATGCAACTCACCCGTTCAGAAATTCGCACACTAACACAACTGATGGCCGCACCAAACTTCCGTGGCATACTAACTGTCGATAAGGCTCTTCAAGCGTTGCTCTCTTCCACACAAAATTGCTCAATGCTAACCGAACTCTGTATGAAAATTAAGGACGAGGACGAAGCAGATGATAAGTTTAACAAAATAGCTGACGCCTTGACACTGGCGACGCAAAATTCTAGTATGATCACACAGTTTTTGATTAGCGAACGCGACGCCCATGTAGGTGGTAGGAGGATGTCGTGTTCCGTGTCTATTCATAGCATTAATGACTCCACGGCTATAGAAGGCATAAGTACCACCAGTGATGATAGTAGACCCAATTCAAGAGGTTCAGAAATTAACCTTGAAGACAATATTCACGATTCAAATTCGGATTCAGAAGATAATGACAATGTAGATAGAAGACCTTCTTATAATTTAGATGAGCAAAGTATCAATGAAGAGAAATCTGGGTTTTTTCAGCCAATAAAATTCTGTGTAAAATTCTTTTTCCTTTTGACGTTAAACATTATTACATTGTTGATCACGATTCAAGTTGTATTTATAACTATGGCGTATATTACTACGGGAAATATGTTCTATGAACTGAGTGTAGAGAAATCAGCGGATAGTTGGTTTGATAGAGCAAAAGTAGTAGCGTTTGGCCCTGAGCAGGAAACCGTTAGGATTCATACTATATTTGAATTATTTCACAGACACAATGTAGTCAGTTTGTTTAAATATCTGATACATGCTATAAGTGATAATAGTACTGTTAGTCAGGGCCCTTAGGCAGAGTAAGCAACTGCCCATGGGTCCCGCAATATCTATCATACCACGCGCGCATAGCAACGATTTCCACTTAGACCTTATACAAGGGCTTAACTGCCTAAGGCCCGCCCTTACATAGGCCCCGCCACTGTTAAAGGGGCCCATCGGACAATACTTCTTGCAAAGCCCTGAAGTTAGTACGAAATAATATTATTTCTTTTTTTTTAATAAAGGGGAGTGGGATAAAGTATAAGAAAGGTAGCTATGAAAGGTGTGGTTGATTTTTTCTTGTTGATTTTGTACCTGTTGGAATGTTTTTGAAAATTGTAAATCATAGTTTTTTCACCGGTGGCTTTAAAAGACAATCTTATTTAAATTTTCTAGTTGTAGTTGTTTACTTTTTATGGAAATAATGGTATAATTTAATTTTTTTTAGTTGATATTTCTTGCTCAAAGCAAAAATGGTTTTAGATTTACGGTTTATTGCTCACAAATAAAATTCTATTTATCTTATATCTTCTAAACTAATCAGTCAAACTGATAGTGATCGATTTTTGTCCTGACCTGGCCGGCGATCCTACTTGAAACCTCATAGTTGGTCAAAATTTCCATTACTTATTTTCTTTAGATGAGTTATAAAGAATAAATGCTGAGACTCAAGTTTGACAAAACACTTAAGATGTGTGCATATATACTTATGGAAAAGTATAAGCGTATATTTAAAACATACACAAATAGGTGAATGAATATAGTCCCGTATCAAATTGCGTGATTACAAACTACCCTGCTTATATTTATTTAATTCCTCAAAAAACTACTCAAAATATATTTGTAATATTTTATATTTAAAACATACATATCAAATCGCGGGACTCAAAACTCCCCTGCCGGGACAAAATAACCCCAAAGTTAAAAATGTAAAAAATGAAAAATATTTTTTATTAAATATCGAAAATCGCTATCCTCATATTTTTCTTTTATAATGTTTGCAAAATCGAAAAACTACTAGCGTTCAGTTTGACGGCAAGGTTACCAATTCGCCATATTATATTTTTTTTATAAAATTTTAAGAAAAAGCTTTGTGATATGCATAACTTTTGCTTGATTGATTGTGTGATTGATACTAATGACGTGTACTTGCAACTATTGCATACATTTCCTGTACTGCACACCTGCAAGCAAGTACAACTAATAATTACTTCTTCAATATATAATATTTTCCCAGCACGATATTTCCATACTCTATTAACAATGACGTCATACAAAGCTAACTGGTTGGATAACATACATTGCTACTTTTAGTATGGAAATTACCACGGTAATTCCTATTGAGTAAGCAATGGTATAAGAACTTTTACTTACATTATACTACATAATCTACAAACTTGCAACATAATCAGCATTTTCATCATATTTCCTAGTAAATAAATCTGTCGGTAATGGGTTTACGTTAGCATGCTTCGTTCCTCTATTAAATGAAACTCAACTTTTGTTCATTAACTGTTACCGTATTTATTATATAAATATGTATTATTTATTGTGTAACAATAATGAGATACAAATGAGTGGAAGAGCAAACGCTGAGGGCCTGCCTTCATTATAGTTATAATACAATGATTTACATAATAACTTATTCATTAATGTGTCAGTTTATTCGCACTTTACCGACTATCTCAAAAGTTGAGTATTATTTAACACTATCAACTTGTTCAACAGCCGCCAAGACGGAGATGGTCAAATCGAAACTGCCGAACTCCGTACTCGGTAAGATTTGGAAGTTGTCGGATATTGACAGCGATGGATTCCTGGACGAGGAGGAGTTCGCGTTGGCCATGCACCTCATCAGGGTGAAGATCGACGGACACGACCTACCCTCGGAGTTGCCAGCGCATCTTGTGCCGCCAAGCAAAAGGAACTGAATTAAAAAGTTTAAATAGCTAGGCTCTAGAGCGACGTTATTTTTAAAAAGTTAACTGCTACGCACAGAGTTGCGTTTTAATAATTTTGTTATCTTTGTCATCCCACCATAGTGTGATTTTAAAAAAGGTAACTGCCACGCAATGTGTAGTAGCTCGTTTTGGTAATATCTTTGCCTGCAATTTCGCAAAGCCCTGCATGATTTAAAAAATAAAGTTTAATTGCAACAGTGTTGACTATATTTATTGTTTTATGCGATTATATCAACACTGATTCAGAATTATCTTGAAATAATCTAGATCGTGCAGTTACTTATCAAAGCTAAAGAAAAGACATTATGTAACGTCAGTATTTTTTCTAGGTCATTAGATCGAGCTAGACGGTCCACTGACCCATTGAGTAACGCTTAGTCAGTTACATAGAACTTCCGTCTTTTGAATTACAAGTCATTTACCTTTGATTATGATTCGAATCATGTACGTTTATTGTGAAATCTTTCATCCGTTATTTGCCCAACTACGGTAAATCTAAATGGCTATAATCATTATTATCACATATTAAAGTACAGTCAATAATGATCTGTAAATTGCGTCGCTCTAGGGTCAATGTCGCTTAAGTTATTGTATAATATCGGCTTCAAGGAGCAAGGTTCCCGTATCATTAATTAATATCCACGGCATAATATTCTGTTGATACAGAAATCTATTATTAATCGTGTTTCTTGTGACATTTATGTGCATTTATTTTTTGCTATGCTAAATGCCAGTTATCATGTCAAATAGAGAGCGAAAGACACGTAAAGTGAGATCATTATCGACCTCTCTATCACTTACATTGATAGTGTAGTCATAGGCTTCCAACTGTTAACTGCAGGGCGCAAAAACTTTCGCGAGATTGAAAAATTATATAGAGGTCAATATACGCTATTTGCATGTTACCTGGCGACTAGTAGACAACGAACGCAGATTCATATTAGTATTTTTGTATACTGAAATTGTATTAATTCATGTATGCGTACAAATTCTGCTTATAGGCTACGAAATTCTATCTGCGTTCGTTGTTAGCAAAATCTTTTTTTTTTTTGTTAATCACCTGCTGAAGCAATATTACTAATGATTAAATAATAGATGTTTTTCAGTGTCTGGTTTCTTACATGATTGTCATTTTGACCTAACAAGGACAAAACTTCTATTATATTTGGTAAATCACAAACGCATATAATACCACATTTATGTAAGGTTTGCATAATCATAATTGCAATAATGATGACTGAATTAGGTACATTTTGTATGAAATACGTCAAATATGGAGCTTCTAATCTAACAATTTAGATCACTTTTACACAAATACAATAAGCCGCGTTGCTAAAAAAGCAGAATATTGGTTAAGTCAACATTGGAAAGACTCGATATTGTATTCAATTGTACACCTTACTACATTGGGTTAAGGATTATATTTAATGATTTCCTTTCCTATCGACTATTACTAAATTTTGGTCCAAATCGTTATATTTTTATTCGAATAGCAACTTTTTGCGTCCCATAGAAAATGTATGGGAAATCATTTATATATATGTCTCATTTCTATATAGAAAAGTTGTACAGAATTTCGGTCTGAATGTTTTAGAATAGCAGTAAATTGGTTGAATGTTATTCATTTTCGAGTTCACGTGGATGGATGATGGCGGAATTAGTTTTGTTTGTTTAATAGAAGTCAAAAATGGGCTATGCTTAGTATTATACTATTATATGGCTATGCAGAGCAACGTCGAAGTTCCGTGACCTTCGATCAAGTATGAAAAACTATATAGATATACAATCCGCGATGAAAAGCGTCCTGACCAATAAGCGCTCAGTAGACATTTGAGTGCATATTTTCTATATAAATTCGCATTTTGAATTCCGAAACTGGCGAAATTCGACTTTATGGCATGAAAGTAGAGTTATTAATATCTTCTTATAAATAACTGTAGGCAGCATGAAGTTTTATTTTTGTATGTGACTGATCTATTGTTTGACGTGATAACCTCTTATAAATCGATGAAAGCCAGCTGCACGCACGAAAGTGTCACATTCCGTGTGTAAGCGAGAGCGCGGAAGCGATAGAGAGGCACGATCGGCCTAAGCGTTCGGCTTGTGACGCATCTATCTCACCTCCACCGTTATCACGTAAAATTATCCATCCGAAAACCGACTTTACAGACAGCCAATTTTTTATTTAGGTATACTTGATCGAATCCGCTACAGCACTTGTTGTACCGCGTGGTAAAAACGACAAAAATAATAGTACCTACGAAACGCGAAAATAGTTAAACGACCATGAGACTTAACATCGGTGATGTTGAAACACTGGTAGTGTTAACGCCGACTTAACCGAGTTGATAATTCACTAATCGAAAATTATCGAGAAACGAATGTTGGCTAGTAATCGAATGATAAACCGATCGTGTCCCGGCGATTGTGAGTTATTGGAAGTATTATTGATTTATACAAAATCTTCCGCGCATAGTTTCCATACATTTATGGAAAAATCTGTATATCGTATAACAGATTTTTGGATCAAAATCCGCAGTGTAAAAAAAAATTGTGCGGTTTAGGCCTTAATATCTGCGGTCTTACATCTGTGTTATGGTATTATTTTTGATTCCTGTATCTCCCTCACTTCTTACATACTAGCTCGTGTGACACGTTTGATCCTTAATTATGTGTGAAGGGACTGTCTAATTTAAAACTGAATGCCCGTCCACCGATTATGATCATTTAGGAATTATTGTAAAGTGTTGCTTGAATGCGTGAGGCGATTTTATTGTAAATTCGGATTAGTCGACCAACAAAAATGTTTACCGATCCAGCCATCTATCCATGTATTGTCAAGTATGACGGCGTTCGCGTCAATAGGCTTGTTTCCTAAAAAAAATCAATTTAAAATAAATAGCCTTTCTAAATCGTCTAAGTCGTGATAAAGCGCATCAAAGTTCAGGAGTGGGGGCTCATGACGCAACAGGCCGGTAACACGTGTACCGGCCAGTGACGTCACGCGGAACTTTAACGGGCGATATCTTTATCAATTTAAGTGTGATTGAAAAAATAAAAAATACGTATCTAATATTTTACGATAATCTACAAGACGGACTAATTAATTTTAATGGGATTTTTTTAGGAAACAAGCCTATTGTATGAGATGACATGTCCATATACTTCGTGTCATATTGCACAAGTTGACAAGTTCAGAAATTTGACAAGTGTTTTTGGAAAACGAATGGCGTATGTAAACATACTTTGTACGTCAGCGTTAATGCACTGAAGGGGTTCAGTTTTAGTTAACATCTCCCTATGATAAAGTCACGTAAAATTTGAGTAGACCTATAAACTTGATTCGATTTAGCCAAAACCACTGGGTACTGCGTTTATTACACAATACGAAAGTCTACAAGAGTCGCTATGAATGTTAACTTAGACACGTAGTGACGTAACTCATACATATTAACTTTGTGTGGCAGAGGGCATTGTCTGAGTGACAGAGTATCTACATCAATATTCTGTTCTAAATTCGCAATAGTGATAAACTTACCTTTTCATGAGCGGTTTGGTGGAAACGGTTCCGCCATTTTCCTTGTTCAAATCCGGTCGGAACAATCTTTTATATTTCGTGACTTAGGTAAAGATGGATTAAATACCTACCAACATAATTATACTTGCAGCTATATTCTTAAAACATATTTTGTATGACTTTTTGTGCTATTTAATCTACACTTTATTTTTCTTCGATTTCAAAAAAGGAAGAGGTTTTTGGTGTCCTTTTCATCTACTAATTACCATTTTTTTTAGTTTGTTCTATGAACCTAAAAGACATGGAATTAGTGTACCTACTGTTATAAACTTATGAATGAAAATGCTATGATATATTGTTAATTTATGTGGAAAGTATTTTTACATTGTTATTGAATAATGAGAGTCCAAAATTATTTTCTGGCGTATTTTAGTCTTATTATAAGTTAGCTATTTATTTGGCGAGTTTTGTTCGGTGCACATGTATGCAAGCACATTTATGTTTTATTCTATTGAAAATCTACTTATTTCAAAATTTAAGATTAACTATTTATGTTACTTTAACATTCTTTATAATACATATAACATTAATTAAGATTTAGTTGTTCCTATTAGAAAAATTTGATCGAGATTTTTATAACCATCGCAAACTGCTGTTCAGGTACTTATTTAGAAGTTGATCAACAAATGTTTAGTACATTTTAGCACATAATTATAAAACTTTTAGTTTTCTAAATTAATAAGAGGTATGTCAAGGGTTTCGTCACACCACGACGGAAAAGCCGTCAGTTTTTTCTTTTACTATTGAGGCCGGTAATGCTTTGGTTTCCTAAACCGTTTATCAACGTCCGACGAACGGTGAACAGAGCTGGGACTGGGATGAACCTATATAAAAGAGCGCGAAAGACCTCTTTTATTCTATATCCAATACATAAATTTCATAGACCACTCGTGTCGCAGGCAATGCCTTGGTTTCTACCATTGCGTTGCCGCTTTGTGCCTCCGTCCGAGCTGTATAGACGAGATAGAATACGTCACAGAGAAACCCATATAAATTCGGAATATTTCTATACAATGTATTTCTACAATTGTCGGTTTCGTATGTGATTTGGCGAAACCCTAGTGTTTGATTATCAGTGCCTTTGCTATGTAACCTCTAGTTAGCTTTTGTACAACTTTTATATGGTGGGATACTATTGCAAAAATGCAGAATTGTTTAGTAGTGAAACACTAACATAACAAGAGTTATATGTAAATACAGACTTTTATATATAATATGCATTAATTATTGGTTGCATTTTTGTGTCTTATTTGTGTTTATAGTTCACAGTTGGCGAAATTCAACTACACTGATGTTATTAGACAAAATACATAATATAATCTTTGAATAGCTTATGTTCGCCGACTATGTACTACTGGTATTCTATAATATTGGGGCGGTCCGTCAAGTTTTTACATTTTGCTATTGTGTGTACATAAAGATATGTAAATGTATTGAATAATATAATAAATTATACATAGAGTGTAATAAATAGTTAAGGCGCAGAGTTCTTATGATTTATTATTTTCCTCTAACCTTCTATATCAGTTGCAACACATATATAGTGTGCGGCCGTTAAGAAGTCACCTTTGACGTTTCTCATTACGCAGTAATTTCAGTAACTTAAGTAATTAAAGACAACTCAACAGTTGCTTTTTATCGCGGCTGTTTTCGGCTAGTTTTATGTCAAGGTAGAAATGTAAGGAGATGCCCACAAATGCCTTAGAAAACCATTGCGATACAGGCAGGACAGAGCTATATACGTGAAAGGGAAAGTTCTAAGGTTTTCCCTTTTACGTACATAAATAAATCAATCCTGCTTAGAGCGCGGCACCGCAATGGTAGAAACCATTACGACTGCGTACGACCGATTTGAATAATCCCTATTCATGGAATACGGATCTAGAAAACTGACCGATTTCTGGTGTGCGTGTGGCTTATCGCATTTCTTTCGGCCCGAATCTGTCACATGGGGGTGAAAGTCGCATAGAACGTGATTTTTTTATTATTAATTACGCCATCTATTAATCTTCTTCTAAGATTAAATATAAAAACACAATGATATTTTAGTTTGTTGGACTTTGGGTAGATGTCGCTCTATTTCACTGCACGTTCAAAGTAGAGATTACCTCAATAATTGATTCTCAAATATAATCTATCGACTTTGGTATCCATCTATCGACTATTTATTAAAATTTTGTAATTTAAGTAATACGTTGCATATATTTTTAGTTATTATGATAACACAAACATATACAACGTAATAATTTAGATTAATTATGTTAATTAAATAATTTACGTACTGACGTCTGATTTTTAGATTATTAAAAACCTCTTATTCTTTGAAAGCATAAGCTAAATAATTTGTTATATCTTTTTTTATATTATACCTATATAACATTTCAAGTTGATCGAAGAGAAAAGAAAAAGTAGGTAGTGTATCAGCTGCATGCAGATTCTGTTCCCGTAGAAGCCGGCCGAGGATATGGGGCGAAAATCTTAGGAATCATGTCAATAGGCAATGCGGCTACACACCCACTACTATTATGATTCTGTTTTTACCTATTATTCGAATACTCACATACTTCACGTGGCCTTTTGGTCTTGTGGCCTTACTGGCTCTACTTACCTCTTAATGGATAAAGGTGTGCATGGTAGGTTGAGCGTGTCACCTACACGAAATAATGATGATGAATGGATGATAAAGACGGTGTAATTAATTGGTAAGTATGTACCTATGCAATTTACAATAGAATATAAAGATTATTTATACGTCTTCCTTCATGTACCTATGCTATTATAGTCTATTTTATTAAGATCAGCAAACGCAGTTTTAATAAAATAATAGTTAGTTATACATAAATAAAACAACAAAGAAGTACATAATTAAAAATGAATAGTACACCTTACGTCAAAAACAAAACAAGTATCGTATTGATAGCCGGTATATTCTGGATAAGTTTATATCAAGATAGAAGATAGAGAAAATAAATTTACATAAATCCAATTAATTTATATGATTATATTTTCTCAGTTTTCATACGTAGCTTCAGTCGATAATCGATTTATCTCTTAGTCGACATACATCACTATTGTGTCAAATGAAAATGGCGGATTGGATTTTCCATTTTCAAAACTTGTAGAACTTTTGCTGTTGTTATCAGTGGTCGTCGAAGTTACTTAAGTGTTTTTCGATTGGCTTTGCTACTATCCATTAAGTTTCTACGGTTTTTCAGTGTTTTTGGTGTTGAGTGTATACTCCGCTTATATTCACTGCAGTTTTAAACTATTTTGCGAAAAGGACGCTGGACGCTTTTTAAACTTAATTTTGTGTGGTGTTTGTGTAATTATGCCTTCTACCAGATTATGTGTGTTTGGATGTGATACCATCGGTAAGACTTATTTCGTTATCGTCTCATTGTTTTAATGCTATCCATCTAACCGTAAATTTTATTTTTAACATGGATACCTACTCAAACAAGATACTAATAAGGAGTACCCTCCACGTGGTAATATTAATGAAGACGCCAAATGCACATGTTATTTTTCTCTCCAGGCTAATGACTCTCTGTAATCACGTGTTAATTTTAAATTGAGAATTATATATCTATTATATACCAGGACCGGATAATATATATCTATTATATCTCCTCCAAAATCAGAAAATTATCACTATGCTTAATTTACTAATAGTAAACTGTACAATACATTTAAATTAACTCATTATATTAGCATATTATTCTTAAAATATTATAAATTTATTACTTGTTTCAGGTGTCACTATTCACAACTTTCCAAATCCTGCCAAGTTCCCAGAAAGATTTAGGGTTTGGGTGGACCTAGTGGGTGAACCTCTACATGGCCTTACTGATGATGTAATATACAAGCGAAAGAAAGTGTGTGACATTCATTTTACTGAAGCAGATCGCAACAGAAACAACCGACTTAATGCATTAGCAGTACCCAGATTGCATATACCAAGTAAGTTGAAAATGGAATAATTTGATAACATATGATTTGGTCAGAGTCATTTTCATAAGACTATATTTTGAACTTTTAAGAAAGATTTTGACAGTTCATTATAGGACTATTTAAGATTTGAAGGCCTTAAATGAGGATTACTTCCTTTCGTTTGGGGCTTGTGTAAATATTCATTTCATAGGAACAATACCTTTTCCTGAGATGAAAACACTCTTTTTATTCCCTAGGCAATTTAGAAGTTAAGGCGTGAAAGCATAATAAATAAAAAAAATCTAAACGAACTCACTTTGAAATTTATTTTTAGTATTTGTTAATGAAACCTTAAGGCGGGTAATGGGGTGATAATTTTAAATATGACATTTATTACTCACAACATATAATCATTATTTGCTCTTAATGTACATCACTTGTTTTCCAGATGCACCTATGCCAAACCCTACAGTAGAAATATTGGCAGCTATTCAACCTCAAATAGCAACTTCCTCAGGTAAGGCGATCCATCAGGATATATATTCTACTAGCTTTCGCCCGCGGCTCCGCCCGCGTCAATGTCGATCCCTCGGGAATAGTACTTTTTCCCAGGATAAAAGTTAGCCTATGTCCTTCTCCATACTCCAGAGAACTTGTATACAAAATTTCATGATGATCAGTTCAGTAGTTACGGCGTGAAAGCGTAACAAACAAACTCACTTTCGCATTTATAATATTAGTAAGTATCTCTATGGGTAACTCAGGTTGATTCATTAGCATTGGTAGCCATATTTTTAAGAAATCAATTTATTTTATCTATTAATTACTATTTCCCACAATTATGTCCGGTGTGTTGGTTTTTATCATGCAAATTACCGGGGCCCTGGGTAGACTCGAGCCCCCAGACCCTGAGTTCTGAACCATCTCAGGTGAAAATGCAACCGGAAATATGCTCTTATTAAGTACTATCATTAGTTTTCACAGCCATCGCCCAATAATGACATTTCTAGGCAAATTTGTGATACCTTGTTTAATAATATATTATTGCAATTTTCATATGGATCCCTAATTGTTTTGTAAATAAACTACCTACAGCCTATGTTACTTAATGATAATATAGTTTTCTATTGGTTATAATACATATAGTTATCTAACTTTAATAACAATTTCAGGATCCGCTTTAAGTGATTCAACTGCTGAGCCATTGCCTGCACTTCAAGCTCATATTACATCACATCCAGGTAAAACATCTATTTTTTTTTGTAAGTGCATTAATTCAATTATTGCCACTTGTGAGGTAAAAGTGAATTAAAAGTTTCAAGTTTGCTTTTTCGAATTCAGTCAGTACAAAGAATTTAAGCTTAAATAGTATGTTGACATAAATCTGTGGCTTATACCTATGTATTTATTCATTTATTTATATTGATACATGTAAATATATTTTTATTTCAAACATATATAGTTTCACGTCTTTTTCACTTGTGGGGTTGACAGAGCCTAGATCTATAAGGCCTTATGGCCACATTTAGCATTTTGGTGGGTGCGTAGGTAGAAAACGAAATCAAAACAGATTGCGGAGATTTTCGCCCATTCGCTCGGTCGGCTTTTACGATCTGCGCGGGAAGAGAAGCAGCTGGCACATTCTGTTTTTTTTTTTATTTTCTCCCAGACAACGTGAAAGCAATATATAAATAAATAATTTTTTAATATCAATAAATTATATATTTTTTATTTCAGGATTAGAAGACTTTATAAATCCATCAGCTGGGGAACAATTTGGGCATCAACAAGTTCAACAACATATACACTCTCTTTTAGGTAAAAACAAAATAACTACATATTATAGAATTTACTAATTGCGAGTCAAACTTACACTTTAAAAGGTCCTACAAGTAGTGTTAATCCATACTAATATTATAAATGCGAAAGTAACTCTGTCTGTCTGTCTGTCTGTCTGTCTGTCTTGCTTTCACGCTAAAACGGCTGAACCGATTAAAACGAAATTTGGCACACAGATAGGCTATAGCCCGAGAAAGGACATAAGCTACTTTTGATTTCGATAACGTAGGTTAAGCAACTCTAACCATGGTTCAAATTAGGATGGGTGGCCAAAACTAAAACGGCTGAACAGATTAAAACGAAATTTGGCACACAGATAGGCTATAGCCTAAGAAAGGATGTGGGCTACTTTTGATTCCTATAACGTAGGTTAAGCAACTCTAACCATGGTTCAAATTAGGATGGGTGGCCAAAACTAAAACGGCTGAACAGATTAAAACGAAATTTGGCACACAGATAGGCTATAGCCTAAGAAAGGATGTGGGCTACTTTTGATTCCTATAACGTAGGTTAAGCAACTCTAACCATGGTTCAAATTAGGATGGGTGGCCAAAACTAAAACGGCTGAACAGATTAAAACGAAATTTGGCACACAGATAGGCTATAGCCCGAGAAAGGACATAAGCTACTTTTGATTTCGATAACGTAGGTTAAGCAACTCTAACCATGGTTCTAATTAGGATGTAAATTGAGGCACGGTAATATTTAGAATTACCGTGGGTGGGGCATTGTATTGTATCTTATCATTAAGTTGGTTGGTACCTACATTAAATACTATTTGTTGTTTTTGAAAACGGTTACTTTTAACGGTAGTGTGTCAAAGAACAATATCAATAGAATATCTATTAAGTAAATTTCAAAGTAAATATATTGTTGGTACTATTGCAACATTCAAGTAAATAGCTTTTTTCTTTATTTATATGTGAATTACGGGTTACTCACGTACGAAGTCAGCTACAGGCCGACATGTTTTTTCTTTGTCTGAAGTATTTGTAAAATATTTGTAAAATATAAATTTTTGTAATCGTAGTCGTATTTTAGTTCAAACTTAAAAAAATATAAGTTTATAATAGTTACCTACATAATTTGTATGTTCATAAGTTAAATTACTAAGTGTGAAATTGTTAAATATCGTTAATTTTGTAATTTGTTTGGCTGTGTTTTTATAATACTTAGGTAGTTAATCTTAAAAATAATTTAAAATAAGACGAATAAGTAAATATAAATATAAAGTATGTATATGCGACTCTTTGCTCTTTTTGTCTTATTTAAGCTGAATTTATTAATAAATAAAACTCAGTATTCCACGCGGACGAAGTCGCGGGTACAGCTAGTATGTATTAAATTAACAAAAGATACACACATTAATTTTATGGATATTCTTTTCTGAAGTAATGTCAATAAATCTCAATCTCTCATAATAAAATGTTTATATAAAATAATATGATTTCTATTGTTCTAGAACCAGCAATATCAGACACAATTGCCACAACAGCTGCCCCTCAATCTCAACTGACATCTTTGCGAGGTAATATTTATGTATTTTATCTTCTACTAGATTACATCGGCAACCATTTGAGCAGATTTTGATGAAATTTGATATAGAATTAGCTGACACCTTATTATATACCCGAGTACCCAAAAAAGAGACGGTACAATAGTTCGCCGGGTGAGCTAGCTTACAATGAATCTTAAGTTACAGGAACATTATATTTTTGCAATAAAAGTATTGTTATACATTTTTCGTTGTTATACCTCTTACCTTCGGATAGATTCCGTGGAAAAGATCTTTTATTCTTCAGTTTGGATACACTAGTTTACTCGTAAAATTATAGTAACATTATGTATTTATTACGTACTAGCTTTCGCCCGTGGCTCCGCCCGCGTCAATGTCGATCCCTCGGGAATAGTACTTTTTCCTGGGATAAAAGGTATCCTATGTCCTTCTCCGTACTCCAGAGAACTTGTATGCAAAATTTCATGATGATTGGTTCAGTAGTTACGACATGAAAGCGTAACAAACTCACTTTCGCATTTATAATATTAGTAAGGATAAGGATATGTCTAATACATGTTCTATATTTTGTAATATTTAAGTAATTATAATCAAATCTGTGTTAATTTTCAGAAACTGCAACTTTGCCACCAGAGCAAAGTCAAGTCATGACTAAACCAAAGAAAATTCACGGGGATCCTGAACCATCTACATCTACATGTAAAAAAGCTGTTCTTGCATTTGGTATGTGATCTTTTTATGGAAAGTCGTCTAACTTTCGACAGTTAGTTATTTCGACACAGTCTTCATTTCGAAAACGAATAGTTCTTCATTCATTGCTATGATAAAATATATATTCGACTAGCATTAGTCCGACGGTACCTACTTCCACAAGACACAGCTTCGAAGAACACTACTTTGCCAGAGCCCCTCTTCGAAATGCACATGTTCAGCAGATCTCTTTTTCGACAAAAAATATCATCGGCAGATTAGTGCCTTGAAATGTGACAATTAAAATTATGTTTTGCTTTATGGTTTACGTATAAAATAAAACATAAATAGACATAGCGACAGACAAAATACTTTTGTCGAAATAGAGATCCGCCGAACAAGTGTATTTCGAAAAGGTTCTGCCGAAGTAGTGTTCTTCGAAACTGTGTCTTGTCGAAGTAGTTTTTTTTAGAAGTTAACTGTTGAAATTTAGAATGACACTCCTTTTCATATATGTTATTCATAACTCAGTCATTATTGAACTGATTTGGAAAATATTTTTTTTATTTGGAAGAATATAACTACTATCCAGTTGGTCCCATTTAAATTTTGCTTTATTTGGTTCAGGAGTTTGGTTGAAGTCTGTACCTATTTAATCTACAAGATCATTGTTGAATGTAAAGAGAGATGTTATTTTATTATAATGGTATTTTTTATTACCTTACAGATTCGAGGCAGTCTTCTCAACCCGGCGTGGCATACTATCGTCAAACACGCAGTGAAATTAGAAGTTTGAAGCGTGAAGTGTGCCGATTAAGGAAACGAGGACAAACATTCAAGGAAAGGCTTTTCAATGCCCGACGTATTAGCAACACAAATATGTTACAGAAATTAACGCAAAAAATGTCGCTCCCTAGTAAGATTTTTACTACAATCCAAGTAAGAGAAAGTGGGAAAAAACCAAAAGGACACCGTTTTTCCACAAATGAAAAAATTTTGGCCCTTTCTTTATATAAAAAGAGTCCAAAGAGTTACGGGCTCCTATCAAAATGCTTTGTGTTGCCTTCAGCTAAATCTTTGAAGACATTATTAAGTAAAATTGTCGTCCGAGAAGGCATAAATAAAACAATTTTCAAAAAAATTCAATTTAACCTAAAAGATAGCTGCGTGGCTGACAAATTATGTGTTTTAATGTTTGACGAAATGTATGTCAGCCCACAAGTCAATTATTCCGCAAAAGAGGACTCTTTGAAAGGGTTTGACTCGTTCGGACACATGGACATAGGAGATCACGTGTTAGTTTTTATGATTAGGGGGATAATTAAAAAGTTTAAACAGCCCGTAGCTTATTATTTTACACAACGGTTGAATAAATTGGATTTAAAGAGCACTATTAAAAAAGTAATATCTGAAGTAATTGAGACGGGTTTAATAATTGTAGCTACGGTTTGTGACCAGAGCACGGTAAACGTAGGTGCTATTGAAAGTCTTATTGAAGATACAAGAACACAGTATATAAAAGATAAAAAGGTTTGGCGACACGATATGTTTCTAGTAAATAACAAATCGATAATCCCAATTTACGATGTTCCTCATCTTATCAAAGGCATAAGAAACAACCTCATGAATAAAAATGCAAGATTTATCGACTTAACCGATAATAATAAAGAAAAAATTGTGAAGTGGGAATTTTTTGAAAAATTGTACAATGCAGACAAAACCTATGGAGAATTAAACATGGCTCCAAAGCTAACAGAAGAGCATATTAACAGAGATAAAATTAATAAAATGCGAGTGAAAATTGCAACTCAGTTGCTTAGTCGCAGTGTAGCTGTAGCTGCAAAGCATTTAGTTGCAAAAGGAGATTTAGAGGAGGAGTGTTTAAACATCATTCCGTTTGTTATGATGTTCGACAAATTTTTGACTCTTTAAACTGCTCTGGCTTTAATGTTGACAGTGGGAAAATTTACAGAGCCGGAGTAAAGCCAAATTCTCCCCATCATGAGCTGTGGCAAGAGGCAAAATTATTTTTAAAAAAATTACAATTTGTAGAAGTTAAGCATATTGGCACCAAAGTACAAATATTGGAGAAAACTGTACCATCAGTAAAAAATTTTATAAAAACGATTGAAGGATTCCAAGCCATTTGGAAATTATTAAGAAAATCTTACAATGTAGATACTATGTTTTGCAGGAATTTTAATCAAGACCCAATCGAAAATTTTTTTGGAGGAATTAGAAGCGCGGGATCGCGAAATGTTTCTCCAAATAGTATAGGTTTTGAGGGCGCTTATAAGTCACTTTTATTAAATAATTACACGTCTGCTCATTCTATTAAAGCAAATTGTGAAGAGGATATGGACGCCTTTCTCCAATCGTATGATTTTTTACTTGAAGAAAATATTTATGAAAATCAGGAATCTAAAACTGATTGTGACTTACAAGAAATCAGATTAAATGAAAATATGTTTTCCGTTACTGACACCCTGAATGAAACCGATGGAGAAGGGCAAAGAAATTATGTTTGCGGTTGGGTCCTAAAAAAATGCCTCCAACAAGTTTGTAAATCCTGCAAAACATGCAAAGAAGATTTAATAGAGCAAAATATAAACGAGAAACATAGTTTTATATTGGCAAAAGAATTCAAAATAAATTCCAAATGGCTCGTGTATCCATCTTCTAAAATAATGAATTTCTTTTTTGAAATACAAAGCATCACTGAAAATGTTTTGAAAAATGATGTTCCTAAACGAGACATAAAACAAAATATACGTTTTTTTGTAGATGTATTCGCCAGTGTAGAATTAAATTGTATTAAGCATAAAGACCGTTTAAGATCAATGTTTATTGATAAAACAATAAATGTTTTGATTTACAGCTGGTGTCGATGTGTAAATCGAATTCTTACTGGAAAAATAACGTATAACGGGGATGACACAATTAAATTGTATGCGCAAATATATCATAATAAACATAAGAAACATAAAATAAAAAAATAAATTGAAGTTTAAAAACCTGTTTTATTTCATATTTTGGTACTTTAACAGCTTCCATGTCCTTATATAAGACACCATACCTAGTAAAACAATCGAAATTTTTACATAGGTATGACTTATGGGACAGGGAAGTTGTTAATTTAAACTTTTAAATTGAATGATCAATGTTCAATACATTCGCTTCGAACTTGATATATTTAACATACAACATGTAACAAAATGGGTGTAAAAATACTTAAGGGGCATGAACAGTTCATGATAGATATTGAACAACTTTCACCAGGAGACCTACCAGCAAATACGAATAAAAATAATAGACTTATATCCCCTGACGAAAGTTGTTCAATATAATGGGCTGATCATGCCCCTTAAGTATTGTTACCCCCATTTTGTTACATGTTGTATAAGTATTAAAAACTGTGTGTGCGTGTGAATTAGTATGGATGTGTGCGTGATCCTGTAAAAAGTTTCGGATTAAGATTAATAGATGGCGCTATATTTGCAGCTAAAAGTGTTGGCAAGAAAATGACGCGAGAGGGCTCTCTATTTCAGTTGTATTATAGTACTCTATGATCTGTCATCACGGATTTCGAAGACTGACGAAACAAACAACGCACGGATATATCCAAGCAATTCAAGGACAACCTTTTGGCATACATACATATATTTGATTGTTTGTTTGTTTACATTGAATAGGCTCTGAAACTACTGGACCGATTTGAATAATTCTTTCACCATTAGAATCCTACATTATCCCTGATGCACATAGGCTATATAATAAATCACTCGTGCGAAGCTGGGGCGCTGCTATATAGTAATTTGATTAACGCAAAAACCGCTCGTCCCGCTGTCTGCTTCGCAAATTGATACTCGGTCGGACGAAGTGCGCAGTGTCCATATACGAGTATCCTTACTAATATTATAAATGCGAAAGTGGGTTTGTTTGTTTGTTACGCTTTCACGCCGTAACTACTGAACCGATCATCATGAAATGCATACAAGTTCTCTGGAGTGCGGAAAAGGACATAGGCTACCTTTTATCCCGGGAAAACGTACTATTCCCGAGCGATCGACATTGACGCGGGCGGAGCCGCGGGCGAAAGCTAGTATCTAAATAAAACTGGCTATACTACTTCGGTCCGTTAAGGAGGAAGTAGTAAAATAGTAAAACCTCAACTTTTGCGCGCTATAGGCTAGTTTCCTAAATCAAAATAGTATTAAAATTTATCTCGTCAGATAAATAATCAATAAATATTGGACACGTATTTTTTCTCAGAATTATTTTTTTTCTTTTGCCAATTATACAATAAACGATAAAGATAAAGCGCATCAGAGGTCATGAGTAAGTAAGTGCTTGTGACGTCAGTTTTCTTAAAATTGTAGCAAACTATGACGTCACACGGAATTTCATAGGGATAAATAATGATATCTTTATCATTATTTGTTTAATTGACAAACGAAAAATACGCGTCCAATACATTTCACATGCATGTCAAGTACAATACATGCAAGAGCTTCAGCAGTCACCTCACCACAGAATAGTTTTTTATTTTTATTGTGGATTTCATGCCTCAGGTTGAACAGGATTCATATACACTCATCAAGAATGAAAAAACAATAATAAGTTGAAATAAATTTATTAACAAACCAATAGTTCCAACCTTATCTAGAAATAATTTCTGTTTCGAGAAACACATGTAACTCTCACATTTAACATTATTTTGGTACATTACACCTTCCTCTAAATACAAACAGGATTGGGGTATAAAAATAGCTTTACATTTGATCGAGTTTGAATACCAAATCATAAGACTTTTAATAAGAAACCATTAGAAATTACCCTTTGAACACCGTAAGAAAAAGTGTTATGTGTGCCTACTATGCTGGAACCAGTTTGAGTGTCACGGCATGTTGGCATATCAAGGCAGTTTCCGATGGACATCTTAAGCCTATGCGGTTATTGATTGTTAAATCAACACAGCCACGAGCGTACTGGCTTTTTGCATGCTGCAATCTTGCTCAACTGAACTTCTTTTGAATTGTTTTCCTTATACTTTTGGCAACAAAAATTTTGCAACTATGGGAGGTGTCCACGTCATTCAAAGGGTTAAAAGACAAGACTTCAAACATTAAAGTGAAAGAGCTACTTTAATTAATTTGTATCATTTACTCACACAAATGCAAAGCCATTTACATCGCCACACCCATAATAATCATTGTCTGCTTCAATATTTAATTTCTTCCTAGCTATATATATTTCCAAACTACGCCAGTCAATGAAAAATAAAATAAAATAAATGCACATCTTGCAATAAATGGATACTCAATAACTAAAATAACATCTCAATATCTACACCGAACTTAATTACATTGTGAAACATACATCTGTTACAAAAACTGTATGTATTTAAATAATTTCATGCATTATTGATACAAATGTGATCTTGATGACATTTTGAGCTAAAACATGAAAATAAGTGGTGATGCGGACAAACTCATCTGCTAAAAGCGCTAGCAAATTATGGCATTCCTAAATAACATTCCTTGTAAATATTACTCAAGGATTTATAAAAAACATTATGACTAAACTAGTTATCAAAGATGTAGTTGCTACATAGACAGGCACCATGTAGTTCCATATTTCAAGTAGTGCAGTAACTTAAAGTCTAACATAATATCTCGGGTTTTCAATTTTCACTGCGATGGTGGGTTGCCACCGGGCCCGCCCGGGGGACGCACCTGTCTGCGCAGCTGTTCAACTAAGTCTGGGTTGGCCGCTTGCATGTGCTGAGCAAGCGCTTGACCAGCTTCCAACAGAGCATTCATGCCTCCTGGACCAGTTGGGCCTGTCGCTTGCGTATTAGTCATCAATCCAGATATTAGATTCTGCATGTTAGGGTCTGCCAACATTTCTGTAGCCATGTTCAGTAGAGCTGGGTTCTGTAGGAGTCCTCCGAGATCGAGCGGGCCGCGCTCGCCACGCTGAGCTAAGCGCTCATCAGCGAGACGCAGATTCTGTTTGTATGATTCATTCTCTGGCTCAAGTTGAGCGGCGCGTGCGAACGCCGTCCTAGCCTCTCTGTGCCTGTCCAACGCAGTTAAAGCGAGGCCAAGACGGCCGTGCGCTTTGCCGTAATCAGGCTGTAATGCCAAAGCAGCTGTGCAGTCAGCGACAGCAGCTTCGTGTTCGCCAAGCTTGAAGTGGGCAGCTGCGCGGTTGCAGAAGTAAACAGAATTACGTGGATCAAGTTCGATGGCACGTGAGTACTTTTCGAGCGCCTCCCGATGCCGCTCAGACTTCATGAGTTCGTTGCCTTCATTTTTCAGTTTCTCTGCCTCGGCGCAGTCTGGAGCCGAGCCCGCACCGCGTTGCTGTCTCACAAGTTGCAAAAGATCAACACCACGAGTCGTATCTTCGGGGCTAAGCTCAAATGCGGTTTCTATGCATTGCACGCCAACCTCGACGCTCTCTCTTGAATCTAAGCTCAAGGTGTCGCCTTCGAGCTGTTTTTTCAGAAAATTGACTATACTAGCCGCTACTATTTTCACATCTGACATGGTGTATTACTTTTTATCACTTGTACAATTGGAAAACGATGGATGGAACTCTCGGAAAATTCTATTCTATTATTTTTAGATGGTGAAATGACAGAAATGATATGACAAGATGACATGACATTCAGGAATGACGTTTTATTTTTTTTATGTATTAATTTGTATGCGGCATAGGGATCTAGAATATGTACATCGAATATTATAGCCCAACCCAACCAAAAATATAAATTATTATTATTTTGAGTAGGGTAGAAGTAGGTGTCAGAGTTCTTCGGAACCGCCTCTCGGCTTCTGGCGTTGTTCCTACATGCCTTCCGAAGCACGGAATCATCTATATTATCAAACAATCAGGTGATTCAAGCCTGCAATGTCCTAACTAACCAAACTGAAAGCAACTAAACAAAGTATGCTTCCCGTGGGAATCGAATCCACAACCCCCGGGTCTACAGGCAAACGCCATAACAGTTTAAAATATAAAAAACCTCACCATTGGAACCGGAAAACAATTGGAACTAGAAACGGCTACTTATTTTTACACTGAATATAACTAAGTATATATAGTTACGGACTAGGTGATTAATGCGGCCATAATTAATAATGTGCGAGCATTATGAATAATGTCTAGCTCTATCGGGCTAAGTAATTAATTTATCGCATTGCACGGTTATTATTTATTATATATTGCGACGTGACAATTAGGCAATTTGATTTAAAGCAAATTTTGACTCCATGCGGGCAGCACGTGTGATGACAAATAAAGATATGTTCTAAAAATTTGTTTTAAATTGTTTTGTGTTACCTATTATTTTTAATGTGACTTTCCTTAAGTTTTAAATGCAAAACCTAAAACAGATATTGTCAAAATCAGGGACTTCCAAGCTTTTTCAGTTCACAGCGCATTTAGTTTTAGTGTTTTGTTTGGTCTAGTTGAAATATGTAAGGTACATGCAATGTGCATGTGTTAACGCCCATCACTGACATAAAACATATACGTAAACATAAACGTGACATAAAAAGTCTTATTTGGCTTCTCTTCAAAGTTCTTGGTGGGAATTTTGGCGGCCTGCACGGTTTTTGTTTTGCAAATTGCTACTGTACCTACTAGTGGACTTTATAATGTAATATCAGTGTATTTTTTTGGTGTTATAAATGCTTATGTTTATGAACAATGTGGGGAATAATTAAAATAAACTCTCATTGTACGGCTGTAGAGAGATTTACTTAGCGGGCTGGTGGTTGTCCGCCTTGCTGCGTGGGAATTGTCGTCAAGGTCTCCGTCGAATCAACGAAAAAAATCACATCATCATTTCGTTGATATAATAACGTTGCCGAAGCCAAACTAGTAAATAATCCTTACTAATATTATAAATGCGAAAGTGAGTTTGTTTGTTTTATTTATTTATTTATTTAATTATAGACGAGCAGCTTTTCAGCTGATATGTCTATTTCAGGCAGTGTTTAATTTGTTAATGTCTGTGGATATAGTTTATTCACTGATAACGAATTGTCACTTCCAATGTTCACATTTGCAATAATGACACTTTATTTGTACTCAACCACTTGTCTAATTTATTTTTGAAGGAGTTTATTGAGGTTGCAGAGACCACATCATCAGGAAGTCTATTCCAGTTATGGACCACTCTATTGCTAAGAAAATGATGGGCAGTGTTGGTTCTAGCTGTTGTGCGATTTAGATTAAGGTGGTGTCCTCTTAATAGTTTTTTTTTTTTTTTTTTATTTATATCCGACGGCAAACGAGCAGACGAGCCACCTGATGGAAAGTGGTCACCGTCGCCCATGGACATCTGCAACACCAGAGGAGCTGCTGATGCGTTGCCGACTCTTAAGATACCTGTAAACACGCCTTTTGAAGGACCTCAAGTCATAGCACACAGGGAAAACCTCGGAAGGGAGTCCATTCCACAATCTTGCTGTACGAGGAAAAAAACCACGTGACGCTCTGACATTTTTGGAGACCCAAGTGTCAAGGATGTGGGGATGGACTTTACTCCTGTGGCGAGCGGTGCGGTGGTAGAAAGGTGACGGTGGCACCAATTCAAAAAGTTCTTCAGAACACTCCCCATAGTATAGACGGTAAAATACACACAGAGAGCCAACGTCTCTCCGTAGACCGAGGGTGTCTAAATCGTCTGTGAGTGTGGGATCGTCGATAATACGAATTGCCCGGCGTTGGATGGAATCAAGAGGAAGGAGTTGGTATTGAGGTGCACCAGACCAGATATGAGAGCAGTACTCCATGTGGGGCCGGACTTGAGCTTTATATAACAAAAGTCTATGACCCGGAGTAAAGTACTGCCTCGCTCTATTGAGCACCCCAAGTTTTTTAGAAGCCATTTTGGCTTTACCTTCCAGATGACTCCGGAATTGGACCTCCTTCGTAATATCGACGCCAAGGATCCCAATACTCTTAGAAATGGTAAGAGAGGTGTCCCGGAACTTCGGTGCTATGTTAAATGGGGTCTTCTTAGCGGAAAACACGCAGACTTGTGTCTTAGTAGGGTTGAATTGAACTAGGTTTAGTTTACCCCATTCAGAGACCTGCTCCAGAGAGGTCTCAATGTCAGACACAAGTCTCTTTCTGTTCTCCTCCACCTGTGTTTGAGGGATATTTGCACGACCTGCATAATATGCATCACCCGTACTGTCGTCTGCATAGCAATGGATGCTACTAGTGTTAAGCATGTCGTTGATGTGCAGAAGAAACAGCGTAGGTGATAAAACAGATCCTTGGGGGACGCCAGCATTGATGGGCATGATATCGGAGCATAATCCGTCTACAACGACCTGAATGCTTCGCCCAGATAAGAAACTAGCGACCCACAAGCATAGTCCCTCAGGAAGCCCGAAAGATGGTAACTTCGCGAGAAGAGCCTTATGCCAGACCCGGTCAAAAGCCTTTGTGACATCTAGACTAAATGCCAGTGCTTCTTCCTTGCTCTCGATGGCGGCTGCCCATCGGTGCGTTAAGTACACAAGAAGATCACCAGCACTACGCCCGTGGCGGAACCCGTATTGACGGTCACTAATTAGCTGATGATCTTCAAGGTAACCAAGGAGCTGGATGTTTATCACACGCTCCATCACCTTAGAGAGCAGGGAGGTTATCGCAATAGGCCGATAGTTAGACGGGTCTGTGCGGTCACCCTTTTTAGGAATAGGGTGAACGTAGGCTACTTTCCACGAAGACGGGACTTTTCTTGAGGTGTAAGACAGCGAGAATAGGCGTGCTAACACCGGAGCCAACTCAGGGGCGCATGTTTTGAGCACAATTGCTGGAATGCCATCAGGCCCGCTGGACTTCCTGACGTCGAGGGAAAATAGAGCACGTCGCACTGCACTTTGAGTGAAGCGAATTTCCCGCATTGAGTGCTCGCATCGCGGTAAAAAGGGCGGCGATGCTCCTCCGTCGTCAAGGGTAGAATTTGACGCAAAGAGAGTAGCCAAGAGATCGGCCTTCTCTTTTGCGGAGTGAGCCAGCGAGTCCTGACGATTGTGCAGAGATGGAAGTGAAGGGCGACAGAAATTCCCCTGCGCTGCCTTAGCAAGAGACCAGAATGCTCTACTCCCGGAGGGATAGCCAACCAGTCTCCTACCAATGCGCGTAGTGTGCGCAAACTTTGCTGCAGTGATCTGATTCTTGTAGGCTCTTGAAGCCGAGTTGAACCGCTTCTTCAAATCAGAAGTATTACGATCCTTGACATTTCGCGCAGCAACCCAGGCTTCGTAGGCTTCGCGCTTGAGGTGGGCGGCACGCAAAGACGAGCAACGAAACCAAGGTTGAGACCGCCCTCCGATACGAACCGCCGAGCTGGGAATGTAGAACTCCATGCCCAGCAGTATCGCCTCGGCGACAGCTTTCGCACAAATGTCAGGATTTTCTGATGAGAAGCACAACCGTCTCCAATGGTAGGATGCATAAAACTCTCGCAATCCATCCCAATCAGCTGACCGCCACACACGACGCATACCAGGTGGTCTGGATTGCGTGGTCTGACCGGATGGAACCACAGCACGTACCAGGCAATGATCCGAGGTTCCTAGAGGGGCATCACGGAATACCTGGTAATCGTTTGGATGTGAGGTCAGCAGAAGATCCAACAAAGCAGGGTTGTGTCCTTCAATATCAGGTATTCTGGTAGAACCATCAACTAACTGGTTGAGGTCATTTGTTACAGCAAAGTTGTATGCAGCCTTCCCAGCGTAGTCGGTCTTCAGTGATCCTAGCCACTCAAAGTGGTGAGCGTTGAAGTCCCCTAGGATCACTACCTCCGCCGATGGGTGCTGCTGGAGAATTTCGTCTATGCCCTTCTGTACATGCCCGAGAAGTCGGTCTGTTTCGGCATCACCGCTATGGGACCTGTAAAGGCACGCATAGAACCGGATGCGGTCACCGTGATCTACGCGCGCCCATAACAATGACAGGTTTCTGTCGTCAAGGCTGCTGAGACGTCGACAACATACATCCTCCCGTACGTACATACACACCCCAGCATTGGGCATAAACTTGTGCTCCAAGCTGAAACCGGGATACAAGAGATATGTAACGTCGGTCGGAGAGGATATTTGTGTCTCAGTCAGGAAAAATAGAGCCGGCTTAGTCGTCTCCAAGTGATGATGGACGACATTGAGGTTGGAATGCATTCCTCTGACGTTGAAGAAGTCCACATTGAATGTGGAAGGGGGTGCCGCTGTAGAAACATGTTTTCTATTTTTCGATCTTGCCATAAAAAAGGTGGTTAACAGGGAAAAAATTGAGGATTGCCGTAGTTACGACAGTTACATAGGCAAAGTTAAGGAATGATGGCCCGCAATGAATGACCAGTGAGGTGCGCTGCTGGCACGGGGGACGGAAGGGCCCCCGATCCAACACAATGATCAGCCGCCGTGTTCCACTCCGGTCTCCCAGGCCGGCACGACGACCAATCACGAGCTTTTGACGCTGGCGGCAGGACAGCCTCCCTAGCCGGGACAGCCAGGGTTCGGGTCCTCTACGTACCAGCGGGCGGCCAGCGGACAACCGTTTCATCGGGTCTCCCTGGCCCCCGCGCCAACGTCGCACCCCCAATCAAACAGTGCATAGTTGCGTATTCTCCTTCATATTATAAATTTTTTGAATGTCAGGTAGGTTGTACTGTTGTGTAAGGATCTTATAGGTTTCAATAAGGTCACCACGAAGCCGTCTTTCTTCCAGAGTAATGAGGCGCAGTGCGTGCAGTCTCTCTTCATATGACATACGGCGAAGGGCTTGGGGTATTTTAGTGGCTCTTCTTTGGACACTTTCTAGTAGATTGATATCTTTCTGAAAGTATGGACTCCAAATTTGGAAACCATATTCAAGCAAGGGTCGTATATAGGTCTTATAGATTTTTCTAAATACTTCAACTGTCATTGTCTGGAAGGATCGCCGTATGATGTAGATAAAGGAATTGGCTTTCTTAACTATTGTGGTGATGTGTTCCTCCCATTTTAAATTTGCCGAAATGTGAACACCTAGTTAGGTCTTTTTGCAGTTTTACTGTCTCTAGAGTACTTCCTCCAAGGCTGTATGAAACTCTAGTGTTTGTGCTACCTAGATGCAGTATACAACATTTGGATATGTTGAGTTTAATTACCCATTCCTTGGTCCAGCCGTGAATTCGGTTAAGGTCTTCTTGGAGTTGTCCAGAACTAGTAATTGGATTGGCAAAGAATTTTCCATCGTCAGCAAAGAAGGCGGATTGTGACTGTATTATCTCTATTAGATCGGTTATGAAAATTCCGAAGAGATGCGCAGAGAGCACCGATCCCTGTGGTACACCACTTAGCACAAATTTCCTCTGGGAAAGAGAACTGCCAACTCGCACTTGGTATGTTCTATCTTTCAAATAGTTTTTAATCCATCTGTGGAGTGAGCCGCGTATTCCGAAGTGGTCAAGTTTCACTAGCAGGCATTGATGAGGAACCCTGTCAAATGCACGCTCGAAGTCAAGGTAACAAACGTCTATGGGGTTGTGATTGTCAACCTCTTTGGTCCAAGAATGCATACAAGATAATAGGTTACTAATAGTTGATCTTTTTTCGACAAATCCATGCTGCTTGGCCGATATTATACACTCCCTATTCAGAAATTGAGTTAACTTAGTACTTATTAGTTTTTCCATTATTTTTATAATGATGCTGGTTAGACTGATCGGGCGAAAGTTACTTGGAAGGGTTTTGTCTCCTTTTTTGTAGATTGGTGTCACCAATGCATGTTTCCAGTCCTGTGGAAGATATCCCTTTTCAAAAGACATGTTCATTAGTATAGCAAGTGCAGGAGCAAGCGTCTCTGAACAGTTCCTCAGAATACATGGTGGTACCTCATCTGGTCCCGGAGACGATTGTACTTTTAGGGTTGAAATTACCTTCTTTACATCCTCAGTGGTGAATATTATATCACATAAACTGTTTTCCACTCGAGCTATGGTGTCGATCACTGGGTTTTGTGTCAACGCTGGCTCTTGAGTGTAGGCCTTCTGGAATTCCTCAGCAAATACGTTAGCAATGTCACTGGAGTGCGTTACCAGATCACCATTCTGGCTTCTAACTGCTGTTTGTTACGCTTTCACGCCGTAGCTACTGAACCGATCATCATGAAATTTTGTATACAAGTTCTCTGGAGTACGGAGAAGGACATAGGCTACCTTTTATCCCGGGAAAAAGTACTATTCCCGAGGGATCGACATTGACGCGGGCGGAGCCGCGGGCGAAAGCTAGTGATATAATAAAAGTCAGAAAAGTGAAAATAAATAAGTTTATTATGGAGTTTCCTTTATACATAACATGGTACATATTACACTATGCATATAGCAATGTTTTAAGTTAATATATGCTGTATGTTATTTTCTAGGCTGGCAACTTGCTACTCCTTGCATTCCCCATAAAATTAAACCAGGCATAAGTACTATAGACACAGCTTTAAATTCAACCGTATTTCCTTGACATAAAGTTTAAAACATGACTTCAGAAATGACTAAATAAAATTGAAACTAAGTTACACTAATGCGAAGATTTTTTCGATTAGCTTAGTTTGCAAGTGCTATAAAGTTAGGTTATACAAGAGATATAGTTGTATCCAAACTCATTGATAAGTATAATTATGTACTCTTTGCCACAGTCGACGGGCAGGCACCACTTCAACAACAATAACAAACTAAAAACGATGCAATTTAGCTTACAAAAAGTGTCTTTTTAAATACTTACAGCTATGTTACAAATATTAATTGTAGTCCTTTTTCTTAACGGGCTCCTAAAGCGTGCTTGTAACAGTGACTGGTGACGTGCTGGTGATGAAACATCGCCTACAGGTAGAAATGTACCAGAAGGTTTTAACAATGCTTTATCGGCACTGGCCCGCTATACACGACTTAAAAAATAAATTGAGTTAATCAATGTTCTTTTTTTAAACAAATTCGAAATTCAAATATCGAGATTGTCCCTGTGCGGGTGGTCCGGCGGCGTATTGTCGAGCAGACACACCCAGTCTCGCAGACGCGGCGCGCGCGCCCACACGTCCCGCGGCAGCGCGCGCGCCGCGCCCGCGTCCGCCGCGCCGCCCAACGCGCCGCCCACCCACGCCACGCTGTTGTCGTGCGCCGGCGGCTTGTGGAACTTGAACGTTTGCACGTACAGACGTTCACTGCGAACATCAAATATACGATCATATACAAGTGAAAGTAAAACAAACAGTCCCATAAAAAAAAGCTTCAGCTTATGGGCAAAGTTTGAAGTCCAAGTTATGGACCCAACACGAAAGAAATAAGAAAATTGTTAACATCTGGTGTATGTTAATAGATGCATATATCATTTTCGGGCAGGACCATACTTGAAACATTCCTTTAAAAATTGAAAGCTACGTAAGTTGCTATTGTGCGAGCAAAGCATAGCGCGTATCAACGCGCTTTGCTCGGCAACAATGTTAAATGTTGCGTTTATGGTAATGGCCTCTTAACAAAAGTTGCTACAAATATCTATGGATATCTTATGGTAATTTCATCTTTTTTATTCCTACTTTTAAAATGAACTGGCCCAACCAACTTTAAGCAAAGTTAACATACCAATATCAAAAAAGTGTATTTAATGGACTTTATTATATAGATGCTTACGTCATCAGAAATATTTTTCAAAATCGACATTAGGTATAGCATCGGATACGTGCGCCCAGCGCCCCGAGCTGCTACTAGCTTCCAACAAATTCCTATTCTTCCCCAGCTTAAAAATATATCCGATGGGCAACAGTCGCACTAGAAGCCAAAGAAACTGCGCTCGCCAACCAGCCTACCAAGCGTGGTGAGTATGGCAATATCCTCCCATGCAACGAAATATGCTTGTGAAAGGCCTTTGTCCAGCAGTGGGCTTCTAACGGCTGTAATGATGACCCACCTATAAGGCGGCTGCGTGATAAGATACCGCAGCTCACTGGCCAGCCGCGCCTTGAGCCCGGGCAGCGCCGCCGTGCCGCCGCACACCAGGATATTCTCCGCCAGGGCCCGCCGGGCGTCGATGGGGCACTGCCAGAGCAATCAACGATCATGTAGATCCGTTATCAAGCATAGAACTAGATACACAATCCGCGATAAAAAAAGTGTCGTAACAGAATTAGTACCAGACATGTGGTTTGGGTGCATATTTCCGTTTGAATTTGAATTTTGAATTCCGAAAACTGTTGACTATCGGCATTCGACATATCGAAATTCAACTTTATGTCATGTAAGTGAGGTTGGTTTGCAAGTAAGCAACATAACAATATCTGGTTAAAAATAATTGTGGACTAAGTATCATTTTTGTTTATGACTGTGTATCTAGTTTTTATTCTTTATCGAAGTTAGAGATCTGTAAAGTTCTCGTGCTGTTGGTCTCGAACAACAGATACCTTTATTTTCAGAGCTGTTGTAATATTAGCTTCATTTCATTATCATAAAACAAAATACATTTAAATATTTAACCCTTCAATAACTCATCAGTTGACCGGAAGAAACGTCTTTATGGGACAAGTCCTCTGTTGTGTATAATTTGTTCTGCTTTGAAACCGTTTCTTTGTTGTGTAACTTCAATAAAGCTAAACAAAAAAACATTTTTATACCTGCATTATACACTGCAGCACTATATCCGGCAGCGAAGCCAGCTCGTTGTCTCTCACAAACATGGGTTCTGCAGCTAGCTCTCTAGTCTTCCCAGAGATGGTGATGGCCGAGCGCCCAGCGATAGGGTATTGTACGCTTTTGGCCGGGGTGGGCGGTGAATCTGAGAGCCACTGCTGGGCGCGTTCTCGAGAGCCAACGAAGCATGTTTTCACTGGAAGTAATTACACAAATGTTTTTATTGTAAACTAGCTTTTGCCCGCGGCTTGTCGATCCCTAGGGAACAGTAGAATTTCCCGGAAAGAAAAGTACCATACCAAAATTTCATCCAAATTGGTTTAATGGATGAAGCGTGAAAAGGCGAGGAAGACAGACAGAGTTACTTTCGCATTTATAATATTAGTACGGATAAATCCATATAGATCAACAAACTACCGATCCACAATAATTTTTGCATGTTTTCGTTTAAAATTAGAATTTTATATTCGAACTTCGACTCTATGGCATACATGTAAGGTTGGTTTTGCGTTGACATAGGTTTATAACATAACAATATACTTATAAATAATTGTGGATAGCATAAAGTATAATTTTTGTGATCGAAGAATGTAAGCTACCTTTGATATCCTCTATAATCTGATCAGTCAAATGCAGCTCCTCTCCATTGTCTTCATCCAGCAGTCTCGACAGTTCGTCATGTATCGCCCGGGCGCCCAGAGGCTGAGACTGCAGTGCATGTAACACCACTGATGCATGCACCACTGAAACAATAATAAACCTATTATACAACATAGATACAATATACTTTTTTCTTTTCTTCTATTTGGTCCTCAAACTTCATTTAGAAGCTTATTTTAGCCAGTGTCTAGTTATTTTTCGAGTCATTCTTGCTTCGAGCTATCACGGCCGGAGCCCCTGGCGACAATTCCGACGAATCCACTGGCTTGATCATATACGATGCAGTAAGGCGAGCAAACACCAGCCCGCTAAGTAAATGTCACTACAGCTGCACCATGACACTTTATTTTAGTTATTCCACACATTTTTTATAAACATAGGCATTTATAACACCAAATTACACCGATTTCAAATTATAAAGTCCACTATAAACAATTTACAAAACAATCCAAAACAAAAGCCGTGCAGTCCGCCGAAATTCCCGCCAAGAACTCCCTAGTATAATAATGTTATGCAAACACTCAGTTTTTTTTTTTGGTTTCGTGTAACTGGCCAGCCAGGTGTCAGATTTTTCAAGTTCCCTAAAGGCATCTGACATAGCTTAACAACCATCAAAGATGACAGCCAGAATCAACGACTTAACATGCCTTCCGAAGCACGAAGGAGTTTGAGATATTTTTATGCTTTTTGCGGTCACCAACACAGTTGGGTCACACAAGGATAATGTTACCTGCAGCCACTTCAGCTTCCCTGGCTCCGATGGAGACTATGAGTGTGACAGGAGTGCCTAACGTCAAGGCACATAGCCTTGGACTGTCAGCCCACACCACTCCTGACACCTGGAATAAGAGAATGTTACTGATAATAACATCTAACAAGCTTCCATGGTGATTATAGAATTAGTAGCCCACTATGTAGAGCATGCGAGGAGACAATGAGACACTATTTGTGTCTCTGTCATCCACTGGACAGTAAGCTATTGGACCTCTTCAGCTTAAATAAATATATACGGACAAATCACACAGATTGAGCTAGCCCTAAAGTAAGTTCGAGACTTGTGTTATGGGATACTAACTCAACGATACTATATTTTACAACAAATACATATATAGATAAACATCCAAGACCCAGACCAATCTGAAAAAGATCATTTTTCATCTTGACCTGACCAGGGATCGAAGCCAGGCTGTCGTGTTAACCACTGTGCCACTGAGCTTGTCCTCAGCTAGAAGACTACAGGCACTACTCACCAGGTGATATTTTAAAGCTAATATAGCATAGATTTGAAAGAGTATATCCTAAAGGACAGTTCTTTAGAAATCATCATGTGCGTAAGTAAAGCATGGAGTACAAACATAATAATCTGAAAGTTGGTCGTCTGATTTTCTATTGACCCAAGATAGGAATGGGTAAAATCTATAACTGTCCACGACATGCTGAATTGGCTGTTTTGGTGCATGCTTGTGTGTATTTAGTTTAACAGATATGATAAATGTAGCCAAATACATTTTTTTTTCCTTTCTTCCAACTGCATTTTCTAAAGCTTGAGCTACTTGCTTTCACGGTTTACCTGATTTATCTTAGTAGTATCCCAATACCTTTGTTCCCTTTCCAAATCCAACAAATTCCCATCCTTACCCAGCTCAAAAATGCCTTTGGTATCCCAGAAATGTAGGTATATAGGTATTATTGTATTATTTATTATTCAATTATAAAAAAAAATTGTTAACTTTCATTGACGTACCTCATAGTGGTTAAATAACACTTTAGCCAGTGTTTCCCTGTACAGGGTGGGAGTGAGCAAAGACTCCACAACCACCACCTTGCGCTCTTTGGGGTTCACCAGCACATGTCTGAAATATTTAAATTTCCCTTTACAAATACAAATTAAATTAGTTATCATAAAAGTTTGGATGTTTGGGAAAATTTGAGAGTCTTTAAGACATTGAAAAGTGAAAAAAAAAATTGGTTGTCTATAAAGTCAGTTTACTATTTTTTTTTAGTTCACTAATTATTGGCAAATTTGTTTATTTTTTATCAATATATATACAATTTACATATAAAATATTTAAACTAATGCTACAACTATAAATAAATAAAAATTAATATATATTTACAAATTATTTTTAAATAATTATTTAAAAATAAATATTTAAAAATATTTTTTTACTATATTTAAAATATTTATTCACTAATTATTTATATTTGATAATTGAAAATATTTCAGTTTACTAATTATTTTGGAAATTCTACAACAGCATATTTACCTCCTTCTTACATTTTTGTTACTTCTTGGTTATGGTTGAGATTAAATCTTAAATTTGGGTTCATAATAAACACAACTTTGATACGAAAATCTAGTTGGCTGTAACTACAAAACCCAAAATTTTAGTAATTTAATTCTTACTAAGAAATAAACTGAAAATACCTGAAATACAACAGGTGTAGCATCTGAACAAGGTTATCATACAATTCCTCTGGAGTTTTGTAGTCGTGGACCCTCTTAAACTGGCGCTCTGTCGGGCACCAGAATTCTGAACGAATTATACATCTTGGAGCTGCCTCGCCCGTGAAGCCAAATCTAGAATTAATGATTTTTACAACTTCAAACAACTGTACAATATTAGCAAATATCAAAGCCTAAATCCCTGATTTCAAAGTTAATCCATCGGAAGGAAACCTAAAACACTTCAGGCCTTTGGTAAGTAAATATACGCTGATTGTATTATATTTTTACAAATATTGGAAAGAAAATGTAGAAGTGTCGGTACTTACTTTGTATAATCGTAACCTAAATCCAATACTACAGCTTGTTTCTCTTGAATTAGGGCTATGCCCTCATACAGAGCCATGTTAATTGCACACAGATCCTGTTTCTCTCAAAAATATATCGCTATTTCATGAAAAATTCTTGAGAAATTTTATTCAATCTCAATGAATACAAAACATCTGTGAGTGATGTGAATTTTGTTTGACGTAAAAATGATGTCATGTTGTATCAGTGTCATTTTTTAAACTACCAATCACGAAGAAACATTTTGTACACGCTTGAAGATGATTGGTTGAAAAGTTGTCGACCATCTATTTTTGTAGACACAGGCAGGCACAAATTTCATTTCAAGCAAAATTTGTTTCAAACCAACAACTACATTCGCCGAAGATGGCAAAAATCGTTTCTTCTTTTGCTTTCTGTCGGCCACCGGCTGTTATCATCCAAAGACTGATTTTGAACAATGCCTAGCTTATGCTTATTTACCCATTTCATGTGTCATCATGATGCCGTCATTTTAAGAATTTCGTTTTGGAGTTTTGGACCACCGTTTTAGAATTATTTACGTTTTTTGAGATTTACTTGATGATTTATACTTATTTTTTTATTCCTGCTTTTGGTAGATTTGACCGAGCAACTCAGAAGGTTGGTGGGCTATAAACGACGATTGTGTAAGATCCTCTTTAAATAAATAGAGGATCTTACACAGTAGTTACACTTTCAGCTTATATAACTCTACACCTCTGCCGCTGATGGTTACTGAACATTTAAAAGCCATATCAAGCCCTTCTTAGTCTCCGAACCGGGTTAACGGTAGCCAGAAGTGGCACTTCTTAACTTAAAGAGGGGCAGGAGCTTTCTGTGAGCCCTTTTTGATGATCAAGATACCTACCTATTAGAAACGAACAAGAGTAAATTTTGGCATTTATAAGTAGCATGACATAATGCGAGCGAAGCTGCGCTCGCAGCTTCTCGCGCTAATGTAGATCCATGGGAATACTTTTTCCGTGATGAACCTCACAACGTGTATGTAAAATTGAATGATGATCTATTACATCTTTCATGCCAACGACTGGCTTGAAAGCGTTACAAATAAACAAATTAAGTACGCAGGTACCTACCAACTTTGTAGGAAGGCACCTACTTTAGTTAGTTAGTTACTGTAAAAATGCAGAAAATGTTAATTTGCGCAATAACTAGGTAATCTGCAGATTCCCAAGTGTGAAATTTTACTTAAAGAAGCTGATATTCTCACTTTACCTTTAATTTGCATACTAACGGATGTTACACTGTTAAATTGCAGATACATAGGTACAAAATGATTTATCTTTTAGATTTAGATTTTTTTATAAAAACCTTACAAACCTACCCTACCCAAGTTGTTTTTGTTACATTTTAGGTTCGCCCTTAGGTGTAGGCTACGAATAAGTAATACTTAGTACTCGTAGGGTGTAGGTAATTATTTAAACAAGAATATCTTTACGGACTTTAATGCTTGGTCGTTAATCAGCAGATTAGGTAGGTACTTAGGAAGTCTGCAGATTATCTAGTTAATGTAGGTACCTAAGAATTGAAATGATTTTTTTCACTTTAACTGACTCAGCCGGATAATATGCGCATTAACTAGTTAATCTGCCCTTTAACTAATTCACGCCCATAAGCGGTAACATAAACCTCTACATCCTATATTTATTTGGTTGGGATTATATGTAGGTAGCAAGTAATTTTCCTAAAGTTCAAAAATCTCTTTCAGTAATTTCATGCCTTAAATATGGAAATGAGAATATCCCGTCCTGCGAGACTCTACTCCCGAGTACCGGTGTACCTGACCTCCTTGTCATCTGTTCTTCAGAAGACCTACCCTGCCCCCACGCGCTTCATACGCCGTCATCCCCGCGTCCGGTTCACGTCCCGGCCGAGTTACGCGGGGTTCATAGCTAAGTTCTTGGATTCCTTCCTCACTAACTTGAATTGAATAATTTATGAGGTCGGTTGATTACAATTAAAAGTGAATATCTAATAAATCTTCTTTAATTGTGTTTTAGAGTACTGAAAAGGCAAGCAGAATGAATGGTATTTTTTTTAAATGTATATTTGGCGGCAAACGAGTACACGAGCCACCTGATGGAAAGTGGTCACCGATGGACATCTGCAACACCAGAGGAGGTGCTGATGCGTTTCCGACTTTAAAGATACCTGTAAACACGCATTTTGAAGGACCCCAAGTCATAGCACACAGGGGGAAACCTCGGGATCCCTCCCGAGGACTCCCGTCCGTTGCACAATCTTGCTGTACGAGATCAGTGGTGTCATTCTCAACTGCCTGTCCGGTGGTTGCAGATACCTATGCCATCGGGTATGCGTTCGGCCTCCAGAGCTGCTTCTTGCTTTCTCCCTATTCATCCGCGTGAGTAATAGTATCCCAATACCTTCACTCCCTTCCCAAATGTAACAAATTCCTATCGACAAATAGATATGGACACGGTGAAACGGCTTTCGCACTCTGTGAACCCAGTCCTGTCCACCTCGTAATAGATGAAGACATGCTTCTCAGAAGTGGTCGTTTCGAAACGCTAGTAGCTTATCGATTTTGCAAATATTTTAAATAATAATATGACGTTCAAAAAGAGATACATGATATCCAAATTTGAATAAAATTCTATTTCATTTCATTTCATGATTATAATGATGTCTTTTTTTTTAGGTAAGTATATTAACATTTAGGTACTTACATGGTGATGTAAAGTGTAGTGTCACGTTTTTCAAGTTACCTAAAATTAAGTAGGTATCTGACATAGCCAATCGATTACCATTTGAAGGAGGAGGAAGGGGACTAACGGGTTACCGTGCCTTTCCGGAACCATTTTAGAAATAAAAATAAGTTGGGCAATATTTTAGAAAGACATTTCGATGTTTTTGGAGCGTTTTATTTATTTAAACTTTATTGCACAGTTATAAAACAAAGTACAAAACGCGGACTTAATGCCATAGATCATTCTTTCCCAGTCTAAACTTTAGATCAAAGAGAGAGTTTAAATGGGGTGGTGCGATAAAGTTAGGTATATACATACAAACATACATACATAATATAACGTCTTTATCCCTTACGGGGTAGACAGAGCCTAAGGCCATAAGATCGAAACGCCACGTTTAGCATGTTGATGGGCTTAAAGATGGAATACGGAATCAAAATAGTGATGGGTTGCTAGCCACACCGCCTACAAAGTTACAAATATTTAATTGGATATATTATATAGACTAAAGAATAAAAAGCGGTTCCTTTCGACATATTCGAGTAAAGAGGTATCGTTATTACCTATAGTTTAGGATCGATTCACACATGAGTAAGAAAACTACAACTATAATTTAACTATTGTTTTATTTTATACAAAAATTCCGCTATAATACATATTTACAAACATAAAAACGAATCGAGAATGTCACATTATAAAAAGCTTGAGCATCTTCGGCAGCGGCGCGGGGCAGCGTCCGCCACGCCACGCCGCCGCCACGGTCGAGCCTTCGCCACCAAAATGGTCTCAGTGACAAATGACGCCATTATCTGCCCGTCAATTTTTTTAACCAGCTTCAGTAGAACCAAAAAGGAGAATATAAAGCGCCAATGATAACGACATCCTTATAGAATAACAAGACGTTTTTATAACTTTTCTGTAAAACAAAATGGCGGATTTTGGCGCCGTATGCGAGGTTTTGAAGAACTCTTATGGAACTTTATGCAGTCGGGTTTTTTACTACACTGGTTATCATCTAAGACAGATTGATACAATAACCTGTCGCCTTAGACCGTTTTCGTGGGTGATCGGACTGCCGTCACAGCTCACTATCAAGGACCCGCCTTAGAGTCGACGCGCCTCGCGCGCCCATGTCAGCACTATGATAGCCAATCCCAAAAACCTGACCAACTAACTAATTTTATCCTTATATGAAACAACCACAAGCGTCATCTAGAACAAGCCAAAGAAGTCGAATCACCGTCGTATGGCGAAACTATATTCCAACTTTGAATGATGAATATCACATACCATCTGAATTGCTAGAGGCTAACCACAAATCTGGGTGTTATAAAGACGTTTATCTTAAGTAATAATTTATACGCAATTACTGATCTGATAAGCAGAGCAGAATCGCAACTAAATCCTAAGAGGTATAGTATCTATCCTAATAATTACGGACAGATACTAACTTATTTGTGGTATCCATCCCTCAAAATCAAAGTATGATTCCACTACTTAACGGTAACAAAATTGATGTTATGATGCTATGATTAGGTTAATAAATTCGTGCAATGATGAATGGTACTTGGATTTATCACAGACATTAACAGCCGTCTTCAAAAACGGACCGGTTCCACTTGTGGTTGTTAAATCTGACTTGGTTTAACTCTTAGAAGACGCATCAGCTCCTGCAGGTCCATGCCTCTACCTTACGACTAAACTAGGATATTTCTCTACACGCAACCGCGTTTAAATGATGGAGGTAATCAGTCGCGCCTTGAAGTTGACTATCCTCTCAGAGGTCTGCGCGATGCGGAGGATGAGGTCTTGGATGAGGTTAGCGATGCCTCTGTTGGCGATGATGAATAGCCTCGTGATGGGGCCGGGAACGCCCTCGGTAAGGTTGTCTCCTTTGCCTGCGCTGCCATCATCTCCTTCCGGAGCAGCGGCGTCACTGGCTCCACTTGGCCCTGATGAAGATCCAGCTACCAACTGCGAACACATATTTAGTTTTACCAAAAGTCGTATTTACATCTTTGGAACTAGTGCTATCCAGAATTGTACAAACGCTATCATAGTGGTTAAGGACGATGACTAAAGCGCATCAAAATACTGATAAAAACTTAGCTTTTTCTTACAAACTTGAAAAATTGTAGGTTACCCAATTTTTCAGACCTTCTGTTTTGATACTGAACAAAATTATGAAACAATTTCTATAGAATAGCGTTGAAGAATTTTTATTTATCAACTCTGGGTAGCACTTGGTTCCTCTTAAACTGAATGCTCAAGGTAGACGTTGACACATTCTAAAGCATAGGCGTTGAGTAAACTCTTTATACAGCGAGGTCTTTTGACGACCATGAAGCTGATTGAGCAAGGACACACAGCTTTCACTATACACTTATTTACAGGTAATTGAATTCGACAACGTTGACACATAATTTGAGGTTAATCTAAATAAAATTGGACAGATTGACACGTCCAACGAAGTTAGTTAAGACTTCTTAAAATTCTACTGATATCTATCCGTGCCAAAGCTAAAGTTTCTACGTGCAAAAGTACGGGGTTTAGTAATCTACAGAACTAACAGAAGGTAGAAGAGGAGAATAAAGGAATATAGAGGATACAAAGCTGAAAGACAATGTGTTTTATGTTTGGAATGATGGGGTAAGGGTTTAGGTGATTAAAACCAAAATTTCAATACGTAATTTCTACATTCTTTGAGATTTTCATCAGAATTTTGTTTTTTAAAGGTTTTCAGACCTACTTATAAGAATGGTGGAAGGTATTCCTGAAAAAATATTATAATATTTGTACCATTAGAAGTCACTATAACTCTGTATGTGTGTACTGTCCTTTTAGTGACATGTGCAAAATAGTTTAGGCACGGTTTGCATTTCCGTAAAAACATTACTTATATAATCAATAAAAAAATCAATCCTGGCGAAAAACATGAATGTAGAAATAAAGCAATGTAATTTTGGAATAGTGTTAACATAACCAAATCTCTACAATTTTGAAACATTCAAAACCAATCCAATCTAACGTCTACATCATGTGTTGTATCTATATGTGCAGTGTGGTGTGTACTTGTGGATTATTGGGGTCCAGTGTCGCGGTGTGCGAGGCTGTGAGCCCCACGTTTAGGGAATCTGTTCCTGCGAACAGTCTAAACGCGGTTCCTGCTGCCCGAGCCATCGCCTCTGCGGGACGCTGTAACATCATACCTTCTCACTCGCACCTATCCTCAGAAACATCTTGCCACTCATTCTTCTATCAGAGAAAAATATTGTGACAATGATTATGGTCGTGATTTGAAAGTATTTTGGTTAAATTAACGGGAGATGGATGTTATATTTAAAGAATTAAAAGTTGAAGATCCAGCCTATGTAAATATTGATGGCATCGAAACTGGCCGGCAGACTTTTCCATCTCATGAATCAGAGAAGGTAATGTATTTTTACTGCGGTTATTGTGTAAGAAAATGCAAAATGTTTTTGGCATGATATGAAAAAAAATATATAACGGCAAAAATAAAATATATATGTTGAAGAGAAAGAGGAAAGAGTCAGAGCATTTCCAAAGGCGGGTGTAAAGGGCGCTCTTTGGATAGAAATTCATACTCACCCTGACGATATCGAACAAGAAGTTGCCTGAGCCGCCGCCGGAGCCGGAGCCGCCTTGACCTCCTCCGAGCAAGAACCTGAAAATTTTATAAAATAAAATGTTACTTAAGATTTTAATTTTTTAACATTTAATTAGATATTTCGTAGGTACTATGCTCTTGTAATGCTTCTCCCGTGTGTCCAGGTACCAGCATGTACAAAACAGCCGAAAAGCTTCTCACTGGAGAAGAATTTTGGCATTAGTTTTGCTTTGAGTAAAGGTGCACTTTTAAGTACCTTTGGTTAGATAGCTAATAAATAAATGGAACAGTATTTAGAGGTACTGATACAGTAAGGTGATCATAAAATCAATTATACCAAAAACTAATAAATAAGTAGGTATATAGAGGACAATTCACACATACTCGTATTGAGCTATTCCCACTGTAAGTTGTGAACTTGTATCGTTGGATAGTATCTCAACGATACTATATTTAATACTAACGATAGAGGTACCTATAAGTGTTCCTATTAATTGAATAAAGATTTTATTTATCTATTTAGTAGGTGTACCTATAATAGATACATATAGATACCTCTACAACCAAAGATCCAAGACTTGACCGTGGATCCAAGGTACTTGTAGTACCATTGAGCGATAGAGGTCATCATACTTAGTTATTTGTTTCAGAACAGGAATTTGTTAATTAATGAATAATACTTAAAAATTGGTAATTATATGTATTAGAACACGTTCGAATCCACTGTAACTATATTTGATTTCTGTTTTTGTCTAAATGATTATAGAAAGTCGTCGCCTGGACCTAGCAATTAACTTCAAGTTCCTCAGTTTCCTTTTGTTTAATTCCTACTTTCTCAGAACTATCTCCGTTTTATGGCTTTGAACGCGTAGGTTTTAGTTTAACGTGTTAGAGTTTAAGAGTGAAATGAATGACTGTCGGTAAAATTATTGCAATCTTCTTGGGCACTGTGACACAAAATAAGGAGTAATGGAAAAGCCACTTACAATATGTGCTCTGGGTTAAAAGAACTCGAACATTCAATAACAAAGCAACGTGTACACAATCTTTCCCTACTCGGAAAAGGTGAAGTTAGGTGAAGAAATAGGTACGTCCTACACGATTCATCGACAGAGCGAGATGAACCAATATCTTTATACATAGCTATATCTTTTACGTATACGTCTCACCTACTCTGGTAATTTGATAAATTGAATCGTGTGCAGGACGTTTAAGTTCTATTCAAGGGTAGGTAACTATATTGTTTGCGTTATCCTAACTTGTCGAAACCGAACATATTCAGAGGCATAAAAATAACTGAGGTGGTAGTTTTGCGAGGTCATTGCAAAAGTTTATTAGAAATCATAATAGCTCTGTGGGCCACGTCTAGGCTATCGCTTGTAGGGCTATATCCCTGTCCTCTATGTATTTTGAGTTGCTAGCTAAAACCGCCGGTATCGTAACAGTACCTAGTAAATTATGCTCACACGCAAGCGTTACATGAACGAGCAATGCGAATAACAACTTATAGATACGAAGAAATCGAACGTGCGAATTGAAAAGTTAAGCAAAAAATCACAATGGCCCGTTCCATATTCTATTGTTTACCAATGTCACACAACTCGTTTAGCAACATCGAGAGGTGATATATGGTCAATTTTGTAGATGGCGGCTGATTGTGCATACAATTTTCATTTAGATACGATTTTCATAATTTCTCATCGATGATGCTCAGCCTACGTATTATCGGAAATGCGCATTTTAGAGATTTTTTATTATCATGATTATTTACAAGGTATTCTACATCAAGGTCATATACCTAGGCGACAGGATTCCATAGCTTGCATAAAATATTTAAGTGAACAGCTCACCTCTTATTTCTATTTTCTTCGCTGTTGTCAGCGTCATCGAGCGTGATCTCGTCGATGCTGGCCTGGTTGGTCTGCGCCGCCGCCTGCTGGTCCTCACTAGCCGCTGCTTGTTGGTCCTGGCCGCCTTCGCCGAACGCTACTCTGACTTCAGCCTGTTGAGACTCCGCGCCTGTCAGCAGCTGGTTCTGGTCTTCGGCTATCGCGTTCTGAAAGAAATAATAAAAAGATATAGTTATTTCGGGTAGTGATGATACGAAGATGATCTGATGGTCGATCGGTGATGTATGACGATGAAGGCGCGCGGTCTGCGCGCGCCTGCTCTGCCGTCCCTTGGCAGGCTAGGGTTAGTGCGCACATAACGATCCTCAATTATAATACCGGCAGGAAGAACAACGCCCGCTTTCGTCTTCTCGCTTCAGTCGTTGTCTCTTCTTTTGACTCTGCTTCTGTGGACGATGCTTCTGTTGTGGTAGTGGTAGTTGAACTGGTGGTAACTGGTTCAGAATCCTCGTCGTCATCATCATCATCGTCGTCGAGCTCGACCGTGCCGCCCCCTCCGCCGGTGTTGCCTCCACCGTTGCGGTTCCCAAGGAACGCTCTGAGAACTACGGGGCCGAAGGTCTGGAGCACCATGCTTGTGATCTGCTGTACTTTTTGTTCGATTATCTAGAACATACAGCGCCCTTAGGATACTGGCACCTCTGAAATGGTTATAGCTACTGCTGCCTGTGAAAAAACATTGTCGTAGTCAATCCTGCTAGGTCATTGGTTATGGGGATTGCATATTTATTTTCGGAGAAGGATAGAGAAGACACTTGGAATCAATACGTAAAGAAGTAAGATTTCTCCTGAACTTTCTCATTCTTTTTTTCTATCAATGAAGTAGAAGACCTATTAAATTTTTTCTGTAAGTCTAAGTTTGACAAAAATGATATCTACCTGTGTGAGAGTCGGGAAGAGCTGCCTGAGGATGCCGATGGTGCGTTTGTTTCGTTCGCTGAGTTCCGAACCTGGAGCGCCCAGGTTCAACGTCGCTAGCGTTTCCTGGAATTTAGATAACAAACATTTTACCACGAGACAACCATATATTTATTTAAATACAGAGGTTTTATTCCGTAAGAAGTGAACTTAAACCATGCTTTACGCCAAAAGTGGTGTAATACAAATGTTAATAAATTTAACGTGTGATATGTTGCTGTAAAAATAATGAAAACAGTGAAAAATTATTTCAAATAACAAACACTCAATACTAACGTATGTACCTACCTAAGTTACCTAGTAGTAATTGCTTGATTTTTATATATCTATGTGATCGATATCATTTTATGGAAGTACTAGTTTTCGCCCGCAGCTATGCCCGCGTCAATGTCGATCCCTCGGGAACAGTACTTTTTCCCGGGATAAAATGTATCATGTGTCCTTCTCCGTACCCCAGATAACGTGTATGCAATTTAATGATGATCGGTTCAGTGGTTATAACGTAAAAGTGTAACAAACAAACTCACTGTCGCATTTATAATATTAGTTAGGATACTTTCACCCGTCCCTAAGCGCATTTTCTGAGGCTCATTTCATGATTTTTATTCATTGACCTCTCTGTAATTATGTAAGTCTGTGCCGACCTCTGACATTGTAACCCAACGAATTTCTCTGCCTTTGTGTTTTCGTGGCAAAACTTATCTAGAGTCATAAATTTTCGTAATGTTTGCACAAACTATGCAAATGCCATTCTGAATACTTTGTTAAGATTTCCAAATACGACCTACGCCTTTTTCTACCTCGCCTGATGGGAAGGGATTAGTTTATGGTTGTTTTAATAGCTTGTCACTGGTGCAATAGTGCCTAACTATGTACTTACGGACTTATACTACGTTAATTATACATATAACTGCCTACCATAAATTGGAAAATAAAATAAAAGAAAATAAACAAATAAGAACTAAAAGAAGAAGTGTGTATTATACAGAGTGTAAATTAAACACCAGCATTTCCTTAGAAGGTTGACTTAGCCCGTCAAAATGAACAACGCAGAGTTGATCATTTTGACGAGATAAGTCACCCTTATATTACTAATGCTGGGAAATCTTAAACATCTTTGTATTTTTCATATAAAATGGCCGGGCCGTTTGAACACATTTGTGTATGGACATGACGATTTTTTTTGAATATCCTTTGGCATTGGTTACTTAGGAAAAGTTGTTCATTTTGACGGGTTGAGTCACATCTTCAAGGGGACATTGGTTAATTTACACACTGTATTACATACGTTATTATATACTTCATGTTATTAAAAGTTTTCCCAGCACTTTTTCACACGTTGAAAAATACTTAATTGTTCACATAAACACATCATTTCTTGGTATTATAATGAACTAAAAGCATTTATGTATTATTTTTATTGACTATGTCAGACAGAGTTTTATTGACTATGGGCACCTTGCAAAATATGACACAAGTGTTGGACACTTATATATACGAAAACAAACAACAACTGAATGTGAATATGGAATATACTGTATTATACGATATTATTTTTATGATACACATTGTATTGACACAGAGAAAAAATATGTATTGCATATTTCCAATGGATGTGATTTAAATTACAGACCTATATAACTATATACCACAGACACAACAGAAAGTTAATGAAACAAATACAGATGGCGAGTGTGCCGTGTAACCTACAAAGCCAGTCTTTCTTTTTTAATATGTAGGAATTGCAATTGATTTTCCAATTTAGCTAAATGCTGCTGACATAGCTGAAGTCATTAAACGTCGCGTCACTCACCAGTGACGGACAGTTAAAACCGGCCAAGTGCAAGTCGGACTCGCGCACGAAGGGTTCCGTATCGTTATATATTATAATGGCAAAAAAATCATGTCTGATGTATTAATTTTATTTTTATTTAATTATTTATTTTTAAAGTGAATATAGGTATAACTAAATATTCTGTGAATATTTCAAGCATCTACCTGTTGCCGTTATCAATACCGAGCAAAAACAAGCAAAAAAATCACGTTTGTTGTATGGGAGCCCACTTAAATATATATATTTTTTTTTTGTATTTGTAACAACAAACACATTTGTTGCCGTTATAACAATAGCGACAGAAATACATAATCTGTGAAAATTTCAACTGTCTATCACGGTTCATGAGATACAGCCTGGTGACAGATGGAAGCGGAGCGACATTAATAGGGTCCCGTTTTTACCCTTTGGGTACGGAACCCTAAAAACTATTGTATCTGCGATTGCGGCAATCAAGTGTTTACGAGTATGATCAATACAGCAACAACGGAGAAAACAGAAGTACTTATACTAAGTATTTTAGCTAAACCATCATTAAAGATCCAAATTGCATCCAGCAAAGTTAAGTGCAACATGATCTTAGCAAGATAGGTGTTATTAACATAAGTATTAACTAATATTCCCATAGATTGTACAATTAGTGTGCTTATTTCATTGATGGATCGATAGTTAATTACACACGCAACGTTGTTGAGGTTTGAGGATGTTCAAAATTTGCATTACACAACTTTTTTTTGCTTTTGCTCGCGCCTTTGACGACTTATTAAGAGTATATCAAATTAGCATTGTGAATGCAAAATAAAAGACCGCTTTTTGCTCCGCTTTTTGAAAAGGAGAAATGACCCACCCTTATCACTCATCCACAGATTATGGGGAGTTATAGTGTTAGGGCTTGAGTCGACTAAGTCGCCATGGTGCCTCAAAACGTCTGTGCCCAGATCACGTGGTCACTAGGAAAGTCTTGATATTCCTCCTTATGTCCTCTCTGCTTTGGGTATGCTTTTGTACAAGATTCAAGATCTTTTGTCCTTTCTCGTGTCGGGTAATGTGTCATAAAAAATACGGACACAAAAAAAAACTCTGTTGGTCTGAGCAAAACGAGACACGTACTCGTAGAATGTATTAGCTATATCTCTTACACACAGTTCCTAGAAGTCGGCAGAAGGATTAGATTTTCGCTAAGGAATCAGATTAACGCCATGTCAATAGGCGATGAGGCAACCAATCTCTTTTGATTCCGTTCCACCAATACTTACGCCCAACACGCTAACGAGGAAGTTGGGTCTTATGACCTTAGGCTCTGTCAACCCAATGAGGGATAATGACGTAATAATGTGTTTGTACGGTCGTAAAATCTCGCAAAAACGGAAAAGTATTCATCGCTTAAATATGACTAAAAGTTAAATTAAGTTTTATTATTTATTATCTTATTAACGCGTCAGTATTTCGCATGGTTGCGTAAAAAGGACGCATTATGCGCCGACCTTCACCCGTTCTTTGTTACTCCTCAGTTCCTGAGAGATGATAAATAGTCGCTAGGCACGACCATATCATGTTTCTTAATTGTTTTATTATACATACATATTATGACGTCTTTGTCCCTTACGGGGTAGACAGAGCCTAAGGTCATTAACCCGAAAGGCCACGTTTAGTGTGTTGATGGGCGTAAATGTGGAAAACGGAATCAAAATAGTGATGGGTTGCTAGCCGCATCGCCTATTGTCATGATTCTTTAGATTTTGCCCATTTCCTTAACCAGGTTCTACGATCTGCGCGGGAAGAGAAGCAGCTGGCACTTTCAACGTTGATTTATTATAAAAGTATGTAATTGTATTGTCTACGGAAAATATATTAAGTTTAAAAGAGAGTTCAGTGCATCTTGAAAAGCTAAAAAAAGAACGCTTTCGCTTTTTTATGCCCCATAGAGGGGCATAAAAAAACGAAATAAAAATGTCTTAACTCTTTTGTGCTGGTAGTAAATGAGGAAAGCACTAGTTTTATACAGGTGGGCTTTCCTATCGGTACGTGCGTAAGGTGGTGTGCGTTTTCAAGGTGAGTGGTGGGTCGAATTAGGCAACGTATATATATTTATATTTAGACATACGTATACGATATGTCTAAATATAAATTTTCTTTTACAGTCAAAATGCTAACACTGCAACTGAAATTTAATGCAATTTTTTTATAACTAGTTGGTCATGGCGTGGTTGGCAGTATTTGCTGAGTTTCAACATCAGGTTTTAAGCTGAGTTTTGTGTTGGTATTACAACGCAGATGGACGATTCAATGATATCTGGTCTATAGCTTGCACTGGGAATCGGGTATGATATCGGATCGCGATTAACCTATGGGACTGGTTTCTGCGTTCAGGTTCGAATAAGCATGTTTATGTAGGAGACTTACTTGTGCATTAGCAGCTGGCGCTATAATTTCAATGATTTCTGGTCGATCATCCGCGCCGGGGTCTGGGTTCGCTACAGGACTGGGTTCTGGGTTTGGGTTTGGGTTGGGTTCTGGCGCCGGCGCAGCGTTTACCGCGACCAGCGCGACGCAAATGGTGACCAGGTACAGTGACGTCCTCATTTTGTGTTTATGTTGTCACCTGTAAAAAAAGAAATAGAATAAGTTGTATGTTCTGTTGGTGTTATAGCTCTACTCAGATTTTAGGTATGAAGAAAAGAGAAAAGAAACGCTAAGAAAATAAAATATAATAAAAGAAAATATTCAATTAAAATAAAGTCTTAAGGATATGTGGGAAATTATTTGAGTAGAGCATATAACTAAAATTTCGGATTTAAAATATTGGCAGCTGTTGGTTCGTACCGCACAATGTTTGTATGAACAGTGTATGTATGTTCGTTTCGTGTATGTAGTGACAAACACAAGTGTCTGATTTGTACCTTATCATGTGTACCTTAGGGTATTTTTATAGAATACTTTTACATAATCTACTTAATGTATTTTTGGTGTATATTTAAATTACAAATAACCAACAAAAGACGAAAAGTTAAATATGTATGGAAATTAGGAATAAATATTATTAATTCTAAATATATATTTAACTTTACGAATTGTAAATGTTTGCATGCCTGAATAGGTTAAAAGTGTGAACTAAAATTGCAAAAAATACTAATATAACCACTTTCACTTTCTATGTGTACTAACCAAAATATAATACAAAAATAAATATAATTTGAAATTTATCTTTATTCAAAAATGTTTTTTCAAAGGCAATATTGTACCTACATTAAGAACAAATAAATATAATTTATAATTAAGGAAAGTTATATCTAAATTAAGAAGTATTCTTCTCAGCAGTGGTCATCAATTTTGCAAACATAAAAACAAGAAAAATTAATAACAGAAACATCTGACGTTCAGAAAGCGATACATGTATCCTATTTTGAATAAAAATTATTCATTTTCATTTTCACTAAGGTACTTGAAATTTTTCCCCGGGTATCATCTTTTATAAATGCTTGGTGAGTATTTTTTAAATCTATTCCAAACGGCTGGAGGGTTTTCAATAGTTAAGGTATTGTAGGGGCTAATGCTCACCCCTAACACTCTATGATATTGATGATAAAACACGAGACTCAAGTAATCATATTTATTTACTGCCACAATGATAAATGTACCGGGAAATGATTGCTACCGGGAGTACGCGTGGTTAGCTGCTAGCTAAAACGTGTACTAAACAGGTAAGGAAATAAACGCCGAGAGTTGCGTAAAGTGCTGACTATACATTTTGTACGGTTGCACCGTACAGCACAATATAACGATATTCGTCACAAAAACTTAATTGTTCATAGATGCTTAAAAAAGATAGGGCAGTTGGGTATTTTGATTCTTCGAACAACAGTACTCACTATAGTATTTTCCCTCTATTCTGTAAAGAGGAAAAAGTACAAAAAAATCACCTAAGCTATTTTCTTAATTCAACTAAACAAGCTCTACATTTCACGAAGCAGTTAACTCTTCACATAAACTATATGTTTGTCGTGTTTGTCACGTACGTCGGTGAGGCAAGCGGCGCGAGGTGACTGCAGAGGGACATCCACTCAACCTTTGGAGGTTGCTGGTTCGAGCTAATTGTCATTTGACTTGACACGTACACAATTAGGCTCAGTTAAAGTTTCGACAACTCCATTTGGTTAAGGACGAAAGGTAAATGGGATCAAAAGTAATTTGAATGTTTTTAGTTCTCTAATTAGTTGTTATAAGCTTCATAAGAAGAAATGGTCAATTTTAACATGGATCATTATAAAAGCTTGTAAATTGACTTATTATACAATCTGTAAAGAAAACCCATTCTGATCTTTGAAGGGGTGTTTCAGCCCGTCGATATGAACAACTTTTCCTATAGGATCAAAGCTAGGAACTCAAAAATATTTTACAAAAATGTTCGGCCGCCCAGTCAATATTATGGAAACGTCAAAAAAATCCCATAGGAAAAGTTGTTCGTATTAACGGGCTGAATCACCCCTTTAAGGATAGGACTGTGTTTTCTTTACATATTGTTTAGATGGGCTATTAATTATTTTAAATTGTTATTCCATTTTAAAATTTTGTATGCCATTATATGGTGAAACATGTGAGACTTTAATTCTTAAATTGCGTGCATAAAAACTGTGTAAAATTTGGCATGGTTATTGCTAACAAAGATATTCATATTTCTATTAAAATATATGAAATACTATTCATAGACAATGAGCAGAAGTGAGAGGCAGCGTGGTTGGAGTTTTTCCACTGTGAAGCAACGCGCATATTAGCAGTTTTGAAATATATTGCCCCACCGCTAAGCTATTTAATTAATCGCTCAGACATAGTACTTATGAATGCATTTGCATTCTATTGAGATCATTTGAAGTTAATATTAAGATGACTGGTCAATCTCGAACGGAATCCCTCAAAACCGCAAGGACGGATCCAGTTTTCTAGACAGCAGGGTCACAAAGTCGGTAATTTTTACAACACTAATTAAAATCCATCAAACATTTCCATACACTAGATCATCCAATCACATTCACGTTCAATAAACGAGTCACGTGGATGGATATAAAATAATGTTAAATATATATATTTACTTTTTTAAATATAAAATTTTGTTGTAGCTAAAACTAGCGCAAGGGATCATGACTTTAATAGTAAAATTTACGAAAAGTCTTATCTTGCATAAGAAAAAAATCCTTTGTGAAAATCCTATGTGCTGTTCTGATATACCTTCGACTGTAAAAAGCTATATCATTGTAAAGTTTCATCAAAATCCATACAGTAGTTTTGCGTGAAAGAGTGCAACACATCCAAACATACCTTTCGAAATCAGAATACAGAAATCGTTCCAAATTTAATCTACCTAGATACATTTGACTATTCGACAGTCATAACTTGTAATATCATATGTGATTATATTGCTAAATAGCACATTTATGTAACATAAAGCCTTTCTAATGACAATAAATTATAGACTTTTTATAGACACTATTACGAACTCTATAACTAAATTGTATACGACTTGCAAGAATTAATTAAATCGTTATTCCATTACTTAGTGACAGTAGCCTACTACTGTCACTAAGTAATAGAATAACGATTAAATACGATAATACCGTAGTATCGGAAGTAAAAGGTTATTCCGATAGATTTCTAAGCTTATTTCCGGTAGAAACCGGTGTGCTTTAAAGATGATCAGTTTTTAAATTAGAAAAACTGGCCAAGTGCACTACGAATTCTCATTCACTAATAGTTTCATATCACTATGTGATTGTACAATTTTTACGTTTTTTGATTGGCGACGATTTAAAAGTACATATGAAACCACTCTAGTGCGATTTCGCTTAATTATCTGTGGTGAGACGTCTCAGTAATAAATTTATTAATTAGCAGTAACTAACTGCTAATTAGCAGTAACTTTGACAAGAACGAGAAAAAACGCCAAACCACGTTTAATGTAGAGGACTTCTCCTTTTTATTTTAGTTTGTAATAGTGGCAATCGATATATTTTTTGTGTGAAAATTTCAATTTGTGTGTTTCCGTGACAATCAGACGGATGGACATTAGAGACATAGGGCCCGGTTTTCACCCTTTGGTATAAAACTTAAAAAAAATTAAAAGACCGATAAAAATATCTCGATAATTAATTACTAGACATCGCGTGTGGGCATAACTGTCAATCAAAAGAAGATTGCCATTTAGAATATTAGTACCTGCTGGTACATCTAGCAATAATTGTATAATTTCGCAATTACTTCAATTGTTCTCTATAGTGTAGTATCTAGTAGAAACGTCAATATAATCTGTAGTTACACGTGTTGATGATTAATGACTGTTTTTTGGATTATCTGGATTATCTATTGTTATCGTTTTTATTCTATACATAGACATTAAACTCTTTGCTGATGGTTAACGTAATATTTAGTACCTTTTTGTGGTTATGTGGCATTAAAGTAGCAAAAAAACGTAGATTCTGCAAGCAATCTCTCTTTTCATCTAGGTAAAAAGTCTTTTAGGCGAAATTAGCACGGCTGCCATCTGATAGTCGTCAGAGGTCAAGAGGCGGTTCCGAAGAACTCTGACACCAAGGTGTGTATGGTCGATTGACCGTGTCATCTACACGGAATGATATGTATATTTTAGACCATCTTCTTGCCAAACACGGTTTTGCGATACAGTGTCCATATTCAAAGACTGGTACCGTGACAAGTAGAAAAGTAAACTGCAGCGCCCTTGCTGCCGCCCATTGTGGCAGCCGTAGCAGTAAGTGGAACTAACAAATCGTTAACCTTACGATACGTACGATTTATAGATTTATTCAAAAAATACGCCTTTTCAGGCATTTTCAGGCACAGGTATGTACGTTGTTATAGTAGGTGCCTTAAATTGGATTAATATTTTTATATGAGATTGGCAGTCTATAAGTTGTATTGTCATGTCCCGGTTATATTCCGAGGTGCGTCGAAGGCCCGGTATTTCGAAAACAATATCCTACTTTCTTCATACTAGGTACAGTTTTAATGCTGTAAAATTATTTGATAAAATATGCCGACGGCATACGTTTGGTTTACTTTCGATACGAAATAATAGTACTACTATACCCCGTCGCAAACTCATACAACAGGGCTCATCCTAGTTCAGCAAGCGGCTTCTTGCCGGCTTAACTTTGCTTCTCTCTCCCCGCTCTTCTACTTCTACCAGTTCCTGCCAGCTTGCCCTTCAGTCCGGGCTTCCAAGAACCGGGGGCCCGTGGTATTTTGCCAACACTGCCACTCTGTAGTAACGCCACTGGATAGAATTGTTCTATTTTAGGCCGACAATAACTCTGCACATCTATGAATTTGGATTGTAAACAATTACACCAGAATTACGCGGTAGGCTTGAGTAATTAAGCAAAGTGTATCGGAGGTTGGATCAACAAGAGTTGCGTCACGCTTCGACACTTCCACGCGTATGCAATCTGTAAGGGTTATGTACACTGTATTTTTACGCGTGGTGGGTAAGATAATGCAATAAATACCTATAATATCATAAATAAAATATCTCTTGTTCAATTAGTTGGACTTTTTTACTAAACAAAATATTCTTCCCTTGGGAATCGAACCCACGACCCCGGAGTCTACAGACAAACGCCTTAACCACTGGACCACGGAGGCAGTTACTTTTTAACTGAATACCAAAGTTGAAATAAACGATGGCTTTGGCATATTGTTTTCCACGAATGTCTACCACCTAGAAACTGTTTTAGGCATATAACTAGTAGGTATTTTATATCAACAAAATAACTTTAGTAATAAATAAATAAGTATATAGGGAGAAATACACAGACTGAGTTAGCCTCTTTGTAAGTCGTGTTTTTTTTTATTACAACAGATACTTATTAAAAAAGATAGGTATGTTTGAGCTTTCACGAAAGCTGCTCTCACAAATTAATTATTTTAATTTTAATCAGTGATTTTATATATTCTACTACTTACATCTCATCCAACACAGAGAGAATAGTGTTCATTCTTGTTTAGTGAAGTTCAAGCGCTTAATCATCACCATCATCATCATATCAGCCGCATGAAGTCCACTGCTGGACATAGGCCTCTCACAAAGATTTCCAAAATGACCGGTTGCAGGGAAACGCTGGATGCAGGTCGCTTCCAACCGGTCATTTTGGAAGCGCTTAATACATTGTTTAAATTTATCTTTGCAACAATACTTATACATTACACAATTTCAGATACTTTGTAAGCCTTATTTGCACGTACCTATACGACATAATTGGTTGCTACTTGCACTGGTTTCGCAAATAAGAGTGGTCTCAAGGTTTTCAAGTATGATATTAAAATCTGTAACTGGTGTGGTTCGTTTTTGGGTTGGAATAGTTTTATGACTTTTATGCCGTGCCGAATATGACTCGATGTTCGAATTGCAGTAAAAACTAGATGATAAGCAGATCTTTTATTAAAAAAAACGGCTAAGTGCGAGTCGGACTCACACACGAAAGGTCCCGTACCGTTATCTATAAAAACGGCAAAGAAATATGTCTGTTGTATGGGAGCCTCCCTTTAATATTAATTTTATTTTTATTTAACTATTTGTTTTTAAAGTGAATATATAACTTAATATTCTGTGAATATTTAAAGCGTCTACCTGTTGCCCTTATCAATATCGAGCAAAACAAGCAAAAAAATCACGTTGTATGGGAGCCCCCTTAAATATTTATTTTATTCTATTTTTTAGTATTATTTGTTATAGCGGCAACAGAAATACATCATCTGTGTAAATTTCAACTGTCAAACTATCACGAATTATGAGATACAGCCTGGTGACAGACGGACAGACAGACAGACAGAGAGACGGACAGCGGAGCGATATTAATAGGGTCCCGTTTTTACCCTTTGGGTACGGAACCCTAAAAATATGATGAAGATAGTCGATATAAAGTTTATCGCGTGGCATGCTACAAAGGACCCATAATGTCAGATGTTCTACACATCAAATGAACCTTCTACATAAACACTAATTGTAACATTCCACGCACCGTCCTTCACTGCGCTCGAATTAGCGGCGCCGGATCACTGCATCCGGAAAATTTGATTTAATTATACCTACTGCCACACTTACAGTAATCTCTATGCTAATTATAGATATATGGTCAAGATACATGGTTTCCGTTTGGTTAATCTTCAATACAAAAGCTTAATTACGATTATACGTTTAATTTTAGTTATTTTATTAACTAGAAGTGAAATTTAGTGTTAGTGGTGTACCATGTACATAACCAAAACGAAGACTCGAGTCTTTTATTAAATTTAAAAATAAAATATGGTGAAAAAATTTCATGCGGGCGGAGTTTGAACCATCGACCTAGGTCTTTGTACGACCTGCGCTCTGCCATTTGAGTTACCGTGTTTAAAACCTCGGCGTTGAAATTCTCCCCCATATACGCATTAAGGCTTGCGTCGCCTTATAAAACAACCTCACTTTTACAAATAAAGTACTTGATTCAACTAATTTTACAATTAATTTTTAAATTACCTAATATGTAGGACACCATACAATATTTTTTTGAGTGTTTCTTTTTTGCTTTCAAAATGCTATTTTGATATATTAAATTAAGAAATAAAATATGGTGTAAAAATCCCACGCGGGCATTTTCTACGTGTGTCATTCTGCTTTTTCACAAGAGTAAGTATACTTAACACAATATTTTTCAAGTTGAAACTCTATTATTACGTACATTTTTAACAAATTTTAGAAAAAAAAAGGTTCTTTGATCGCTTAATCAATACTTCGCCTAATCAAGGCTTCAGCTGCCATCGTTATTAAATGGTTCTATATTTTCCAACACAGTTACCACATTGTTCTACTTTTGTGCAATTATCTATCTAAAGGATGAAGTTATCGTTGAACAACTGATGCGAAAATCCTCAAGCTAGTGCTGTGAAACACCAGAGTCTAGGAGACTAGACTTGTCATAGTGGATTAAAGAAACTCGCATTCATACACACATACATAAGTCACCAAAACATACACTACTGATTGGGCAGTTTAGTAAAAAATATTCAACGATCTTTTACAAAATTAGTCACGATTCAATTACTGATATAGGCGGAGTCTTCAAATAACGCTCCGAAGTCCGAGATGTTTGCAACACTAGGAAAATAACTGAGGCCCATTTATCTTTTATAAGTTGACGTATAAACCATAATGACCTGAGTGGATGTAATGGCGGTGGTTATGTGGCCAATTGTGATCAATCAATGTGATACGTTGCGCAAAATGTTGAGACAGAAATTAGGGGCTCTAATGTTCATCCATACTAAGCTTTGTATGTATTTGTCTGTTTGTTACCTCTTCAGGACTCAACCACCAAACCAATTTAGATAATATAGATAATAAACAAATAATATAAATAAATATATACGGAAGAATTTCACATATTGAGCTGGCCCCAAAGTAAGTTCGAGACTGGTGTTATGGAATACTAACTCAACAATACTATATTTTATAACAAATACATATGTAGATAAACATCCAAGATTCAGGTCAATCTGAAAAAGAGCATTTTTCATCTTGATTTAACCGGGGATCGAAACCGGGTCCTCCGGTATGATAGTCTGGCAGGATGACCACTATGCCACAGCGGTCGACATATTACTAGAAATTTTAATAATATACATATTTCATTTGACACAATCTGCATGAAATATAGTTTTACTTCTTATATTCTACATTTACTTTGAGAGAATTTACTTTGCGTGCTTCCGCCACCAGTTCATGCAAACTATTGAACTAACTGGTGGCGGAAGCACGCAATGTAAATTGTCTCAAAGTAAATGCAGCTTTGACTTTCGAAAAGTAACACCTCAATCTATTAACTATCTTATATTCTAGTTGTTTCTTTTATAAAACAAATTAAGGAAAAATAAAGGTTTTATAAGAAAGATAAAGAAGTAAAGGAACTAGCGGAAATAAAAAAGAAATAGAAAAAGCTCCACCGACAAGAGCCCAGCTCTTAAATTTTAATGAAAAATTCTAGTATAATTAACTAACCTTAGCGTTCTTTAGGCAAAACTCAAGTTCTATTTTGTAATTTGTAAGAATGGCTTGAAACATTTCGACAGAATTTATTATCTTATTTGGTCATTATAGCAATAAATGTCTTTATTTGGGGAATGAGGTAAATTGTACATATATATCATAATTAATTCGACATAGATTATGTTAATATTATTTGCTAAATAAGTAAAACTAGAGCAGATAAGCATATTTGTTATAATCAAGTTTGAAAATTTGAATTTTATTGTCTTCCACACTGACTTGTCTCACGCAGATCGTATAAGTTGATTAAGGGAATGGCCGTAAACTTAGGGATTTTTATAATTAGACAATGGGCTAGCTATTATATTTCGATTGGTTTAGATTGGTCTTAGGGCCATCGATATATTACGTCACAGCAACAGGGGGAGTTGCCTAAACTTGCATAGCGCTCAAAAGGTAAATGTATGGCACACGTAATATAAAAATTTACAAAGCAATAAAATTATTATTTACGTGTTAAGTACGCATGAACATACATCTGTCGCGCAGATCGTAAAAGCCGATCGAGGGAATGGGTAAAATCTAAGGATTTTATGCGATGCGGCTAGCAACCCATCACTATTTTGAATTTTTCCACCTAATGCCGACCAATTTACTAAACGTGGCCTTCAGGTCGTATAGACCTTGGCTCTGTCTACCCCGCAAGGGAAAAAGACGTGATACTATGTATGTATGTAGCATCTTCCAACCTTTTCATACGATTTGCAATGTTTACATTCGCATGAACTTAAAATACCTTGGCGAAGTAGGAAGAGTTTTTGTGGTTATTTGTTGAACGTGTATGACTAAAGGATAGTTAGTACTTTTTTGTTTACAAACAACTTGAGTTGTTTCGCTCTTCCTTGTTCACGAAAAGCATATTTTTATTCATAAAGCAATGATAAAATACCGAGAGCTCACCGCAGAAGTCAAATTTAACTTTTATAATTTAAAAAAATATGCAAATAAGCTGCTCTAAGCGAGCCTTATATATTTGTGCCCTTCGCCGTGAAGACTTTAGGGCCTTGGGGTGCGGAGGCAAATTTTCAAAGAGATCTCCGCACGCCTAATCGACGTTTCCGGTGACCTAAAGGCTGGCGCGCATTTTGGTCAAAGACTGAGTCTGGCCATCCAGCGAGGAAATGCCGCCAGCCTTTTGGGCACCCTGCCAGCAGACCGCAGCGATTTGGCATCTATATTTTATTTAATTTGAGGTGTTTATAGATTCATTTTATTTTAATTTAAGTTTTAGTTTAGAATTATTTATATGTATCGATTAATTATTATTTATCATATACAACGTGATTCTGAACCCCCTAGCTATATTGAAATCTGGGAATCAGAATTCCTAATGGAACACAGAATTACAAGAAAATAATGTGAAAAACGAAAAAGGAAATTAGGTTTCCCATACAAAGTCGCCGATCAGCTTGTCGAATTTCTATGAAAGGTTAAATTATTTTTTTAGTTTTTTACCTTTTTCTCTTACAATTTTGTATTTAATTTGGGATTCTGATTCCCAGATTGCAATATAGCTAGGGGGATCAAAATCACGCTGTATAATAAACAATTATTATTAAGTATTGTATTTTTATTGTATATTATTAAATGGTCAGGGATATCATCATCAACTGCCTGTCCGGTGGTTGCAGGTATGGCATCAGGTACGCGCGCCCGGCTCCTGAGCCGCTACTTGCTTTTCCGTTTCATCCGGATGAGTAGTATCCCAATATCTTAATTCCCCCCTTCCCAAATCCAACAAATTTCTATTTTTCCCCAGTTTAAAAATACTTCTGATGGTTAGCAGCGTCGGAAGCACAAAAAACCAAAGAAACTGCGCTTGCCACCCCGCCTGCCAAGCGTGGTGAGTATGGCAATATCCTCCCATGGAATGAAACATCCTTGGGAGAGGTGGACTTCTAACGGCTGGATGATAAGTACCAACTGGTACTTATTCTGTGATATCGAATTCTTATTTAGTATCATCATCAGGTCCTTTTTAGTCTCCACTACAGGAGCACGACCCTCTCTGTACTACTAGGGCCATGCTTGGCCAGAGCAGCCAGAGGACTTGGCCTACACTCTCCACGCTGGCCAGACGGGTTGGAGAGGTTTATTTAGTATATAAATAAGAAATTATAATAATTTGATGGCGAGAATTTTTCTTCATACCCTTTTTTTACGGAGCGTCCACTTTGCCTTTTATACATTAAAAGGCAAAATGGAGGTTGTTTCTTAAAGACGACAATTATTTAATGGTGTTCTATTGTTGAAATTTTAAATTCAAGACTTGTATCGGAAATTGCATTCTAAAGTGTCAGTGATACATTATTTGTTTTATTTGCTATTATATAATAATACAACTATCACTTCGCATATCTGATGATACTAGTTATACCCATAGAGTGGTAAAAATCGGAAGTACCTATGTTTGGTGTCATCTTGGGCAATGTCGTGTGTCAAAGCGTGACCGCGACCTCTTATTATGTAAGGTGTTAGACAATACGCGAATTACGATGATTGTCTGTAATGTGTACTATTACTACTGATTAGCGTCGCAAGCCTGTGAGAATTTCGTTTCTTTATTGAGTAATTAACTGACAAAGTTGTCACTTGTTTAAAAATAATTTTGGATGAATCCAGTCTTTTCATGTAGCTTAGAGTATTGTTTCTGTACCTATATTTTATGATATACTAAACAAGAGAATTCATAAAATTACAAGCCAAGGATTTTTTTCAATATTAATTAAATTTGTGAAAGGTTATTTACCGTAAGTATTATATCCTGTTCAGAATATGTAATTTTCGTCGCATAAAATTTAGAATAAAGAGAAGATTTACAGCTTTATATTCATGTAAATAAAATAACATTAAAATGTTGTTATGTTAGTCTTATTAACCTTATTTTTTACGAAGAGCCTATTGTTAATATGCCACATAATCTAATAATATTAAAAAACTGCAATTACTTTATATTAAGACAATGACAATATTGAATAAAATTTTCAGATTTAAGCGATTATTTGTTTATCAGTAATTACCGTCAGTTTTGTATTCTCAAAATTTAACACCAACGATTATCTCGTAATTAACCTAATGAACATAAAATATTTTCCCAAACACCAGTGTTAATATTACAATTTGATATAATCTCGGTAATTCTGTTATTTGATAATTATGAGAAGCATTGTGCGCGTTCCGGGTGCCTTACATCGCAACACCGAGGAAGACGATTGTTCGCACTGCCCAGTCATTTTGTAAAATTATTTGTTACGTGTACAAAATAATTGTCAACGTGTTATATGTATTTAATTGTTCAAGGGTTTCCTTGTAGCGTATTCTTTAGGTTATATTTACAAATATATATTTTTTTATAGTTAGTGAGGTTTATTGTTTGTTTTTTATTGCGTGTTTCCGTCTTGACCAACGAGTGTGTAACAGGAGCGTTACCGGTCTTTCAAGGAGTTGGAGGAATGATGGGCTTCCGGCTCTCTCACTCACCGAAAGAAGCATAGAAGCGGTAAAGCTTCTATTCAAACGTCGATTTTCTGTAAGAGTGTGGTATTTGCGGAATAGCCGGCCCATTCATGCTACTAGCAAAAATGAATTTTATCGGTAGCGTGGCTCTACTACGACACATACTGCATGATCGACTCCTTGACGCAGGAGCATTGTTAACGTATTCAACAACAAGACTGTTTCAACACCTACTGGTAAAATTTAGAACCTCTTTTTTGCAAATTATCGGATAAGCGAATAATGTATCATCATCATCTTCAGGTCTTTTTAGTCTCCACTGCAGGAGCATGACCCTCAATAATAATGTATACATTCCAACAAATCCTTACCAATATTATAAATGCAAATGTAATACTGTCTGTCTGTCTTCACGTTTCAAACATTAAACCCATTTGGATGAAATTTGGTATGGAGGTAGAGCGCCTGGGGACGACATAGGGTAGCTTTCCCGAGGAATCAACAGGATGTTTGTACTAACATTACATTACGGTTAGGGAATAAAACTATAAAATGGCAATACATAACCATCTGATAAGAGAATGATATTTGACTTTTTATCAACCCCCAATGACGTGCCATTTTCGCTATTGTTTCTACAGCTGGAATACAGGACCATTTGCTTTGAAGTCAGCAAAAAAATATAGGCGATTGATCTTATAAGCGATAAATATTAACTTTCTAACAGGCAGGAATGACATTCCGTTTTAATGGCAGCCTGCGAAGGCTAATCACGGTAGGCGACAGCGCAGAACGCGGGTTGCAGTTCAATCAGTGTAATTGTCTGTATGTCTGTTATTACGACGGTATCTTTAGACGCTTCTTAAGCAAAGTCTAGAGTGCATATTACATTAAAATCTGTATGTTTTCCTAGTCTTACTTGAGGTCTTATAAAGTTAAAAGCAGACAAGTTAAAGTCTATCGTTTGGTGAAGGATTAGGTTAGATAAATATTTATTACTAGTTAACCTGGCAAACTTTGTTTTGCCATTTAAATTTTAAAAAAAAGAATGGACTACCCTTATCACTGAAGGGTATGAAAGATAGTTTTCGTCCTATTCTCAGAGCTACTGAATATACACACAAAATTTAATAAAAATCGGTCACACCATTTCGGAGTATTTTTGTTACACTGTGACACGAGATAATAGGTTTGTATTTTTTGAATATTTCACAAAAATTAGCTTCATGAAATTTTGCATAGAGGTTATCAGGAGTACGAAAAAGGATCAAAAGATACCGAAAAAGCACTGTTCTTGAGAAATCTACATCAACAAAAGTAGAGCTGCGGGAGAAAACTCCTTTATAAATAGGGATAGCTACCTCACGTATACAAAGTTTAAGTTATAATAGTACAAGAGAAATATGTATATGAACAAAAAACACGGCCATCTCGTGTTGATGCCGCAAGTCGCAAGTTTTGCGAAATAAGTACAGGCCTCAGTCTCTTACTACACGAATATGACGGCTAATGCAATTTTCATTAAAAGCTTATGACTGTAGTAGAGAATACGGAAAGGCGGTATTTGTAAAATTTCTTTGACGCTAAAGTAAATACTATGACGAAATTTAAATAAAAATCAGACTTCTTTTTTTTATATATTACGTCAAATAATAATAAATTGAGTATTTTATTCACAGACTTTTCTTTAAGAAAACTTAGGTTTTTTAAGCTGGGGAAAAATATAAATTTGTTGGGTTTGGGAAGAGGGGAATTAAGGTATTGGGATACTACTTATTCTGATGAATGGGTGAAAAGCAAGGAACAGCTCTGAAGGTCGGGTGCTCGTACCCGATGACATACCTGCAACCACCGGCCAAGCAGGTGAGGACGACCTCTCACCTGTCTTACATACCTATTATTATCAAATGAAAAAAAAAAAATGGGAAATTGGCCTTGCATATTCTTTAAAGTAGATGAACAAAATTTGGTAGCAGAGTATTACGTGTAGGTTTTCATAACCATGATTCTATAATATAGAAATATAAAATATAACTATATATATATATATATATATATACGGACAAATCACACAGATTGAGCTAGTAATTTCGAGACTTGTGTTATGGGATACTAACTAAACGATACTATATTTTATAACAAATACATATGTAGATAAACATCCAAGATCCAGGCCAATCTGAAAAAGATCATTTTCCATCTTGACCTGACCGAGGACCGAACCCGGGCACTCGTGTCGCAGGCTGGCGTGTTAACCACGCCGCCACGGAGCTCGCCAAAACAACAACTTCATAGATGCAAACAACAGTTAGTATACCAAGTTCGTGGTTTTCAACACAATGCAAGCCAATCAAAGAAGCTATAGGGGTCAGAAAACTAATATCCCACTGACAAACATACTAACTCTGAACATGTCGACCACTAACGCTCTCCTCACGAAACACATTTCGCACAGAAATAACGAAACACGTGTAATTTAAGGTTTTACCGCAAACTGCGGCGATAAAGCTGAAATAAGACATCGTTTATTTTATATTTATCGTTTATTTAAGACACTACTGATTAGACTTAATGGCTACCATATATTTTTCTTATCTGTTTTTGTTCTTATTTTTTTTTTATTTAATCCAAATAATTCACACAAAACAATTTTCCTTATCTATATCGCCTAAAAACCATGATAAGGTTTGTCTATATATTATGATCCATACTTCTATACTATATACTGTTATACGACACAATAATTAATCGTTTTTTTTACGTTTTTTGATCAAAAATTACTCATGGACTGTTGTCTATAGTAATTTAATAAATCCAAACCAAATATTGTTATTTTATACTTTTACTAAGTACAAAGATGTTTAAGTTTAATTTTATAGTACGGAATGTGTTTGAGCCCTAATTGGCATTGCCTTAGCAAGACAATTAGCACGACAATAGTGTCGAAAGCCTTCTAAGCAAACCATTATTATAGGAAATAAATATTTTCCTGTTGTTACATAATTATACTCTTTTTTAATTTGAAGACATTACGTTATCAAGTACAGTGTAATTGATTTACAATTTTAAATGCTATTAAATTGAACAAATCCTGAAACATTTGATGCAGAACTCGTTAGGAAGATATATAATTGTATTGATTTGTCTTATTAGGGATTATTATATTCTTATTATGGAGGATTTAATTGTACGTTATTGTTTGTAGATGCTATAATAATGTAAATGGGTCAATTAACACTTCTAGGAATCTCTAAAAAAGTTGGTAATTAATGTCAGTCTATTTTCCATGTCGATACTATTATTCTTTAAGTTATTATAAAAATTGGGCTTAAAAAGTTCACATCGTCGTTAATGAGATATGGAGATTAGTTTACTATTACTGCTACTCTAATTGTATAAAGCGCATGTATTTGCCTCTCACTTTTCCAATTACAGCATAAAGGTTGTAATAACAGCGGAGCCCAAAAAAAATGAAAATAAAACAGCAACATGGTAAATAATGATGAGCTCCAGGCTCTGACGCACCAATGCTGAAGGTGCAACCTAGAATACGCTCAGAATTAATATCGATAAAGATGATATATTTCTGACTATCTAATTTTTTGAAACTATTAGGAATTTTTACAAACACCTTCAGCATTCATTTGGCTCCCCAGTCTTCTGTTGTGTCTTCTGTAGTCGTGACACAGTGTACGTTGGGAATATGGAGTGGACCACTTTCATTTAATCTGTTCGAAAAAGGAACCGTAAAATCGTTCAACAATTAACCCAGTTGTGTCCGAAGGGCGCCGTCTACCCACAGTTTGGGTTTTTTCCTCGGGCTGACTCAGAACAGGTCACTAAGTGAAAGGGTGTTGTGCAAATCCCCTCCCCGACCCCCGCGCCTGTTGATACACAACCTCAAACTATTACGTGTGCTTATCGGAAAGGTCAGGATGTCATCGACCTCACACATATATCAAAGAGTACATTTTCGTAATCATTATAATCAGAAAAATGTACTTACGCAATTTTACAGAACATTAAGCTTAGTTATTTATTTATAGATAAACGCTCAGTCATGGGTATTTTCAAAAATATACGCATGAGTAATTGGTCAATTGTCAATTATCTCGATTTTCGTTTTCTGGTCTTTATGCTACGAGTATATTGCTAAAATTTACATTTAATGCATCGAACTTTGACTCTGTCTGTCATGTAAGGGATATAGACGTAATGTATTCGTGTCATTGATCGTATCTACAAATACTTGTCACCGTGTCACCTGCAGAATGCATTACCTAATAAATTCATCTCGGTGACAATCATAGGACTTTCTATTGACCTAGCAGGAAGAGTTCGATCGCCGATATCTTAATGCCTTCTTACGTAAACTTGTAATCGTGTGAGAGAGAGCAGGACGGCAGAAGGGGAGGCAGGAAGTGCGAAAGTGTTACAGTATAGTTACGAACTGTGGCACACTTTTGGTGGACTGGTCGTTGAGAGGATATCAGCTGTTGTATTGATTAGACTGTGGCATTTGCGAAATATTTAAGTAGTTATTGAGGACAATGGTAATTCAATTAAAGATGAATAGTCGCCGATCAGAGGAATGACAATGGTTGAGTGTAATTATTTGAGAATGAATGGTTGAGTGAATTGATTATGGGTCGTCTGTCTCATATTTTATGAAATTGTGTAATACTAAAAATATTACAAACTATTAACAATACAGTACTAATATTTTTTATAAGTGTTTCATTTTGCATTAACAATTCGGCGAACTGTGCGGTAGCTCAGATAGCAGAGCATAGGTCGTACATAGACCTAGGTCGCCGGCTCAAGTACCGCGATTATTTCACCATATTTTATTTCTTAATTTATTAATAATACAGAATTAAATTGAATTATTTTTCATTACCTATAGCATTACAATGCACGGTATATTATTAAAATTGAAGTCACGGTGGTGTAGTTGGTGTCACACTTAGGCCGTAACCCTAAGGGACGTGGGTTTGAATCCTAATGTGGCCGAGTTCATTCTCATCACATATTTTTAATTTTAATAATACAGTATTACTTTATTAGGTATTTTGTCTAATTTTTATTTAACAACGTATCTTTTACAATACTAAAGTGCTTTATACTAATTACTTAGGGATCTAAATATACCTTTAATTATTGTTTATCTCAAAAATTACACATTGAAAACCTAATGAGATATTTACGAAGAAAATATAGCTTTTTATGTTAGAATGTATATTTTATCATTGTTAACAATTTACAATAAAACGTGGCTTTTACCAAAGATGCCATATCAATATTTCATTGCAAGGTCCAGTAAGTGACGAAAATGTTATTAAATTACCAAAATCTAAATGATTCATTTAAGTTTTGTCGTTCAAACTGTACTTTAATAATAAATAAATAATAAATATATACGGACAAATCACACAGATTGAGCTAGCCCCAAAGTAAGTTCGAGACTTGTGTTATGGGATACTAACTCAACGATACTATATTTTATAACAAATACATATATAGATACACATCCAAGACCCAGGCCAATCTGAAAAACATCATTTTCCATCATGACCTGGCCGGGGATCGAACCCGGTCACTCCGTGTCGCAGGCAGGCGTGTTGACCGCTGCGCCACGGAGCTAGTAATAATAATAGAAACTCATTTCGGCACGCTTTTAACACTTTTCCGACCTTAATAGTGTCAACAAAGATGCACGAACCGCGTAAATTGTTACAAATGCTTGATGCAACCGAATTTGAGCAACCCCGGATGTACAGCTGCATTTTGGTGAGCGCCCGGCAAGGACACCGGTAAAAGTACACCAGTTCGCTGCCTGACCTAGCTAGTTCGTCGTTCATTATCATCGAAAATTGCAGTATACCGTTATAATTTGTTGATTATTAATTTATTAAAATATAAAAACAATTTAAATTTAAAATAACCTAAATAATGCTACAACTAAAAATAAATAAAAAATAATTTCAAGTTTACAAATAAAATAGGCCAGGTAGACCGTTGACTCTAGCTGGCCTATTTATTTTATTATTATTTTATGTAGCGTGCACAGAAGACTGGCAGCATTGCCACGTTGGATGGCAATGCTGATCTTTTGGCCAAGGTAAACCAGTTTTAAATTACCGTAATAATATACATAGTAAGTAATGACAAAAATAAAAAAAGTAATTTCTCAGTTATAGTAATTAAAGAGATCATTTCTTGAGTTAAAATAAAAAAAACAGTGGTGCGTGTAATTTACTTTATATATTTTAGAATTAGGAATTAAACGTAGCTTAAGACTTTAGTATGTATTTAATGTAATTGTACCTGACAATACTTGTGTCGCAATGTTATACTGAAGTTGTCGAGTAATAACTGTGAACTAGCGATATCAATCGCATTTAGAAATTATTTCTGTTTTTAATTAAAAATAAGCATCCCAAAGGTAAAATGTCGGATTTGGATTAGTCTAGGCCATCAATTAATGCATTAATCCTTATCCTTATCCTTACTAATATTATAAATGCGAAAGTGAGTTTGTTTGTTTGTTTATTTGTTTGTTTGTTTGTTTGTTACGCCGTAACTACTAAACCGATTATCATGAAATTTTGCATACAAGTTCTCTGGAGTACGGAGAAGGACATAGGCTACCTTTTATCCCGGGAAAAAGTACTATTTCCGAGGGATCGACATTGACGCGGGTGGAGCCGCGGGCAAAAGCTAGTCTATTATAAATGCGAAAGTGCTTTCGTTTGTTTATTTGTTACGCTTTCACGCCGTAACTACTGAACCAATCATTATAAAATTTTGCATACAAGTTATCTGGAGTACGGAGAAGGACATAGGCTACTGTTTCTGAGGAATAACGTTGATGCGAGCGAAGCTGCAGGCGAAAGCAAGTGTTATATATTTTTAAAATAAGTTTCTCACTTTGAAGTTTATTTTATTTTTATAAAATGCATCTGGCTTTCAGAACAGCTGCATCAAAGTTAAGGTTATATGTAAAGACCCTTAAAAATACATCATACGAATGTACAAATCATATTACGTTTTATGAAATATCTGAGTGTGCAAGGACGCCGGTAAAAGTAGTATACCAGTCCGCACTGGGCGGAGCCAGTCCAATCGTAAGTGTGACAAACTGAGAGATTATTATGCCTGATAAAATGTTATACATAACAGGCTAGAAACTTATAATACACAAATAAATATTCAACTCTTAGCCTGGAAGAGATTGTTTTTAGTGATTAGATTGCCTCATTGTACACAACTTAATTAAAATTACACATTTGTATATTTTATTTTATTATTTATTTATAAATAATAAATAAATAAATAAATATGTATTATTGTATATTGATGTTTAAGCCACATCATATATAGCCAACTTGAAGATGGATCTAGAATAATGACACATGGGAACTCCCCATCCCCATTGCGGAGTGCTTTATACGGAAGAGTGTTGACGGCACATCCAGTAAAGATGGTTTATCTGGTATAGAACGGTTTTATATTTAGTGAACATTTTAAATACATATACATACATATTATTACGTCTTTATTCCTCACCGTAGACAGAGCCTAAAGTTATTAGACCCAAAGGACACGAAGAATCACAAATACCTACAATGTTTTTGGTACAGGTCTGCTAGGCCTCTTTGAGACTTCTATTTTTTATCCTATCTGTTGTTATTGCACGCTCGATCGCTAACATAATGTGGTTCCACAAACTTATGAAAATTGAAATTGTATATAACATGAAATCAGAATAAAAGAAAAGATATAAATATAAATATCATACAAAGCCCTTCAGGCAAGTAGGCGACCAATACTGTTGAAGAGAGTTTCTTTCGGCATCTTCTTCTCTGCAGTGGTTCGTTCCGAAACACTAATAGTTTGTAGCTTTTGAACAATCATTAACAATTTGAATATAATTTAATAATTATTATTTTATGACAATGTGAATGATGTTTAAAAGTGCCTGAGAAGGCCTATTTTTTTAATAAATTTTTGAATATTTAGTACATTTAATTTGTAAATAAATAATAAAAGAACAGTACTTTTTCTCAAAAGTACTATTTCCGAGGGATCGATATTGATGCGGGTGAAGCCGCGGGGGAAAGCTAGTGAGCTCATAATCCACTATTGTTACGGTTAGTGGGTTCGTGACCTCTCTCTAGGATTCGATTAATATCGGCTTTGACCTGAACTTTTTATTGTAAATAAAACCGGCTTGTTAATTCGTTGCAGTTATGACACATTTTTTATTCAATTGTGCTCAGATTATTGATAATCCGTTATTCACGAAATATAAGATTTACTATTTCAATGGCTGGAGATTTATTTTGATTATAATTTGTTGCTGGCCAAAGGCATCTTCCAAGGATTCTTCGTTCCATGGCGCAGCGGTCAACACGCCTGCCTGCGACACGGAGTGACCGGGTTCGATCTCCGGCCAGGTCAAGATGGAAAATGATCTTTTTCAGATTGGCCTGGGTCTTGGATGTGTATCTATATATGTATTTGTTATAAAATATAGTATCGTTGGGTTAGTATCCCATAACACAAGTCTTGAACTTACTTTCGGGCTAGCTCAATCTGTGTGATTTGTCCGTATATATTTATTTATTCAAGGGAGGATATTGCCATACTCACTACGTTTGGCAGGCGGGTTGGCGAGCGCAGTTTCTTAAGCTTCTTATTCTTCCGACGCTGGCCAGCGGAACCATTTTTAAGTGGGGGAAGGAAAGGAATTGGTTGGGTTAGGGAAGGGAATGAAGGTGTTCGGATACTACTTACTCAGGAGGATGAGGGAAAACAAGTAGAAGATCGGGAGGTCGGGAGTGCGTACCCGATGCCATACCTACAACCGGCCAAGAGGATGACACCTCTGATCCATGATCATAGCTCATTTATAAAGAAATACGAATGTACAAAATGATCAACGTCAAATTTAAAGCTTATTTCCCTCCTCTATTTATCATGTTAATAGTCGATGCGGCTAGCAACCTATCACTATTTTTACTCCGTTTTCCATCTACACGCCCTCCAACATGCTTAATGTGGCCATAATGTCTTATTAGACCTAGACTCTGTCTACCCCGCAAGGGAAAAAGACGTGATACTATGTATGTATGTATTTCCACTACGTATTTAATACTAAGAAACTGATCAATATAAGCAAAATAATAAATATGCGAAAATATTGCCACGACGCTGTTAAAATTAATAGCGACTAGCTCCGTGGCACAGCGGTCAACACGCCTGCCTGCGACACGGAGTGACCGGGTTCGATCCCCGGCTATGTCAAGATGGAAAATGATCTTTTTCATATTGGCCTAGGTCTTGAATGTTTATCTATATATGTATTTGTTATAAAATATAGTATCGTTGAGTTAGTATCCCATAACACAAGTCTCGAACTTACTTTGGGGCTAGCTCAATCTGTGTGATTTGTCCGTATATATTTATATTATAACGTGAGCTACCTACGTTTATTGCTAAATATCCTTATTTTTATTTACCACTTATATAAGATTGAATTAACTATGTCAAAAATTACACTGTGTTTCTTAGATTAAAAACAAAATTCATTACTGGTTTTGTTTGTCTGTGTCTTCAATCGCAAAAACCCAATCTCTATTCATTGCTTCTTTTTGGTTGCGTAAGCGCTGTCTCTCAGTATCGATGATCGATAACGTTACAATACAACTGGACGATCAATACTTTGATAATTGCTGATATACAAGTTTATGTAATCTTTTTATATTAAAGGTTGAATATTAAAGGTGAGTCTCAACGACTTTGACATGACTTACTGACATTTTACAAAATATTGTATTTGTTATCTTACCAATAAGCAAGTTGTTTGTTTTTTTCTAGTGTATGTACATAGCCTACACTGTGTCGATCTTTCGAGCTGCCTAAAGGCATCTGACATAGCTTAACGACTGTCATCAATGACGACAGTCAGGACCAACCGCTTAACGTGCCTTTGAAAGCACGGAGGAGCTCGAGATAGTTTTATACCACTTCCGATCACCCATCCCGGGGTTACTTAATATGCGTAAGCACTAATAATCCTCACAACCACTATACCATCGGGTTCCTCAAACCAATAAGCAACGGAGATGTCCGACAACATTTCTGATGATTGGCAGGTTTGGGGATTATTCTCACTAGTGCCAGCGGCATAAAGTTCAATAGTGGTATATAGTTGGCGGTCGGACGACCTGACCAAGGTCGCAGGAAGACGCTGGTTGCAGGCCGCTTCCAACCGGTCATTTCAAATCCTTGGGAGGCTTATGTCCAGCAGTGGACTTCTTGCGGCTGAGATGATGATGATGATGATAGTTCAATTTAAATGAGATTTTTAAAAGTGAAATCTTATTTAGCGGCGTTATCCATTTTTAGGGATGGGTAAAAAATTTTAAACTCACGTCAGGATACGAGACCTGATCGTAAATTCGTAAGACGGACACGTGCTTGAGACTGCCAGCCCGGCGTAGGAGAGGAAGTAATATCCCCCTTTCTACCGGAGTTTTCACTTCTGCCGGCACACCCGGAGTGCAACCCTTTGTATTTTCTCAATAGTTCCATTGACTTGATAATCTCAATGGAACTACTGAGAAGAAAATGATTACTAGTTCCATGGAATTGATTGCAGATAAACTTGATTGATTTAAACTCAATCTCTACTTAACTACTTCTTGGTTACGCAAGCGTCGGTTTCCAGCTGTCTGCTCTGAATAGATAACGCTTCAATGTAACTAAATGTTTAACACGTGGATGATTGCTGATGGATGAACGTTTCGTAATCTGTGACAGATTTAATTAAAAAAAATATATGCAGCTCATGTGTCTTTAATTATTAAATTATGCGAAGTCAGCTACTGGCCGACATGTTTCGACCTCATCCGGAGGTCTTTCTCAGGGCGAATGTGGATCGAGACGCGCGTCCGATGTCCCGATCCGCACTGATACTCGGAAGCGTGTCTTTGATTGTATAAAATAACATTTTGTAAATTACATTTTTGTACCAGATCAGAAATAATTATTAAAATGGTGATTCGCTGCGATATTCGCTTAATTTTAAAGAATATAACACAGCTTCTTATATCGTTTTTTATATATATAATAATTAGAACTTGAAAAAAAGGTGCAAACAGGATTTACATTACCCTAAGGTTGACTGGAAGAGGTCGCTTATCGATAAGTCCGCCTTTGTACCAAATGTGAGTTTTGTTTTTCGATTGTGTGTAAAAAATTTACAAAATCATTCATTTATTTTTAATTATGATTTTTTTTAAAGTGATCACTTTCTGTCCTCTGGCTGTTCTGGCCAAGTATGGCTCTAGTAGTACAGAGAGGGTCGTGCTCCTGTAGTGGACACAAAAAAGGACCTGATGATGATAATGATGATCACTTTCTGTATATATCAAAAAGAACTTATAAGTTCATAAATAAAAAGGTTGTTATAAAAGCTTTAAGCAAATTACACGTGATAATTTGCGATATTCCCAGGTCGTATGGTGTAACGAACATTGTCTATAAATCGGAAGAAAAACCCACTTGATCAGTTCTGTGAACGCATTATTTTCTCACAGAGCAGTGTCTATAAATACCTCTAAATTCAAATTGACTAATTTTTCACTGCTATTATTGCGCGTTGAAATCTATTGTACTTTTTTAAACTGTTATAATTTGGTAGGCTAGTAAGATTCTAAAAAATGTCTACTTTGAATAACAATAAAAATAAGTTACAAAAATGTCACTTTTTTGTTGAAAAAGTACAATTTCCCGACAGAGGTACAAAAATTGGAAAAAATAAGGTGAACGAAATCATCCATACATCGACACTTACAAAAGACATCAACGCGTCGCTCTACGGCGGAAACGTTTCGTAGCATCCCGCTCGTAGCGGCTGCTACGAATTCGTAGCATACAAATTGGGTCATTCATTAAATAAAGACTAGGGTTCATTAATCATTTAGATATTCGGATATAAGCAGTGAGAAGGTTGAAATCTGAATAGATTTTCCTAAGTAAATGTATTCAAAATTAATGTAAGTATTAAAAATTCAGAACTATAAACTAATGATGCTAAATTATATTAATAGTTATTTTATTGTATTGAAAGTGTAAAAATAGTTACTAGTTGTGTTAGGTGACGTAAGCCTTATATACGTATAAGGGGTATGGGATATGGTGGAGAATTTGGGCCCTCAGGTAAGACCATGCGGTAGCTAAGTTGGCAGAGCATAGGTTGTACACAAACCTACTTCCCACAAATTTCGGCCGCCCAAGCGATTTGTATTTGGACTTTAAAAAAAAATTTTGGTTCCCAGCACTGGTCCCATAGGAAAAGTTGTTCATATCGACGGGCTGAATCACCCCTTTAAGGGTCCAGAACGATCAAAATTTCACCATGTATAAGTGAATTTAATTATTTAATAATGTTAGGTAATCAATCAGCTGATTTGTTGATTTGTATTAAAAAATATATATTTTGTATGAAAACACAAAAATATTTGCGCGTAATTTAAAAGGACCTTGTATATTGTTGGTATTCTATGTATAGTATTAAAAATTTGCATGGACCGGTTCGGCTTGAAGGTCGCGACCTCGATACAGTTGCTTACCCTCCATTATCAAATCACGCGGTTTTCGCGAATGATTGGACATGATTTGATCTTTTTTGGTTACGGATAATATATAAATCGGTGAAGGTGTTTCCTAATGTTTCGCACGTTTTCTTACGAGGTTTATTAACCTACTAGCTTTCGCCCGCGGCTCCGCCCGCGTCAATGTCGATCCCTAGGGAATAGTTATCTTTACCGGGATAAAAGGTAGCATATGTCCTTCTCTGTACTCCAGAGAACTTGTATGTAAAATTTCATGATGATCGGTTCAGTAGTTACGGCGTAAAAGCGTAACAAACAAACAAACAAACAAATAAACAAACAAACAAACTCACTTTCGCATTTATAATATGATTATTAATTAATTATTAATATTATTATTATTATTATATATATAGTAAGGATAGTAAGGATTAGTAAGGATTAAAGTTTTAATATTAAAGTCTAGCTATTAATGTAGAACCAGCTTGTAGAAAAGCCGATTAAGGGAATGGATGCAAATCTGAAGAATCATATTAGTAGGCGATGCGACTAGCGACCCATTAGTATTTTGATTCCGTTTTCCATCTAACGCCGACCTACGTGCTAAACGTGGCTTCTAGGTCGTAAAGACCTGTGCTCTGTCTACCCCGCAAGGGAAAAAGACGTGATACTATGTCATGTTTAGTTGTCGCCCGCGGATTCACTTGTGTTATTGTAGATCCCGCGGATACAGTACTTTTTGCCGGGATAAAAGGTAGATTATGGGTTAATTCTTGGAATAACCTATCTGTGTGCAAAATTTTAGACTACATGAACAATATTACCTCACCATAGTAATTTCCGCTATTGACCTAGAGTGTGCGTATTTGGGCACTGGTGCAGGATGTCCGTCGCGACACACTTCAGTTGTGTCACAAATTTCATCACTCTGCGTAACTTTCCGATTCGCATGCCGCATGCAAATGCTATCCTTACCACTTTCGCTTTAAGACTAATTTAGCTTGAGCGTGTTGCATTGTAATTGTATCGAAATTAATATTTTGATATTCGAATGATTTAATTTACTGATCTTAATAAGGTTCATCGATTCTTGTCCGTGTATAAAACACTAGCGGCCCGTCCCATCTTCGCACGGGAAGATATAGGTATTTAAATAGCCTATGTTCATCAGGGATAATGTAGGATTCTAATGGAGAAAGAATTTTGCAAATCGGTCCAGTAGTTTCAGAGCCTATTCGATGCAAAAAAACAAATCTTTTCTCTTTATTATATTAGTTTAGACGTATAGATTAACAATTTACTTAAAACTCTTTAAATTAGTAGTAGCTTATTACGCGAGGTCATTGGCAAATATGTAATGACAGGCGGTGCAGATTATAGAGTACGAAAGCTGGCTGGCTTTATAAGTTGAATCAAAACAATTAAGCATACAAAAACCGCGATATACATTAAAAGGCCTTTCTGGCATTTTGGCCGGATCTTAGAGGTCATCCAGTTATCCAGGTCACAGAATGTTGGCTGTACACAATCCATACTAGTATTATAAATACGATTTACTCTGTCTGTCTGTCACGCTATTGAACCAGTTTGGTATGGAGGTAGTTTGAGGCCCTTGGAAGGACATGTGGTTTCTTTTACACCGGGAAATTCTACTGTTCCCGAGGGATCGACATTAACGAGGGCGGAGCCACGGGTAGAAGCTAGTAATTGAATAATTTAATTCCAATTTACAACTGACACTAAAAATAACCTTTATGTTCGAAAACTTTTCTTACTAATTTATGAACTTTAATTCATATCCCGTCCAATTATATAAACCGATTGTTGACGACGCTTAGGACCCCGGTTAAGTGTCCATCTGTCCACGTCCACGTCACCGCGCCACTTTCGCTGCGGAAATATCGAGAGCGAAAGGAAACGCACACAGGTGCATGCTGTGACGTCACACTACGTAACACTTGCACTTGTGTGGAAGGGTTACAAAATTAAGCGGGTTTGGATTTGGGTTATGGGAGGTAGAAAAGGGTATTTTTAAATAGTACGAATACAAATTAATGTCCTATTTTTTAGAGAATGAACAAGATTAATGTATAATCTCGAACATTATATTAAGCCCTCATGCACATCGGGCGTGTGTGCTTGTTGATAACGTTCGTTGAAGAAATATCTGGCCAAAGTTACAATTGCTCGCGGCGAAATTTTCTTACACTTTGTCATGTGGCCCCAACGCCTATTGCGTACGTTTTTGTCAGGGTCATCACATAGATGGCGCCATAACTTTATTCACAACTATGCATCCACCATATTATGAGTAAACAAAATTAGTATTCACGAGAAATATCTAATTTCGGATGAAAAATGTATTTTTGGCTTTTTTAGCTACTAATAAAATAACATCTTTCAGTTTCACTAGTCAAGTTTAGGCTAACGCCATCTAGTGACGGGTGGAATAATCTGTAACTATTGCACTGCAGCGCCCTCTCCACCGCCCATAGCGGCATTTAGTGGAACTAACTACATCAGCCTGTCGTCAACCGGCCTGCTGCTTTTAACAGGCCTTAAGTTGGGCCAATATTTTGTATGAGGTTGGCAGTCTATACGTAAGTGTTATATTGTCTTTGACTTTGCCAACGACAATGCACACATATATAGAACGAATATAGGAGTGTTTCATGATGGTATCATATTGAATCACTCTGCAACGTCACATTAGGAACTTCTATATTATCAGTTGTCGGCTGAAACATGTCGGTGATACCGACTAATACGTGAGTAAACCGTTGTTTTAGAGTTTAATTAGGAACTTCGTTAAAAAAGCCGTAACAGGATACAAAAGAATATGCGGAAGTCTTAACTTAAAATTACTTTTATGATAAGATGGGAGCAGACCGTAATTCACGTGTCATTGTCTAGGTATTACGTGACAGCCTTCACAATATAAAAGACTTTATCTGTCACATTACCGTTACGTTTGCATATAAAATAATATATACAGAAGATGACTAGCAAAAACACAAAATAAAAGAGAAGGAAAAATTAAATGAAAATTCACTGGTAAAAGAGCTGGGTAAGAGGCTCGCTGAAATAACAGGGGACGGAAGAGCTGGCAGTTTCCTCGCACAGCGTATTAGCGTTGCGATTCAGCGAGGAAATGCTGCCAGCATTCTCGGGACCATAATGAATTCCCCAATTTTTTTTGATATTTTGAGTTAGTTATAGTTTTATATAATAATAAGTTTTTAGATTAAGGTTTAGTGTTTAAGTTTGAAGACCTCCGGATGAGGTCGAAACATGTCGGCCAGTAGCTGACATAGGTAACCCTTTGTTACATATTTTAAAAATGTCTATATCTCTATAATACATATATAGATACACATCCAAGACCCAGACCATTCTGAAAAAGATCATTTTCCATCTTGACCTGGCCGGGGATCAAACCCGGTCGCAGGGTGGCGTGTTGACCGCTGCGTAACGGAGCTTGCCCACGGAGGAAAAAGACGCGATATTATTAACTGGACCAAAAATATAAGAGTAAATGCCGATTGATTTCGCAAGTCTGTTCTAGTTTGTTGAGCATAGATCTCAATGCCGCGCTGATTAGGTCTAGCACAGAGTCATTGTCAGCTTATATAAATTGACGACAAAAATAAATCACAAAGTTGATTGAGTTGTACGAAGATAACAAAAAATAGATCTTTAAATGATGAGGTGACTGAGCACCTAATGTTTCTTATCCAGCTTGTTCCTAGGTATATTACTAGCCGCAATACTTCAGAGCATGGATATCGTTAAAGAAAGCACCTTAGTTTCTACACGGTGAAATTTTGATCGTTCTGGGCCCTTATATAAACAATTTTTCCTATGGGACCAATGCTGGGAACTAAAAAAAAAAAAAAATGGGCAGTTCCATTCAAAAAATTTCGGCCACCCGGTCAATTTGTATGGGAAGGTCAAAAAAATTTTTGAATTCCCAACATTGGTCCCATTGAAAAAAGTTGTTTATATCAACGGGCTGAATCATCTCTTTAAGGGTCCAGAACGATCAAATTTCACCGTGTATATTTCAAATGCTCCGCTACTAAGTATTTTCCCGTTCTCTGTTTTTATTTATTTTTTATTAACTGCTTCCGTGGTCCAGTGCTTTTTTATGCTTGTGAATGACCTCCCTAATATGAATATTGCAAATAGAATTTCAACAGCCTTTTTAAATAACCATTTTCCTCATTTTTACTTCCGTTCACGCATTAAAAATATAGCTTTGTTCTAAAGAGAAAAATTACCATATTTTTACTTCGTTATAAGAAAGGAGTTCCTGGTTAGGGGCAATACATCGAGTAAATGTATCCTTGACGTCCCCTTAAAGGGGTGACTCAGCCCATCAATATGAACAACTTTTTCTAGGTATGGGGTCAATGCTGGGAACTCAAAAAAAATTCGGTATTTCCATACAAAAGAGTTCTGCCGCCTATATTAATGTAATAAAGAGTTGAAATTTGCTCCGCATATTACCGGTCACGTATTCTTCATTATTGGCGCAATTTTCATGATCTGCACTTTCAACCTTCAATCGCGGGTCAAGGAGTGGTATAAATTTAAGTAAAAGTCGAACATTAATGTTACTATGGACCTTGCTCTGCGAACCGATCGGGTAAAGATCAAAATCCCTTTCTGAAAGGTTTAAGGACAACCACATGACTTAAACCTGATTAAGTTTAAAGAAATGTCAGATATTAAGACTAATTTGGGAAAAAAAATAATAAAATTTTATATAAGATGAAAATTTATAAGTATGGCTGGCTTGCAAACATAATACTCGTAAAAGAAAAATAAATAAAAGAAAAATAGTATATCGGGCAGGTCTTTTTAGTCTCCACTGCAGGAGCATGACCCTCTCTGTACTACCGGATACCATACTTGGCCAGAGCAGACAGAGGATTTGGCCTACACATTTTCATTGACCCATTGTTATTCCCCCAACCGTATGGAAGGACTCAAAGCATTCTATGACAATTATTGCTTCTCCATTCCACATACTAGTAAAAAAATTACTAGTGTGCAGGTTGCCATACGATGTTTACCTTCAACAGAAGATAAGTGGTTGATAAAATTGACCGTACTTGAGACTAATTGGGCTACAAACTCAGAGGTTCAGGTCTAGCCTGGTTGGGTTTAAACCTGAGACATTTCAATTATGAGTTGTGCTCTCAGACCACTAAGCCGCCGCCACTTTAAGTATAGTAAGATTTTCAAAATAGTTCGAAAGAATAAGGTCAAAACAACTTCTTAATAGTGAACAAATAAATTATGCAAGATCGAGTAATACTATCACGTCTTTTCCCTTGTGGGGTAGACAGAGCCTATAGTAGTTATCATCATCATCATCATCATCAGCTTTCCACGACTCCGGTCTGTTACTAAAAGCGAATCCACTGTCAAAAGCTGCGCCATCCTCTATTCCTAGCCTTCGCAGTCCAGTGACGGTAGCAAGTAAAAAGGAAATAAAGGACTGGATATAAGTTAAATGCGTAGCTTTAATCAAAACAAGATGTAATCCCTCTGCCCCAAATATGGCACATGAGGTCATGTGTCAAGAAACTATTCTTGCTTTCTGAAATAATATGTCAGTTAAAGCCCGGAAAGTTCATTTGTAATCATTTTGTAAGTAATTAAAGCATTAAATGTGTTACTGATCTTGACTTTTGGACTCATTTAAAAAGTAGTTTAATCAATTTATTAGCTGGTTCCTTTAAACCTTTTGCTTTAATATGAACTTCATGACATAAGACATAGTGTACATTTTTGCTTGTTACTAATTTCGTTATAGGCGAGGCCGAGGAGTGCAAGGTCTGCTACGAATGTAGAGTTTTTTATGTTATTATTATATTTATGTTATATAAGTTAATAACTTATAAGTATTATATAATGTATAAGTTATTAAGTTATAAACTGAGAACTGTTGGTAATCAATATATATTGATTGCTTTGACATTGTAATTGCAATTATAAAGTAAAAGGTAATATGAAAGAATGAAATAAAATATAAATTATAATGTGACCAATTTAAGAGCGTATTCTTTCATATATAAAAATATTCTTTAAATTGGTTTATAAATGACAGAGCTACGTGGTAACAAACATTAAAAAAACTCATAAAATGTCTATGAATAATTAAGGTTTTTAATAAAATGTAATTATTTAAATTAATAACCTATTCCCTTAGGGGAATAGGTTATTAATTTGTACATGAATAATAGAGAATTTGATAAAAAATTGTCTATTTGTAAAGCCGGTTTACGGAAGATAATATTAAGTGATAATGGTGGAAGAGAGATAGATGCGTCACAAGCCGAACGCGTAGGCCATTCGTGCAGAGGCAGAGAGAGATTTAAGACGTTATCTCGTCAAAAATGATTATCTATAATTTAAAAGTCTTTGTCCCCGCAGAGCCCAAAAGGCTGACAGCATTACAACATATGCTAAGGTAAAACTTTTACTTTTATACAACTAGGGTAGTGATGTATCAAGGTAAAATGGTTACGTTTTGACTGTTACATCCACCATTACAATCACAACATATTGTAATTTAAAGATCATTGTTCTATTGACACAGTATCGCCTCAACGTTTTATTTTTGCTCACTGCATCGTCACGATGAGGCAACACATAGACGTTAACATGTGTGCACAAGGAAAGCCGGTGACGCAAGTTGACCGCCTTATATAATTATACAAATCTTACTGACCTAATACACGAATTATATGTGGGTTTTTTGGAGTTATTGGAGTGAATATAGTGGCGCTATAGCTGGCTGGACACGTCGTGTTGATTAGTGGTAAGATAATGTAAGGCACCGCATGACAGTGAACTTTCGTAATCTTGCCATGGGTTAGATATCTATCTATGGTACGAGAAGATAGAAACGTTGTGAAATTTAGACTTTCAATTTATATCTTCTCAATGGAGGAATGGAGGATACTAAACATAAGTTTGACAATTATACCAAAGTTTAATAAGTACAAATCGGATTAACTAACTTCATTACAACCAATATTATAAATGCAGTAGTGAGTTTGTTTATTTGTTTGTTACACTCTAACCACTGAAATGCACTAAACTAATCAATATATCAATATAAAATTTTGCATACAAGTTGTCAGAAGTACGAGAAAGAACCAATGGTACCTATTATCCCAGAAATAAGTATTGTTCCTGAGGGATTATATTTTTAAAGAATATTTGTTTGATAAATATAAACTTTAAATACAAAACTAATATTTTTAAATCTAATTCTCAATAACTACGTACGAGTATATATAAAAAGTACATCTTGTTTCTTTGATCCGTAAAAAATATTTAACACAAATTAGTTATTATTTTATACTAACACTTGAACTAATATAGGTTAGTAAAACACGTATGCAAAAAAAAAAACTACGAATGAAACTCGTAAACGTATGTTGCGCGAGCGCAACTAATGGCAAAAACTAGTCGGCAAACAATATTAACATACGCTTTGCTGCATACTGAGTGGATTCCTCGTTCCGGTCTATACAAAGACTCGACTAAAATGACGTACTATAGTTTATTTATACTATGTTCGGTTTAATATTAAAATCGAAAATGTATTTTTCCACTTTAATATGTTTTTGTGCTTATTTTTTATAAGTTACTGCTTATTTCTTTAAAGTATTAATTTAGACATAACAAAATAATATTTATAAGGGTTTCTCGTTGATGTGCAAGTAAATTGGAATTATTGTATTATTAATGTATTTGTACTTTTATAATATATAAGTATACAATTTACTTATATTGAGCAAACAATATGTAGGTACATATTTTTTTTTTAAGTTTTAAAGTACTTTATTTCCTTTTACAATATTACAATTAGTTAGATAAATGTTAATATATTGAAACTTAATAAATAAACATATTTCTTCCTTAAAAAAAGGGTCAAATATTTAAAAACCTCCATCTGTTTCCCATGCAAAACGTGTACTTAAATTGATTATAAGTAGAACATGTGCATAAACATTATTTTATATAATACTAGCTTTTCTTCGCGATTTCGTACGCATAATTTATAGCCATGTGCTAATTTGATGTGTTAGAAATAAACATAAAAAAGTTTAGTTAGGTTAAGTAGTAACAGATACATTTCATAAAGTTTTCCCCAGTCCTCTCTAGCCATTGATTTATTTCAAACTTCCTAGCCTCAGACATACCAACCATTTATATCTTTCGCTTGAGAAATTATCCTTGTTCTTACATAATTTCGTTACAGATATAGTTGCAGTTAACGAATGACGTAGGCATGTAATAAATAAGATTTATATACAACCGTCTAGCTGTTAATAAAATGAAGTGTACGGTGTTCCTTTCAAACGTACGTAGTTACAAGATCGTAAACAGTAAATAGTGTTAAATATAAACATAAATAGACATAAACATCAATTAGACCTCTCCAACCCATCTGGCCAGCGAGGAGAGTGTAGGCCAAATCCTCTGGCTGCTCTGGCCAAATATGGCTCCGGTAGTACAGAGAGGGTCATGCTCCTGCAGTGGAGACTAAAAAGACTGATGATAAATAGTGTTAAGCTGCTTTTCTCTACGAAAACTTCCGTCTTTTTCCAGCACGGAAACCAGTAGCTTGCCACTAGTACTATTTATCAATACTGCTGTAATTGCCTCGCCACTTACTGGAATTTATCTATTCAATTATGTAAAAACAGTTAATTAAGTTATTAGCTCGATTACCGGGAATAGTTTTCAGGTTTTCTTTACGTAGCTTAATCCAGGCTTACATAGACGTAAATACTCATGGAAATTAAAATTGAAACAATTTCAGCAATTCTTATTTAAAGTTTTACTTGAAAAAAAAAGCAACAGCCAAGTTGTACAATATTTTGAACCGACGGCCTTTCAACATTTCAAGAATAAATTAAAATAAATAATAAATAAATATATACGGACAAATCACACATATTGAGCTAGCCTCAAAGTAAGTTCGAGACTTGTGTTATGGGATACTAACTCAACGATACTATATTTTATAACAAATACATATATAGATACACATCCAAGACCCAGGCCAATCTGAAAAAGATAATTTTCCATCTTGACCTGGCCGGGGATCGAACCTGGTCACTCCGTGTCGCAGGCTGGCGTGTTGACCGCTGCGCCACGGAGCTAGTCATATTTTAATCAAATATTTTATCTTACGAATAAAAAATACTAATCGCTTTTCCCGATTGTTCATATACTTTTCAAGATACTCACTTAAACAGTAACACATATTTTTAATTACTGCTTTAAGCGCTAACATTCTAGTACTAGTGAGAAACTAATCTCAGATTCTTTCAAGTGACAAGCAACATTTTAGTTCAATTGATTAATAGACGTTCGTATCTAAAGCAAATGAACAGCAGGAAACTAAAGGCTGTAAGAAGCAGATCATTTCCTTGCCATAATAAACAAACAATGAGTTGCATTCGCGATAGTATCGTGGGTGTCAGTCTGGGTGAGGCCCACAATAGTTGTGTCAAGTTCAAGAGTCGACACAGTAACATTTGCGTGTGTGATGTACAAGATCAAGGCTGGACGTTGTCTACATCGATAACAGTGTTTATTTTGTTACAAAGTTGTAGTAACATGATGTTTTGTAATGTTTCCGCGATTGTTATAAATTGAAAATAAATCAAGTTTAATCGTCTAGCTGTTTGCCTGCGACAGTGAAAACTGCAAAGTTTTTGAAACGTTAGGTGTTCCATGCTGTTCAGGGAGAGGGGAAAAAACGTAGAATGTGCCAGCTGCTTCTCTTCCCGCGCAGATCGAGGGATTGGGCTAAAATCGGCGGAATCATGTCAATAGGCGATGCGGCTAGCAACCTATCATTGAAATAAATGTGGTCATAAGGTCTCATAGACCTAGGCTCTGTCTACCCCGCAAGGGAAAAAGACGTGATATAGGTGTAAAGATAATGTAATAAGACCTTAAAGTGATTTAATTTAAATAGTAGTAACTTGAGTTAAGAATAATATCCAAAATTAAAAATGTTAATAGAACTTACAATATTAGTAAGTTACTGATGACCATCATGATTATAAACATGATTATAATCATGTAAAATTAGTACTGAGATTGCTTGGCTTGATACGCTTGTTTTCTTAAGAGCCCGCCATATGCCAGGCGGCGTGGCGATACAAACGCGGATGGTTTAAACGCGTTGGCTACTTTGGATATTTTCGTTTTTTAGGAATATTCAAGGGTTATTCGAAAAAGCAAAACATATGATGGCTGCCTTATCTGTAATGCAATAATAATCAAAAGTTTCAAGGTTAATTTTAATGTATTTGGTGAATAATGCTATATACCGAGTAAATTAGACGTGATTTGGAGGCAACTTTGCAATTTTTTTCTATCGAGAAAATTTAACGCAATCGTGTTTTTGAGTCATATACTTACCAGAGTTAGTCCTGAACTTAGCTGCATTTTTATTTCAACTTGAGTATTTAATTATTATTGATATAACAGTTAATCATGCAAAGCAGTGTGAGATAGTACGGGCCCTTAAGGGAAAACTTCTTTAGCGGCATTGTACACTTTTTAGGATGGGTAAAAAATGTTAAACTGGCATCAAGATACGTGACCTGATCATAAATACGTAAGACTGACAAGACATTCAAAAATATACAACGTAAATGTTCAAGTTATTGCTTCTGCACTCCGAAGGCACTCCCGAAGTATAATGCCTTGTTTTTTTGTTCTGATTAGTTGTTTTGGGAATAATTCTCGTATAGGATATTATGAAAATTTATAAGTATTTAGTCCCTAAGTAAAAATCGTGAGGTAAATTATTTCTTTATCTTACCTTAAATGGTGAGATAAGTGTTGCTGAGATCCATGGCCATAGTTTTAAATTGCATGTCGTAGAATTTTAAATCTTTTAAATTTCCACATTAAAAACTGGTTCAGTTGATAAATATTTCTAAAATGTCAATTATATTAAAATGTAAACAAACTAGAATTTTCAAGGTCCATCCTATTTATCTTTCATGTTTAAAAGACACGATTAAAATAAGATTATTTTCTAATATTTTAATTTGTCACACTTACATACATACATACATATTATCACGCCTCTTTCCCATGGGGGTAGGCAGAGACTATAGATCTCCACTTGCTACGATCCTTACAAACCTCTTTTGCTTCATCTACATCCATCACTCTTTTCATGCATGCTCGCCGGTTTCGGGTACTCCTTATTTTTCCTTTTGCAAGAACCTTTGCAATTTGGTCACTATACGTTCGTCGAGGCCGGCCCTGACCGACTGTCCCAACCACATGTGCCGTATATATACCTTTCGTAAGTCTCTTTTCATCCATCCTCTCTACATGTCCAAACCATCTCAACATTCCTTTCTCAATTTTTGTCACTATATCGTCTTTCACTCCACACCGATCCCTTATTACATCATTTCGTAAACGATCTTTCATACTTACTCCACATATACTTCTTAACGCTCGCATTTCAACTGCATTTATTCTGCTTTCATTCTTTTTCTGCCATACCCAACTTTCACTACCATACATCAGAGTTGGCAGCAACACTCCATCATGGACAGCCAGACGCGCCTTCTCGGACATTTTTCTGCTATTCATAAAGGAATGTAGTGCCCCATTCACTCGATTACCTGCAGCCACCCTGTTCTCAATATCACTTTCGTGTCTTCCATCTCTCGAAAATACACAACCTAAGTATACGAAATCTTTCACTTGTTCCACTCTTTCTCCATTTATAAAAATATTACATCCTGTCATACTTTCATCCCGTTCAAAAACAATGACTTTCGTCTTACTTACATTCATTTTCATGCCTTTCTTCTTTAACTCATCATTCATAACTGTTACCATCTTCTGTAAGTCCTCCTCTGACGACGCAAGTATTACTTGGTCGTCGGCATACAGGAGGCATTTGATAAGTAACTCATTCATTCTTATACCACATTCACTTTCTTTCAAACCTTTCAAGCAACTGTCTATGTACAGGTTAAATAGCCAGGGTGAAGCTACACATCCTTGCCTAACCCCTTTCTCGATGCTAAACGAGTCTGTGTAGTCCGCGTTTATTCTAACGCAAGCGCTGGAATCCTTATATAGGGATTTCAGTGCTCGTATCAGACGACCCTTCACCCCATACGCAGACAGCGTTGACCACAATTCATTCCTCACCACTCTGTCATAGGCCTTTTCCAGGTCCACGAAAACGCAATACACTTTTTGTTCTTTGGCCAAAAATTTCTCTAGTATGCATCGCAAGGAAAAGACCTGATCCATACATCCCATCCCTTTTCTGAAACCCGCCTGTACATCCCATATCTTGCTCTCTGTATCTTTCATAACCCTTTCACTCAACACCTTAGCATACAATTTGCCGACCACGCTGAGAAGACTAATGCCTCGATAGTTTTTACAATCTTGCTGTGACCCTTTCCCTTTATATAGTGGCACAATGACTGCCTTGCACCAATCTGCGGGTACAACGCTTTTATTAAAACATAAATTGAAAAGGTGACACAGTTGACTCACCACAACGCCCTGTCCAGCCTTCAGCATTTCGACAGTTATTCTGTCAAACCCACCACTCTTTCCCATTTTCATTTCATTTAATCCTTTTACAACTTCTTCGATACTTATTTCATTATCATTCTCTCTACTATCACTTTCTTGCATTCCGTTGTCAGACATATTCATTCTTACTTCATCTTTTTCATACAAACTTTCAAAATACTCTCTCCATCTATTTAAAATACCCGTATCATCATTTATAATGTTTCCACTCATGTCCCTGATCTTAGTTAGCTCAGAGGTCGAAGCTTTCCCTCTAGCCCTTCTTATTGACTTCCAGAAATATTTTATATTTGTTCTGAAATCTTGGGACAGCCTGGCGTCAAATTCATCCTGTTCTTGGTCTTTCTTCTTCTTTACAATTTCTTTCACACTTACATTCAACTTCTTGTATACATCCTTAGCCGCTTTCACATCCTCACCCGTTACTTTTTGCTTTTTCAGGTCAGCTCGTATAGCTAACCAATCCTTCCATGCTTTCTTCTTTGCACTCACAACTTTCTGAACTTCTGCATCCCACCAAACATTCTTAGTTTCCTTACAGTTTCTCCTTTTCGTAATTCCACATACTGCTGTTGCTGCACTAACAATTCCTTCCTTTAAAATATTCCATACTTTTTCTACTTCACTCTCGTCATCTATTCCGTCAAATCTTTTAACTAATATTCTTTGATACTCCTCTTTCACACTTTCTTCTTGCAAGTTTTCAACTTTTATCCTTTCTAACCTTTTGGAGGGTTCATATTTTCGATGTCGCCATCTTTTAAATAGGTTTCTGATCTTACATATGACCAAATAATGGTCTGTGTGTATACCCGCTCCACGGTATGACCTTGTATCGAATATATTTTTTCTCAGTCTTTCATCCACTATTACAAAATCAATCATACTCTTCATTCCATTCTCTTCCCTTGTATACATGTGAATCTTTTTGTGCTTAAACATAGTGTTCATCACACAAAGATTATTTTCCATACACATTTCTAACAAACTTTTTCCATTCTCATTCTGTCTTTCATCCCCAAACGGACCCAACACCTTTTCATAACCATGACGCTTAACTCCCACCCAGCTATTAAAATCACCTAACATGACTAATTTCTCGTTATCCTTGCATCCACGTACTACATCCCTAACATTATCCCAAAACTCCTGTCGCTCTTCTTTGTTTCTTCTACTCGTTCCTTCCGTAGGTGCATACACTCCTAACACAAACAATCGAATTAATCCTATTTTCATCCTCACCCAGACAAGCCTCGAGCTCACAAAATCATACCCATTCACATATTCTACCATTCTTTTGGAAAGGATGAGGCCAACTCCTTGACGGCCTTGGGCGGTTTCTGGTACTCCAGACCAGTATGCTGTAAAAGAACCACAATTTGTGATTTCACACCCTTTCCGCTTTGTCTCGTTCACACACAAAATATCGATCTTTCTTTCATTCATCACCTGATATACCTCATCTAATTTACCATCCATCCCTCCTCTAACATTCAAAGTAGCGAAGCGACTCTCCATAGCCCGCTTTTCATTTGTCACACTTGTTTATTAAAACGAAATAATGATATTTCTACAATGTGAATTACCTAATATTTTGCCAACAAAACCTCTAAAAATGTCTGTAGCTCTATAAAAAGGTAAAAGAAACATCGTTTAGCACTCTTAAGTAATATGTACTTGTAAATTTACAACAGAAATGTTAGTATAATCGTAGTCTAAGACGTTTTTCCCGGTATACGTTTTTTATCGCCAGTTTATATTTTATTTCGTTTTTATATCGTTATTTTATATTTTATTACCTTAGATTTATTACGTCTCTTTGGAAAAAATAACAAATAAAAACACTAAAGACGTGAATTCTCTATGTTGTTTAAACTTGGCAGTCCAAGACAAAGTTCAAGGGGCCACTCAACCTATTTCACGAGTCATTACGACAGAAAATCGCGGGCTATTTCCGCCGCCGAGAAAATTGCACGATTAAAATAGTACGAAGTTCATTCGATCACGGAAAGCCTGTTGCAGTTCCGCTTTTGATATTTATTTGGAGTTTTTATAGACCTTTTTTTGTATTTTCATACATTTACTTCCGTATTTTTTACCAACTTCAAAGAAGGAGCTCTCAACTCGTTTATCAATATGTTTTAGCTTTCACTGTGAAAAGAAGAAAAAGCTTCGTTATACCAATGTTCACCCATTCCTAGGATTAAGAATAGATGAAGAGACAGACATAACAGAAATATCTAACATTTTGGCTTTTCTCTGTAACCCTTCTCCTCATTAACTCTGTATAATGTTTAAGTTGCTGGTTGGAGCTCTATTCATTACGTTCTCCTCGTATAAGCATTTATAGCTGCATTCTCAACTATGGTGCTTTGAAGTAAGGGATTTGCCTGCCTAAACCAGATAGTGGACATATAGAGCCACTGTAAATTGAAAGTTCTTAACGTTCAACACCAATGAAAAAAATACACTTACAACGCCTGGTGAAAGGTTAAAATAACATGTTTTGAGCAACCATGTTAATATCTATGTTGTAATATGATTTCTCGAAGTTTTAACTTCGAGTCTTCAGCCTGACATGTTATTTGTTAATTGTTATTTGGGTATTAGTCTTCCACGTTGAGGTAGGTCGATGCCAGCAAAATGTAGCTGAAGGGGCTTTGTCGATCACGCTGAAGTGCAGTGTCCATGTTGTCACGATGACCAGACCATGTTACACCATGAACACCCTGCATCCAAGAATATAATATAGATGGCGTCCTGATGCAGCGAGTAATGAAGATAAGAGACCTTGGAGTACAGTTCACAAGCGACCTCAATTTCCGAGAACACGTAGTGAATATTTGTAAAAAGGCGTACCGGAATTTGGGGTTTGTGCTACGCCATGCTCGAGGATTTACAAACTTGAACGCGGTGAGAGCTCTATATGAAGCCTTGGTAAAAAGTCACTTGGAATCCAATTCGGCTGTATGGTCACCCCATGAGACGACATACAAGTTAATGGTAGAGCGGATACAAAACAAGTTTACAAGATATTTGTATCATAAATTGTATGGCGTGTATCCGTTCTACCCTTTGACGTATCCAACATTATTCGTTCTCGGCATGGTGGGCTATAATACATTGGAGGTCAGAAGGAGTCTAAGCCTAGCAACATATGTTTTTAAAATAATAAGGGGTCGACTTTTCAACCAAGCAGTGTTACAGTGGGTGGCACTAAGCGTGCCGGACCGGTACGTATGGCGGCGGCGGCAGCCTCCTCTGTTCGCAATACCGAGTGCGCGAACGAACTTGGTAAAGCAGGCACCACTGACCCGGACGCTGAAAATACTTAATCTAGTAGCAAACAACATCGACGTGTTTAGTTGCTCATTGACTGAATTCACGAGGATATCTTTATTTGTGTTGTGTTATAGTAGCGTTAATAATTAATATTGTAGCTTCACTATTGCATTAGGGAAAACCTGTAAGAATAGTGTAAGAGATTTATAAATAAACAGAAACAGAAACATCTCCTTTCGTGCCCTTTTTGCCCTACTAGCTGCACGAAAGATGACCTAATCTACATCCGAGGGTCATGTCAGTGTTGTTTGGAGAGATAAAATTTGATCCCGCGAGACGAACAAGAAATCTTCTAACTTTGTATCGTAATAAGTATTTCAGTTAGACAATTCTTCATAAATGTAAGTAATCATCTCCTCGGAATGATCTTTTAAAGCATAGAAATAAATCAAGTGAACCATAATCTCGCATATAGTATGTCACACGTATCATTTGTCAAACAAAATGAGTTGCTCTCCGACCCGCCATTTGCTGTGAAGGAAACCTGTTCTATTTAATAGCAGTTCATGTAACTTGAGTGTAATGAGACTTAGATGGATTAGTTATATACTTATGTAGGTTTTATTATATATGATATACTCATAAATGGTGTGTAACCTCATTTACTCAACACAATATGTACATATTTCGTTTAGTTAAGTAAGCGTATGTTGCGCGGCAATGCAGCCAGCATTTTGGGCACCTTTGCACCAGAAACGTTACAGGGCGGGTTTTAAATGTACCTGACAAACACTTAGAGCTAATTGATTGTAAAAAAAAAAATTAGTTATTACTATTCAGAACTAGGGTATCGAAATCTTTCAAATAAAAAAAGGTAAGTAAGTTATTTTATAGTTAAGCCTTTGGTCCCGGCTGCCATCTGGTAGTCGTTAAAGGAACCACGTCAGAGGCCGAGAGGCGGTTCCGAAGAACTCTGACACCAGGGTGTGCATGGTTGATTGACCGTGACATCTACTCGAAATAATGATATGTTGATTTTATGAGAGAAGCCTTTGAAGGAATATGTATACATGCTTTATAATATCCCTAATAATAGTCAGTGGTGTCATCCTAAACTGCATGGCCGGTGATTGCAGGCATGGCATCGGGTACGCGCGCCCGACTTCCCGAAGTACTACTTCCTTTTCCCCCATTCATCCGAGTGAGTAGCATCACGATGCCTTCATTCCCTTCCCAGATCCAACACATTCTTATCTTTCTCCAGCTTAAGATTCCGATGGGCAGCTATGTCGGAAGCATAAGAAACCAAAGGAACTGCGCTCGCCGACCTACTTGCCAAGCGTGAGCACGGAAATATCGCCCCATGGAACAAATAATCCGTGGGAGAGGCCTTTGTCCAGCAGTGGACTTCTTACGGCTGCAATGATACTAATATTGTAAAGCGAAAGTAACTGCTTTTAGCCACTGAATTAATTTAGCTGAAATTCGATAAAGTTATAGTTACTGTTCCCGAGAGATCTAAATTCAGGTTATGAAGGTTAATTTAAGTAATGGGTGCTTTTTAATACTTCTTAAGTGTACAAACTTGTTCGTCTTTTACAAGCTACGCAAAATGAGAAGTACCTCGCATATTATCCATTTTACTTTGGTCCCGATTCAGGAGGTCTTGTGAAAATACAAATAAATGTTACAATAACTTGCAACAGTCCGTCTCCAAATTGTCACAGTGCAATGAGATAATTTGTTGAACCAACCACAAATTAAATGTATGAAGTTTCAGGCATTAGACGTGCTTTGTTCTTTGTTTGATCGTTACGAATCGATTTGTTTGCCTTAGTTATCGTTCTAGCTTACTTTGTAATTTTAAGGTTCATTACAATATTTCCGTATAGTTTATCCTGAATATTTATTTAATGCAAAAGTCTATAAAAAAGCATTTGGTAACTCTCCAAAAAAACAATGGGCTAACAATCTGTCTGCAACAAAATGTCTGCGCTATTCCTGTTTCCATTTAATATATTTTAATACGTGTTAAATTTTGTGTATATCTGATTTGTTTTCTTTGCTACACGTTCTATTTGTTTACCGATGACTGAATTTTACCTTTTTTTCCTTTTTTGGTAACCAGTGATACCTATTGAAGATACACGGAACGAATTATAACATTTTTGCTTTGACAGTAAGATAAAACATACTAAACTTAAAACTCGTTGTTTAATAGCGTGTCACTGCTTAATTTTCCTTTACAACCATCAGCATTTAGCTTCCATTGACTCTCCCTATTATAGAGCTGCAAGGTCCGAGCTGGTTGTCAGACTTTTTGACGTATCGACAGGAGTGCAAGCGTAGGTCAGTGGTCAAGTGCGAGGTGTCGAAACGGAGTGATCATGAGAACATACTTATGTTTGCAGGTACAAGGTATTTTCCGCAAGGTTCTCTCAAAGAAATTGCTACCGATATATATTTTAAAAGCAAATCATTTTTTTACTCAGACCATGCCAGTCTAAAAGAAAAAGAAAAAACGTAGATTAAACCACGTGCTTCTATACCCGCGCACCCGCACGATTGTAAAAACCGATCGAAGGAATGTGCTAAAATCTTTCAACGCATCACATCTTCTGCAACCTCTGAAAAAATTACTGTTTTGCTAGTGAATAGGGATTTGTCATTTCTGTCATAAGATACGTCTGCTTTAATTTTGGGCGTAAGTTTAAAACAAACCAGTAACCGTTTGAGGTTTAATTAGTTCCAAAACCGAGCGTATACCCGCTCTTTCCATTTATATTATATTTATTTTATGAAACTTATATATTATATTTTATGTATTTTTTATATTCCTGCTATTTCATTTCTCTTTCTAATTGCACTATACCTTATATCTTTCTCCCAATTTCCTAAATACCCAAAGGTAGCCTGGAAGAGATTGCTGTATGATAAGGCCTTTTGTACATTTTTCTTTTCTTGTTATATATATTTTGTAACATATTGTTTGATTGTGGAATAGAGTGTGATAAATAAATAAATAAGATTACCCTTCAAAAATCCAAGAGTTTTCCACCACAATAGGCAAATCTAACAAATATTATCTTACAACAGTAGTCTGTTTGATTTCTCATTTAGCGTCGGATCAGCTACTAATATAACTAGTTTCTGATGTCACGTCAAGACAAACATTACGCGCATTTTTATTTGCATTATATAAGAGTTTAGCGGGCGTTAATGTGACGAGATGTGGAAGCTATTTTAGAATTATAGACAGTACTTCAAGAAATATCTTTGTTTCATATAGAAAGTTGGTTTTGGCTGTTGGATGGGTTGGTTAGGCTACATCTATGTGATTGTCTCTTCGCAATATCGGTTTATAATTTTAGATTAGGTACTGATTCCTAAAAATCTCTGTCTTAACCAACTTTGATTGGTTTTATTATTTAGGTTGGAAATAATGGTATTTCCCTTTTAATAAAACCGACGTTGTTTAATTTTAGTTAATGTCTACCTATATTAATAGTATTTTGCATTTTTTTTATTTATTATTCTGCTGCATAATATGCAGCAATTTCTTTGATGTAAAAGCACTATAAAATATTTACTACTATAAAAATAATAAAAAATTTTTTTTTATTAATTACTTCTCTAATTCTTTAGCAATATATTTAATTTTATTTACATACGGTCCTCTTTACCACAGCGCATTATCTAGTTATGTTGGTTGATGATTCCCCACAGTTCTAACAGAAATCTTTCAACATTTGATGTATTTTGATAAAAAATGAAATAACTGCCTCAGTGTCATAGAATTCTTAAGTTTAATTGTGTAAGTGGTATAAAGTTTCTGTCAGCATTGCCTCACAAAACGTGGGCTCTGTCTACAGCGCAGATGACGGATAAGACGAGATTATCCTAGATACATAGTTTTCACAACTTTTTTCTTTATTGTTGAGATGAATAAAGAGAATCGTTTGCACCTGATACACCTGATACGTGATAGTAAATATTTTTTTTATTGAATTAAAAAACTTCATTGAATACAAATATTTGGTGTACCATTATCTTTTAAAATAATATTCAAATATTAATAAATATATTTCAAGATCTTAGGGGCATATAAAACATTTTTTTTCACAACATTATACATTTGATTTAGTTTGTCTATTTTTCATTTATTTGACCTTAAGCAACTTAGAAAAAGCAATTAATTTTCGTAAAGAAGTTTGATTTAATCCTCCAATAGCTCCAATAATTGAATTTATAACAATAATTTAAAAAAAAATAATAATATGGTAATAAAATTATGGGGTTTTTACGACGGTAGCCTATTAAACAGTTTGATAGCCTAATACTGAGACTTGTATTGCATGAGATGTCATCTGCACCTGATTTCATACTTATTTGCATACCTAACATCATTTTTCTTCAATTATATAAGCGAAAACAGACTTTTGTTCAAGTACACAAGTTGTAGAACATTCCGGTCGTAGGTCAGCGTTGCCCAACTTATTACTATTCATCACTACGCTCCGGCGCACCACCACGTTGGGAAACTACCGGGCGGCGCGTCAGTATTTTTTACGTGCAAATTGAGCTATCTAGTTATTTGATGGCGAGCTCCGTGGCGCAGCGGTTAACACGCCAGCCTGCGACACAAGGGCCCTGGGTTCGATCCCCGGTCAGGCTAAGATGGAAAATGATCTTTTACAGATTGGCCTGGGTCATGGATGTTTATCTATATATGTATTTGTTATAAAATATAGTATCGTTGAGTTAGTCTTCCATAACACAAGTTTCGAACTTACTTTGGGGTTAGCTCAATCTGTGTGATTTGTCCGTATATATTTAATTATTAATTGAAAAGATTGCACGTGATTGTTAAAGCCGGTTGGGGGAATGGGCGAAAATCTAAGGAATCATGTTAATATGCGATGCGGTTAGCAGTTCTAAACGGTAATGTGACCTTTAGGTCTTTAGGCCTTAGGCCTTATCTACTCTGTAAGAGTGTGTGTATGTTTATTATCTAACAATAGGTAATAATTTTAGCATTATTTCCTGCTATTATTTACTTACTAGTTGACAGTGTTAGTATACAATTTCTATTTCTGTTTTTATCTTTTACATGAGATCAACATGTAAGATATTATCTATGATACGTAAATAGGTGAGCAGATTTTTATTTCTGAAAAGAAGACACTGCAGTTATCATTATACTAATATTTTGTAAAATCACAAGAACACTTGAGTAAATTAAGTGTTTAAAATAAGTGTCAAGAACTAACATGAGAGCAAGAAATTATTACTATAAGACTTTTTGCGTGACTAACCCCATTTATTAAATAAAAACAAAGAGCTAAACCAGACGGACTGTATTTACCACAAGGTCTCGAAAAGCAGGTTTTAACGCTTTCTTTAACGTAATTTAATAAACGCTAAATTGAATTATATTGGTTCGTGTTAATGGCTTTAATTGCTTTCAATGCCATTGCCAATTGCATGTGTGCAATTGTTGAAACAAAATTGATTGGTTTTAATGTATACAGTATAGCCGTGTGGTATCCGGCAGAGTAGAATAGGACCACTCCAAGTCTTCCCATGGATGTCGTAGAAGGCGACTTAGGAAATACAAGCTAAACAAAGCTTATAAACATCTCAGAGACCTCTCCCACCCGTCTGGCCAGCGTGGAGAGTGTAGGCCAAGTCCTCTGGCTGCTCTGGCCAAGTATGGCTCTAGTAGTACAGAGAGGGTCGTGCTTCTGTAGTGGAGACTAAAAAGGACCTGATGATGATGATGATGATGAATGTATACAGGTACATATTGCTTAAAATAGTTAAATAGACGTTTTTATGATATAGGACGGTAAACGAGCAATCACCTGATGGTAAGCGATCACCGGTGCCCATGTACGATTGAAACACCAGGGTGTGACAGAAGCATTGCCGGCCTTTCAAGGAGTTGGAAGAGGACAAAGTGGGAAGAAAAGAAGGGCTTCCGGCTCTCTCACGCAAAGCGGTAAAGCTTCTACTCAAACGTCGAGCTTCTGTGAGAGAGCCGGCAATTCATGTTACTAGCAAAAATGAATTTTGTCTGTAGCGTGGCTCTATCACAACTAACCTTATTGTTGTTACTTATTGTGCTGTATGGTATCTACCTTAAAAGAATACCAGTGTTTATCTTTCTCATTCTCTCTTTCATCTGAGTGACTCATCCGCCTTTAAATGTCTTATAGAAAAAAGGACTAATTTCTCAGGAAAAAAAAAAACCCAAGAGTGTTGATGTAATGCTAGTGACTGTCATAACAACAAGATAAGTTCTATGAAAATTTGACGAAATAAGTCTTGTAATTTATATCCTAATAATATTATAAACGCGAAAGTTTGTACATTTAGACTTTTGTTCTTACCACCAAAACAGTTGAACAGATTTTGACGAAATTTTGCCAGGTTACTACCTGGGTCCTACTAATATTATGAATGCAAAAGTTTGTATGTTGAGACTTTCATTCACCAAGGAAGGTTGTTACGCAGTATTTTCCATGTCGTATGGACCATAATTAATATCCTTGCGAGACGGTTCACTATCTAGCGATAAATAATAAGGAAACGATCAAAGCTTATGCAAAATTATCAAACTGGGCTGCGTACGTGACGTAACGAATTAAGCAAAATAAATGACATGCCATATCCGATGCCAGGCAACTTTGATCCTTATATTTACGTGCAAAAATTTGATTATTACATTTCGGAATAATAAGATGCATATTATTGCTAACTGATTGCAATTCAATTTGCAATAATGGAGTGAAAATACTTGCCACCTCAATTTACTGAATCACTGGACGTCTTATAAATAGGTGTCTTTGCCACAAAAGTTTATTGACCATTGGTTTTAAAAGGATATAATTTATAATGTTACCTACGAGTATTACATCTGATTGTATATCCCTTATTATCAAGATGCATTAGTTAACATTATTACTAACATGGTGTTGCAGATGTCCATGGGCGACGGTGACCACTTTCCATCAGGTGGCTCGTCTGCTCGTTTGCCGTCGGATATAAATAAAAAAAAATAAAATAAAAAAAAAACATACAGGTGTCTGTTATTTTAAACTCTCCAACATAAACTTAGATTGCCCTTACAATGGAAATAAAACATGATTTGATTATTGCTTCGATGACTTTAAAAACGGATGCATTTCGATTTTTGTAAAAAAATTGCACTTGTACAGTTAACAATGTCAGTAAAGTTCCTAATTCGAAATGAAGCAGAAAATAAGTTCCAACACCACTATTTTGGCTACAAAAAATGAACTGTAACTTTTAAATGGAGTGACATATAAAATATGTACGGCTACTAACAACTATATGCGCACTAGTGTGTGCTGAACCTTAGCTAAAAGCTTTATAAACAAAATGCAAGTCACATTCCAATATTTCACGGTATTAATAATAACAATAAAAATATTTTTTCTCTGAATCATTCCGGATATTAAACACAAGTGTTCCAATAAGGCCAGTGGTACTATGGAGGTAGGAAGAGGTTTAATTTGGCAATGCACTCGTATTCGGCGCATTGAAGGTTGCAATGCAACTCAAAATAGTGAAAATATAGAAGTAGGCTTATAGTATTAGTACCCACCCATGTACCCCGATCGTTATGGGCTCCGTGGTTATCGGGCACAGTTTTGTTAAATTAGGATTCTTTAAATTTTATTCATAATAAGCTAACAACTAAACCATAACATACAATGAAAATACGCTCAAAAAAAGCCATTATTTTCATTTTTTTTTTGATTTTTTTATTTCATAGAGCAAGCGGGCCACCTGATGGTAAGTGATCACCGCTTCCCATTGATACCAATACCAGGGTGTGCAAGAATGTTACATACATAGACATAGACTCATTTTTCGTCTGAAGAAACAAAAAGAGCTACATATGATATTATAATATTATTTGATGTAGAAAATAGAACTCCAATATTAAAAGCACAACATAGCACAATACATATCATATTTCTTTATTTTTGATTTCTTTATTTCATAGAGCAAGCGGGCCACCTCATGGTAAGTGATCACTGCTTCCCATTGATACCAATACCAGGGTGTGCAAGAATGTTACATACATAGATATAGACTAATTTTTCGTCTGAAGTAATAAAATGAGCTACATATGATATTATAATATTATTTGATGTAGAAAATAGAACTCCAATATTAAAAGCACAACATAGCACAATACATATCATATTTTGACCATTGTTTTGCTAGAGTTTTGCGCTATGGACAAAGATAAATGAATAAACCTTTTAACAGGAACTAGATGTTACATTTTAACCGACTTAAAAAATGGAGGTTTTCAATTTGGTTGTATCCTTTTAAATTACAACCTTTTATTTAACTTGCAATGTATGTATTTAAATCTATTTGATTAATACATAACGGAAACAAAACTGAGCAAGTTATAAGAATAATGAATTCCAGACAAATTAAGTATTTATTCAAAATTATACATAAAATTATGATCTAAATGATCCTAAAATAACTTAATATATTCTTATGACAAATACACATATAGTCTAGAAATGTCGTTTCTGTATAATTATTTCTACACTTAATATTATACGTCTGAGTTCGGTTTTAGTATTTATTTAGTTGCAACTATAATCAGTGTGTACCGGTCGGTTACCCAACAAACTGGTTTGGCCGTTCAATAACCAATATTTTTACATTCTGTTTTGTAACGGCATTGACTCAAAGTGGTGCAGCCTTCAGTTTACCGAAACTGTAAAAAGATTACAGAATTTGTAAAACATATTTTTTCATATAAAAAAAGCCGAAATCAATCAAACTACTGAACCGATTTTGATACGATTTAAATGGGACCAATTTGAAAGCTAAAGGGTATGCTTTCTAATTGGTTCCATTTAGAGTAAGATCCTATAGTAGACTTCCCTACTATAGGATCTTACGGGAAGTAAATAAGACTGTATTTGCATAGGTACTCGATAAAATGGACGAAAATTACAAAGTTGGAGATGTGTAAGAACAAAGCCAAATTGAAGTGTCATCTAAATTTAATTACGAAACACTTATCTGTATGTTTGAGTGATTGAAATATAAAAAAAATAATACTGTAGACTTCATTTATAATCTGAAAATTTTGAATGTAACTCTCCCGCAGTGTTGCCCGTGCGAGAATTTGCGTTTTAGTTTATATTTTATTAACATGTGAAAATTAAAAAAAAAACGTAGAATGTAAGTAGGCAGCTGCTTTTTTGTGCATAACGTAGATGTCGAGGGAATTTGTGAAGTCTAAGGGATCATGTAAATAGGCGATGCGAGGTTAGTAGTCTTATACCCCGGTTTTTTTTTCTCAAGCAATGATTGATTATTGAACATTGATGTTATTTTCCTCCACTTTTAAAAATTAGAAGGGCATTTTTTTGTAGGAACTCGTATGGATTTCGAGGTAACTGTTATCCATTTATTATCTTTACGATATTATTATTCGGAAAAAAAAACGAAGAACATCGCTACTAACCCTAGCCCGAGATTAGCCCTAACCCTAGCTAGTTATCTGCCACTATTTTGAATTCCATCTATACACCCAAAAAATATTATTTAATAGCGGCGCGCGGCTTCGTTGTACCGCTGTGACGTCACATTTTGAAAATCAAAACAGCTAACGACATCTAGTTGAAAGCGTTTGAATCTAGTTGGCTTAACCAATTTTATTTTTTACGGCTTGCCACCGACTCAAAAAGGAAATGAAGTATCTGTGAGTAACAGATAAGACTAGAGCTGCCAGGCGTGATCATAAACACCAAGCTTGGTCTTTGGATGTTATGGCCTTAAGCTCTGTCTACCCCATAAGGGATAGTGACATGACAAATATGTCTGTAATACGAAATTACATAAAGTAGACTAGCTCTTTAAAAAAACTCCCTTTTGACCTATAGATTGTATGAACACAACAATATTTTAGGCCATAAAATTAATGGTATTCAAGCCGTCAAACTTGATAGATGATCCTATCGCTTATAGAACCACTAAGTATTGCATAAACGTCGCCGGTGGCACCCAAAACGAGTATCTTAAGTCTGTACAACACTTTCGTTACTTTCGATTTCAGCATCGTATTACTACGCTACTAAATTAAATAGCCTGCTGTACAATTATCAGTAGTTAAATATTTTATTCATCGTAAGATATTTTATAAATATTATTTGGTGAATGGTAAACTTATATTATTACCATTACGGAACAGTAGAATTTTCCAGAATGCTGTCCCTATGCCCTATGTCCTTCCCCGAGTCTCAAACTACTTCCATATCAAATTTAATCCAAATTGGTTTAATAGTTGAAGCATGAAAAGGTGACAGATAGACAGAGTTACTTTCGCATTTATAATATTAGTATGGATTGCTGTCGTCAATAATTTTTTTGCAGCGAAGTTTAGTGCCGCTTTCAAAGCAGAGTGCAGGAGAAGCGGTCAACTTACAATACTAAATACTTAGACTTGAGCTTACACTGTCATGACATTATTTTTAATTCAATCAGTCATGAAAAATTATTGTAATTTAATAAATTAGTTCTTGTAGATATATTAGTTTCCGATTTTATAGTTACATTCGTTTCATTTTATTATTCTTGATTGCACCTAAATTTTGTATATTATGCAAACAAATTACTATTTTTTGTAAATAAGTTTATTAATTACAGCTAAATTAAGCCTTAATTATTATTTTTCTTCGTTGTATATTATTTTAGTTATATATACATTCAATAAGTTCTTGATTTGGTGGTAAAACAGAATATACAAGAAACTATATTTATATTGAAGTTCAAACGTGATTGATTCAAAAAGACATCTCACTGTACATTGCTACATTAAATAACAACCATCTTTATTTGGCAGAGTAATGCGGACAGACAATTGAAAGTGAAATGGAATCAGTGGTGGAATGTATGTCGACGTCGGCTACGTAACTAGTGACCGATATGCGACGTCGATTGAGGCGATGGTAAACAATGGGATTTCATTGACAAACTGAAGATGCCATGGCGTGATTGTTTACGTCCAGTTGGAGATATAGGGCAAGCCCTCGTGGCGCAGTGGCTAATACGCAAGTCTGTTACGCTTTGTTGCCGCTTCTTCTGCACTCCTCTTCGGAAGCGGCATTAAACTTAGCCACAAGTAAATTTTTGAAGTCAACAATTGTTGAGAAGTGAAATATGTTATTTAATAAGTGTTCAAAGAAACCTATATTGAATAAACGTTTGAATTTGAAAGGGGTACTGGATTCCCCGCGTGGAAAAAAAAATGTACTTCATTTTCACGGGTAATTTTCCATGGTTCTCGAGCCACCCAAATAGGGTCGGCGTTAGGAAGGCTGCCGGCCATAAAAAATGTGCCAAATTATAATACAACATGAATGCTGTCATAATAGCAGAGCTCGGAATCTGACACGTCTTAACTGGGGACGCAACCGCGATAGCGCTAAAATAAGAGAGAAGATATGGGAGGGAGGACCTTGAGGGAGGCCTTTGTCCAACAATGAACTTCTTACGACTGAATTGATGATGATGATGATGATGAAAATGACTTAAGTTCTCTTATTATTGAGTTATGTGTTCAAACAGTGCTTCATTATCATTTAACTACAGTCGTAGTACTGACCATTTCATTGCTAGCGGAAAATCCAATTATACAGTTTATTTCGAATCGATTCCAGTAAAAAACCAATATTAATCATGAATGGAGTAACTATGCTTTTGTATTACAATGTTTAATGCTCGTTGATGAAATATCGTAGGCAGTTTGTAATTATTGGCGAACTAAAATTATTTCTAATTAATGTTTTCATGACAGTACTAAGTCCACTGTACTGTATTTAATTGGACCCTTCAAGTGGAATATTAGGTTAAAGAGTATGTTTATATAGGACTCACAGTACTATATAAACATACCAAAGTATTAAATATTAGCGAACCACCAAGTATTAAATATACAAAATATATTAAAAATAAAAATAAGTGATTTAAAGAAGACAAAAGACAGTTGTAAAGACCAATTTTGGAGAGTGCAATATGAAGGCGCGTTTAAGTCTTTTCTCTACATTTCATCATTTTGTTTTTAACACTCTTTTATGCTGGTCCGGTAACAGCGTCCGTGGTCCAGTGGTTAAGGCGTTTGCCTGTTGACCCGGGGGTCGAGAGTTCGATTCCCAACGGAAGCATACTTTGTTTAGTTGTTTCCAGTTTGGTTAGGACATTGCAGGCTTGAATCACCTGATTGTCTGATAAAAAAGATGATTCCGTGCTTCGGAAGGCACGTTAAGCCGTTGGTCCCGGCTGCCATCTGGTAGTCGTTAAAGGAACCACGTCAGAGGCCGAGAGGCGGTTCCGAAGAACTCAGACACCAAGGTGTTCATGGTCGATTGACCGTGTCACCTACACGAAATGATGATGATGATGCTGGTCCGGGAGAAAATAAATATCGTAGAATATATCGGCTGCTTCTCCTATCACGCAAATCTTAAAACCCGAACGAGGGAATGGGCAAAAATTTGTGCAATCGAATTTGTAGGCGATGCGGCTAGCAACCCGTCACTACTTCGATTCCGTTTTCCATATAACGCCCAACAACATGTTAAACGTGGCTTAAGGTCTTAAAGACCTGGGCTCTGTCTACTCCGCAAGGGAGAAAGAGTTGACAGTATGTTTGTTGTATATATAAACGTTTTGAAGGCAATAATTAATATCAAGTAACCGCCTAAGTAGAGTAGCTATATATAAGTATGTAATAAATGCATTCCAGGTGGATATTGAAATACTGCCACATGTGCCACGTGGAGATAAATAAATATATATGAACAAATCACACAGATTGAGCTAGCCCCAAAGTAAGTTCGAGACTTGTGTTATGGGATACTAACTCAACATACTATATTTTATAACAAATACATATATAGATTAACATCCAAGACCCAGGCCATCCTGGAAAAGATCATTTTCCATCTTGACCTGGCCGAGGATCGAACCCGGGCACTCTCATGTCGCAGACTGGCGTGTTGACCACTGCGCCACGGAGCTCGCCTATTTAATTTGGTTTCTTAATTTAAACTGCATAAGATAAATGTGAGTTTTACACAAGAAGATTTCCTAAACTTTGATTTTTTCTAAATATAGTTTGATTTCTACTGTGATGCTACCATTGTTGTTCACGAAGGTCGGGGGGTGGGGTCTTTGACCTTGACCCCCCATTTCTCCATTTCACGCTTGACCGTTACTAGAATCGACCCCAAATAGTAATAATTTGGAAATAATCGAGTTGTTATGGTAATCGACTGCTCTTGGTAATGCAAAAAGTAAAATAAAAAGACTGCGGAGATTCGAGACGATATGACTTGTTTTATTTGGATTTATAGTTATGACAGGTGCAAAGGTCAACTCGTTTACCTTTAACGACCCGCCATAGGCCAGGCAACGTGGCGGTACAAACGCGGATGGTCTAAACGCGTTGGCTACTGTGAATATTTTCGTTTTTAAAAGAATACTCAAGGGTTATTAAAAAAAAACATGATGGCTGCCTTATCTGTAATGCAATAATAATCAAAAGTTTCTAATGTATTTTAATGTATCTGGTGAATACTGCTGTATACCGAGTAAATTAGACGTGATTTGGAGGCAACTTTGCATTTTTTTTCTATAGAGAAAATTTTACGCAATCGTGTTTTTGAGTCATATAGTTAACAGAGTTAGTCCTGAACTTTGCTGCATTTTTATATCAACTTGAGTATTTAATTATTATTGATATTACAGACAATCACACAAAGCAGCGTGAGGTAGTACGGGCCCTTAGCTCAAATATTACTTTCAAAACATCGCTACAATATATATATAACATAATACGTTTCCGAGTTAATTAGTATTGTTTTCGATCGAGGGAATGGGCGAAAATCTGCGGAATCAAGTCAATAGGCGATGCAGCTAGCAACCCATCACTATTTTGATTCCGTTTCCCATCTACACGCCCACCAAAATGCTAAATGTGGCTATAAGATCTTATAGACATAGGCTCTGTCTACCCCGCAAGGGCAAACCCGCTAAAAGACGTGATACTATATATGTATGTTAGTATTGTTTTAAGTTGATTAAAGTTTTGAAACATTTAGGTTTTATTTTTACTAAATACAGTTTTAAGTATTTATGCATAGTTTCCAATTGACCTGTGTGGCCTAGTGGTTATTATGACAAGCTGTTACACTGGATGTCCCGAGTTTGATCCCCGGTCAGGTCAAGATGGAAAGTTATTTATTTCAGAGTGACCTGGGTCTTGGATGTTTATCTTATATGTATTTGCTATAAATATGGTATCGCTGAATTAATATCCCATAACCCCACAATCTGTGTGACTTATCCGTATTTATGGTTATGTCATTACAACAATTTCAAAATAATTTATTACTGAAATTAAAATATGCATATAACATATATTTTGATTAATGCTAATGACGTAATAGGTACTTAGTTTCTGCTCATATTGTTTCCCAACCAATAATTATTCGTTGCATGATACCAGTCGTTATTTTCTGAATGCTAATAAAGTAATTCCAAAATAAGCGTGAGATAAAGCATGTAAATTAAGTTTTTTAATCAAATGCGCTCCTAACACGCCACTTGCGACTCAATGAACGCACAAACAAACGTACATGTCATTTGTTGACATACTAAATACACGTGGCGGTGACGTCACGACTGCAAACATATTTTTTACTCTACGACTTAAAACTTATGGAGGCAAGACTGAAACTTTAAGCTAAACAGAAAAAAGGTCATTGTTTTGATTTTACTTTTGAAAGTTATTAAAAAAATGTTTTTTTCGTATTTTTTTTAATTTTCTGCTGAGCATGTCATGTTGTAAAAAAATGAGAAATTCTACGTTACTCCGAATATGAAAAGCATTTCCCTATTGAAAAGTTTATGTATGAAATTTTTAACATCTAAAAGAGTTAATGCCGAAATATAAACAATGAATAAACCCTGAAAAACCACAAACAAACATAAAAAATAGGGTTAGATAAAAATTCGAGGCAAAACTTTCGAAGTAATCGAAATCAGTTTTCTATAGTGGTAGTGTCGAAACGCGTCCAATGTCGGACGACGAGGTTGCGCGGTGTGGTAACCGATTGCATTGATTAGTCGGCTAATTATGATTAGATATGGCACTAAATATCACCAATATGCCACCATGTCACTATGGGTCACTGTGTTCGTGTTTCGGCGTTTCATAACGAGGCGGAAACTGTTATGCAAGCGGCCGAGTTGTGTGTTGTGCGGGTACGTTACCAAGCTGGCCGGTGAGTGGGAACTGACTTGAGACAGCACTGGGTTCGGACGCGGGTGATTGTCGGCACGTGCGTGCGGTAGGAGCGCGCGCGAACGAATGTATTTTGGACGGCGGCGCCGGCGTCCGCCTCTAGACGCTTTCCCCCGCCCCCCGCAGCCTCTCACATTTTCAGAGCCACCCCGTTTTTCTCAGTTTCCTGCCGAAGTAGGATAACTAATTAGTCATAGTCTTGAGGTGTTAGGTCATTCGAATATTACGTTATAGTCGTGTTTGTGTAATGAGCTTATTATTATCAGCAGTTGTTTTCGTTGTCACGCATAGAAGTACAAGCAATTTTTTATTGCTTTATTGCAATACAACTTTCATTTTTTTATTTGAATCTTACATCTATCAAACTTTTTAAATTTTTATGCATATGTTGTAAGGGTTTTTGCACATTTAATGAAACATGTGAGCTTTATAAGCTACTAAACCTTATCAAGCTCACACGTTTCACAAAATTCTTTAATGTGAAGTTCTGGCTGAAGTTTACTGCAATTTTATGAAATGTCAACATAGCCCACGCTGTATTCTCGAATGCAAATAAATAAAGTAACAATTAGCTAATAAACATTAGTGTGTTTACTAAATATTTACTTAAAAAACTAAAATTTATTTAGCTTGGTTACAGTTTTTGTAAGACAAACTTGGTTGTAGAGTATAACACTTAACGATTTTTATACAGTAAGTAAGTATTTTATTTAAGAGCACACAAAAAAAATAACAAAAAACACAAAAGAGAAAGATACAAAAAAAAAGTATAAATAAAGAAACATAATTTCAGTTTGGTGCTCTCAAAAGGGGTCCAATTCAGCATATGCTGGCCGTACACAACTGCCAGCGCTGGTCTTACATTGGGCCCTTTGAAGACGTCACGGAAATATGTAATTAAATAATATATGTTATACATTTGCATGCCATACAATTATTATTGTTCCTACCTTAACTTTCAATAGTTGTTTTTAAATACCTTTTATTATATAATTATCAATTCTATATTAGTAGCAGTAGACTCTAGGTCTACTGCTACTTATATATCATTTCTTACTTTGATTACCTATCTTGTCTGTCTTGAACCGTCTATTTATGTATCTTATCTATTTCTATACACATTTTATACATATAGTACATTTTATTTTAGTCTGGTATTGAGCGTGACTGCTGAAACTGTCTCCTTTTCCCCTTGTTTTGGGTGATACATTAAGCCCGGTAAGTTGGTCCCGGCTATCATCACTCGATGAAAATAAGGTAATTGATATGTATAAACACAAAAAAAAGAATCTTATTATTAAATAAATATATGGCTGTCGTTAAGTCATGTTAGGTGCCTTCTTGAAAATCGGGTACTAATGTTGGCCACTTACACTGATACAATAAATGGGTAAGTAGCCGCCTTTTCTACTCTCTACTTTTAGTTATTTATTTTACCGATTTCTGGAGGAAGTTATTATAACCTCTCTTTTGTGGTTTTTAAAAACGCCTGCATAATTCGGGTGCCTATATAATTTTTTTTTAATGTATATTTGACCGCAAACGAGCAGACGAACCACCTGATGGAAAGTGGTCACCGTCGCCCATGGACATCTGCAACACCAGAGGAGTTGCCAACTCTTAAGATACCTGTAACACGCCTTTTGAAGGACCACAAGACATAGCACACAGGGAAAACCTCGGGAGGAAGTCCATTCCACAATTTTGCTGAACGAGGAAAAAACCACGTGCAGCTCTGACATTTTTGGATTTATATGCTTTATAGTATATGGTAGCGCTGTTTAGCCTATGTAGAGATGCTTCTCATACTATAAAATTATCCGCGACTTTGGTCGCGTAATTTATAGCCTATGCCTTATTCGGATGTATAAGCCATGTCATTGCAAGGTTTATAAAAATAAGTAACAGTGTGTTTCCGATATTGGATATTTGTAACTTAATCGTCTGAACTGCAGAACGGTTGGTTGAAACTTAGTACATACAACATATAACCAAATGGGGGTAACCATACTTAAAGGGCATGATCAGCTCATTATATTGATCAACTTTCCTCAGGAGACATAGATCGATAAATAAAAAAATAGAGTTTCTATACAAATTTTCACATGCTTAATTAAGAGCGAAATATACTAAGGGACTTTCTGTTATATTCTAAGAACTATTGTACTCTATTTTAAGTGATATAAAATATCATTATAATTATCAGAACGACCAATCAGCTGATAGACTTTCTATGTAAAGTATTTTCGACGTGAAATGTCCTTAAAATCGGTACTATACACGGAGTACCATGTCAGAAAACCGGACCGTAACGAATTGGTCTATATCGTCTGACATTAATAACTACAAAACTATTCATCGTAGAAACATGATTTTAGAGACATTATTTAGTGTATATAGTTAGCTCGCTGCTAGGATCTTGAGTTGTCATCACGGTGTCTGGTTTTCTTTCAATATTTAACACTAAAAGCGACTCGCTGATATAGACGTTTCACGTTAAAACCAACGGCCGTGTGAACCGACACAGCCCCACCCAATTTTTTTTCGTATACGTTTGTCCCCCGGAAAAAGTTGTTCAATATGTATATGTAAAGTAAAGTAAAGTTTATTTATTTGCCATAAATGTGGTAGCATAGTAAAATTAGATTAAGTCGTAAGTATCACACATTTAACTGTTTCCAGCATGCAAATATTCTTGATTACATTATAAAAAATATTTTAGTTATGAGCCCAATTACATGTCATGTTAATTTATATGATAATAAATGAATACAATTATAATATTATTACAGTGTCAATTTTTTAATTTTTAGTAGTTATTTATAGAATAAAAGCATTTTTCTATTAGCCATGAATGAAGTTTAATATAAGATATATCCTGACATAATAAACAGTATTCCTTTTACTCGAAATAAGGATCCCGAGGAATGTATTTGGCCAGAGTCACAGACAAAAAGTAAGTCTGCTTTATGATAATGTAAAAAGTGAAAGATAAACATTTCAAACCTTCAGACAGATGATGCAACATCAGTCTATTGCCAACAGGTCGGACATCCTAACACCACAACTGATAACACACACTCATTACCATAGACGAATATATTGCAAGGAACATACAATGAATGTTGACGGTTGACAAACACGTCGACTTTCGTAAATCGTAATAAAACCGGCCAAGTAAGGGTCAAATTTTCACACGCTGGGTTCCGTACCAACGTTATTTAACTAAAAAACGCATTGAATGTTGGCCCTTTAATTTACTTTTATCATTTATTGTAATTCAATGTGTTATCTAGCCATTGCGCGTCAACTTTGCGAAGATCGTCACTCCATCGCGCTCTTGGACGGCCTCCTTTCCTGCGTCCACCTTCGGGATACCATTTGGCGCCAATATTAAATAGAGACAAGTGCGAAGCGAAGGGGGCAACTTTTGCCCAGCAGTGGGGCAAAAAGCGTTAATAAAAAAAAAACAATAATTGTTATTATACTATTTGATTCCGTTTTCCATCTACATGCCCTTCAACATGCTAAATGTGGCCATAAGGTCTTGTAGAGCTAGGCTCTGTCTACCCCGCAAAGGAACAAGACCTGCTACTATCTATGTATTGTAATTTTTTATTGTGCAGCAGTAGTGGCTCAGTGGTCTAAGAGCGCTATCTAAAAGCGTAAGGTTCCGGGTTAAAACCCCACCCGACTCGTACCTCGTAGTTTGTAGACAAATCTGATTCAAGTACGGTCATTTTGGCCACTACCTGGTTCCGGTGAAGGAAAACATCGTGAGGAAACCTGAACGCTAGTGGATGGTCCACTAGTGTGTGAAATGGAAAAGGCAATTGCAAACCAATCCATTATTTTCTGGCAAAAATAGTTATTGTGTGCGTTTCTTTTCACACAATGACACTAACAAGAGCCTAACTCTAGCCTCTTAAATGTTAGAGAGATTTATCAACATATTCTGTAAGCATTTCAAGTCTCTTCTATTTACGGTTCTAAAGATGCAGCCCTGTGATTTATTTCATAATTATCATCATCATTCTTTGTTCCATGTGAGGATATTGCCTTACTTACCTTGCTTCGCGAGCGTTTCTTTAGCTTCTTGTGCTTCCGACACTGCTGCCCATCGGAAGTATTTATTAGGCTGGGGAAGGATAGGAATTTGTTGAATTTTGGGAAGGGTCAATGTATTGGGATATTACTTACTCGGATGAATGGGGCAAAAGCAACTAGCAGATCGGGAAGCCGGGCGCGCTTACTCGATGCCATACTTGCAACTACCGGTTAGGCAGTCGAGGATGACACCCCTGACCCCATTCTTTGATTTATTTATTTATTATAAAACTAGATATAATGGTACATAGTTCTATTTTCAGAACGTTACATTCGTTTCCATTACGTTCCGTTTCTGTGATAAACGGCTGAACATAATAAGTAATAGGCTTCCGTTGGTACCGTTTAGGTACGCAGTCCTAACGATCGTTTCCATTACGTTCCGTTTCGTGATAAACTGACGAACAGAATTAGTAATAGGTGTCCGTTGGTACCGTTTAGGTATGCAGCCCTAACGTTCGTTTCCATTACGTTCCGTTTCTGTGATAAACGGATAAACATAATTAGTAATACGCTTCCATTTGTACTGTTTACGTACGCAGCCCTAAAAACTATCACTCACTCAAGGCACTGTTTGACAAGCAAACTCTTGGCTTGGCTAACATGTCAAAATTATTGATGCTTACTTCTGTTGACAGTATCTGCGAAGGGCTTCAGTTTTAAATAAATAATAATAATACGGACAAATCACACAGATTGAGCTAGCCACAAAGTAAGTTCGAGACTTGTGTTATGGGATGCTAACTCAACGATACTATATTATATAACAAATACATATATAGATAAACAACCAAGATCCAGGCCAATCTGAAAATGATCATTTTCCACCTTGACCTGACCGGGGATCGAACCCGGGACCCTCGTGTCGCAGGCTGGCGCCACGTAGCTTGTTTTATTGTTATACATGTGGGCTTAACAAATAATTCGAATGGGTACATCTATGGATTTGAAATACTATTTTGGAGTCATAAGCAGACATAGGACGCTTGCTGTGACACCATCAGTTTATGAAAACTTTTTTTTTAAGAAATAGGCCGGCAAACGACCAAACGAGTTACCTGTAAGTGATCACCGCTGCCTATGGACAACTTCAACACCCGAGGTGTGAAAAGAGCGTTGCCAGCCTTTTAAGACTAGTGGTTCTGCGAGAACAGTAGACCTCGCGAGCCCTTACAACCAACATCCACATTTGCCCTCCAGTGCTCTAAATTATATCTGTTACTGATATGCTAATTGACTAAAGGATGATTTCCTTCAGTTACTATTTCCCAATCCCCGCTGCTTCTTAATTAGGTACCAGAGGAAACGGAAATTTAAACCTACATTCCCTTTACCAGAAGACCCGACCAGACCCTTTTTAAAGAGGAAACACTAAGCTCGAGAGAATTGAAAAATAGATATTTATAATATCTATTGCTGTCGCGCCGCGTGCCCAAACAAACCCCGCAGAGTGCGATAGAGATAACTGCAGCTCGGCCGGAAAATACTTATAAAAATTACACAAAATTAACGCTTCGTAGTCTGATTTCTTCTCCAAATCTTAACCGATTTAATTTCTTTTTACATTAAAAATTTAAAATAAGCTATGGCTGTGTTTGTGCGTTTCTTTTTCTTATATAATTGCCCAAATTTGTTTTCTTGATGTTTGAACACAACGGAAATTCGCAACACACACAAAATTTTAACATACGGTTTTTTTTAGTAAAAGATCATTACTCTATTGGTACTATCCGGCGAGGAATCAGGGGACTACTCTTGTATGGAAACACGGCCCTTGAGCACCATGTTTAGTATGATTTTTTTTACACATTAACTAAGTGTAAGTATCACTCCATACTCTTCAAGATCGGAAATATCGGAATAGCGAACTTGGCATGGGTGAATAGGAGGCAAAGTTTAAGTACCCGGTTTCATAGTTGTTATGTTACCAATTGGTCAAAATTTTAATATCAAAGTTTTAATAGGACGCTAATTTTCAACTATTATGGCAGACAAACATGCGAACTTTACGTTAAGAAGTGGCCGGCATCTATAAGCCCCGGGTTCATGTCACAGGATAGCATGTGAATCTTTTTTTATTTATTTTTAGTTTTTATTTCAGGATTCTAAGTTTATTCAGTGTTTTCAATTATAAAAGTAATACGCAGTATCATGCTTTAAGGCAAAAAATATTTTTCATATTTTGATTTTTGTTCCTTAGGGAAAGTTGTTCAATTTCACTCCCTCTCCACTTCATGTACTTCAACTTCTTTCATAAATATACGGAAAATCGATTTCAGACAACTTTTGGGCAAATTGCCGACTATAAACACGTTCAAGTTTATCGTATAAAAAAGTTGTTCAGACAAAAAAGTTGCGTCTTAATGAGAGTAACAAAAAAGTCTAATGACATTTCTGATTTTTTTTCCAAATAGCTGTGCTATGAGTTTTTTTAAGTTTCGGACGCCCATATACCCAGCATTTTTTAAAATTTCGAAAAACTGGCACGACAAAAAAATTCTATGTAATTACCGCACCTGCTCACAAAATTTCATGAGAATCGGTTGAGAAATGCAACCTGTAGGCAAGAACAGACAGACATACAGACAGACAGACAGACAGACGGACAAAAGAATTTTGGGCCAGTGGAAACTGAGACGCTTCGCTCGATTCGCTCGCTCGGTCAATAACATAGAATCGTTTTTTGAAGGTTCCAATGTCGTATAGATTCGGGAATACCACCGCGGGAAGTTCATTCCACAGTTCGGTCGTACTATTGTATAAGGCAAAATAGGAGGAAAAAGAGGGAGAGGAGCTCAGGAGTGCCTAGGCATAGTTACTTTAGACAATTTTTATTTCGAGCCATCATGTGTCCCACTGCTGGGCAAAGGCCTCCCTCCACTTCTTCCATTCAGTACGGTCCTGCGTTATTTCCTTCCAATCATTCATAAATTTATCCAGCTCATCGCGCCATCGCATTTTTGGTCTACCACGTCTTCGAGTATTGGTAGGGATCCAGCTGGAGGTGATCTTGCCCAGAAATCATTTGGCCTGCGATATATGTGGCCAGCCCAGTCCCATTTCAACTTTGCGGCCTTAAGAGCTACATCTTCGATTCCTGTTCGAGAGCGTAGTTCGGTGTTACGGATTTTGTCCATTAATTTACACCTAATATACTACGCTTCATCGCTCGCTGGCAAACCTTGAATTCGGACCTTTGGAGTTTAGTCAAAGACCAAGTTTGTGCGCCATAAGTCAATATAGGAAGAATGCAGATGTCCATCAGTTTTCTTTTTAGGGAAAGAGGAAGATTTCCCTTTATTTTTTATAAGATTTCCGATAATGTACTCAACATCATAACATATAACACATTTACATTGAAAGAAGATGACCGCCTTTTAGAACTGGAAAATGCAATCGACTTTAGACAAATAATGGAAAAACTAGGAAGATTCGTAAAAGGAGAGGGAGCTCCATCAACAAGAGCATTGCTCTTAAAGTTTGGTGATGATAAAACAGACAGCCGTAACAGAAATTAATAGTTCTTTATTCATAAAAACAAGTGTTTTAATTCGATGCATCTTACTTATTACTACACTACACTTACTAAATACTTAAAAAAACACATTTAATCCACATCGACTAAAGTTAATACCTATATATTTCATAAAATACAAAACAAAAAAAAAAATTAAAAATATCAAACTATAATTTAAAAAACGGGACCCTATTAATATGGCTCCGCTGTCCGTCTGTCACTAGGCTATATCTAATGAACCGTGATAATTAGACAGTTAAAATTTTCACAGATGATGTATTTAAGGGGGCTCCCTTAAAAGGAAACGTGATGTTTTTGCTCGTTTTTGCGCGATATTGATAACGGAATGTTTAATTATATATTTTCTTTGAAAAAATAATTAAATTAAAAATTAATATTTAAGGGGGACTCCCATACAACAGACATGTTTTTTGCAATGCAAATTGTAAAAGCCAATCGAGGGAATGGGCGAAAATCTAAAGAATCGTGGTAATGCGGCTAGCAACCTATCACTATTTTTATTCCTTTTTCCACCTAATGCCCACTAATATACAAAACGTCTACCCCGCAAGCAAAAAGACGTAATAATATGTATGTACAGCATATTAGTTGTAACTACACATACAAAGTATGCGGTTGTAAATTATCTATTAAAGTAACTTAAGCCTTTTTATTACAAGTATAAAATAAGACTACAGTAACAGAATACGTCATGGAAAATCACCACAATTAAAACTTAACTGCGTTGACATAAAGTGACCCGGAACGATATCTTACATCCACTCGCAATGATATTTCATCATAGAATACTTGACTTACGCATAATGTGCTTAGAATGCTATTATTTTACGAAGATGAAGATAAAAATTCAAGACTTGTAACTTCATCGTCCAAAATTATTTTTCTTCCAACTGCGCTGCAATTCTATCATAACTGCGCTACATATCCAGCACAAAGCGGAATTTTGCTGCTCTAGAGCAGAAAAAATATATGGAAATCCTTTACTGCACTGATTATTTTTTTTTAAACTCGGTACCATAGTTAGTTGTCACAAATTTCACAAAAAAGGTAGGCCACCCTGACGACTGTATGGAGTTATACCATAGAGATTAGATAATCCTGAGTTATAAAGTTATCGTGTGAAGTAACGTGTTTATCAGAACAATACTTTAGTCCTTGTTTTGAGGTATTGCTAGAAAAAAAATACTAGCCATATGGAAAAAAAAGGCGGCAAAGTAAACAACAAATTTTCACTATAATTGTAATTTCTCTTCAGTTTTTTTTTTTCACATACTTTTCTTGTAGTAGTTGAAAGAAAAGCAGATTATGCACCTCGAATTAAGTAATTTATATTGCACTCGTGCTTTTCAGAGCCCTTGCTAGCACTCGGGCCCCAAATAAGCACCCTGTGCAATTATAAATTACTTTCTGCTTGGTGCAACAATCTACTATTGATGTTTCAAAATCACCCTGTGACCCATGACAGGGCAATTCCCTCCTTCAGCTTTCTACTTACCTTCTACGAAAGCCTACTCCCACTAAAGTTATTAGTGTAAATTATTTTTGTATAAGTTCGTCTGTGAAGGAACTATTATAAAATTAGTTCAACTTTCAATCTATTTTCATCTTCCCGGTAACAATAAGTTGCTCTAACTCTGTGTCAAAATGCTCTCTTAAAACATATATGAATGCATGTACATACATATATGGTCATGCTCTGCCTGTCCGGTGGTTGCATGTATGGTATCGGGTCCGCGCCCGGCCCCCCGAGCTGCTACTTGCTTTCCCCCCATTCATCCGATGGAGTAGTACATCAATACCTTCATTTCTTTTCCAAATCAAACAAATTCCTATCCTTCCCCAGCTTTAAAATGCTTCCGATGGGCAGCAGCGTCGGAAGCACAAGAAGCTAAGTAAACTGCGTTCGCCAAACCGCCCTGTCAAGCGTGGTGACTATGGCAATATCCTCCCGTGGTACGAAGTATCTTTGGGAGAAGTATTTGTCCAGTAGTTGACTTTTTACGGCTGTAATGATGATGATGATGAGTATGCGTAACTCCTGATGTTTTGAGAATTATTTTAGTTAATATGTTAAATAGAACAAGAATATACAAAATCTCTTTGTGTGTTTTATCGTTTGTATAATGGGCTGTGCTCCGAAGAATTGTTTGAGTTGATACCTTTGGCCACTTTCCATCATCGCACCTCACACTATCGGCAGGGAATTCATCCCCACACCTTGGATCCTAAATGGGTGCGTACAGTACGCTTTGAAAGGAACTGTCTTCCACGTACGCTTAAGTTGTGGAACGGACTCCCAGCCATGGTTTTCCCGAGTAACCACAACATGGGGTTCTTTAAAAAGGGCGTGAAAAGATTTCTTCAGGGCCGGCAACGCACGAGTGGCACCCCTGATGTTGCAGGCTTCCATAGGCTACCCTAACCGCTTTCCACCCGGTGATCCGTATGCAACATGTGGTGAAGATGTTCTACTGCCTTCATGATCCTGGTTATTGCGCTATAATACTATCATTCTGATGAGAGACACCTTTGTCAGAAACTGACTTGAAATAAATTAGCGCAAAATGTTACATCTTCTCGAAATGCAATAATATTACGTCAGGCAATACTCGACTTACGCGTAATGTGCAATAAGTTGCGTTTTATATTATAATCCAAAGAATTCAGCGCACATTTCTGTTACGACCTCATTAAAATGATTTTGAATTAGTTACAAAATCACTCAAATACAAATACTCGCTAAAACAACAACGTAGTTTTAAATGTTTTTAGCAAAACAATAGGACTATTCTATAATTTGTTTTACTAATTCCGCTAAATTGTCCATCTTTTGTCTAGCTAACATGAATATTATAAGAAAATAGGCCATATAATACAAAATGGCCTATTTTCTTCAATTATTTCTAACTAGCTTTTGCCCGCGGCTCCGCCCGAGCTCCCAGGGAAGGACAGGGTACCACCTATGTCCTTCTCCGGGCCTCAAACTACCTCCAGGAGGAGCTTGATAGCCCAGTGAGCGTAAGACTTATTGGCGCTTACAGTAAAGAAACGCCAAAAGAAATTTTTTGAAGAAACTTTACAACAGTATTGGTCGCATACTCGCCTGAAGGACTTTTTAATTTTATGACTATTTTTCTTTTCTTTATTTTAATTTCTAGTAATGGTAACAATTTTTATTATATACATCTATCTAATATATAAAATTCTCGTGTCACAGTTTTCGTTGCCATACTCCTCCGAAACGGCGTGACCGATTTTGATGAAATTTTTTGTGCTTATCCGGTATCTATGAGAATCGGCCAACATCTATTTTTCATGCCCCTAAATGTGAGGGGTAGTCCACACCTAAATTTTTTTTTTATTTTTTAGACATTATTTATACGGCAAAACAACGTTTGCCGGGTCAGCTAGTTTTCATATACAAACGTCTTCTCGTAATATGGCTTTTCGCCCTTCTCATCACATATCTGTACCTCCCGAACCCTGTTCAACCTCAGTTACTGGCGCGACTTTCATCTACCTCGTTCATGAGGTAGCCACAGTAAATATAATAAAATCATCTTTTACAGAGAGACAGTATATACACTTATATTCACTTCTTTATTACCAATTAAATAAAAAGTTCAATATATACCACCTAACTAGTCGTAAGTGTAAAATACTTATAAGTATCTCGCTAAAATCTCAATCATACGAAGACGTCGAATCACTCTCATGTATAATTAAATAAACACCACTTCTACTATTTAACATAATTGTGTCATCAATTGTAGTTGATTTTATTTTGTTATTAGCATGTCTGTATCTTTATATTTGTGTGCACTTATGTGCGCATACACACAATTTACAAATTAAGGATTAAGTCGAACAGACGGAAAACGCCCGGACGGCCTGACTTTGACGCCCTGGGAGAGAGGTCGTTGCCTATTGTGGGACGCCACTTGCGTCAGCACTTTTGCAGCATCGCATTCCTCATTAACTACACAGAACTCGGGGTCTACCGTAGAACAGGCGGCCAAACAAAAACACCGTAAATATTCGGAACTATCCCAGTACATTTTTGTGCCTTTCGCAGTGGAAACGGGTGGTCCCTGGTGTGTCGAGGGCAAACCTTTTTTCAGAGAGCTAGGACGACGCCTCCGTGACAATGGTTGTGACCCCCGCTCTGGAGCGTACCTGTCTCAACACGTTTCACTGGCCATCCAGCGTGGTAACGCGGCCGGTGTGATAGGCACTTTCGAGCCAGGTACTCTCCGGGGAGGGCTATTCGATTAGATTTATATTTTTTTTTTCTCTTGTTCTTTTTTCTTTCTACGTAGATTTACAAATTATTTTAATCATAGTTCAGAGAGAGACGCAATTTTTCTTTTAAATCTATGATGTTAATTGTCACTTAGCACATGTCTGCATTTATCACATGTTTAGTTACTTAAGAGCGGGTCTTCCAAACACAGGTTTATATAACTTAAAAGGGAGGACCAACCTTTGTAGGGCAAAATTTTAATTCAAGAAAGAACTTATTATTATTACCTCTGTTTTCTGGCTTCCTAGCTATTCCCTTTACTTGCTAAAAGGTATACCAATGATATCTATCCTATAATTGTAATTCAATAAAGAATTTATTATTAGAACTTATTATTATCTCTGCTTTCTGGTTTCCAAGCTATTCCCTTTACTTGATAAAAGGTATACCAACGATATCTTAATTAATTTCAAGTATATGCTAGAATCGTGTTGGCCCCTTACTTTTTTTAATGTTATTGACCTCCAATTGAGAGCACAGAGAAAAAGTGCAGTGTGAAAAATATGTCAAGTGCTTGTCGGTAACGAATTGATTTGCATTTTGGTTATGGGTTATATATAACGAAAGAAGTATTTCTATTAAAACTAATACTAGACAATAGGCTAGTTTCCTAAAAAAATATAATTAGTCCGTCAGTTAGATATTCAAAAAATATTGGACACGTATTTTTTCTTTTGTCGATTAAACAAAAAATTATAAAGATACAGCCCTTTGAAGTTCCGTGTGACGTCATAGTTTGCTACAATTTTTAGCAAACTTTGACGTCACGAGCCCCCACTCCTGAACTTTGACGCGCTTTATCTTTATTATTTATTGTTTATTTGACAAAAGAAAAAATACGTGTCCAATATTTTTTGATTGTCTAACTGACGGACTAATTATTATGTTATTATTACGACCCAGGAAACTAGCCTATTGAGTGAGGAAATTGACAAATCGAGTAAACCTATTGCTTTCAAAGATATTTGACGTGATGACGACTTATAAAAACGAATTATAAGAAAAAACGTAGAATGTACCAGCTGCTTCTCTTCCCGCACAGATCGTAAAAGCCAATCTAGGGAATGCGGCTAGCTACTCATCACTATTTCGATTCCGTTTTCCACCTAATGCTCACATGCTAAACGTGGCCTTCGGGTCTTATAGACTTGGGTTCTGTCAACCCCGCAAGGAGAAAAGACGTGATACTATGTATGTAAGCGATAAAGAAGCAGGATCGGCCTAAGCATTCGGCTTGTGACGCATCTATCTCTCTTTCACCGTTACACCGTAATATTATCGTCCGTAAACCTACTTTACAGACAACCATTCATTTTTGGATATAATTATACTTTTAGAAGTTTATGATTTGCTTCAGTTGTGTTATGTAAAAAAAATACTTTATGTCAATTCTGTACCCCTTACAATCTTTGAACAATAAATTTTATGGAGATCAGTTCAATAGTTAGGGCGTGATAGCGTTAGAAATAAACTCACTTTCGCATTTATAATGAACAATCGTAAATTTTATTTGTATTAGCGCTAGTTCTGAAAATCTAAGAAATGTAGTTTATCTTTTTTGCTTGTTTGTTTCTGGACGCAATCTTCATCATCATCAGGTCTTCTTGGTTTCCACTGCAGGTGCATGACCCTCTCTGTCCTACAAAGCCGTACTTGGAAATCACTGCAATAGTTTGCGTCATATTTGGCACGTAAACTGTATATGTTTGTTCATCTTTGTTTCATTAAATCTAATCATACAATGTTTGCATGTTACTTACTGGGTATAACCAAAGAGTAAAAATGGTTAACTACAAATCCATTAACTACGAAAGTGGGTTTTTTCCTGGATACAAGTTCTGATGTAATTACTGCCGATTTCCGTTACGATTCAATACAAACCATGATTCACGGATTGTACAAGAAGGAAATAGCCTAAGATTTGATTCGTCATTATTACATTTAAAGAACTTTGTGATTTTTTTATTAAATCACCGATAAATTATGTCCTTGATTTAATTTTGTATAACAATGGAATGTGATATTGAATGCAGCTTTTTTTAAAGTAACTGCCTGTCTATTGCATTTTCTATTGTATCTATAGAATCGATCTTAATGAAATTTTTTAAACATGATGTAGGGATAGTCGTTCGTCTCGGAATTAGGCATTATTATCGAGAAATCTGCTTAAACATCACCAACAAAACCGCGGGCGAAAACTAGTCCTAACTAATATTACAAATGCGAAAGTGAGTTTGTTTGATACGCTTTACGTTGTAACTACTGAACCGATCATCATGAAATTTTGCATACATGTTATCTGGGGAATCTACGGAGAAGGATATATGGTATATTTTAGCCCGGGAAAAAGTACTGTTCCCGAGGAGTCGACATTGACGCGGGCGAAGCCGCGGGCGAAAGCTAGTTTATAATAATCCTCAAATTAAAGCTCATCTCTTTGATTGGCTTTTACGATCTACAAGAGAGAAAAAACAGAAGACACATCCTCTACACGTCATTTTGTTTTTATTTCGCTCCTTTCATATTAATAATGTAAAATAGGGAAAAGGTTCTGATAATTCTTTATCCGCGAGTGTAAGTGGCCTATACTAGTGCCAGAATTTTCAAGCTGCCTGAAGGCATCTGACATAGCTAATCTAAGAGACTGCCATCAATGATTATCTCCGTGACGCAGTTGTCAAAACGCCAGCCTGCGACACGGAGTGACCGGGTTCGATCCCCGGCCAAGTCAAGATGGAAAATGATCTTTTTCAGATTGGCCTGGGTCTTAGATGTGTATCTATATATGTATTTGTTATAAAATATAGTATCGTTGAGTTAGTATCCCATAACACAAGTCACGAACTTACTTTGGGGCTAGCTCAATCTGTGTGATTTGTCCGTATATATTTATTTATATTAATGATGACGGCCAGGACCAACGGCTTAACTTGCCTCCCAAAGCACGGAGGAGCGCGAGATATTTTTATTTAAATGCGTAAAAAAACATATTAGGTATAAAATGATGATGATTAGTTAAAGATATTTACAGCCGGTCATCATGCCTCATATACACTCTCCTTAGCTATGCTTTTGCTCATGATGTGAGTGCTTTTGTCGCCTCGTGTGACATCCATAGACATGGTCTTTTTCACAGGTTGGGAAGCATAAGAAGTGTGTATTATTGTAGTATTGAGTACCCAAAAAATATAAATTAATTATCTGGGTTACTTTATATACGTAAGTTAGTATAATTTTACAGTTCATGAATGTATGTGAGGTTTTTTTATTTTTATTTAAAATCATCATTATCATTTCGAGTAGATGTCACGGTTAATCGACCATGCCCCTGGTGTCAGAGTTCTTCGGAACCGCCTCTCGGCCTCTGACGTGGTTTCTTTAACGACAACCAGATGGCAGCCGGGACCACCGGCTTAACGTGCCTTCCGAAGCACGGAATCATCTTTATTATCAGACAATCAGTTGATTCAAGCTTGCAATGTCCTAACCAAACTGGAAACAACTAAACAAAGTATGTTTCCTGTGGGAATCGAACCCACGACCCCCGGGTCAACAGGCAAACGCCTTAACCAATGGACCACGGACGCTGTTATTTAAAACTAGCTGTTGCCCGCGGCTCCGCTCGCGTTAATGTCGTTCCCTTGGGAACAGTAGAAATGATAAAAATTCCACACAAACCCCTGCCCCTTTGCTTTTTCCCCGTAAGGGGGAATTTAATACATTTTACCTGCATAGATCTTTAGCCCTTAAGGAGGGGATTTTGCCCATTTCACCTACACAGATATTTTTTTATTGTAATAGAGAACTTCTTATTGTTATATTTCTAAGTAAATAAAAAAATCCATACAAACTTTACCCCACCTATTCTACCCCTTCAAGGGGAAATTTCGACCATTTTAACTACACAGGTCTTTTTAATTTCAACGTAAACATATATACTTATTTTTATACTTCTATGTCCAGAAATGAGAAAATTTACATACAATCCCCCCCCCCCCCTTATCCCTTAAGGGGGAAATTTTGTACATTTCACCTACACAGATCTTTTTCAATTGTAACCTAGAACGTATATACTTATTTTCATACCTCTAAGTCTAGAAATGGAAAAATTCCATACAAACTTTACCCCCTATTTACCCCTTCAAGGGAGAATGTTGTCTGGTTCACCTAAACAGATCTTTTTTAATTTTAATTGAGAACTTGCGTACCTACTTTTAAACTTCTAAGTCCAGAAATGAGAAAATTCCATAAAACTTCAACCCCTTTGATTTTCTAAAAATCCTTTCTTAGTCTTCATTTACATCATAAAAAGAATCACTGTGCCAAATTTCAAGTTTCTGCGCACAGTAGTTTCGGCTGTGCGTTGATATATAAGGTTTACCTTTGGCCCGCAGCTCCGCCCGCATAAGTGTCGATTTCTCAGGAACAGTAGAATTATTAGTTGAACCCGGAATACATTAGTTCATGACTTTTAATGAAACACCTTAATATTGAATTTCAATTGAATAACTTCAAAAACAGAAAGTTTTATACTAACTTTGCATCCCCGTTATATCCCCATAAGGGATGATTTTTGAGAAAAATATTTTACTCGTGTTTCATGCCTTAAGGAACCACGTCAGAGGCCGAGAGGCGGTTCCAAAGAACTCTGACACCAGGGTGTGCATGGTCGATTGACCGTGACACCTACTCGAAATGAATAAATGAAAGGGATGATTTTTGAGTAAAATATTTTACTCGTGTTTCATACTTTTCAGTAAAGAACCTTCATGCTGAATTTCATTCGAATAACTTCAAAAACAACAAAGTTTCATACTAACTTTGCAACCCGTTTTTCCCCCTAAGGAGATGAATTTCCAAAAATCCTTTCTTAGTGCTCCCCTACGTTATAAAAGGAACCCCTGTGCAAAATTTCAAGTTCCTAACCCTTATAGTTTAGGTCCTGCGTTGATATGTCAGTCAGTCAGTCAGCTTCTCCTTTTTTTTTAGTATGGATTACTATGGATAGTATGGATAGGTATAATGCTGTCGTATAATGATGATGAATTGACTTTGGATTTTTATTTTCTTATGTCACTTATTATTTTATTTTATTTTTGCTATATGTTTACAGGCAAACTCATGCCTTGAGTTCATTCAAATGACGATAACTTTTTTTTTAATGAACCGATTTTGATAAAACAAACTTTAAATGTTAAACTGAGTTAAAACAAAGCAATTGGTGAAAGTTTGAAGTAAATCGGTTCAGTATTTTCGGAGATAATCGTGATCATACATACAGACAGACAGACAGACAGACAGACAGACAGACAGACAAGAAATTCCAAAAAAATTTTTTTGCTTTCTATTATTCTTTTTAAGTGTCCCTCTATCCATTTCAGTCAAAAATTCGAAATGTACAGACAAAATAATTTTACTGTTTTATTATATGTATAGATAATACTTATTTAATTTAAATGAAATAGGACCCTTCCTCCTGAAATAGGAGAAATAAATAAGACCCTGAAATTCAAGAATACAAGACACAGAGGACCTCGTCGTTTAACAATGATTTTTGGAAGGGTGTCATGTCAAGTCATGTGTTTATTCTTCTATGTAAAGTTTTGTACAAAAAAACTGCATAATGCAACTATCGCCAATTTTTAGGGTTCCGTATCTAAAGTGTAAAAACGGAAAGCTATTAATACGGCTCCGCTGTCCCTCCGTCTGTCTGTCTGTCCCAGGCTCCCTGTCACCAGGCTGTGTCATATATATATTATAAATTAAAAAAAAATATATTTAATGGTGGCTCCCATAGGACAGACATGATTTTTTTGCCGTTTGTTATAGATAACGGTACGGAACCCTAGTGTGCGAGTCGGACTCGCACTTGGCCGGTTTTTTTTACATATTTGTAAGTGTTAACAAATATTCTGTTCTGTCTGCATCCCAGACAATCTAAATTTCAAATAGTTAATATTGCATTTGCTGATTTATTTTAACAATAACTGTTTTACAAGTTTGTACAATTTTCTAAAATAATCAGTAAAATGCAATGCCATGAATGTTGAAAGATGTATATATAAAACACAGTACTTATGTGTCTGTATATTCTACTAATACAGGATGTTAGGTTAATCACCGTTATCCATCAAACCACACCGTCTGTTGACCCGGGGGTCGTAGGTTCGATTTCCACGGGAAGCATACTTAGTATAGTTGTTTCCAGTTTGGTTAGGACATGAACTGATTGTCTGATAATAAAGATGATTCCGTGCTTCGGAAGGCATGTTAAGCCGTTGGTCCCGGCTGCCATCTGGTAGTCGTTAAAGGAACCACGTCAGAGGCCGAGAGGCGGTTCCGAAGAAATCTGACACCAGGGTGTGCATGGTCGATTGATCGTGTCACCTACACGAAATGAGGATGATGATGATCGTCAAAATGAATAACTTTTCCTAAGGAACCAATGCCAGGACTTCAAAAAATCATCATTTTTATACGTATTGCCGGTCGAACGCTTCTGTATGAAAATGTCGAAATTTTTCTTGAGTTTTGTTCCCGTATTAAAAGTTGTTCATTTTGGGGCTGATTTGATGGTTTGATGACCACTATGCCGTGTGGTTTTCGGCAGAGTAGAATAGGACCACTCCAAGTCTTCCCATGGAGGTCGTAAGAAGCGACTTAGGAACTACAAGCTAAACAAAGCTCATAAACATCAATGAACCTCTCCAACCCGTCTGGCCAGCGAGGAGAGTGTAGGCCAAATCCTCTGTCTACTTGTGTTATGGAATACTAAATTCAGCCATATTTTTTTAAAACTACGTATATGGATAAACATCTAAGACCCAGGCCAATCACACAATCCATACACACCAGCGTTACCTATTTTCAAGGATTTTGATGTAATTTTCTAATGCTGAGATATCACTAAAGTACAAGAGCTTTATGGCCCAGTTATCAGGCGTGGTCCTAAATTGGATAGATGACCACAAGTGGCACAAAAGTTTCTGAAGCTCCTTCATGCTTCGGAAGACACGTTAAGCCGTTGGCCCCAGCTATCATCACTAAATGCGGTGTTTACGTTATATCAGATGCCTTTAGGCAGCTTAAAAATATGACACCAATGTTGGCCTATTACAAACACGAAAAGCAAGGCCACATAGCACATAGGCTATAAATTTTATGGACAAGGTAGCAAGGAAAAGCTAGTCGAATATTTTTCCCAGAAAATGGTACAGAGAAAATATTCTCTTCTCTTATTTAATAAGAGAATATTCTTTCTATACCAATAGAAATAAGATGTGAACAAAATCAACTTAGGCAGGGTTTGAACCAGCGACGTTACGTCAATGTACGATCTACTCTCCGCCGATTGGGCTACCACGCATTGTGACTGCAAAAAATCCTTATAAAAAATAAAGAGAATATATAAAAAAGTAATGGTACCCAAAAAATACTGTCATTCCATTACGTCTAATCTGAGAAATAACTGAATGGATTTTCCTGCGTTACCAAAACTTTGTTTCATTAAAAACGCTTTACAGTCATTATTTGATCGAAGCTTTAGAGTAAAAGTTTCGCCAATTGGAGATAAAAATGAAACTTACGCGGACAAAGTCACGGAAAACATCTAGTTATTCATAATCAAAAATGTCGGAACATCCGTAAATGGAAATGCCACAGTATAAAATATTCAAAGGAATCACTTAATATGTATGGTAATTTAATCAGCCTATGACGAACTAAATGGTTTTTAATTTAAATAAATTACAACAATTATGTCAAAACTAGATCACTTGGTGTGAACATATGAAAAAATAAATGGTTTTCATTAAAAAACATTTTCGAGGTTGCCAAACTAACGCCTACAATATATACTGATAACATTCCTGATGTAGTACGCGGTATTAGCTCACAATATCAGAAGTTATGTAATAAACACCATAATACGTAAGGGATTTAAATGTGTGAAAATCGCGAAAATATTACTCGTAAAGTTGGTTCCAGATATGCGCCGTTTGAAGACGTTAAAGTCAAACCTATCGTAAACATACTGTTTTCTCTACACTGTGGCAGATTTTACCCACTAACTTCAGTAGTAATAATCAAAAATATTAACATTAATTATATTTGTAACCTCTACATAAAATGCATTAAATTGTTTCCAAGGAACATTTAGAAATATTCTCATTTCAGAGGTGCGCTTTGACGTCTGCTAAACAGTTTTTTTTTAAATTACTGCAGTTGTCATCGACCAGTGTTATTCGTAAAAAGTGTATTTGTTCCATTAAAAATATTTTTCATTTTTTTCACATTAAACTCGAACCTATAGTAAAAAAAATTAATCGAGGTGACCCGTGACCAAAAGGCTGGTCTATACTTTGGCCAAAAGATCAGCATTGCCATCCAATGTGGCAATGCTGCCAGCTTTCTTGGCACGCTACCGCGAGGCAACGATTTACCCGGACTATTTTATTCGTAAATATATATTACATTTTTATTTATTTTTTAGTTGTAGGATTAGTTTAATTATTTTATATTTTAATTGTATATATATTTGAATAAAAAAATAAGCCCTTAAGGAAATAAACAATTATGAAAGAAAAAAAACCTATAGTGAACATACTGTGTTCTCTACACTGTGGCAGGAGAGGTCGGCAGTTGAAGGCCTGCTGATTGCGGCACTTGGCGGTTACTTGCTAATTGCATTAAATATCTTATTGTTTATCACAGTTTCTCTACACCCTACTCGGCCTGTACCGCCTTGACTCAGATTCCTTTGATTTGAAAAAAAATCCTTAAATAGTGTCTAGGACGTCATCGGAGCACTATGTTAATTCGATTTACCATAAAAGATTTTTTTATTTATTTATTATTATTTTTATTGATTTATATTTTTTTTACCAAAATTAATTGACTTTTACGGAAGACTTTTAATTTTCATACTTATTGATATAGAATTCTTATTTATATTATTTAAATTATTATAGAAATAAGAATTTTGTAAAATAATTCTGTAGCATTTATTTAAATAATTTTTCATATTAAAAACCGACTCCAATCAAACTACTGAACCGATTGCGATTAAATTTAAATGAAAATAACTTGAAAGCCTATGCTTTCAAGTTACTTTCATTATTTCTATCTTTTCATTGAAAGCCTATGCTTTCAAGTTAAATTTAAATGAGATTAACTTGAAAGCCTATGCTTTTAAGTTAATCTCATTTAAATTTCATCGAAAGGCTATCCTTTTAAATTAAAAAAAAGATTTTTAAAATCGGAGCATAAATGATGGAGTTCTAAGGTAACAAACATTAAAAAAATACAACCGACTTGATAACCTCCACTTTTTTTTGAGTCGGATAATAAGATTTGAGTACAATATTGATTTGATATTGGCACACGAAGTTAACTATAAGTTAGTTATGCAAGTCCATTTCGAAAGAATGAAAATTTATCAAATCATCTTACGATCATCTGACGGCCGCGCTAAGATAACCTTGACTCTTGCCCTGAAGTTGGCCTACTGACTGGGCTGATACTATACATTTTACCGACTACAAATACGTGAGTGTAACCATTTTGTTTAATATCAAAATGGTATCTCGCGTTTTTCTTTAGATATTTAGATCCCAGTGCTGGGCAAAAGCCTCCTCTTTTCCACCCAATTCTATCCATTGCTATGTTTTGCCATCTCTCATTGAAAGCAATCAGCTCGTCTCTCCATCTCGTTCTTGGCTTCCCTTTTAAACGCCTTCCATCAGTATCCATGACGTTATCAGACCTGCCCATCTTTCAGGGCTCATAAGGCATATGTGACCCGCCCAATACCATTTTAGCGTAGCGGACTTCTTTCCCACGTCGACTACTTTAGTGATGAAGCGCAGCAAAGTATTTTCGACAGGATCTGTCCTTTTATAATAAAGTAAAAATGATGAAATGATGCAGAAAATATAGCAGACAGAATATATTACTAATATATTACTAATTTTGCTTGCTCGGTTGCTAGCCGCATCGCCTACTATATAATGCTGCAGATTTTTGCCCATTGCCTCGATTGATTTTTTCAATCTGCGAAAGAAGTGAAGCTGGTACATTCACGATTTTCCTTTTATTCCAGAATGGATAGTAATATAAATGCATTAAATACATTGCGGTTTATTATTTCACATGTAATTTGTGAATGAATAGTACTATTGTAATTTAAAATTCATTGACTATTGTAATTTTACTGTAAACATCTGAAATTACTAGTTATAAGTACGTGTGCAAATTAGCATGTACCAATGACATTGAAGTGATTACAAAATAAGCTGAGAACTACTTTTACCGCGTACTATTTTTGTTCATGTATTGTATGTAATCATATGGTAATTACGTATCTATCAAAAAATCGAAATACTATACAATTTTGTTATATTTTTGTAACCCACTGCTTGAAAAGTTTAATGAACAAGTTTTGTAGTATATTTAAGGTACAATGGTCGGTGAGGCTGTTACCGAGTGGTATCCCAGAAATGGAGTACCGTTGGTCATTCTTTAGCTAGTTGGGTTGACATAAGGCATATTGCTGGAAAGAACTGCATTGCGATGGCTAGTAGAGAGACTAATTTTTTTGTAATCTATGGATGGCTAGAGATAGAGAGGAATGGCGCAGACAAAAGGAGGCTTATACCCAGCACCTCCCACTGCCACTTCAAAGAGCTAATCTGCCGAATGAACATATTTGATTCTTAAAAACCATACTTCCATACTATCCATACTTAATCCTTACTAATATTATAAATGCGAAAGTGAGTTTGTTTGTTTATTTGTTACGCTTTCACACCGTAACTACTGAACCGATCATCATGAAATTTTGCATACAAGTTCTCTGGAGTACGGAGAAGAACAAAGGCTACCTTTTATCCCGGGAAAAAGTACTATTCCCGAGGTATCGACATTAACGCGGGCGGAGCCGCGGGCGAAAGCTAGTTAATATTATAAATGCGAAAATTAGTATGTTTGTTACGCGTCACGCCGGATATACGGAACCAATCATTATTAAATTTTGTATACCCGTTGTCTGGGGTACGGAGAAGGACATAGGGTATATTTTGTCCTGAAAAGTAACTAGTACTATATAACTAGTACTATAAGCACTATTCATAAGGGATCGGCGAAAGCTAATGATAAACATAAATTAATTCTATTTGGTCCTGCAACAAAAATGCACAGAAAAATATACTTAATATAATACTAGTAACTATTGTGTAGTAACTAACCCATCAAGCGCGAGAAACGCAAAAACAATGGATTTTCTATTGTTATGCCGACGATCGACGATCAGCCCACTTGGAGGTTGAGAGGTCAAATATATAATTACTTAATTTTTACATCATTCATTCCTATTTACAAAGCAGTTTTTGCCAAAAGATTGTGTCACAAAAAGGAACAAACAACCAAATACGTATAACATAACATACAAGCCTAGATAAGTCACTCAATATTATGTAGGATATTACAACATTCCAAAGACACTCTTTCTCAATCGAGTATGACATTATCGAAATGATTCATTCTGATAATTTATCACCTTGCTAATAATAAATTCACTACAGTGATATCTAGAGGCTCGCCCCGTGGCTTCGCGTGTGTATAATCCTTGTATAAATAAATATAAATATATACGGACAAATCACACAGATTGAGCTAGCCCCAAAGTAAGTTCGAGACTTGTGTTATGGGATACTAACTCAACGATACTATATTTTATAACAAATACATATATAGATACACATCCAAGACCCAGGCCAATTTGAAAAAGATCATTTTCCATCTTGACCTGGCCGGGGATCGAACCCGGTCACTCCGTGTCGCAGGCTGGCGTGTTGACCACTGCGCCACGGAGCCAGTCATATGTATATAGTTCGTGATGTTTATTTCAACTATGATTAGGGGTGTCATCCTTTACTACCTGTCCGGTGGTCGTAGGCATCGCATCGGGCACCCGGCCTCCCGAGCTGCTACTTGCTTTCCCACATTCATCCGAGTAGTATCCTTCATAGTCTTCCCAAATCCAAGAAAACCTTATCCTTCCCCAGCTCAAAAATTCTTCCGATGCGTAGCATAGTAGAAAGCACAAGAAGCCAAATAAACTGTGCTCGCCAACCCGCCTGTCAAGCGTGGTGAACAAAAAATCCTTAGGAATATGGCGTGAAGAGAGCAATCATGTGGTTTTTAGCGGGTGGAGTCCCGCATAACTGTTCTGTATCCCCGTAGCAGATCAATATGCATGACGCTTTTTCCATATGTAAAAAAAAAAAAAACGCCTTTGTCCAAGAATGGACAGATTCTTGCGGCTGGAATGATGATGATGATGATGAATTTCGACTATTCTCTAATTACCCGGAAGAGATTGCTTTTGACATAAATAATTCCAACATTTGGATTTCTTCCACGCTTTTTCTCCTTGATGTAGGTCTCTCGGGAACCGAACTTTGTATTCTAGAATGAAACGTACCCTATATCCAACGTTTTAGCATAATTTGATGACACTTTTCAATGTTTTAACACTTTCGCAGACACTGCCCGCCTGTAGACGTAATTCTATTGTTATGTCTTTTGTGTCTGGTTCAGTGTCAGCGAACGAGTTTAGTATGAAAATTGTTAGATACGGACATTTTGTGTGTATATGGTTAAAGTAGTATAAGTAGTTAATAGTAATAATATTTGTAACTCGTAAAGTGAAAATATTTTACTCCTCCTATAAATAAAAATTTATAAACATATTTTTTACAGTTCATTATTTTGCATCGTGGGAAAAAAATAAAACTTTGGATATACGTCATGTATAATGGGGACCTTGTTCACATTTTTTATTTTGTTATAGAAAAATTACCTTGTTATTCTAATCCAAAATATCTTTAAGATATACTGACAATATATCGACATAAACTTCAAATACTACAGAGTAGTGACTTCACCTAATAAGCAATTTGTACGTGTGATATATTTAATGAAACCTCTCCAGCCCGTCTGGCCAGCAAGGAGAGTGTAGGTCAAATCCTCTGTCTGCTCTGGCCATACTTGGCCAGAGCAGACAGAGGATTTGACCTACTGGATTTATAGAGAGATATATAGAGAGGGTCATGCTCTTGCAGCGGAGAAAAGACCTGATGATGATGACGCGTGATAATTATGAAAACTTTATTCAGCAGCTATGTTCAATATCGCGGTTATGGGAATGGCCTCATAACGAAAGTTACTATACATTATGAAGACTATTTTATGAATACATTGTTAAAAAAAATCCATTATAATAGACATTATACCTTTATAATGGACATACTTTCGTAATTAACATTTCCAACCAATTTTACGTATTGATATCAACTTAATTTTCTAGATGCATAAATTATCCTTATCCTTACTAATATTATAAATGCGAAAATGAGTTTGTTTGTATGTTACACTTTCACGCCGTAACTACTGAACCGATCATCATGAAATTTTGCATACAACTTCTCGGGAATACGGAGAAGGACATAGGCTTCCTTTTATCCCGGGAAAAACTCAACTCATCATGCTAGAGTAGATTCTTCTCATTATTATCAACTTACCCTTCTGCTCTATAAATCTAAAAGAAACATCTTTTACATGGCTGGTCAAGTGGTGTGAGTGTATATCGCAATATATGTTGGAATTATAAAATATCTGTAATTATTAAATAAATAAATATATACGGACATACCACGCAAATTGATCTAGCCCCACAGTAAGTTGTAAAACTTGTGTCGTAGGATACTAACTCAACGATATTTTTTTTTATAATAGATACTTAAATAGATAAACATCCAAGACCCAGGTCAATCAGAAAAAGATCGTTGCAGATCCGATGCTATCATGGGGTACTCACGCCTCCCAAGCCACTACTTGCTTTTCCCCATTCATCCGAGTAAGTAGTAGGTATCCCAAAACACATGTAACATCGATCGCTCCTCCATCCATGTTCTCGCGTGTAACAAAACTACTGTTAACTATTATTTACAGACAGACAATTCAATTTTATTTATCTCTGTAAATAAAATTGAATTGTGTGTCTGTCGGCCGGTTCTTGCATAATTAGGATAATGGTAACGCGACCACTTTCGAAAGTCAGCAGCTTTTTATATGCTTTTGCTCGTTTTTTTCATATAACGTTACTGGGTTATTCCGTTCTTCCGCGTGCGCGGTACTTTGATGCGCGCACATTTACGATTTTTAGTAGCCTGCTTGTGGGAACACTGTTCACGCTTGTTTTAATATTAAAATCACTTTAAGACTGGTGTTAAAAATGCCTAATATTGTATTAATGACTTTCTAACAGTAATATTTTTGTTTAAAGTTTAAAATGTTTTAATTGGTCCAGTAGATTTAGCATAATGCCAAGACAGTTGAAAATTTATGCAATTTCCGCCTTATATTGAAACCACACTGTCTCTGCTATGGACATCGCACGAGGAGTCATTTGTTTGAGCACTTTTGTGTCATATTGCAATGCTTCGTTGTAACCATAGAAGTATGAGAGACACAATTTTTTTTTTAATCTATGGTTGTAACGGAAGCTTAATATTCTTCCGGTTTCAACATAACACAGCCTGTAGCAAGTGGTTAGAATATATACATGAAATAAAAGTGCTTACATAGACTTGACGTAAACATTTATATCGACCAAGTGCGAGTCGGACTCGCGTACAAAGGATTCCGTACCATCCTTACTTCCTTACTTATATTATAAATGCGAAAGTGAGTTTGTTTGTTTGTTTATTTGTTTGTTTGTTTGTTTGTTTGTTTGTTTGTTTGTTTGTTTGTTTGTTTGTTTGTTTGTTTGTTTGTTTGTTTGTTTGTTTGTTTGTTTGTTTGTTTGTTTGTTTGTTTGTTTGTTTGTTTGTTTGTTTGTTACGCTTTCACGCCGTAACTACTGAACCGATCATCATGAAATTTAGCATACAAGTTCTCTGGAGTACGGAGAAGGACATAGGCTACCTTTTATCCCGAGAAAAAGTACTATTCCCGAGGGATCGACATTGACGCGGGCGGAGCCGCGGGCGAAAGCTAGTTATCTATAAAAACGGCACAAAATCATGTCCATTGTATGGGAGCCCTCTTATATATATATATTTTGAATTTAATTATTTACTTTTAAAGTGTATATTTAATTAAATACTCTGTGAATATTACAAGTGTCGAAAATAAAAATCACATTTGTTTAATATTTATTGCGGCAACATAAATACGTAATCTGTGAAAATTTCAACGGACATATACATAATATGTATGTCATATGCAGTATGTCGGTCTGTATGTCTGACATACTGCGGAGCCATAATAATAGGGACCCGTTTTACCCTTTAGGTACGTAACTCTAAAAAAGGAAATCTTTTTATCTCATCCTCCCATCTCCTAAATTGTCTCCCTCTTTTCCCTTTTCCTTCTCTCGTATACCATGGTGTTATTCTCACCGCCCATTTATTTCTGCCTTCTCTAATCACATATTCATTACATTATTATAAATTTAACAGTCTTTCATTTAAAATAAGTGAATTAATAGATTTAATAACATTTTTATAATTTAATCTTTCTCCATTTGGCAGAATTTGTCATACAAGTATAGTGTTAGATCTATCACCCAATTTTTTTAGCTATAATTTAAATAATATTCAGTGGGTTAGCCCAAACCCAAGATCTACAAAGTGGCGAAACAGCAGGTAAAATCCGATCCTGACTCACACAGGACGACGAAAACAACTACTAGAATGGTTTTGAAAGGACAACCTTCGACTTTCTGATAAATTCCGTGAACACTTTCATATAGGTATTTCAATAATCCTTATATTACTCACATCCTGTGTGTAATTTGAGTTTTTCCCAAGTCAATGGTGAGCTATGGATTTAAGATACTTTTACTGAAACTGAGCAAGATTGCAACTCGCGATATATGTCATCTAATTACATTATAGCATAGAAAATACTATGAAAAATAACGTATATGCTGTTCTCGGAGAAAAAAAGCGTAGAATGTACCAACTGCTTCTCTTCCCGCACAGATTGTAAAAGCCGATCGAGAGAATGGGCGAAAATATGAGGAATTACGTTAGTAGGGGATGCGGCTAGCAACCTATCGCTACTTTTATACCGTTTTCCACCTGACGCTCATCTACATGGTTAATAAGTCTTTTAAGGTCTTAAAGACCTGGGCTCTGCCCACCCCGCAAAGGAAAAAGGCGGAGTTTTGGTGTAACACGTACATACTAACACCACAGAGTATTTACTGAATCTAACACAGAAAATTAAATAAAATCAAGGCTAAGCTCTTGATTTTTGATGTTTCTGATTTTGCAGTATCCTTATCCTTACTAATATTATAAATGCGAAAGTGAGTTTGTTTGTTACGCTTTCACGCCGTAACTACTGAACCGATTATCATGAAATTTTGCATACAAGTTCTCTGGAGTGCGGAGAAGGACATAGGCTACCTTTTATCCCGGGAAAAAGTACTATTCCCGAGGGATCGACATTGACGCGGGCGGAGCCGCGGGCGAAAGCTAGTATCTCATAAAGCACAGACATGAACATTTATTATAATCGTAATCTTCGATTATTTATTAAGCAATTAAGTTCTTAGCTTCTGAAATAATTGTCTGGATATTATATAGCCTAGTCGGGGTTAACAAGCTTCATGAACTTGGCTTATAGGTTTTAATACCCAGTATAATAATACTGGGTTTTAAACATTAATTCTATAGATAGGCCCTAACTCGTTAAAAGTAGGTGGAAAGTTGCGGTTTTTAATTGAAAAAAAATACAAAGAGATAAGAGGCTTCAAGGCTTCAAGGCAATATTTTACAGGTCAAATGGTCTTGGTTAATTCCGTTTTTAAATTTATCCATCTTTATTATTTGAAAGTCTATTGATTTTATGAACATTTATTATTTCCACAATAAACCAACGTAAGTCAACCACTTGCATTCGCTTGAATATACCGACTAATATATATTCAAGCCACGGCTCCCGTGGACTTTTAAGTTGCCTAAAGGCATCTGATATATTTTAATGACTGCCATCAATGATGACAGCCGGGACCACTGGCTTTACGTGCTTTCCAAAGCACGGAGGAGCCCGATATATTCTTCATGCCACTTCATCTTTTAGTTTATGCGTGTTCTTTTTCGCCTATTTTTGGAAAAACTTCTTTGAGGCCATAATCGTCTTAGTTTTAAATCAAAGATATTTAATGGAACCATTTTTGGCCAGGGCCCATCCATGTGTATAGATTTTCAAACAGATATATTTTGATTACTTTATGAAGAACCTAGTTCTTGGAGGCTAGACCCATCAGCGATCGATTGAACACGACCATGACTGTTATTAATGTACAAGCAGTAATTGAGTTTAAGTTAGTGTCGTGTTCTCTTTTATGCATGATCTTTCGAGAATACAATTTACGTATTGTACAAACCTATTAATATTAGGTATCATACCGCGTCATATGAATTTGAACCTCTGAACTATATTGAAATCCTGGAATCAGAATCCCTTATTAAATTAAGAATTGCAAGAAAAATGCTGACAATCGACAAAAAAATTTAGGCTTCCCAAACAAAGTCGCCGATCACCTGGACAAATTTGTATGGAAAGAAGGTAAACGTTTTTAACCTTTTTTTTTGCAATTCTGTATTCCATTAGGGATTCTAATTCAAGGATTTCAATATAGTCCAGAGATTCAAAATCACGCTGTATATGAATTGTGAAAAACAAAATGGCGAGATATATACACTATCCTTAGTCATTCTACTTCATCTAATTCCTTAGGTTTACATTTAAATAAAAACACTTTAATATTATCGCGTATATTACATTATTTGTACACCTAACGTTTTGAAAACTTTACAGTTTTCATGGTCGCAGGTAGAGTAAGTTGACATTTGTCTTTGTGTTATAAGAACTATACAAAACTGCCGCCTACAATATTTATTGATAACGTTCCGGATGTACGCAGTATTGGCTCACGGTGTCTGAAGGCTTTGCAGTCTTGTGAGGAGCTTGAGATTTTATTAAATTGATGACCGGATCCCAAGCTTGTGGTAACTGCCAACCATCCTCTCTATTGAAATTAGGATGTTTTAAAATTAAAAATTAAATAAATCCTTAGGTTTAATAATGTTTATTTTTCTAGAATGGTGGTCTGGTCATTTATAAATCTATTCTTTATGATAATGTAATTTTAGATACAAAAAGAAATAGGTCCAGTACAAATTTACATATCTAGGAGTATTAGAATGATTACGAGCAAGTATATATATATAACATTTTTACGGATTAGTTTGGGTGTTTGTTACTGAATCACATATTATCTTAATTAGGATTTTGTATGAAAAATTGTCATGTTTAATCATCATTTATGTGATTGGTGGATAACGACAGCTGCTGTCAAAAATACGTGTCATCACAGTGCCGCCACCTGGGGAGAATATAGATTCCGAAAACTCTCAGTAACGAAAATAAATGTTAAACTTTTTATAACTTTCAGTAACTTATTTTCAAAATTTCATATAATTCTTAATAATATTTTTCTTCTTATTAATATTTTTAAGGAAATCATCTTATTAAATAGTAAATACTTATTACTATATGCTCTTTACGAATACAGATATTGAAGTGACTTTTCACATTTTTAATAAATTTTATATAGAAAATGTTTTAAAAAATATTAAATTTTATAAGAAACACACATAGAAAAAAAAAGCGGTAGGGCGAAGTCGCTGTCAAAACTAAATTCTATAACAAAACTGAACTAAGACTATAACTTTTACCTGTACCCCACATATTACCACGACTACCACACTAACTGGTACTAACACTAACACCTCAGGGGATAAGTCCGCCATATTTTCTGTTTAACTTTCAAGTTTAGTTCTATTACGGTATGTTGTTTTATGTTAAATAAAACATTAAACAAAACAACTAAGAGTTATCATCATTTCGTGTAGGTGACACGGTCAATCGACCGGACAGGGTGAGAAATGTGCATCCTGTTGTCTGAGTTCTTCGGAACCGCCTCTGACATGGTTCTTTTAACGACTATCAGATGGCAGCCGGGCCCAACGGCTTAACTTGCCTTCCGAAACATCAGTCCGAAACACACAATCAGGTGATTCAAGCCTGCAATGTCCTAACCAAACTGGAAACAAATAAATAAAGTATACTTCCTGTGGGGATCGAATCCATGATCCCCGGGTCTAGAGGCAAACGCCTTAACCACTGGACCACGGAGGCAGTAAGCTACTAAGCGTCAATTTGATTATTGATGGATTATATGGAGTTTCCTATACAGAGTTATATAGCCATATAACGTCGAGATCCAATCTTAAGAATGTATATTAACAATTTTAACTTAAAGCATGGGCTTTTGGAAATTGCTTAACTAAGGGCAGTTAAGCAATTTCCAAATGTCACCGCATCTTTAACTTGATTTGACACCTTATGAACTGATATTCTATGTAAATGCTTACCTTTTTGACCTTACCTTATTTCAACATAGTGTTGGTGACAGCGTAGGTGATCCAGTGGTTAAGGCGTTTGCCTGTAGACCCGGGGATCGTGGGTGCGATTCCTACGGGAAGCATACTTTGTTTAGTTGTTTCCAGTTTAGTTAGGACATTGCGGGCTTGAATCACCTGATTGTCTGATAATAAAGATGATTCCGTGCTTCGGAAGGCACGTTAAGCTGTTGGTCCCGGCTGCCATCTGATAGTCGTTAAAGGAATCACGTCAGAGGCCGTGAGGCGGTTTCGAAGAACTCTGACACCAGGGTGTGCGTGCATGGTCGATTGACCGTGTCACCTACACGAAATGATGAGCGTAGGTACTTATGAGCATCACATTCGCTTTCGGAAACAACTAATGTTTGCATGCCCAATAACTGATAATGTTTCAGATGAAAGAACCAACTTCAAACTAAATTTCAATTCGAAAATATGCACTTTTAAATAAAATTTGTTCATTAATTAAGGAATCATGGCTGATGATGAAACTTTCAATTGGGAACAGAATTTCTAAAATCGGTCCAGTAGTTTTTGAGTTTATCCATTACAAACAAACACATTAACTATCTCTGTGGTCCAGTGGTTAAGTCATTTGCCTGTAGACCCGGGGGTCGTGGGTTCGATTCCCACGGGAAGCATACTTTGTTTAGTTGTTTCCAGTTTGGTTAGGATTGCAGGCTTGAATCACCTGATTGTCTGATAATAAAGATGATTCCGTGCTTCGGAAGGCACGTTAAGCCGTTGGTCCCGGCTGCCATCTGGTAGTCGTTAAAGGAACCACGTCAGAGGCCGAGAGGCGGTTCCGAAGAACTCTGACACCAGGGTGTGCATGGTCGATTGACCGTGACACCTACACGAAATGAATGAATGAACATGTAGCGCATTCTCCAGTGCTTGTTGGCAGCTCCATACTATATATCTGGGTCAGTTGATACAGGTTGGAAGTTCTAGCTTCAAGGATGAGGACTTTCGATGAATCCGACCTGGCTGGGCAGCGTTTGGGAAGCACCGCAGTGTCTTCTTGTCCAAAATACCATGTGTGTTACTAGTGATGACTTACGGATCCGAAACGTGGTCCTTTACTATGGGCCTCACAAGAAAGCTGAAGGTCGCTCAAAAAGCTATGGAGAGGGCTATGCTCGGTGTTTCTCTGCGATGAGATCGAATCAGAAACGAGGATATCCGTAGAAGAACAAAGGTCACCGACAAGGTGGATTAGCTGTTTGAAGTGGCAGTGGGCGGGGCAAAAGCACGAAGAACAGATGGGTGATGGGGTAAAAAGGTGCTCGAATGGCGACCACGTACCGATAAGCGTAGTGTTGGACACCCACCGACCAGGTGGTCGGACGACCTAACCAATGTCGCCGGAAGACGCTCGATGCAGGCCGCTTCCAACTGGTCATATTAAAAATCCTTGGAGGAGGCATATGTATTCTTGTGGCTGAGATGATGATGATGATATATTCTTTCCACTTTATAATATTAGTCTTATGGACAAATGTCTGAAAATAAAACATTTATTACTACTAACTGGGCAGCTAGTATCAACCAGGAAGCACTCTGTGTACGTAACAAAGTGACCATTTGCCCTTTCCCATATTTAAATAATTGTTATACGAGTTGCTTAGTTAACATTTCCCGTTTTTGCTTTCCGGGACCAATTTTCAGAATTTAAAGTGGCTTATTCGCGGAAGTTTATAAGACACTAGCTGTTGCCCGCGACTTCGTCTGCGGCAATTTCCGTTATATATATGATTAATTAGTTCTTTTCTTAGTATAAATAAACAATTTCCCCCCGTTTTCAAAACATTTTTTGTTGATGCTTCGCTTCTATTAGTCGAAGCGTAATGTTTTTTAGCCTAAAGCCTTCCTCAATAAATGGATTATCAAACACAAAAAAGAATTTTCCAATTTGAACCAGTAGTTCCTGAGATAAACGCGTTCAAACAAACAAACAAACTCTTCAGCTTTATAATATTAGTATAGATAAATAAGTCAAAACTATTAAACTACCCAACACTTTAATCTCCTTATTTCATAACATACATCAGTGTTGAAAGTAAATTTATATATAACTTATATTAACATTATTTTTAGAGTTTTAAACATATATTAAAATAGTAATTAAATTAAAAGTGTCAATATAATGCTAGAAAATGTCAAAGTAATTAAGTAACTTTATGCTGTCAAATAATTAATAATGTCAAAACATAATTATTATTTAGACTCTGTTTCTGTTTATGTATCGATTGATACACTGTCGTAAAAAGGGAAACCTTTTATTGGCGTTATAATTATGTCATACAAATTATTAACCAGACTGTATACGGTGTTGGTTTTCTTAATAAATGAAAATATATAAATAATGAGGTTATATAAAAATAAACATAAATTCTAAATTGAGTAAAACCTTGGGGTTTTGAAACTAATTAGTCAACATTTATTAGTTTTCAAAACCCCAAGGTTTGATTAAATGAAAGTTTAAGTGAATACATGTTTATTTTTATTTAGAAGGTTAAAATAATGTTTTACTCATTTTATTGTTTCTGAGTAAGCGTCAAATTCTCTCTCCAAGTGTTTTTAAAGCCTATCCTTTATGATGAATCACTGGTAACACACATGGTATAGACCTCCGGCCCTTTCATTCACCATCATCATCATTTCGAGTAAAGACCTTTAAGAACTGCTCCTAGTTCGCCTACTCTTGGCCCGTACCAAGAACGGGAAGCCCACATACGCAATTGGGGCCGAAGACTTAGGCTTCGTTCACACCAACGTATTGTCCACCGACAACTGTTAGCATACTCACTGATTAGTTCATCACGTGCAGTCGGTTCGGTGTAAACAAGAAGTTATTTTATTTATATGATGGAAAAGCAAATCAACTACAAAACACGCGTTCACAATCGGCGATGGACAATACGTTTGGTGTGAACGATGCCTACATATATTCTATATAAAAAATCGACATCCCATACAAACTGGCCGGGCGGCAGAACGCTTTTGTATGGAAATGCCGAAATTATTTTTGAGTTCCCTTTGCTCCCATAGAAAAAAGTTGTTCTAAATATAGATGGTCTGAGTCACTCCTTTAAGGGAACGTCGAGGGTACATTTACGCACTGTATATGAAGAGCACAACTATCAGGTTTGTAACAACTGATGTAATACCAGTAATTGACCTCTCAACCAACAAGCGGGCCAATCGGTCCACATAACAATAGAAAATCCATTGTGTCTGCGTTGCTCGCGCTTGGCGGGTTAAGTAAAGGTAAATGTTTTACAAGCGTGAACATAAGGTTTAACAGTGCGTAATATAAAGTCCTTCATTCAAGACTGATTCTACTTTCAAAAAATTAATCAGCAGCTCTACATCTCCATTGACGTGAGAAAGAGGCATACTTAACTATTAAGCAACGGAGCGATGGTCTATAATTAACCATATTACGTTTATTACGCATGTAACTGTATTACTATTATGCAAGGGTGACCATATGCGTAGAATAACACGTATCGCAGAAAATATTTGAGTAAATATTGCGCGTAAATTTGTCGAATTATCTGTTACTTCTATACTAAAAATAGGTAAATGTTTTATGACTAGCTCCGTGGCGCAGCGGTCAACACGCCTGCCTGCGACACGGAGTGACCGGGTTCGATCCCCGGCCAGGTCAAGATGGAAAATGATCTTTTTCAGATTGGCCTGGGTCTTGGATGTGTAGCTATTTATGTATTTGTTATAAAATATAGTATCGTTGAGTTAGTATTCCATAACACAAGTCTCGAACTTACTTTGGGGCTAGCTCAATCTGTGTGATTTGTCCGTATATATTTATTATTTATTTATTTATATACTTGTATGCGTTTAGCTAAACTTTTGCCAGGGTTTCACTACGTGCTTAAATTGGTTTTATAAACAGCATAACAATGCTCGGTTTATTGTTACAATTGAAATAGGCTAGTTTCCTGGGTCGTAATAATAACATAACAATTAGTCCGTCAGTTAGATAATCAAAAAATATTGGACACGTATTTTCTTATGTCAAATAAACAATAAATAATAAAGATAAAGCGCGTCAAAGTTCAGGAGTGGGGGCTCGTGACGTCAAAGTTTGCTAAAAATTGTAGCAAACTATGACGTCACACGGAACTTCAAAGGGCTATATCTTTATCATTTTTTGTTTAATCGACAAAAGAAAAAATACGTGTCCAATATTTTTTGAATATCTAACTGACGGACTCATTATAATTTTTTAGAAAACTAGCCTATTCAAGAGATAAACGAGAATAAAAATAAATAAAATAAATATACACGGACAAATCACAGAGATTGAGCTAGCCCCAAAGTAAGTTCGAGATTTGTGTTATGGGATACTAACTCGACGATACTATACAAGATAATATAAAAAAACTAGCAATTTAAATTAGTAAAAGCTTTCTTCAATTAAATCAACTATCTATTCATCGGATATGAATGAAGAAGAATAGTGGGTAGTATTGAAGAAGTACGCATGCTTGGAAAGCGTATAACCATACGGGGTTATAATGTGATGAGAGAATTCGACACACTGAGGGCGTAAACCTAAGGGACGTGGATTCGAATCATACATTCGAATACTCATCACATATTATAAAACATCTATAGAGCAGCCTCCGTGGTCCAGTGGTTAAGGCGTTTGCCTGTTGACCCGGGGGTCGTAGGTTCGATTCCCACCGGAAGCATACTTTGTTTAGTTGTTTCCAGTTTGGTTAGGACATTGCAGGCTTTAATCACCTGATTGTCTGATAATAAAGATGATTCCGTGCTTCGGAAGGCACGTTAAGCCGGTGGTCCCGGCTGCCATCTGGTAGTCGTTAAAGGAACCACGTCAGAGGCCGAGAGGCGGTTCCGAAGAACTCTGACACCAGGGTGTGCATGGTCGAATGACCGTGACACCTACACGAAATGATGATATAGAGCAGCGATTTAGAACTGCTAACACAGCCTTCATCATCAGGTCTTTTAGTCTCCACTGCAGGAGCATGACCCTCTCTGTACTACCGAAGCCATACTCGGCCAGAACCGACAGAGGATTTTGGCCTACACTCTCCTTGCTGGCTAGACGGGTTGGAGAGGTCTCATTGATGGTCGTAAGAGGCGACTTAGGAATTTCCTAAGTCGCCTCTTATGACTTCCATGTGAAGACTAGGAGTCGTCCTATTCTACTATGCCGGAAACCACACGGCTTCGCAGCCTTAGTTTCATTGAATATCCTGCTATAGATAATAATTATTCGGTAATAACAAATACATCATGTCAACAGTATTCGCCTGAAGGGCTTTTAATTTTATGAATTGCCGGTCTGATAAAAAAAGAAAAAGCGTAGAATATAACAGCTTCTCTTCCCGTGCAGTAAAAGCCGATCTAGGGAATGAGCGAAAATATGAGCAATCATATTAGTAGGCGATGCGGCTAGCAACCCATCATTATTTTAATTTCGTTTTCCACCTTATGCCCAACAACATGCTTAACGTGTCTTTTAGGTCTTAAAGGGCTCTGCCCCGCAAGGGAAATAGACGTGATGGTATGTATGTATAGGTTGTAAGACAAATGTTTTATGGTTCTTATGTTCTGTAAGTATGTCCCTTTGGCAAGCGTCGAAACATATAGTGTATAAAGTTCAAGGCATTCCTTACAAATGTATAAATATACTTGCATACAATTGTTCATTCTTCATGTCATAATTCTTCATTCTTCAGAGATTGTGACACGTCGAAATGACTTAATCTAGCGAAATTAACATATAGAAGATACCTCCGTGAGTAACATGATATGGTAACTATTGCCTTTGTTATGTCAATGTGTCAAGGTATCTTCGACAAAACCATAAGATTTTGTGTAAACTTATAGTTACGCAAATGTATGGACAATTAATACTTGTAAAAATTGTAGAACTTTATCATTTCAATGCATACATATTTGTAGAACATTGTCATGTTTTAATATCGTGTTGTCATGATATTAAAATATGACAAAAACTTTAAACTTTTTAAACTAACTTAACTAATTAAATAAATTAGTTTAAATAATTAAACTTGGTCTTTTATATTGATATCTTTGACAAAGCATGTAGATTTATATCTGTGAATTCTTTGACGAAGCACGTTGCTAATATTTTTGTAAGGTTTGACGAAGTTTGTTGCTGATGAGCCGCTGTAGTTATTCGACGAAGCACGTCTCGTGTAATTTTGTTGTTAAAATAAAAAGAGTTCGTAACTAATAGTCCAAAAGAGAATTTCTGTGCGGCATAGCTATACTTATACGATGGGTAAAAAAGCAGCCAGCCCTCTTGTCATCAGCAGCGGCGATAAAAATAATATTTTTATTATTAATGTAGCTAACTGCAGTTACAACATTTATCTTTAATTTCACTTTGGACTCTGCACTAAGCGAAGCTTGTATCGCAGGAGTCCAATTTATATTTCCTTTTTCATCTTTATCGTCGGCTCTAATAACACAGATTTTCTGTCAGAGGGTTCTGATTGTATGGTGTATAGGATTAATGTGAGTAAATGTGTAAATGTTAGTTTTCATTTGATGGTAAGATGTCTTCGGTTTGTGAGAAGTCCAGCGTCTTTAACCATTCCTCGATGGCACGTTTAACTCCAAATCTAGTATATCTCATCATATCAGGGATAGCGCAACAAGCTTGGTTATAAATATATGTAAAGATGAAGGGTCGAAGACGCTGTGCAAAAGTAGTATACACAAATGGGATCTTTAGTCTAGGTACTCTCCTGCTTATGAGTACGTTGTAATCGCTCAATTTAAGTACAGATTTATGCAATGCAATAGAAGTTTTCAGAATGAAGACCTGTCGAACTCTCAAGACGTTACATTCTCTATGATGATGATGAGCCGTAGATATATGAGATCTCTCCACGGCTCATTGCCGTCAACGTGGTTCTGTCTATAGAGTTAAATGGTTTCTCACGTCGGCTTTGTGCACTTTGTCATTTAATATTATAGAGTGAGATCCCAGTAACCCCAGACTTACGTAATTTTAGGAAAGATGTTTTTTTTAGGATCGGTAGTCTAACGTAAACTTAGAAAGGAATGGATACTCGCTACCCGCTTTCAGCTTAGCGAGTATCCATCCCATCACAAATTTCATCTTTCCTAAAATCACGTAAGTCTGGGATGACTGGGATCTTGGACTATTATCACAATGTGGCATTTACGATAGTGTCATTAAACTAGCTTTTGCGCGCGGCTCCGCCCGCGTTAATGTCTATCTCTCGGGCACAGTAGAATGAAACGTACCCTATGTCTTTCCCCGGGCCTCAAACTATAGTAGGTGATTTTGTCTTCCGGGCCCATTGCCTTTTTTAAAGCCTGATCCGCGCCTGCGAAGAAGATCGAACTCTTCCTATTTTCTCCGTATAAAACTAGCAACTCAGGTTGTTCAGAGCCGACACGTCTCGATATGAAACAAAATATTTAACGACGCATCATGTGACGATGAATATCTACCTTTCACTATGTAACAACGTGACACTGTCTAATCAAACGGACTGCACTTTATTCGACACACCCAATTAAGCCAATCATAATCGCTGACACAATTGTGTAACAAAGAAAGAAAAAAAGATTAGGCTATGGATCTGTGGATAACATAGGGTAAGGAGGTTTTGCGGTGAAGGCTCCTTGCGAAACTCTGAATTAAGTTATCGGAGCTGATTAGACAGATAAGCCAGGTCAAATCATATCCGCCTGGTTGAACTGTAGTCTAAGTATATAAAGTAAAAGTAATAATACCGCATTGCACCATAAAGATACATTTAAGTTAAAAAATAAAAATAAATAAAATAACGCATTAGGCGGCCTTATCGCCAAGGCAATCTCTATCAGGCTTCCTTTGGGTGAAAGGAATAAATTGATTGATGTTTGATTGAAACTAATAGGCGATGCGACTGGTTTTAGAAAAATAAATATGAACTTAAAATTTAGTCATGCCACGCTAGCGGTAAAATTCATTTTTGCTAGTAGTATGAATGGGCCGCCTCGTCCGGGAAAGTACCACACTCTCACAGAAAATCGATGTTTGAGTTGCAGATTTACCGCTTCTATGCTTCGTTCAGTGAGTAAGAGAGCCGGAGGCCCATCCTTCTCCCACTTCCTCCAATTCCTTAAAAGGTCGGCAACGCTCCTTGTTACACCCTGGTGTTGGAGTTGTTCATGGGAAGCGCTGATCGCTTACCATCAGATGAATCGCTTGCTCGTTTGCCGTCCTATATCATTAAAAAGAACTAAAATATATATAAACTTATACATACATTAAATAATATATAAAAACATACATATAATTACACATATCTTAAACATTAAAGGAGACACATTTATTTTTAGATACAGAAAAACGTTTTTGAAATAGGAAATGTTTTTTTAATCAAGGCCAGGCGAATTATGCCAGTCGGAAATCATTGAGGTATTAAGAATTCAAAGGGGAACAAAGAAACTCAGCTTCACACAAACTCTATGCCTTTAATATTAAAAAGTAGCTTTCGCCCGCGGCAATGTCGATCCCTCGGGAACGGCACTTTTTCCCGGGATTAATAAATAAATAAATAACTTATATTTTCTCCAAAAAATCTTATAACTACGAGTGGTAAAAAAATATTATAAATAGACTAACTATAAACATATTATGGAGAACTGGCGTTTTCTGCAAAACCTGTATTACGGTTCACCAGGACTTGACATTAATTTTGGGATTATTTAACAATTAAACTATACAATGTAAATCATGATTACTACAACTATAATAAAAACACAATAAATAAGTCTAGTGCAAAAGCGTAGATAAACGGGATAATGCGTAATGTGAAAGCGTAACAAACAAACAAACACACTTTCGCGTTTATAATATTAGTAAGGATCAGGATATCGACTGGCTTTGGTAAAAAAATATAGCTTATATCACTCGGGAAGGTATAGAGATATTAACGATACCCTCTGAATTCGTTGAGGCGTTTTAAGTTATGGTGGAAGTGGAATCTAAAACACACATACATCATTTCCTTACTTATATTATAAACGCGAAACTTTGTGAGTACAATTAGGATGCAAATCTGTGTTTGTGAGTATGTACGGATGTGTGAATGTATGGATGATTTTTACTCTTTCACGTCACAACAGCTGAACGGATCTTGACGAAATTTTGCACACCGATAGGTTATAATTGGATTAAGATATTGGCTACTTTTTATTCCGAAAAAAGGAATCTATTCCTGCGGGATGTATATTAACGTGAGCGGAGCCGCAGGTGACCACTAATATTTACATACATATATAAATTTACTCGAAAAACTATACAATACACTTCTATTTGGGCAATCGAGTAAAAACGGAAACTGTTAAGCCGGTGGTTGTAGGTATGGCTTGGGGTACGCTCGTCCCGCCTCCCGAGTGTGTAGTACCCAATTCGACCTTCTTTTCCTTCCCAGAACCAACAAATTACTATATTTCCCAACTTAACATGTTTCCAATGGGCAGCAGCATCGTAAGCACAAAAAGCCAAAGATAATGCGCTCGTCAAGGCGCCTGCCAAACGCGGCGAGCACGGCAATGGTCTCCCATGGATAGAAAAACCCTTATTTTTTCTTTTTACTAAATACTAAAGTAGGCATTTGTTTCCCATCTCACCTGCTGGTGGCAAGTGACGATGAAGACGAGGATGTTACATGCCTAACCAAGGGATACCAATTTATTTTACTTTTCAATGTCCCGGGACTGTACTTGTCTGGGAATATAGACGCAGGCAGTTCATTCTACACCTTAGCTACCCGAACCAAAAAGGATAATAAAACTCTTTGGTATTTCAACGACAAAAGGGTGAAATTTCTGTCTGTGTCTCGTAGTTCGATGGAGGATCTACTAGCCCAAAGACTACTAGCATTTGGAAGAGGATTTTGTCCAGTAGTAGACTGGTTGCGGCTGGAATGATGATGTAAACATACAAGGAAACCTCAGATCTCGTTGCATTCAGTTGCATCGAGACGCGTAACGAAAAGATAACTTACGCAACGCATGCACAAAATGCTGAGTTGATAACACGTAATGTTATTTTATGATAGTGTTGTTAATTATTTAGAATATAAAGTGGTTAGGTAACAGATTGATCCATTTAAGAAAACTCTGTCCGATACTTGTCTAATATTTAGCCTGTCGATATGAACACCTTTTCCTATGGGACCAATGCTGAGAACTCAATTTTTTTTTTACTTTCCCATACAAATTGTCCTGGCTCTCGGGGGAGCCTTACCCTTAGAGAGCGCGACCCCAGGTGGCGGATAGGGGAGTACTCACTGGGTGAAAATCCACCCGGAGGGTAGGGGGGAAATAAAATACCCCTCGCGGACCAAACAGGCCGGAGAAGGTAACTCCGTGAACAAACCCCTGCTGTAGGCTTCTCCTACATCTTGGGAGTAGAGGTTGCAGCAGCGCTAGGTGTTTAGGCTGGGGCTCCTAGAAGAGCTGGCGGCGGAAGAGCCTTAAACAGGCCAACGGCGGCACTCGAGTCTTTCAAAAAGATAACAGTCTTGGCGTCAGGTGGCAGCCGGCCGTAAAAATTAAGCCAAACAATAAATCTCCTCGTAATTAACATGGCACAAAGGTATAAAAGGAAAACTATAACAGCTAGGGTGTCCCCCTCAAGCGACAAATCACGATCAAATGCGAACAAGGTGAATCAAAGAGAAAAGCATGCTAGGGCGTTCCCCCGAAGCGACAAAAGCTTGGACAAAAACTCATGTTTGCAAACACCCACTTTAAGGCTAGGGTCATGGAATCTGGGCTCTATGACCGGACGTAGCAATGAGCTTGGTGAAATCCTTCACAAAAGATGTATTAACGCCTGTTGCATCCAAGAAACCAAGTGGAAGGGATCAAAATCACGAGACATAGGACATGGTTACCAACTTGTATACCATGGAACGGAAACTAAAAGGAATGGAGTAGCCATTGCGCTGGATAGTCACCTGAAACAAAGAATAATCAATGTCGAAAGAAAAAGCGACCGCCTTATTTCCATCAAATTGGCTTTGGATAACCAACCAGTTCTTAATATCATATCAGCCTATGCCCCCCAATCGGGCTGTCCAAAGTCCGATAAACAGACATTCTGGGAAGAATTCGACGAATTAATTCAAAATATACCCATAGAGGAGAATATTCACATCGGTGGCGACCTTAATGGACATGTCGGTGCATCACGGGATACTCATGTTGAAGCTCACGGTGGATTTGGATACGGTACCGTAAATGAGGAGGGCAAAGACATACTAAACTTTGCAACTAAGAATAATTTTAAAATTATTAACACGTGCTTTAAAAAGAAAGATGACCATCTAATAACCTACAAATGCTCAGGTCGTGCAACTCAAATAGACTACATATTAGCACCACAAAGTTTGTTTAAATATTATAAAGACTGTAAGGTTATACCTGGCGAAGCTTTAACATCGCAGCATAGATTATTAGTTGCAAAAGTGAATCTCCCCAAGCCTATAAAAACAAGAATGGATAAAACAACACGCATCAAATGGAAGGAGATTCATGGCCCTAAAGTTATGGAATTTATCCAAACAACAGAGCAATACTTGCTGAAAGATGTCACTGTCGACAAAACTGCTAACAGTATGTGGTCTGATTTCGAAAACCAATGCCAGGTTAATGCTCAAAAGCTACTTGGTGTGTCCAAAGGTGGACTGAAATCTGGAAAAGAAACGTCCTGGTGGAACGAGGATGTGAAAACTATAGTTGAACTCAAACGAGAAAAGTTCAAAACTTGGCAGAAATACAATTTAGAAGAAGACCACCAAGAATATAAACATTTTAAAAACCTAGCAAAGGCGGCAGTGGCACAAGCAAAAGCCGCATCAAGGCAAGATTTCTATGACAATCTGTAGAAAGCTGAAAACGAAACCATGGTCTATAAAGTAGCAAAACAAAGATACAAATCTACCTTAGACACCAAATATAACAAATATATTAAAGATAAGCATGGCACACTACTTACATCAAACAAGCAAATCAATAACCAATGGAAGGAGTACTATGAAGAGCTGCTAAATGAGGAATTTCCATCAGAGCAACTGCCTGTTATGCCGTCAGTATTAGGTCCTATAAATTGTATACATCCTGCGGAAATTAAAAGTGCACTGGCAAAAATGAAAAATCATAAAGCTATGGGACCGGATAACATACCAGCGGAACTATGGAAGAAATTGGACAATGGCGGACTACCATGGCTAACAAAACTTTTTAACCTCATCCTTACAGAAGGCAAAATACCAGACTCTTGGCGCTCCAGTTACCTTACTCCAATTTTCAAGAACAAAGGCGATGTATCACAATGTACCAATTATAGAGGAATCAAACTAACCTCGCATACTCTTAAATTGTGGGAACGAGTAATAAGTGCCCGTATTCTAGCCTTAATCAGCCTCACTGAAAACCAATTCGGATTTACACCTGGCAAGGGCACTACAGATGCTATCCAAACAATCAGGATACTTATGGAGAAACATCGCACAAATAAAGAAAATTTGTACTTTCTCTTTATTGATCTCGAAAAGGCTTTCGACAGGGTCCCAAGAAATCTAGTGTGGCAATCCCTGAGAGCCCAAAATGTCCCTGAAGCTTATATAACAGTAATTCAGGACATGTATCAAAATATCACAACCCAAGTGAGGAGCCCGGCTGGCCTCAGTGAACCATTCCAAGTCAACGTGGGAGTTCATCAAGGGTCAGCCCTAAGTCCGCTGCTCTTTAATATGTCCATGGATTACATAACGCGTGATATACAGATGCCGACCCCGTGGTGTATCTTGTATGCTGATGACATAGCTTTGATATGTAAAGATGCACTGTCACTCCAGAAATAAATAAATAAATATATACGGACAAATCACACAGATTGAGCTAGCCCCAAAGTAAGTTCGAGACTTGTGTTATGGGATACTAACTCAACGATACTATATTTTATAACAAATACATATATAGATACACATCCAAGACCCAGGCCAATCTGAAAAAGATCATTTTCCATCTTGACCTGGCCGGGGATCGAACCCGGTCACTCCGTGTCGCAGGCAGGCGTGTTGACCGCTGCGCCACGGAGCTAGTCTAAAATCCTTCGATGAATGGGTGAAAGCGCTGGAAAGTCACGGACTACGGATAAGCCGGACGAAAACAGAGTACATGGAGTGTGACTACGGCGGTGATAAAGACCTTGGCTGTGACATAACACTAGACAATAAGCCCCTACCCAAAGTATCACGTTTCAAATACCTTGGCTCCGTGCTGACTACCAATGCGCTAGTAGACAGTGATGTCACCCATAGGATTAATACTGCTTGGCTTAAATGGAGATCGTTGTCCGGGGTCTTATGTGACCCCCGCATGCCTGTAAAAACCAAAGGAAAAGTCTACAAGACGGTGGTGAGGCCAGTCCTTATGTATGGGTCGGAATGCTGGACCATCAAAAACACACACGAACAACTGCTTCATGTAACCGAAATGAAGATGCTGAGGTGGGCAGGGGGAGTCACAAGATTGGACAGAGTCCGCAACGAGTATATTAGGGTTTCTTTTAAGGTTGCTTCCATCACAGACAAACTTAAAGAGTCTAGACTGCGCTGGTATGGACATGTAATGAGGCGAGACGAAAACTATCCTGTCCAAAAGGCAATAAGGATTCCAGAAAAAAAGAGGGGTAAAGGCAGGCCGTTAGCTACGTGGTGGTCCAACATAAATAGAGACGTGAAGAACCTGACCGTGACAACCCAGGATAGAGCATCCTGGCGCCGCATTACGAGGAGGCCCGACCCCAGATGAACTGGGAAGAGGGCAGGAGAGAGAGAGAGATACAAATTGTCCTGGCGGCCGAACATTTTTGTTTGAAAATGCCCATTTTTTGAGTTCCCAGCTTTCCGAAATTAAATTTTGTACGGAGATAGTTTAAGGGTCAGGGAAGGACATTTAACCTGAAAAAATACTTTTCGATTGTCATTCACGCAAGGAGAATTGCCGGCAAAATCTCATCATCATCTCAACCACAAGAAGTCCACAGCTGGACATAGAGCTTTCCCCAAGGATTTTCAATACGATCGGCTGGAAGCGGCTTGTATCCAGCTTCTTCTTGCGACCCTAGTCAGGTCGTCCGACCACCTGGTCAATGGGTGTCCAACGCTGCGCTTGCCGGTACGTTGTCGCCATTCGAGAATTGCCACATCGGCTATCGGTATCGGGTTTACGTGCTATGCCCTACCCACTGTCACTTCTAAGAGCTATACTTACTTATCATCAGCTGAGATGGGAGACAAATGCCCACTTCAATAAGTTTTAATTAAAAAAAAGCGTTCTACGAATCTGCTTGTTTTTGATTCGATCTCGCAAAGAAACACCGAGTTAATATAATAATATTAATAGAAATTGCCCAAACGGGACGAAATCTAGTAGTTAATAAATATACCAAGATAAATTACATAATTCATTCATTGGAACACGGATCCGCGTACTTTCCTCAACCATGTCGGTTTATGAAACATTCTTCGAGCGTCCGCCTTCGCAGCTGACCTCTTCAGGTTTCCTTGTTTCTCAGTAATTATACCAACTGGTGTTTTATTATAATAATTACGTAACATTGGAAGTGGGAGGACTCCGTGTTGAGAAGGAAAAGAAAACAGAAAGGAAATAGATGTTTTGTTTTAATTACATGCGGATCTTTGCACTGTTCATAGTTTAATTACGAAAATTAGACTAATATTGAATATACGTTACAATCGACACCATTATGTTATTACCATTTAATGTACATATCCAACGATAAAGTAACTTTACAGTCCAGCATTGGACTTTTCACGACTGAAAAGACGAACGTACGACAGCATAATGATGTATATGTGCATCTATGTGTGTTGGTTTGTCTGTGGTATAGTACCTCTTAAAGGGGTAGACCGATTTTAATGCGGTTTTTTTAACTTGAAACTGGTTTTCTATTAGATGGTTCATCATTGATTTAATATTTAACATTTTGAAAGTATTTACATTTAAGATACTTTCGATTGCATAAATAAAAGCCATCACTTCCGTTTTGTAGTAAGTTGTCCGTTGAGGATAACACAATACCCCTGCCCCCGTAGCATAGCATGCGCGACAACGTTTATCGACTATCGCCATCTAGTTTTCCGCAATATCAAAAAGCGAGATGTCTATAGTTTATCGCGCGATATAAACCGCGTCACGGGCGCCATGAACGGGTGCTGATCATCATCAGGTAATTTTTAGTCTCCACTACAGGAGCACGACCCTCTTTGTACTACGAGGGCCATACTTGGCCAGAGCAGCCAGAGGTCTTGGCCTACACTCTCCACGCCGGCCAGACGGGTTGGAGAGGTCTCTTAGATGTTTATAAGCTTTGTTTAGCTTGTATTTCCTAAGTCGCCTTCTATGACATCCACGGGAAGACTTGGAGTGTTCATATTCTACTCTGCCGGATACCACACGGCTAATCATATACTTTATATTAAGTCGGTTAAAAAGGATGTGAATAGACATTAAATGTCATTTAAAAATTGGCCCTATGATTCCTAAAGGCCGAAATCACATAGTTTACGTTACGCAATGAATAAAACATCCAAAATCATTTGAGGAACTGGTTAATGGAGAGATTTATGAGTATAGTATTTATTAGCATAGAAGTTCTATTATATATCGTTTTCAAGGTGTTGTTCGCCCAGAAAAGTAACGCCACGCCCTAAACTGGAATTTTAGAACGTGAGAAATTTTTAAACAGGTGGCCGTGAAATTAAGTAATTATTTAGTGTATTCTTATTAAAAATAATAATCATCAAAGGGAGACTCATTACTCTATTATAAAACCAAGGGTATTATCTTCAACTATTTGTCCGGTGGTTGCAGGTCATCGGCCTCCCGAGTGTCTACTTGCTTTTGCCGCGTTCATCCGAGTGAGTAGAATCCCAATATCTTCATTCCCTTCCAAGACCCAACAAATTCCTATCCTTCCCCAGCTCAAAAATGCCTTCAATAGGCAGCAGCGTCTGAAGCACAAGAAGCCAAAGAAGCTGCACTCGCCAACCCGTCTGCCGTTCGTGGTGAGTACGGTAATCCTCTCATTTAACGAAAAGTCCTTGGGAGAGGCCTCTGTCTTCTTACGGCTGAGATGATGATCTTTTAAATTGATCTGTAAATACTAGGGTTATACCAAAAGTAGCCGACCGGGCAAAATATAGCAATACTAGCTTCCGCCCGCGGCTCCGCCCGCGTCAATGTCGATCCCTCGGGAACAGTACTTTTTTGGGATAAAAGCCTATGTCCTTCTCCGTACTCCAGAGAACTTGTATGCAAATTTTCATAATGATCGGTTTAGTAGTTGCGGCGTGAAAGCGTAACAAACAAATAAATAAACAAACAAACTCACTTTAGCATTGATAATATTAGTAAGGATAAGGATAAGGATTAGCTGCAAAATTAAAAAAAAAACAGACGACTGATACTTTTGCCGTGTTAATTTGAATAAAAAAGAAGCTACGTTCTTTTTTTTTATTTCACAGCAATTACTCTGAGTGATTTTGTAAACATGGACTAAATTGGTCTCCGATATGTGATACAATGCTTTAATTTGAAAGGTAAACCCAACTGATATTAAATTCTACTCTTGGAGAGTCTGCTCCTTCATTTAGATACAATGGTAAAATATAGATTGCTGAGTTTAAAAGAGATCGCACCAGCTGCGAAGATAAACATCGCAGCGGTCGACCAAACGAAGTGACTACCTATGCCAGAAATAGTGATAAAAATCTCAAAATAAATAAAAAATATATACGGACAAATCACACAGATTAAGCTAGCCCCAAAGTAAATTCGAGACTTGTGTTAAGGGATACTAACTTAACGATACTATATTTTATAATAAATACATATATAGATAAACATCCAAGACCCAGGCCAATCTGAAAAAGTTAATTTTCCATCTTCACCTGACCGGGGATCGAACCCGGGCACCCTCGTGTCGTAGGCAGGCGTGTTAACCACTGCGCCACGGAGCTCGCCGATCAAATAGTTTTGAAAGACCGTATATTGAAAATACGTGAGTTAGCAGATAGTGTAGGCATTTCAAAAAGTGCTTTACATCGTATTTTGGCTGAAAAATTTGAGCTGTGCGCAATATATGCCGCGATTGCTCACCATTGAACAAAAGCAGCGTCGTGAGGATCTTTCAATCCAGTGTTTGGAGAAATTTCAACGCAATAAAGCCGAGTTTTTGCGACTATTCATGGACGAAACATGGGTCTACAACTTTACCCCTGAGATGAAAGAACAGTCTAAACAATGGACTGAAAAGGGAGAATCGGCTCCAAAGACGGCGAAGTTCCATCTGCTGACAAGGTCATGGCGTTAGTATTCTGGGATGCGCACGGGATAATTTTTATTGATTTTCTTCATAAAGGTAACACCATTAACGGGGAGTATTACGCAAAACTTTCGCAGTGTTTAAGTGATGAAATTAAGATAAAACGACCGCATTTAGCGAAAAGGAAAGTATTGTTTCATCAGGACAATGCACAATTAACACGTCCTCTATTGCAATGGCTAAAATTAATGACTTGAAGTTTGAATGGCTTCCTCCTACCTTATTCGCCAGATCTAGTTTCCTCTGATTATTATCAAACTTGAAAAAGTGGCTCGCCCGCGTAAAGGTCGATCCCTCGGGAATAGTACTTTTTCCCGGGATGAAAGGTAGCCTATGTCCTTCTCCGTACTCCAAAGGACTTGTATGCAACATTTCATGATGATCGGTTCAGTAGTTACGGATTGAAAGCGCATCTCTACCTATTTTTCAGTAAAATCTTTCTGTATATAGATTTTCATGTCATTATTATTTATAGTTTTAGAAAAAATCAAGACATAGGTAGAAGGCCAGGTCAGGTATTTCTGGACCTGACTGTACCGTACTTGCACTTGTTGTAAAAATAGCTTTTCATTAAGTAATAAATCATCCTTAAAAGTTACAAAACAACCAAAACTGTTATTATCCGTACTACTGAGTAACTGCCGCGTTGCTATAGTGCCCTATAAATTAAAGCATACAGCTGTCGCGAAACTGGTTTAAAAATAACGAAAGCAGTTTAACTCAAGTTTTCGTGAATTAAACATTCACTAACTCAAGGTTGTACTGTATCTGAATTTGCGGTTATGATAACCGCAAACAATATTTTTTGTTGGTTACGATAGTTTAGTAAGAGCAGTAGAAGTAGAAGGAGCCTCTCCGAGTGACGCATTCAACCCCCTATTTGCCGGCGTAGGGGGTTGAATGCGTCCCTGGGCAACAATCTGTAGGACAGAGTCAGTCGGTAACGCAGATTGGCGAATCCTTTCACCACGTAATTTACGACTCGATAGAAGAAGAAGTAGATGTAAAGACCCCAAGTGGCTCTACTTACACTAGAACTATTGATAAAATTGCTGTTTTACCAATATATAATAATAAATGATTTAATAATAATATTTTTTTTATTTATCAATATTTAATAGCATGCAAACTTTATTGATAATCTCTTTAAATATTCAATAAATAATATTGCATACATTCATAGAAACATAATTAAAAATTAAACCTAAATTAAAGCAAAAATTTAAATTAAATTAAAATAAAATAAATCTTAATTAAAGCCAATCAAAAATTCCACCCCGAATCGTTCCCGGTCCGGCTCAAAGGTACCCAATATGCTAGCTGCATGGCCTCTCTGAATGGCTATGGATAACCTTTGAACCAGGTACCATCCAGAGCGGTTGTCATAACCTCCTCATAATAATAAATGATGTATTTCAGCTTGTACAGTTCACAATACAATTCCATATGACACTAGTACAAAATTTATGTTAGAAAAATCTATAGTGTTATTATCAAGGGTTATTACCTTGCTTGTTTGCTATTCACCAGTCATATGTGGTCTAGCTTTGACTAGCTCCGTGGCGCAGCGGTCAACACGGCAGCCTGCGACACGTGAGTGCCCTGGTTCGATCCCCGGCCAGGTAAAGATGGAAAATGATCTTTTTTAGATTGGCCTGGGTCTTGGATGTGTATCTATATATGTATTTGTTATAAAATATAGTATCGTTCAGTTAGTATCCCATAACACAAGTCTCGAACTTACTTTAACTCAATCTGTGTGATTTTTCCATATATATATATTTATTTATAATAATAAATGATTTAATAAAAATAAATGATGTATTTCAGCTTGTACAGTTCACAATACAAGTCCGTATGATACTAGTACAAAACTTATGTCAGAAAAATCTAAAGTGTGGGTTATTACCTTGCTTCTTTGCTATTCATTAGTTATAAGTGGTCAAACAATTGTTTATACCCTCCATGCTAGTTTGCACTGTATAACGGCAGGGCATCATTCCTCGTCCGACGACGTAAACAACTCGTAGTATAGGCAAAACTTACAGATACGATCGAGTTAACTTAAAAAATAGATTTCTTTTTGTACAGTCAGCCAAGGAGATACCTGACCCCGCCATCTACCTATATCTTGAATTTTCTCCTTAATAGAAAATAATATTAATATGAAAATATATATTCAGAAAGATTTTAATTTAGACTTCCTGAATATACATTTTCATGTTAATATTACTTTTAGTTTAAGAGAAAATTCAAGATATAGGTAGATGGCGGGGTCAGGTATCTCCTTGGCTGACTGTACCAACTGTTTTTATAATGCTAACTTGTACATGAATATGTGATTAATTGTAAACCTTTTCTTTATCAACTTTGTACTTAGAGCCTTGATAAATGTACTTAGTAATCATTATGCTCCTTTGTTCGAGGGGGGAATTAGGTATAAAAAAAAATGTATGCTGGCAACATTGCCCCCACCCCTCTTCCTCTTCTCTCTCAAGACCATTGTAAGCTAGACGTGTGTCTCAATAAAATTAAAAGAGTAGCAGCTGGAACAATTTACGGTTTTCATTTCTCCCAGACCAGCATGGTAGAGTATTTATCAATCTATCTATAACGCATCTACATCTCAAGTGACTTAGAATCGCAGCGTCCCTGGCCCGATCTCCGGCTGGCTCATGATGGAAAAATATATTTCTCAGATCATCCTGGGTCTTGAATGTTTATCTGTATAAGTATTTATTTATATTTATTAAGATCTATACATAAGTATCTATTATAAAATAAAGTAACGTTGAGTTAGTGTACGACACAAGTTGTGAAGGCTCGACCGTCCCGACGCTCTAGCCGAGTTCCCACATATAAGGATGTTAGGGAGAGCACAAGACGACACACAGAACACAGCTAATAACTTTATTATAACTTCGCTTTACAACTACGATAAATTAATAACAGACTTATGCTCTAAGATATGGTAGTAGACTCAAGATATTAGTAGACTGAAAGATGTTAACAGATTGAAAGGTGGTAGCAGACTGAAGAATGAGTGATGAGAGAGAGAGAAAGTAATCCAAAAATGAAATGGAATGGAATGAAATTTGAATTAAAAATGAAATTTGAATTAAAATAAGGAATGAAAAAATGGACAGGATGAGAGAAATGAGGTTGGATGAGATGCAGCATGCAGGTGGCATGCTGCAACTTTACAAAGTTCAAGCTTACAGAGGCCCCTCAGCTAACTCTGTGTGATTTGCCCTAATATACACATATTAATTTATATTGTAATTTGCTATAAAAAAAACCCTTATTACTTGTATTGTAGCACATGAACTGTGATAAGAATTGTCAAGTAAATGTTACAATAAGTATCAAAAAATAAATGACAATGACCGCAAACGCGATGGAGTGATGATATGCGGAAATTTAATAAAGAATGGTCAGAGTTGGCTCAGTATAGGAATTCCTGGAAGGAATTAGGGGAGACCTTGCCCTGCTGTGGGATAGAATATAGGTTAATAAAAAATGTCCTAATCAGTGATATATATGACAGTGATATCTCGTGCTAAAGCTTACGAAAGAAGGATAGGTTTCACGGTAGGCTTCGATTAGCTTGATTATCGCGTTGTAATGGAGCTAATAAATGATACAGCTGTCGCCCGCTAATCTGGTTTAATAACGAAAGCAGAAAAACTCAACTTTTGGTCACAAAAACATTCACTAATATCTCAAGGTTGGCTGTATCCGAAGTTTGTGGCAATGATAATTATCAAAATAGAGCAGCATATATTACCACATACGTGATACCTTACTTTGCCACATTCAAGGACAAGAGCAGGACCCACCACAATTATTATTCACATGCTAATTTAGAGAGAGCTAGAGTATATTTTATGCCAGCGTAAAAAAAATATGTTAAAGAAGTTGTAATACGCAACGGCTACACACATACAAACATGACAGCAGTATAAAAATTGATAATATATGATTAAAAAAGAACTCTCTACGGGTAGGAGTTGAAACTGCGTCCCTTAAGTTTACGCCCTAAGTGTGCTACCACACTTAGGTTGTATGCGTTCAAATCCCACCTGCGGCGAGTTCTTTTTCATCACATTTACAATTTTAATATTAGACCTAACATTGTTATGCTATATAAAAATAATTTAAATAACAGCAGTATATAGAAGTTACTCTGACATAGCTATTAGCTATGTACAGTCAGCCACCTAGATACCTGACCCCGCCCTTTACCAACATCTTCAAATGTTTATTTAGAGAGATTTTAAATAAGACTTTCTAAATATTTTTAGTTTTAGAGCAAATTCAAGATATAGTTAGCTGGCGGGTATTTCGGTGGCTGACTGTACCTATAAATTTATGTCATAGATACATCACACATCTGACATCTTATTACCATAAATCAATCATACCTGAATTATCATTTCAAGTCGACATAAGATGATTTATATCTCTATGTTGTATTATATTATATAATGCACTGTAGTACTGACATGACGTCCTCCATGGCGCAGTGGTTAAGGCGTTAACACACCTCGTCTGGTACACGAGTGGTCCGAGGTCGATTCCGAATCATATACATACTAGTTTTTTCGACGACTTCGTTTGCGTGACTGTGGGATTTCCTAACACAGTATATTCTGGCCCCCTGGTTTTACCTCCGGCTCCCGGACCTTTCGAAGCATCTCAGGTGATGATGAAACAAAGACGCGTATAAGATGGACACATCAATGGTTTTCGTAGCCCCCGCCCAATAATAACGATCCTTCTTCTTCCTCCTTTACCTTATCCCACTTTTTATGTGGGGTCGGCACAGTATGTCATTTCCCTCCATTTTAATCTGCCACTTACCATATCCTTTGTCGCTTCTTTCATGTTCATACTCTCTTTGACACAATCCATCCATCTTTTCTTAGGTCATTCTCTGTTCCTTTCCTTGCGATTATCTAGGCAAATATTTTATACCTTTTCGTACGGATCAGTATTTTATTTTTAAATATATAATATTAATAAGGCATATCACTCGCTAATACTGTAGCTTTAATTTGGTGAAAATATTCTTAAAATCGGACCAGTTGTTTTTGAGTTCATCCGTTACAAATAAACAAACAAATCTTTCCTCTTTACAAATTCATAGTCTAGAAATCTAGATAAATTACAAAATTACTTTGCACCACACCTGGAGGCTGGGAAAATGCTCGGAAGATTGTAATAGTTTGTTGTGGCAACGATTATGGAAAAATAATTCGTTGTCCATTTCTCTATGGGTCTTTAGTAGTAATCAAGCATATCTGTCGCGATTTACGCAATAACTAAATTCATTAAGATCGTCGGATGGATCGTGGTTTAATAAAATTTAGTATGTATGTGACCTTGCTCTATTTAAAACATGTCAAATCTAGTGTTTTTATACACCAACGGCTGTGTTGCGACGTTGCAACGGCGGCGGCTTCAAGGTTATGCAAATAAATAATTTAGATCATTTTTCAAATAAAAAACCGACCACTCTTTTCGCTTATCAATGAATGTGGGGGGGGGGGAGTATGCTTTACATTTTTGGGCATCCCATATATCACTGTCAATCTCACTTTCAAACAAAAAATCAACTATATTCTGCAATATTTTAATAAATCAAGCATGTGCTTACTATAAAACCATATAAAACATTTCAAAATCGTCTAAGCACATCGAAGCGGGTAACGTGACAGTAATTGCGCGTTTCCTGACTTGTCGCGTTATCTCGACAAACGATTTCGACGCGATTCTGTGATGTTTCCGCAGACTGACCGTTTACCGAACTAAGGGTATGTTTTCATTAAATATGTGCCTTTAAAATCCAAACTTTAATATCCATACTTCGATACTAATCCTTAATCCTCCGTGGTCCAGTGGTTAAGGCGTTTGCCTGTAGACCCGGGGATCGTGGGTTCGATTCCCACGGGAAGCATATTGTTTGGTTGTTTCCAGTTTAGTTAGGACATTGCAGGCTTGAATCACCTGATTGTCTAACAAAGATGGCTCCGTGATTTGGAAGTTACGTTAAGCTGTTGGTCTCGGCTGCCATCTGGTAGAGGTTGAAGGAACCACGTCAGAGGCCAGGGTGTGCATGGTCGATTGACCGTGTCACCTACACGAAATGATGATCCATACTCCATATACTAATGCGAAGCTATGTCTGTCACCTTTTGTCGCTTCAATCAACCATTTAACTTAAAATTACTTAAATTACTTAGGCTAAGCTGCTCTGGCTTCTAGTACCCCGTCTTAATTTTTTTTAAATTTAATTCCGGGAAATTCTACCATTCCACAGGAATTGACACCAACGCGGGCGAAACCGCAGGCAATAACTAGTATTTTTCAATAAATACATATATAGACAAACATCCAAGACCCAGGTCAATCTGAAAAAGATCGTTTTCCATCATGACCTCACCGGGGATCGAACCCGGGAACCGCAGGCGTATTTACTGCGCACCGGAGTTTGCCAAATATCAATATGCGTCACTATCTCTGATTTTGTCATATTGGTAGAGTCTACTTTACCAGTGTGAACACAGCCTTCCGCCTGTACCCAGACGAGTTGCGTAATGAGTTTGGTGATTGTTTTTAACGATTTTTGTTTATTTTTAATGTTCTGGTTGCGTTACGTGTGTATCCGCCATTTAACTGGGTGATCGTTGCATTAGAGGATGTAGAACCTCTATGTAAGATAAATAAATGGATTATATGGATATCTACTCAAACATCACACTGCTGGACATAGGCTTCCACCAAGGATTTCCAATACGACCGGTTGGAAGCGGCCTGCATCCAGGGTCTTCCTGCGAACTTAGTCAGATCATCCGACCATCCTGGTCGGTGAATGTCGGACGCTGCGCTTGCCGGTACGTGATCGCCATTCGAGAACCCTTCTGCCCCATCGGCCATTGGTTCTACGCGCTATGTGCCCCGCCCACTGCCACTTCAAAGAGCTAATCCGCTGAGCTATGTCGGTGGCCTTTGTTTTCTTCACTCTACTCATTATCCGACTTCAAAAAAAGGAGATTCTTAATTCGGTTGTATGTCTTTTTTAAATGTGTGTTACCTCATAACTCTGTCATATATTTGAAAAGGTATGCTTTGCAATTGGCCCCATTTAAATTTTGTCAAATCAATTTAGTTTGTTGAAGTCGATTTTTCTAGATGATAAAATATTTCGCAATATTATATTATCAATATACGTCACAGTAGTCAAGACTGCTAAATAAAAATTAATTTGAGTAAATGGTCTCAGGAAGATGGCTGCGAGAAATGGCCATAAAGATAAACAAGTGGTTCTGCGAGAACAGTAGACCTCGCGAGTCCTTACAACCAACATCCACATTTGCCCTCCAGTGCTCTAAAATATATCTGTTACTGATATGCTAATTGACTAAAGGATGATTTCCTTCAGTTACTATTTCCCAATCCCCGCTGCTCTTAATTAGGTACCAGAGGAAACGGAAATTTAAACCTACATTCCCTTTACCAGAAGACCCGACCAGACCCTTTTTTAAGAGGAAACACTAAGCTCGAGAGAATTGAAAAATAGATATTTATAATATCTATTGCTGTCGCGCCGCGTGCCCAAACAAACCCCGCAGAGTGCGATAGAGATAACTGCAGCTCGGCCGGAAAATACTTATAAAAATTACACAAAATTAACGCTTCGATTTAATTACTTTTTACTTTAAAAATTTAAAATAAGCTATGGTTGTGTTTCTGCGTTTCTTTTTCTTATATAATTGCCCAAATTTGTTTTCTTGATGTTTGAACATAACGGAAATTTGCAACACACACAAAATTTTAACATACGGATTTTTTTAGTAAAAAATCATTACTCTATTGGTACTATCCGGCGAGGAATCAGAAGAAACACGGCCCTTGAGCACCATGTTTAGTATGAATTTTTTTACACATTAGCTAAGTTGGAGTGATCCTCTTCAAGATCGAAAATATCGGAATAGCGAACTTGGCATGGGTGAATAGGAGGAAAAGTTTTAGTACCCGGTTTCATAGTTGTTATGTTACCAATTGGTCAAAATTTTAATAGGACGCTAATTTTCAACTATTATGGCAGACAAACATGCGAACTTTACGTTAAGAAATGGCCTGCATCTATAAGCCCCGGGTTGAAGTAACAGGATAGCATGTGAATCTTTTTTTATTTATTTTTAATTTTTATTTCAGGATTCTAAGTTTATTCCGTGTTTTCAATTATAAAAGTAATACGCAGTATCATGCTTTAAGCCAAAAAATATTTTTCATATTTTGATTTTTGTTCCTTAGGGAAAGTTGTTCAATTTCACTCCCTCTCCACTTCACGTACTTAAATATACATATACAGAAATATATACATATTCATAATATACAGAAAATCGATTTCAGACAACTTTTGGGCAAATCGCCGACTATAAACACGTTCAAGTTTATCGTATAAAAAAGTTGTTCAGACAAAAAAGTTGCGTCTTAATGAAAATAACAAAAAAGTCTAATGACATTTTTGATTTTTTATCCAAATAGCTGTGCTATGAGTTTTTTTAAGTTTCGGACCCCCATATATCCGCCATTTTTTTAAATTTCGAAAAACTGGCACGACTAAAAAATTCTATATAATTACCGAACCTGCTCACAAAATTTCATGAGAATCGGTTGAGAAATGCGACCTGTAGGCGAGAACAGACAGGCAGACAGATGGACAAAAGAATTTTGGGCCAGTGGAAACTGAGACGCTTCGCTCGCTTCGCTCGCTCGGTCAATAAATGCGAAAGTGAGTTTGTTTGTTTGATTGTTTGTTTGTTTGTTACGCTTTCACGCTGTAAGTACTGAACCGATCATCATGAAATTTGTATGCACGTTATCTTGGGTACGGAGAAGGACATAGGGTACATTTTATCCCGGGAAAAAGTACTGTTCCCGAGGGATCGACATAGACGCGGGCAGAGCCGAGGGCGAAAGCTAGTTTTCCTATAAATTTTTGTAAATGTATAGTTTAGTTATGCCAAATCATATATTTACCACCAAAACAGTTTTACGAAACGAAAATATCAAGACTCACTTACATCCTCCATTCAGAACATATTCGGACCAGTTGCTTTATGTCCTAAATATTATGCAATGTGTATATGTGCAATCAAATGCACTATTAAGATAAATAATGCTAGGCTGCATCTGCAGAAGAATGTAATTATTTATCGAGGCACTATGTTATTTAACATAATTATGAACAACACTTTCTATGTTAGCAATTTGTTTCTAGGTTGCCCAAAAAAAGAATATTTAATGTGGAGTTCTTTGTTTTATAAGTATAGTATATACGTGGTCTGTATATGTAGGTAGGTAGGTTGATATAGATAGAAAGAACTTGGACTGCTGGGATTATGGTATGTTATTGTTACACACGCGACATTTATTTGGACAGTACAAAGAGATTTTGCTAGCTTAGGAACCGAAATACAACTGAATCATATTTGTACTGACATAACAAAGAAAACTTTCTAACTTGTTTTTGAATTTAAGTTTTTAATAGAAAAGAATTCTTTGTAGCCAGCAACATAGTATTTAGCAGCCACTAATGGTAGCTGCCTACCCTGGCTGCGCCCTTGATGTATGTATATACATACTATATAAAGCATAATTTTGAACTTACTCTAACACGCCAGCCTGCGACACGTGGGTGTCCCGGGTTCGATCCCCGGCCAGGTCAAGATAGAAAATGATCTATTGCAGATTGGCTTGGGTCTTGGATGTTTATCTATATACGTATTTGTTATAAAATATAGTATCGTTGAGTTAGTATCCCATAACACAAGTCTCGAACTTACTTTGGGGCTAGTTCAATCTGTGTGATTTGTCAGTATATATTTAAATTGAAGTATGGTAATCAGAATCCTTAATGGAATACAGAATTGAAAGAAAAAAATGTAAAAAACAAAAAGAAAAAACATTTGACCTTGCATAGAAATTCGTCCAGCTGATCGGCGACTTTGTATGGGAAACCTATTTTTTGCAATCAGCTTTTTTCTTGCAATTCTTTATTCCATTAGGGATTCTGATTACCAGTCTTCAATATAAATATATACGGACAAATCTCGGAATATATGATTCCGAGATTCCAATATAGCAAGGAGGTTCAAAATTACGTTCTGTGTATTCGCACATCATCATCATCATCATTTCTGCGGTAAGAAGACCACAGCAGAACGATGCCCTTTCCCAAGGATTCTTCGTACCATGGGAGGTTGGCGAGCGCAGTTTCTTTTGCTTCTCATGCTTCTGACGCTGCTGTCTATCGAAGGAGTACGAGTACATATATAATATTACATCTTTTCCCTTGCGTAGTAGACAGAGCCCAGACCTAAAAGCCACTTTTTTTATTCTGGATCATCATCATTATCATTTCTAGTAGGTGACACACTCAATCAAATAGCTTTACGAGATCTTTAAAGAGCCAAATATTGTGAGCTCCATCAAGGGCTTGCGTCTTCGATGGGCCGGCCACGTAGAGCGAATGGAAGACGGAAGAGTTCCTAAACGCCTCCTGAATGGCAAACCTGACGGATGAAGACCCCCTGGAAGACCTAAACTTCGATGGCTAGATGGAATACATCAAGACGTAAAAGTACTGGGAATCAGAGGATGGAAAGAAAAAGCCAGAAACAGAAATGGCTGGAGAGATTTACTTGACCAGGCCAAGGCCCACATGCGGCTGTAGTGCCTTAGATGATGATAATGACACACTCAATCGACCATGCACACCCTAGTGTCAGAGTTCTTAGGAACTGCCTCTCGGCCTCTGACGTGGTTTCTTTAACGACTACCAGATGGCAGCCGGGACTAAGGGCTTAACGTGCCTTCCGAAGCACGGAATCATATTTATTATCAGACAATCAGGTGATTCAAGCTTGCATTGTCCTAACCCAACTGGAAGCAACTAAACAATGTATGCTTCCCGTGGGAATCAAACCCACGACCCCCGGGTCTACAGGCAAACGCCTTTATTCTGGATGATCCATCGATTTACCACGATCTCACCTGATGTATAGTAAAGATGTGGTCTATGGTGGAGCCGTGTGGTATCCGGCAGAGTAGAATAAGACCACTCCAAGTCTTCCCGTGGATGTCGTTGAAGGCGACTTAGGAAATACAAGCTAAACAAAGCTTATAATCATCTAAGAGATCTCTCCAAAAAAAGACCAGATGATGATGATGATGATGATGATGATGATGGTGGATCTAGCTGTCTCATTAAAGACCCTATTCACTATTCACTCTAGCCTTATAGAGACCCAAATTATATCTCAGGGAAAACCTCCGGTGGCAAGAGATTCCATTCCTTAGCCGTACGTTTAACATATTGGGATGTTTATTGTACACCTAATAAACCTTAACGATATGTTTTATATTATAGTTTGCCGTTCCGGAGCTACCCAAGGAGGGTTGGTGTCAGGTGTTCGAAAAACTTTAACAGCTCAGAAGAGAATGCCCTTTACAACTAACATTACACAATGTCGGTAAACTTTGCAACATATATTGCAATTGTTAACAGTTTCTTCATATACTATGTTTGTATGGGTATTGTTAAAAGCGTTTTATGACTCGTCGTACTGTGTTTGTTAATTATGGAAATCTCGTTAGTGTGCCCTAAAGCTTAAAAGTTCGGTTGGTACATGTTTGCTTTCGAAACTTATGAAATATTATTAAATGAGTACTTATTGTAAGTCATTATAATGGGCCTTTAATCATGAAATTGTCGTTTTTTCCACTTGTCATTTTGTTCCTATTGCCTATGGATTTTCAGTTAGATAATTTTTTTTTATTGAAACTTGAAAGTGAACTATATTATTAACATAACATTCTGCATGCATTACATTTTTGTTTTACTGAATTTAATTATTGGAAAATGGTCAGAAGAAATTGCGGAAAAGAACTCGTTTCAGATGTTGTCCATTTCAATCAAAAATGTCGCCATTTTACTATTCTTTTGTAACTTTTTGTAAATTTTCATCATCATTATCAGGTTTTTTTAGTCTCCACTGCAGGAGCATGACCCTCTCTGTACTACCCGTGTCATACTTGGCCAGAGCAGACAGAAGATTTGGCCTACACTCTCCTCGCTGGCCAGCCAGACGGGTTGGAGAGGTCTCATTGATGTTTATGAGCTTTGTTTAGCTTGTATTTCCTAAGTCGCCTCTTACGACATCCATGGGAAGACTTGGTGTGGTCCTATTCTACTCTGCCGGAAACCACACGGCTAAAATATTATAATGTATAATATTATATTGTAAATTTTATAATGCGTTAATCAAGCTTACTGCTGTCCGTAAATACATGCAAAATTTAACTTTAGCTTAATTTGTCAAACCCGAAATGATACTTAAAAACATGAGTATGAAAATGCAGCGGTCAACACGCCAGCCTGCGACACGGAGTGACCGGGTTCGATCCCCGGCCAGGTCAAGATGGAAAATGATCTTTTTCAAATTGGCCTGGGTCTTGGATGTGTATCTATATATGTATTTGTTATAAAATATAGTATCGTTGAGTTAGTATCCCATAACACAAGTCTCGAACTTACTTTGGGGCTAGCTCAATCTGTGTGATTTGTCCGTATATATTTATTTATTTATTTATTCAATTTGCTTGAAATTCTCTATAGAAAAATAAAAAATTTATAGGTAAAGACTCAATATCTATTGTCTCCTCTGGAATTGAATATTACTAGTACACAGTTTTTAACAACACGTTTGTACCTTAATATTAGGTCGGGGACGAGAATTTTGTATTTTCATGCATAAATTTGTAGTAAAATATCTTCGGTTATGCTGTGTGTATGAAAATTAACATTTTTATTAATAAAAATATACTTCTTCTTCTTTCTTTACCTTATCTCACTTTTTATGAGCCGTTTCCGAGATCATAAAAATAACTTTAATACATATAAATAAATAAATATACAAGAATTGCTCGTTTAAAGGGAAAAGATAAATAAATTATACTAATTTAAATTTGTTGTAATTTTAAAATATTCATACGTATGTACATGTTTATTACGTCCTTATATTTTGTGAAATTGACAAAGCCAAAGGTCATAAGGCCATGGTTATCGTAATGTCGGCCATGTCGGAAAATGGAATCAAACTCGAGATGAGTATTAGCCGCATCGCCTATTCAAGTTAATTCAATCAAAACGTTTATTAAATATAGGCCATTTGGACACTTATTAATTGTCATATATTTTCAAGTGAGAATTGTTGACGTCAGTGATATACTTAATGCTAAGTTTATGCCGCTTCCAAAGCGAAGTGCAAACGAAGCGGCAACAAATTGCACAGCGCATATTATCCAATCGACGTCAACTTACAATTTTAGTTTATCTTAAAAATTTAAATAATGATTCTATAGATTCTCCCACCTAATACTACAGACACATTCCCTCAATTGGCTTTTGAGAAGCAACTAATACATTCTATGTTTAGCTTTTCACTCAAATCAGCATGGCAGCTTACAATATTCATAAATGGTTTTGTAAACAAGGATTCAATTTTATAACAATAAATGTTAGGAAAAGTAAGACATTGAACTAAATTAACAATAATTATATCACATTACAATAAAAAAGTAATTATCACGTGCTCATGCAGAATTTAGATTAGTGTATTACCGTGTCATGTTTTTATGTGTATTTTTAGAATTCCACTTTGATATCAAGAAAACCTTGATTTAATGTTTTAATACGTGAATGCTTAACTTGCTTTTACGCTTCTCACCAGTGGTCGTTCCGAAACGCTAGTAGTATTTCAATTTTGCATATATTAAAAAATATATAAGAAATAAAAATATGACTTTTAAAAAGAGATACATGTATCCAATTTTGAATAACGAAGCATGTTGCTGATTATTCTTTGTTTTTACGCAAATAAATGATTTGTTACTATATTTGAATCCCATGAATATATTTGACAGTATAATATATTACCGCTTATATTTTGGATAAAAATCTTTGACTTTGACTTTACAATGATTAAATAAATTTGATTTCCTATAACTGGATTTAATTGTTATCATTATTATGTTGCTTAATTTTGTGATATTTAATCATTTTATGACAACTCCGTGGCGCAGTGGTTAACACGTCAGCCTGCGACACGAGGGTGCCCGGGTTCGATCTCCGGTCAGACCAAGATGGAATATAATCTTTTTCAGATTGGCCTGGGTCTTGGATGTTTATCTTTATATGTATTTGTTATAAAATATAGTATTGCTGAGTCAGTATCCCATAACACAAGTCTCGGACTTACCTTGGGGCTAGCTCAATCTGTGTGATTTGTCCGTATATATTTTATCTATATTTATTTGCTTTATGGAGCGCATTATGTTATGTATAAGAAGGTCAGATCGTGTCAGAAATACTACGCTGCTTTCAATCACTAAAGTAGTCGACGTGGGAAAAAAGTCCACTTGGCTAAAATAGGGTTGGGCGGGTCACGTATGCCGTATGAGCCCTGAAAGATGGATACGTCTGATAACGTCATGGCTCTTTACTGATAGAAGGCGTTCAAGAGGGAAGCCAAGAACGACACGGAGAGATAAGCTGTTTGCTCTCAATGAGGGATGGCAAGACATAGCAATGACGCACGAAAAAGTGTCACATTTCATGTGCCAGCGAGAGCGCGGAACAAGCGATAGAGAGGCACTATCGGTCTAAGCGTTTGGCTTGTGACGCATCTATTACTCTTCCACTTTTAACACTTACTCGTAAAATTATCGCCCGCAAACCGATTTTACAGAAAACCATTTTTTTTTCAAGTATAATTATACAAGTGGAGAGAGGTGAGAGAGACCTTTGTCCAGGAGTGGGATAAATAAGGTAAAAAAAATAAATAGGTATAATTTAATATATTGATTTTATAAGTTATCAACAGAGACAAATGGATATTTTCTCATTTTAAAAGATGATTGATAAGTAAGAAGTTTAGGTATAATAAATAATTTGAATATTATTATAAAAAAATAAAAGCTACGATGCGAGACATAATTACTATTACAAGAAATGGGTTCTCTCACGTATTTTAGTCGCTAACAAGTTTCTGAATTGGCTGATACTTGTCGGCGATACTGACTAATGATACGTAATTTAAACCGTTTGTTGTCATAGCAATTTTGCATATTATTCTATTGAGGGATTTACGGAACCACTCTTTTTAATTTACTCTCTCACCTAATATTTAACACTATTTTAATTATTTGCAACAATTAAAGTTTATTGCAAAAACTATGATAATGGCCCTATTACGTCTCGTTTTTAACATATATAATTGTTTAATTATTATATAATGATAAATATATAATAGTTGACGCGATGGATGTTAGCTCAGTAGTATATAAAATTTCGAAATCTGCTGTTTACTTTGTTCAGAAGGAAAAATCTATATGTATTATTATATTTGAAAAAAATATACAGTGTTGGTGCCATGTGGTTTCCGGCCTAGAATGTACAGGACTACTCCATTCTGTTCCGTGGATGTCGTAAGGCGACTGAGGGACAAGCACATATATCCCGTGCAATGAAAGGATTCCCAAGGAGGCTTGACGTTAGGCAGGCGGCATAGACAATATAAACTAGGTTATATTGTCTGTGGCAGGTGGCCAGTCGCAAAAATAAGCTGAAACTTTTTACACCACACATACATATCATGTCTTTTTCCTTGCAGGGTAGACAGAGCCTAGGTCTATAAGACCTTATGGCCACATTTAGCATGTTTTAGGGCATGAAGATGGTAAACGGAATCAAATAGTGATGGGTTGCTAGCCGCATCGCCTATTGACTTGTTTTTTCGTTTCTCCCAGACCAGCATGGAAGTACACCATGGGAAGAATAAAGTTCCATGCTGTCCCGACCCTACATAAAGTGGGATAAGGAGAGGTAGAAGAAGGAGATATAGTATTTGTAGAATTATTATAAGTGACTACACAAATAGGTTCATAATTCCATTTTTGAGTGAAAAAGTAAATCATACAAACATCCAAATGTATAATTTTAGAAAAAAGTAAGATTATCTAAAAATAAACAAAGATACAAGGCAGAAAATAAAATATTAGAATGTTCATCATAAGTAATTATGACAACTGCTGTGGCCTAGTGGCCATCATGCCAGGCTATCACAGCGTAGGTCCTGGGTTCGATCCACGGTCAGGTCACAATAGAAATTATCTATCAGATTGACTTGGGTCTTAGATGTTTATATATTATGTATTTGTTATACTATATGGGGAAAACTGTGTAATGATTCAGAATGCCTTCATCGTTCAAAAAAAGTGCATCAGTGCATCCTCCTCCGTACCCCAGACAACGTTTATGCAAAATGTCATGATGATTGGTTCAGTAGATATAGCGTGAAAGCGTAACAAACAAATAAATAGGTAATATAATTTGTTTAGGACAAGTTTACCTTTACGATTCAAAGGAAACAACCTTCTGACAGACAGCGGAGGCTAAGTAATGGGATTCGTGCATTATGGTAATTTTAATTAGGTTTACATACATTCTCTTCCATGCTGGTCTAGGAGAAAAGAAAAAACGTAGAATTGTACCAGCTGCTTCTCTTCCTGCGAAGATCGTAAAAGCCGATCAAGGGAATGGGTAAAATCTGACGAATCATGTTAATAGGCGATGCGGCTGGCAACCTATCATTATTTTGATTCCGTTTTCAACCTGTAACGTTGCTGCATGCCACCTGCATGCTGCATCTCGTCCAACCTCATTTCTTTCTCATCCTGTCCATTTTTCATTCCTCATTTTAATTCAAATTTCATTCCATTAGATTTTCAGATTATTCTCTCTCTCTCTCATGACTCACTCTTCAGTCTACTATCATCTCTCGGACCATAACGGTCTCTGATATTAATTATTAATGTTATATTGAAGTCAATATCTACATAGTTGTGAAGTTGTAACAATAAAGTTAATCTCTGTGTCTATTGTGTGTCGAGTCTCTGTTCTCCCTATTCTTCTATGTGGGAACTCGGCTAGAATGTCGGGACAGTCGAGCCCTCACTAACCGTATGCCTACCAACATGCTAAACGTGGCCTTCAGATCTTCTAGGCTCTGTCTACCTCGCAAGGGAAAAAGATGTGATATTATATATGTATGTATGTATGTACATACATACATATCATCAGGTCTTTTCCCTTGTGACCTAGACAGCGCCCAGAGCTTAAAACCTAAAAGCTATGTTTACCACATTAGTAGGCGTTAGTTAGTAAAACGGGTTCCATAACGGAACCAAAAAGAGTCATGAAGGCTTATGGCCCTTTTTTATATTAGAGGACGGCAAACGAGTAAGCGGGACACTTAATGGTAAGTGATCACCGCTGCTAATGGACAACTGCAACACCAGGGTGTGACAGGTGCGTTGTCGGCCATTCAAGGAGTTGGGGGAAGGAAATGAGCAGGGGACGGGGAAGAATGGACTTTCGGCTCACTCACTCACCGAACGAAGCATAAAAGTGTATAGCTTCTACTCAGACGTCGATTTTCTGTGAGAGTGTGGTACTTCCCCGGACGAGCCGGCACATTCATGCTGCTAGCAAGTCATTTTGCCGGTAGCGTGGCTCTACCACTAGGTTTTGTATTCTCGTAAGGGTCAAAGATGAGATTAATATGTATGAAATTATCAAATTATAAAAAATACCGGTTAAGTGCGAGTCGGACTCGCACACGAAGGGTTCCGTACCGTTATATATAAAAACGGCAAAAGAATCATGTCTGTTGTATGGGAGCCCGCCCGCCTTTGAAATCTATTTTATTTTTATTTAGTTATTTATTTTTAAAGATAATATATAACTAAATATTCTGTGAATATTTCAAGCATCTACCTGTTGCTGTTATCAATATCGAGCAAAAAAATCACGTTTGTTGTACGGGACCCCTTAAATATTTATTTTATTCTATTTTTAGTATTTGTTATTATAGCGGTAATAAAAATACATCACCTGTGAAAATTTCAACTGTCTAACTATCACGGTTCATGAGATACAGCCTGGTGATAGACGGACAGACAGACAGACAGACGGAAAGCAGAGCGATATTAATAGGGTCCCGTTTTTACCCTTTGGCTACGAAACTCTAAAAATTATTTTATATGTCGGCAAATAAGAAAAGTTGGTTCTTAGTTACGAAATTGAACGCTGTGATATAAAAGACATCAACGAGCCTGTTCGCTTATCATCTGAGAAATCATGACAGTCGACATTTAGCAAATTTGAATTCCGTTTCCCATCTGAACATGGCCTTTGGTTCTTATGGCCTTAGGCTCTGTCTACTCCAAAAGGGAAGTCGATTAAGCCTTGCGGCTCAGTGGTATCGCAAGTGACTTGGAATCGCAGGGTTCCGGATTCGAGGCCCGGCCAGGCGAATATGAAAAACTATCTTTTTCAGATTTTACTTGGTTATGGATGTTTATCTATACAATATGTAAACAAAACCCTGACAGATCTGTAAAGGAGTGATTCAGCCTGTCGATATCAACAACTTTTTTTATCAATTATAAAAAAATGGACATTTCCAAACAAAAATGTTCGACCGCCCAGTAGATTATATGGGAACTGGGGTCACCCATTTGCAAGTGGCAAAAAAATATTTTGAGCTATAGCCAACGGTTTAACATGCACGAAGTATAGCACGAAGTGCTTCAGAAGGTCAACGGTTAGTTGGATCCGGCTGTCATTGATGGCAGCTCTAAATATCTGACACCAGTACTGGCCACTACACTCACGAAAAATAAAAAACAAAGATGTAGTTTTTTTACACATTTTATGTATACATAAAGTTTTGAGGTTAAGCGGTTTGTAAAATGCAATTCAATGGACAAATAAAACAAGTATAACTTAATTTATAGACCACTTCAACTCTTCAACTCTAAAAGGTGGAATTAGTAGCTTTAGTGAATTAGCCTTGGCACCTTCTAATGTATATATTGAGGTCAGTATGTGTAATATGAATGCTGTTAATAAGTCATGTACAACTGCATATTGTGTTGTTTATAAATATTTTAAGACTAGCTGTTGCCCGCGGCTTCACCCGCGTTTGCATCGATGCCTCGGGAACAGTAGAATTCCTCGGTATAAGAGGTACCCTTTGTCCTTTCCCGGGCCTTAAACTACCTCCATACTAAATTTCATCCAAATTGATTCAATAGCTTGTAACGTTGCAGCATGCCACCTGCATGCTGCATCTCGTCCAACCTTATTTCTCTCATCCTGTCCATTTTTCATTCCTTATTTTAATTCAAATTTCATTCTATTCCATTCTATTTTTAGATTACTTTCTCTCCCTCTCATCACTCATTCTTCAGTTCTGCTACTATCCTTCGTTCTGCTACCACCTTTCAATCTGTTAACATCTTTCAGTCTACTAATATCTTTGAGTCTACTACCATATCTTAGAGCATAAGTCTCTGTTATTAATTTATCGAAGTTGTAAAGTGAAGTTATAATAAAGTTATTCTCTGTTTCTGTGTGTTGTCTTGTGCTCTTCCTAACATCCTTATATGTGGAACTCGGCTTGAGCGTCGGGACGGTCGAGCCTTCACAAGCTGAAGCGTGAAAAGGAGACGGACAGACAGAGTTTTTTTCGCATTTATAATATTAGTATGGATTATTTGTTATGATTCTTTTTTTTAGCTTACACTGTAGGGCAAAGTTCTCCCCTCTTGTGCGTCGTTGGTATCCATCAGTTACGATAGATCGCCAGTCTTGAGTAAATAAATACAAAGTACCTGGACGACCGAGCTTCGCGGTTATTACTATTTATTGTAATATGGTGATGTTAAGGTGATAATCTATATTTATGATAAATATATATTGTTATCTCAAACATTATACATTGTTTTAAACTTGTCTAGAAACCAATAAAAAATAAAAAAATATATAAAATTGATCATATAAAAAAAAGTAAGCCAACGAGTGGGATTCGAACCCGTAACTCGATTCTTGCCGTCCGCGTCGTAAGTCGCTGGACCAGACGGACAGGGGCCGGCAGAACGAAATTAGCGACCATATTCTGCGTAAAAAGAAAAACGCATGAAAACTTGAAAACACGCCATTTTCCAGACATAAGACTAATCTAGCTAGATCGATTGTTTATCCCCGAAAACCCCCATATACCAAATTTCAGCGAAATCGTTAGAGCTGTTTATGAGATCATAGAAATAAATTAATATGCATAAAAATATACAATGTAATAACAAATATATAAATATACAAGAATTGCTCGCTTAAAGGTATCCTAATCCTAATCCTAATCCTAACCCTAACTAATATTATAAATGCGAAAGTGAGTTTGTTTGTTTGTTTGTTTGCTTGTTTGTTTGTTACGCTTTCACGCCGTTATTACTGAACCGATCATCATGAAATTTTGCATACAAGTTCTCTGGATTGCGGAAAAGGACATAGGGTACATTTTATCCCGGGAAAAATTACTATTCCCAAGGGATCGACATTGACGCGGGCGGAGCCGCGGGCGAAAGCTAGTAAGATATATAAATACGCCTTTGGAATCTTTCATTGTGAGACTTTTGGCAATATAATAAAATTGTCCCTGACAACATAAACTCAACGATATTCATAATTTATTCCTTTAGTGAGACTGACTACCTTAAGTGGAGGAAGCATAGGCAACACGCATTAACACAGAAATATATCAAGATAGAACGGCGATGCCAGGACTTTGCTAAGAAAACGCGCGTGTCAGTTTTTGCATATGCCGTGCCCCCAATTTGACGTCATTACTAGCGAAATAGTAATGTGAGATGCACAGCCATAAATAATGTCATATCGATAAACAGTTTTTAAAACTGCAGAATGAACCATGTATTCAAGTTGGGACGTGCACGCTGACTGATTGAAAGGAATCGCATGCTCGATAACAAATTTCAATTGATATGTTATAGCGACGTTCTTTGTGGCCTAGTGGTCGGCACTCCAGGCTGCAACATAGAAGATCCCGGGTTAAATCCCCGTTTAATCCTCGTGAAATTTTCTAAGAATACGGAAATGAAATGAAATGAAATGATATGAAATGAAATGAAATGAAATGAAATGAAATGAAATGAAATGAAATGAAATGAAATGAAATGAAATGAAATGAAATGAAATGAAATGAAATGAAATGAAATGAAATGAAATGAAATGAAATGAAATGAAATGAAATGAAATGAAATGAAATGAAATGAAATGAAATGAAATGAAATGAAATGAAATGAAATGAAATGAAATGAAATGAAATGAAATGAAATGAAATGAAATGAAATGAAATGTTTATTTGCAAGGGTCATCATACATATAAATTCCCGCCTTTTACAGTAGGCATGCAAAAATTATATTAGAAGGAAGTTAAATATTATTAGTCATTACAATCATCATAATATAAGTCATTATAATATAAAATTTTAAATATCATTTAAAATTTTATATTGCGAGGTTCTTCTCATTTTTGTTAAAAATGATCACGTTTAGCTAAAATGCTAAGATAAGCTTTACGTCCCCACTTTAAACTGCAAGCCTACTGTTTCATGAAAAAGTTTGGTGGTCTAATTAGTGCTTCTTCAAAATTTTAAACGATATATTCCTTGTTTATTTGTTTTGTTGTATTTGTGTTAGGTGACGCAAGCCATAATGCATGTAAGCGGAATGTGATATGCTGAGATTTTTGACGCTGAGGTTTTTTTGAAGCGTAAATAAATAAATAAATAAATAAATATATACGGACAAATCACACAGATTGAGCTAGCCCCAAGGTAAGTTCGAGACTTGTGTTATGGGATACTAACTCAACGATACTATATTTTATAACAAATACATATATAGATAAACATCCAAGACCCAGGCCAATCTGAAAAAGATCATTTTCCATCTTGACCTGGCCGGGGATCGAACCCGGTCACTCCGTGTCGCAGGCTGGCGTGTTGACCGCTGCGCCACGGAGCTAGTCAGCGTGGTAGTTTAATTGGCGGAACATAAGTCGTTTATAGACCTATGGCTAATTAAATTAAACTATGGAGACCGGTAAAATGATGGAATGGAATGGCATCTTTATTTATTATAATACTAGCTAATATACTAAGGTAAATATACATACGTATATAATTTGGCGAGCTCCGTGGCGTAGTGGTTAACACGCCAGCCTGCGACACGAGGGCCCCGGGTTCGATCCCCGGTCAGGTCAAGATGGATAATTAACTTTTTCCGATTGGCCTGGGTCTGGGATTGGATGTTTATCTATATATGTATTTGTTATAAAATATAGTATCGTTGAGTTAGTATCCCTAAACACAAGTCTCAAACTTACTTTGGGGCTAGCTCAATCTGTGTGATTTTTCCGTATATATTTATTTAGTAGGTTTATAGTGAGGACGTAAAGCTTATCTTAGCGTTTTAACTAAACGTAGTCATTTTTAACAAAAATGAGAAGAACCTCGCAATGTGAAATTTTGAGTTATTCCGGTCTGATCCCCAAAACCTGATACCCTAGCGGATCCGTTTTATTTTTATTAATTTCTATTCCGTTCTGATCCACCGTGCAGGGGATCAGAATAAATAATTAAATATTGTATTCCGGTCGGATCCCCAAGCATATTTTTAGTACAGTCAGTAACAAATATTTGAACTTATGAAATATAGAAATAGGATGCAATAAAAAAAAATTACATTGCATCTTAAGAGCCATTAAGAAAGTATAGCGTTGCAAAATTTCTATTTAAAATATAAAATATTTGAAGTGGATAATATTTATAGATTTGTTATAATAAATTGTCGGCTACCTTAAGGTTAGTAATGTACAATAGATTTTTTATACCTGGAAAACAGTAGGGGGTGGTAGGGGGTGTTATACGATAAAACATCGTTATCTTATCGACCAAGTCCACAGGACGGGTTTTATTCCTTTGTATTTTTTTTACCTGTGAACAGTGGAATGTGGTACTGCATTGTCTAATAATTGCAAAGTGACCAATCACAGACAAGTTAAGTTCGTAATATAGTTAGAGTGTCACAGGGTATATGAGAAATAGATCAGTCAGTCAGTACATGTCGCAGATTTGTGCTAACCTGACCTCGGCTGAAAGTTCAAGTTTTCGTCAATAATGTATATCATTTTGTGAATTGGTGAAGTGACTAGTAAATCATTTTAATTTTGTTGAAAAGTCCAAGAAAGTAAGTAGAAGACCATTGTTTCGATAAGATGTTTTTTCTTATTTATTTTTCTAGTATAAATCTTTAGTTGTCGATCTTAGGAAATGATATTTCCCTTTTTACTTTAGAAATTGTAAGCTCCTCGTTTTAACACTCAAATCATAGTGCCATAATATGTGATTGATTACTGTGATAATTGTTTAGATTTAGAGGTATTTAATCATTTAATTTAAATTAGTTTACATATTTTATCATTTAAGGTTCTCCCATAAAAAGTCAACTTCTGAACATTAGTGATGAATGTTATTAAAGCCAAAATTGTATTTCGATTCAATTTTTAAATTGGTACTTTCTCTAAACCATATTTAAATGACTATGGCTTATAGTAAGTTTTTATTTGATATATATTTAGTTAAGAACTTATTTACATTTTGATATTAAATCTGATTATTTACATTATTGTATCATAATATATATGATTACTGTGATAATTGTCTAAAGAATGTTTTTTTGTTAAGTATTTGATTTTTCCCTGGTTAATTATTACTATTTTATTTTATGTTGCCTAGAAACTAAGATACAAATTTATGATTATCTGTGATGATTGTAAGTAATAAAATTGATAAATGACTATTGCTTATAGTAAGTTTTTATTTGATTTATATTTAGTTAAGAACTTATTTACATTTTGATATTAAATCTGATTATTTACATTATTGTATATCATAATATATATGATTACTGTGATAATTGTCTAAAGAAAGTTTTTATTGTTAAGTATTTGATTTTTCCCTGGCTAATTATTACTATTTTATTTTATGTTGCCTAGAAACTAAGATACAAATTTATGATTATCTGTGATGATTGTAAGTAATAAAACTGATAATTTTATCATCGACAACTGTTTTTTTCTTGACTGTACTAATCAGGTAGGGGATCAGACCGGACTAATCAATTTTATAGTGGATCAGACCGGACAACAGTAATAATAATAAGGAAAAGTGGATCCGTTTGGTGGATCATACCGGAATAACTCGAAATTTTAAATGATATTTCCGTATTCTTAGAAAATTTCACGGGGATTGAACCCGGGATCTTCAATGTTGCAGACTGGAGTGACGACCACTAGGCCCCATAGGACGTCGCTAATACTTGACAATTGGAATTTGTTATCTTCAAGCCTGCGATTCCAGGCCAGCTTGCCTATTTGCTAACTCAGTCACTTCATAATACATTGCGGCTTTTGAATGATTTACTATTTTTATTTGAGATATATAAAACGTAGTGTATCTTTATCCTGGGGAAAAGTACTATTCCCGAGGGATCGACATTGACGCGGGCGGAGCCGCGGGCGAAAGCTAGTATGCAATAACTAACAATATTATTTACTTCCTCCAGGCACGTCACGTTCGTATTCCTAAAGCCGCAATAAGATCTAAGGTCACTGGGTCATCCCGCCCGCGTTGAATTTTTTCACCAATTTTATTTTTTAATTTAATAAGAGTATATCAAAATAGCATTATAAATGCAAAATAAACACTTATTAAAAATATATTTTATTTTATTTCAGTTTCTCCCTAAAACTGGTATGCAACTTGAAATTATGCTTTCCATCGCGTAAGTATAGACACCGTAAGATAAGCTTTTATAATAAATAATAAATAAATATAAATATATACGGACAAATCACACAGATTGAGCTAGCCCCAAGGTAAGTTCGAGACTTGTGTTATGGGATACCAGCTCAACGATACTATATTTTATAACAAATACATATATAGATAAACATCCAAGACCCAGGCCAATCTGAAAAAGATCATTTTCCATCTTGACCTGGCCGGGGATCGAACCCGGGCACTCCGTGTCGCAGGCTGGCGTGTTAACCACTACGCCACGGAGCTGTCAAAATTTTATGATTTCTAAGAATTATTTTACTAATGCTGAGAATTGGAACAATTTTGCTCTAGTCAAACACTGAAGAATGCACCTTGCTTTTAAATATTAGTTTTAAATTACTTTAGATAAATATATTGCAAGAGTACATAACACGCAACTCGAAATTATAACATGGCAGGTCACGGAGCTCATCTACTTAGGATAGACATCAAGGTCACAATAACAAATCTATTTTTAACAAGCAGTGCCCGCTACTTCGTTCGCGTACATTTTATGTTATGTTTGTATGGGGGCCACGTCTTATCTTGACAGGAGAAAAAAAAATAGTAGCCTATCCTATGTCCTCTACGCCTAAATGTATATATACCAAGTTTCATATAAATCAGTTACATACATACAGAAAAAAGTTCTAAAAATCCTCAATTTAGTTTCAGGATCATGTATAGAGCTTATAAACACGATATCTCGGAAAACAAAGTAACTTACTCCATGACCAACCCTTACAGATTTATTATTACTAGTATTGATAAAATACATTACTATCGAGAGATATTGATTAATGTTTTCGTGTAGAAACACGAAAAAATTACTCTATTTAATATTTCTGGGACCATGGCTAGAAAGCCATGGTCCCAGAAAGTCACCCCTTCAAGGGGTTTACACGCTGTGTTGTATTCTTGTATTTTGTTTACTCTAAAGCTCATCTATACATATAATAAAACAGTAAAAATATTTTGTCTGTACAATTAGAATTTTTGACTGTAATGGATAGAGGGACACTTAAAAAGAATAATAGAAAGCAAAAAAAATTTTTTGGAATTTCTTGTCTGTCTGTCTGTCTGTCTGTCTGTCTGTCTGTCTGTCTGTCTGTATGTATGATCACGATTATCTCCGAAAATACTGAACCGATTTACTTCAAACTTTCACCAATTGCTTTGTTTTAACTCAGTTTAACATTTAAAGTTTGTTTCATCAAAATCGGTTCATTAAAAAAAAAGTTATCGTCGTTTGAATGAACTTAAGGCTTGAGTTTGCCTGCAAACATATAGCAAAAATTAAATTAAATAACAAGTGACTTATGAAAATTAAAATCCAAAGTCAATTCATCATCAATAAACGACAGCATTATAACTATCCATACTATCCATAGTAATCCATACTAATAAAAAAGGAGAAGCTGACTGACTGACTGACATATCAACGCAGGGCCTAAACTATAAGGGTTAGGAACTTGAAATTTTGCATAGGGGTTTCTTTTTTATAACGTAGGGGAGCACTAAGAAAGGATTTTTGGAAATTCATCTCCGAAGGGGGTAAAACGGGTTGCAAAGTTAGTATGAAACTTTGTCGTTTTTGAAGTTATTCGAATGAAATTCAGCATGAAGGTTCTTTACTGAAAGGTATGAAACACGAGTAAAATATTTTGCTCAAAAATCATCCCTTAAGGGGGTAAAATAGGGGTTCAAAGTAAGCATGAAACTTTGCCATTTTTGAAGTTAGTCGAATGAAATTCAGCATTAAGGTTCTTTACTGAAAGGCATGAAACACGAGTAAAATATTTTTCTCAAAATCATCCCTTAGTGCAAAGTTAGTATGAAACTTTCCGTTTTTTAAGTTATTCAATTGAAATTCAATATTAAGGTGTTTCATTGAAAGTCATGAACTAAAATAATATATTCCGGGTAATTCTACTGTTCCTGAGAAATCGACACTTACGCGGGCGGAGCCGCGAGCCAAAGGCAAACCTGACTTATATATCAACGCACAGCCGAAACTACTATGCCCAGAAACTTGAAATTTGGCACAGGGATTCTTTTTATGATGTAAATGAGCACTAAGAAAGGAATTTTACAATAACAGTAAGGTAAGTTTGTATGGACATTTTCTCATTTCTGGACGTTCTGGATTACAAATAAAAAGATGTATGTAGGTAAAACCGACGAAATTTTCGCCTGAAGGGATAAAATAGGGGAGTAAAGTTAGTATGGATTTTTTTTCATTTCTAGATTTAGAAGTATGAAAATAAGTATATACGTTCTAGATTACAATAAAAAAAGATCTGTGTAGGTGAAATGTATAAAATTCCCCCCTTAAGGGATAAAAGGGAGGGGTGATGGTATGAAAATTTTCTCATTTCTGGACATAGAAGTATAAAAATAAGTATATATTTTTACATTACAATTAAAAAGATCTGTGTTGTTAAAATGGACGAAATTTCCCCTTGAAGGGGTAAAATAGGCGGGGTAAAGTTTGTATGGATTTTTTTTATTTACTTAGAAATATGACAATAAAAGTTCTCCATTACAATAAAAAAATATCTGTGTACGTGAAATGGGCAAAATCCCCTCCTTAAGGACTAAAGATCTATGCAGGTGAAATGTATTAAATTCCCCCTTAAGGGGAAAAAGCCGAGGGGGAGGGGTTTGTATGGACTTCTTATAATTTCTACTGTTCCCAAGGGAACGACATTAACGCGGGCGGAGCCGCGGGCAACAGCTAGTTATTTAATATTTCAGTTATGTAGTCTCAAAATTCCAAAGTTGATAGGGATTTTTCTTCAACTCTCCAAACCACATTTTACTAGGAAGACATTTCAAGCCTTATACTGGTAGATTCATTCATTCATTTCTAGTAGATGACACGGTCAATCGACCATGCACACCCTGGTATCAGAGTCCTTCGGGACCGCCTCTCGGCCTCTAACGTGGTTTCTATAACGACTACCAGATGGTAGCCGGGACCAACGGCTTAACGTGCCTTCCGAAGCACATAATCATCTTTATTATCAGATAATCAGGTGATTCAAGCCTGCATTGTCCTAACCAAACTGGAAACAACTAAACAAAGTATGCTTCCCGTGGAAATCGAACCCACGACCCCCGGGTTTACAGGCAAACGCCTTAACCACTTGACTGGTAGGTAAAGAAGTTACTGTAATTACTACCTATATCTATTGAGTTAACTTAGAATAACATTTCAATTTCAAAACCTTACACGTAGTAACCTATGCAAACTAGCCGTGTTATATTGTAACGTATCCTTTTTACAACTCCGACACAAATAAAAAAGTCAATAAGTCAAAGAAGAAGGTTGTAACCTCAACCTGTACAACAGGAGTCCTTACGTCATTGGATTTAAAAAATGGAACCCCCACTATTGCCCCCTCTTTGGTGGTCGCTGGGAGAGCTGCAGCCGGCAGTGTTACTCTCGCCACGATGATCGCCACACGCACGCTCGTTGTCCTACTATTTGTTGGAGTTGCGTTAGCGACGCCCCCACACGTGAGGAGACGGAGACAGTTGGCCGACGACAATACGCTTCAGCCTATTGAGGTGAGTTTGTTTTTCTCCGTACGTTTTGATGCGTTGGTTTTTCTTTTACGCTCTACGATTTTCCGGCCGGTTTTCAGTTGTCGGGAAATGTAATGTAATATGGTTTTGATTATGAACTTATTTACAGCGTTTGCAGTGATTAACATTTGATTATTTTGCTAGTACGTATCGGTCATTGTGAAAACTGGTTTAGTGTGTAAATCGTAGTGTGTATAGAGCTTTAGAGATATGGGTTATTCTGCATTCACCTTGTAAAATAAATACATACTTTTTCAAAATATTAAATTGGTGTTGTGATAGTGTAAAGCGATGCTACCATATGGTGAATGTGCAATAATCCATGTGTTACGTCTTGTTTACACGAAATAAGTGATGTCAATTTGGTGTGCTTTCATTGCGCGTTGCTATTATGTGTAACAAACGTTAGTACGTTTATACTTCGCAATGGACTTTGTGCATCACTGAGATTTTTCTGCTCGTGTAAACTTGGCTTTACGTTTAAACTTTTACGTAGTATCAGATAAGTTTCAGGCCAGTAGGCACTTATTATATTTAATGATTTCGTTTCAAACTTATTAGCCAATATAAAACTGGTTTTACTACTTTTACCATTCAATACATTATAACTTTGTTTCATACCTTAGCATATAAAGTTACATTCTCTCATAATTAACGGATATTTCGGTCACAAAAAGCAAGTAAACTTATCTGATATGACCTACTTTATCCCAAACGCATCATAAGATCGCATCTTCCAATTACGTATAGTGGATCAGAGATAACGCGTAACAGTTCCACATTAACTCAAGCTGTTACTCCATACATGTGGTCTACTGTACTACGGGCTACAAATCAAGCGTAACATTTGACTATTGCACCCACTTCACATTGAAATAAATTATAATGTAGTCGCGAATTACCACACCAAAGTCTCATTCATTTACAAATAAGTCTAGCTAGATATTTATGATCTGTTACGCTCGATGTGTGGTCCACTGTACGCCTTTCAACGAAGAGCATATCACGGATTACGCAGCGAATTGCAACGACCAGTGCCCTTCATGTTGTAATGCCTTTCTCGGTGTTATCATAACGTTGTTTCAAAGTGGGACGATATGTAAATATCATGTACAGAAGTCAAAACAATGTGAACTTGACCTACATTTTTTGATACAATTTTAATAAATAAATATGTATAGACAAATCACACAGATAGCTCCAGAGTAATTTCGAGACTTGTGTTATGGGATACTAACTCAACGATAGTCTATTTTATAACAATACATATCCAAGATCCAGGCCAATCTGAAAAAAGATCATTTCCCATCTTGACCTGACGGGGAATCGAACCCGGGAACTCTGATGTGGCAACCTGGCATAATAACCACTAGGCCACCAGATAAATATATGAATTACACAGATAAGGTTATTTAACTTAGACTGTTAAAAATTGTGTTATAGGATGCTCACCCACTGCTACTAAATTCCCATCCTCCAAACAGTTTTCCATCTTGACCTTGCCTGAGATTGAACCCGATCTCTCCAACCCGTTGGCCAGCGTGAAGAGTGTAGGCCAAGTCCTCTGACTTCTCTGGCCAAGTATGGCTCTAGTAGTACAGAAAGGCTCCTGTAGTGGAGACTAAAAGAGACCTGATGATGACGAATGTTTTCTTACATCTTTGCGATTGTGTGTGACACAATTAGTATTAATGAGTTATCATGGTTTTATCGAGTTCATTATTTTAACACCTAACGTTTCAAAAACTTAACAGCTTTCGTGTTCGCAGGCAGACTGAGTTGAAATTTGTCTATAATGTTAAAAAATTGATACAAAAAGTCTGGAAAACGCACAACTAGAACAATAGTTTTTCTACACATTTTTTTCTTTGCTTGGAAAGTATGACACTTAACACTACGTGCGTAAAACGAACCAAGCGTGACATTTCTACCTTTGTGCCACCTTATACTGTTTAATTTATAGTGTCCACCTTCCATGCTGGTCTGGAAGAAAAGAAAAAACGTAGAATGTGCCGGCTGCTTCTCTTCCCGCACAGATCGTAAAAGACGATCGAGGTATTGGGCGAAAATGTAAGGAATCATATAAATAGGCGATGCGGCTATCAACCCGTCATCTTATCTTAACTTATCTTCGATGGGGCCGATTCAGAATCGGAAGCACGTCTAACCTTTGGGTTATTTTGTACTTACCCCATGCCTTACTCACCCACACGGTGTATTCCGAAGAAGGACTGCATGAGCTTCAGAACATCGCCCAGTGCGTAGTGCCTGTAGTCCTCTAGCTCAGGATAAGCTGATCCTAAGAGGTCCAAACGCTTACCAGCCAACGAGTCACAAAGACACAGGATGTGTCTCATTGTCTCCTCCGATTCCGCACATGCCCTACATAGTGGGCTTTCGATAATCTTCAGTTTGAAGAGGTGACTGTTATTTTCAAAATGTCCAGTCAGGGCTCCAACTAGAATTCTTGTCTGTTTTCTGCTGTATTTACAGATCATTTTGTGCCACCTGGCGCTATTTAAGCCAAGTGTTTCCTTAGAGTGTATATGTCCACTCATATTCCTCCATTCAGCTTGGTGTCTACTGTCGACATACGCATTTATTGCAGCAATCATTTTTTTGATACCATTTTCCACCTACACGCCCTTCGATCATGCTAAATGTGGCCATAAAGTCTTGTCGACCTGGGCTCTGTCTACCCCGTAAGGGAGAAAGACGTGATACTATGTATAGTGTTAAATGAAAAAAAAAAGTCAAAAAAAAGTCAAAGATTTTTATTCAAAATTGGATACATGTATCTCTTTTTGAACGTCATATTTTTATATAATGATACATATTTTTACGTAATGATTAATGCAGATCGTCTATCGACGGTTTTATTTAGATTAAAAAGTTGCGCTTGTGTTATTGAGTTGCCGGAAGATATTGTTTATCTCAATACACATCTATAAAGTTGAACAATCGTCTTAAAGATGCCTGAACAGATAAATCATATCTGCAATACCAGTTATGAAATAATTCATATAATTTTGGGGTCACATAAATTTGAATTTCGAAAGAATCTAAAAATAATCTGTCATGTAGACAGTGACCTCCATGGTTTATTGATTAAAATGTTCATCTCGACGCTTGGAGGTCGATTCCCAGCAAGCAAATACTTTTACTTCTTTTAGAATGTATTGGTTTGCAATTCATGGGTATCATGTGTGGTTTCCAGCAGAGTAGAATACGACCACTCCTAGTCTTTCCATGGAGGTCGTAAGAGGCGACTTAGGAAATACAAGCTAAACAAAGCTCATAAACATCAATGAGACCTCTCCAACCCGTCTGGCCAGCGAGGAGAGTGTAGGCCAAATCCTCTATTTAATTAAAGAATCTATTTGCTCTGGCCAAGTATGGCTCCGGTAGTACAGAAAGGGTCATACTTCTGCAGTGGAGACTAAAAAGACCTGATGATGATGTGTTTGTTCATGGGACTTATAACACAAAGTTAGTGCTTGTCCATTTTATTTACTACTATTTCTTTAGCAAATAATTTATATTCAAAATTAGTAATAAGTTTATTACTTAAACATAATAACATAGGTATATAATAAAATATTTTTAATGTCTTTGTTTTTGGTGTAATTTTTACCCGACTACAAAAAAGGGTTATGTGTTTTGCGCGTATATAAAAATATTTTTTGATAGGTGATAGATATCAACAGTTCTTAAATAGGTCATTATAAATAAGGGATGGAAATCCAATGTCATTAAATAGGTAAATAAAGGAAGGAAATCGGGTTTTTTAATCTTTGAACTAATACTGCTTGTATCAAAATGTTGGTCAACTTCACACAACTTATTTTTGTTAATACATTAACAAATTGCATAAAAAAAATGAGTCACAGATCCCCAAACAATATGATGACACCTGATTACTTTATTATTCATTATACAAATAGAATTATAATTATGGTCATAGCTGAACTTCACTTTCGGCGAAGTCGGTTACGCAAGCGTTGACCACTCGCCGAGATAGGCAGCTGACGTAATATTATAATTCTGTTGTGTCTGTCTGTCGAACTCGAACGAACGCTTATTTAGGACTATACTGAGACAAATAACACAGGTTTCTAGAAAATAGGTCGTCTTTTTAACATACTTAAAAGGAGCTGTTTATCAATTCAGTTGTCTTTTTTTAAACATTTATAAATCGATTTTAATAATTCTTCGAAAGGATTTTTTGTTTGAAAGGGTATGGTTTCAAATTAAGCTTTGTTTTTGTCACAAAAAGCCATTGTCTTTTGTTAGGTAAGATCATATGGTAAATCTTAAATTTTCATGCGTCATAACTATGATAGCTAGCAGCCCTTAAAACTATATGTTACTCTGTGAATAACGTTGTGGGCTACGTTATTGATAACTCTGTAGAATGTATAATTGTACCATTACTTATAACGTAGCTGTTTGTTGATCCAAATAAATAATAAAAAATAAAAAAACGTCCCATTTAAATTCATCAAAATCGGTTAAGGTGTTCGATTCGGTCTGAGTCGGTTTTTTATATGAAAGACTAGGGGCTCGTCTCGGCTTCGCACGGGAAGATATAGGTATTTCAAATAGCCTATGTTCATCAGGGATAGTGAGGGATGCTAATGGAGAAAGAATTTTGCAAACCGGTCCAGTAGTTTCAGACCCTATTCGATGCAAACAAACAAACAAACAATCAAATGTTTCCTCTTTATAATATTAGTATAGATATAGAAGTATAGATTATACTTTAGTGAGTTTTTTGGACTGATTGATAGGTAAATATGAAATTTTTTAATACTCAAAATTATTACTTCACTCACAGAAAATCGACTTCTGAGTAGAAGCTTTACCGCTTCTATGCTTCGATCGGTGAGTGAGAGAGCCGGAGGCCCATATTTCCCCCTCCCTTCCCCATTTCCTTCCCCCAACTCCTTTAAAGGCCGACAACGCACCTGCCACACCCTGGTGTTGCAGTTGTCCATGGGCAGCGGTGGTCACTTACCAACAGGTGACCCGCTTGATCGTTTGCCACCCTTTAATATAAAAAAAAATAACTTACAATAATACTTCTATATGTAGGTAAAAAACATACTACGGACTCTTACTAACTTTAATGATCTTCAACTTATACTTAACCCATCCAAAGAGAAGACAAACTTTAATAGTACCGGCCTTTCAATTATGAACTTAGGTTATTATTACTTTGTTTTTAAAATACGGAAATCAAACTACCTATAATAAAATTTTATTCAACCATGATATGGAACCATTATTACTCTGTTAGTAAAAGATTGAGGTTATTCTTAAAATGGTTTGTCGTTAAAAACAATCAGTTTTATTATAATGTGGTTATTCATAATAAAGTTACACTTAAACTTGAGTAAAATAACTTGCATAAACCAGGAAAACATAAATCATACGGACGTCAATGTTTCACCAAACTTTAAATTCCTTATTTTTATATGTCCCGGTAGTAGAAGCTGTTGTAAAAAGAGTGTTAGTAGCTCAGTGGTCTAAGATAAGATAGGTCTCAGATTCAAACTCCACCCGGCCTAACCTGTATTTTCTTATTTAATTAATGATTGCTTAAACAGATACCGTCTTATTATAAAACAAGGACTAACTTTAGTACCTGGTTTAAACCATTATCCGACCAAAATAAGTCGACAGTTTTCACTCTGACGTTTGGTCAACTGTCATTGTCAATTTGTTTGGGAGGGATAATGGTTTAAGTCAGGTACTAAAGTTAGTCCTCGTTTTATAATAAGACTGATAGTATTTAAGATTAATTATTAAAGTAAAACCTAATATGAGTACTTATATAAAATATTAAATTATTATTTAAAATATAAAATTAATTTCGTGCTATTAAATATGGCTAAATAGGTTAAGCTACTTGTAAAATGATTATATTTGTGACAACCACTATTGTATACCCTATTTAATGCAAATAAACATTATTATTATTTATATTCTCTTTCTACATTATTCTCCTCTTATGAGGGTAATTATAAGCTACTACCGCGGGCCAAAGCCAAGCGATAGTAGCAGGAAAATAATTTGAATAGAGAAGGATGCTGAAACGCTGGATTTATATTGTACTAGCTTTCGCCTGCGGCTCCGCCTGCATCAATGTCGATCCCTCGGGAACAGTAACTTTTTCCCGGGATCAAAGGTAGCCTATGTCCTCCCCCGTACTCCAGAGAACTTGTATGCAAAATTTCATGATGATCGGTTTAGTAGTTACGGCGTGAAAGCGTAACAAACAAACAAATAAACAAACAAACAAACAAATAAACAAACTCACTTTCGCATTTATAATATTAGTAAGGATAAGGATATCTGCGTTTGTAGTCCAATCTGACTCAAGTATTGTAATTGTCATCGACCTTTACCTGCTTCCGGGAAAGAGAAACTCGCGAAGCAACCTGGGCACTATTGGATTGTTAACTACTGTTTGAACTCTAGAAGGCAATGGAAACCCACTCCATTATTTCTGCCAAAAATAGTATTTTATTGCGTTTCTTTTATCACGAATTCACCGACAAGGATCTAGCTCTTAATTACTGATTATTATATCATACTAGCTATTGCCCAAGGCTTCTAATATCGATCCCTAAGGAACAATAGAATTTCCCGGAATTAAAAATATTATGTTCTCCGGGTTTCAAACTACCTCCACACTAAATTCCTTCCAAATTGGGTCAATGGTTGAAGCGTGAAAAGGTGACAGACAGAGTTATTTTCGCATTTATAATATTAATATGAATAGTATAGATTATCTGTCTCTGAGACAGATAGATGTGCCTTTCGATGTTGTGTGGTATATGCTAAAACTATTGTCTGAATTTTTAAGTATTCTTATGTCACATAGTTTGAAGACTGTCAATTTGTAATAATAGCTGGGACCAATGGTTAAATGTGCCTTCTGAAGCAGAGTATGCCAAATGACATTACCATTCAATGCCATTAGTGGACACAATCTTAGTGTTAATCATGCCTTGGCTAGCTGTAACCTCTAAGCATGCATATTTCGATTGATGCACATCACATTGAGCCATCGAGCTTCTGATGCGTTCTCACCTTAGTTGACATTGAAAATTATCTACTAAAATAGTTTGAATCTACGTGTTAATTGCATATAAAATCTGAATGCCGAATTAGCAGCTTTAAATGCCAATAGTGGCAACTTGCATTATAATATTTCATTATGTTTCATTCATATGCGATAAGGTAAAGTCAAGGTTGAATATTTTTGGGTTTTAATAGCATTTGACCTTGATTGGTGCATCAAAGTTGATTAAAGTACATTCCAATGTATCATTGCTTTGTGGTATATTAGATATATATTACAATGCATAAAAGTATATTTTGTGGTATATTTTATATTTTGTACATGTACATGAACTTTCAAGTTCATATACTACTTATTATATATAATAATATTCTTTATTGCACCATAATTACAAAGGAGACATTGTTACAATATATAATAATAATGTTTTGAATTGTTAGTTTTTGTGAAAAAAACTTGTAATATTTTACCACCTACTCTATACATATATTTTACGTGAGGCCCATTGTATCAAATAATAGGAGGAATCTCACATTGGCGCCCAACGTGTGGCTCACATGAGAAAGTTGTACAAGAATTTATATATAAAAAAAAAATAGAAAAATAAACAGGTGGACTTCCAGTCGAAAAGTGGTTAACATCACCTATGATCATTGTGTATATCAGTAACATTAGTTACGTCATGCTCATTAGTCAAAACTATTCCTCGATATCAGATCCCAATCAAAGATCAAATACACATATACAACACTGATTGACAGCACATTCACCAGCCATCTGTCCTCTTGGTATGTTACGTAACGCCAAATGTCATGTGAAGTTTTAATATATTCCATTCGACTTACATTACCACTTTCAAGTGACAAAAAACTACAAAAAACCTTCTAAAAAGTTTTATTATTTATGCTTCGATATTTATTTCATATGAAGCGTGTTAATGGTCAACACTGACGACTAAAGGCATGTGTCTAAGCTTTTTTTCCTTCTTCTTAAAGTGCCTTCCCAACTATTGAAGGTCAGCGATTACCTTGGTAAAGTCACCTCTGTTCTTGGCTCGACAGAACAGCTCACCCGCTTTGGCTAACTCGGTTTGGCGGCTTAAAATGCTTTACGAAGTTTTAAGCACTTTTAACGCCCGGTGAAGTAGCAAAAGCTCACTAGGCTAGCTACATAGTCAATATTATTCATATTTTTATTAATTTATTCCACAAACAATTTACATTGTGTTGAAAAGCATACTTGTATCTACTTAATTTAAGTCTTTAACAAAAATAATTTGCATTTAATCAAATTAATAACAAAACAAAATAATAAAATATGGATTTTTACGGATTATCTACCGTGCAAGAAATCATCTAAGAAATAAAAAAAATAATGCACCTAAGATTGTTTCCCATAGTTGTTTAATAGCTTTGGCCATTCGAATTTTGAATTGATGACTTATGTGGATATTATCTATGGTTAAATGCATTAATACTAATATAAGTGCTCATTACTTAATATAAGTTATTTATGTAATGACTGCATACTTAGACAATGACTAGTAAAATGTTCGTTAAAATATGCATTGAGAATTTTTAAGCAGCGTTTGGCATTCAGATACCGTAAACGGTAGATACATGTATTATGCAATAAGCCAGCCAGGTACCTGAAGGTTTTTTGAGTATTTTGTTTTCTAAACCACTTTGTCCCACTGCTTGACAAAGGTCGTGGGACAAAGTGGTCAGAAAACACAGTGGATGTCTCTCCCGGTGCTTTCTATATTTCTTTATTTTGCGCTTATTCTGACCATTTATTTTTATATTTTTTAATATAGTCGAACCAACGTTTCCTACCGCTCTTCCTGTAACCAGCCTTAGGAGCCCACTTCATAACTAAAGTAGCCCATTAGTCCGGATGCATTAGGAAACGTGACGCGCCCAATCCCACTTCACCTTTGCGGCTTTATGTCTCATATGAGTATGTTTAAGATACTTCAGTTCTGAGTATATTTAAACTTGTAGTTTAGATTTCATTGTGTGTGTTTGTAATGGATTATATGCACAAAAGCGACCTAATGAATTTTTAAAATTGATTTTAACTATATAACGCTTTATCATCAGCGAGTAACAAAGGCTATAGTTTCCTCGGAAGAAGTTGCGGGAAAGTCGTTACTAATAAATTAAATATTAAGTAAACGAGTAGTTACTCTACTGCGTTTAAACAATGAGGTATGCTGTGTTATCGAATCTCGGCACTGAATCTTGATCATCATCATCAGGTTCTTTCAGTCTCCACTGCAGGAGCATGACCCTCTCTGTACTACCGCAGCCATACTTGGTTGGAGCAGACAGAGGATTTGTCCTACACTCTCCTCGCTGGCCAGACGGGTTGGAGAGATGTATGATGTAGATGGGTGTGGTACCCTGCAGTGTAGAATAGGACCACTCCAAGTCTTCCCGTGGATGTCGTAGAAGGCGACTTAGGAAATACAAGCTAAACAAAAGCTTATAAACATCTGAGAAACCTCTCCAACCCGTCTGGCCAGCGTGGAGAGTGTAGGCCAAGTCCTCTGGCTGCTCTGGCCAAGTATGGCTCTAGTAGTACAGAGAAAGTCGTGCTCCTGTAGTGGAGACTAAAAAGGCCTGATGACGATGATGATGTTGACCTATGTGGTCTAGTGGTCATAATGCCAAGCTGTCACATCGGAGGTGCCTGGTTCAATCTCCGGTCAGGTCAAGATGGAAAATTATCTTTTCAGATTGACCTGGATCTTGGATGTTTATCTATATGTATTGGTTATATAGAATCGTTGAGTTAGTATCCCATAATATAAGTTTTGAACTACTTTGGGGGCTAGATCATTCTGTGTAATCTTTCCGTATATATTTATTGTCTTATAAAGGTAATTTATAAGAAACTATAAAGTCAACAGCTTTATTCTGCCACTTCCGTATTTCGCTTTGAAAGTAAACAAAAAAAACCCAAAAGATAAGTATATAAGCGTTCGTTCGATTTACCTTGTAATATGCATTTCAGCCTCATGTCGTTGGCCTCGCCTCAACCTCTTAATTCCGCTATCGCCTCGCAAACCTACGAAATCAACCTCACATATAATTATATATATAAACCACTTACAACACTACACAAACATTTATAATTCATTGTATTTCAAGCCATAATAGTTCGAATTGCATGAAATTTTTGTGAATGACGTCGTGCTACGTACTTTTTGTCGAAAATATAGAGCATTTTGTTGACTTAAGCTTAAAAAATATTTGGGCTTGTAATAAAATTAGCTGTTTATGAAAAATTCTTGTTTTGTTTTTGTGTCCAAATTGGACAACCTTTAGTTTCAGTAACAGCAAATTATAACTACTTATGAAAACACTTTCCATTAAAAGTTAACTTTTAGTCTAAGTGCGCAAATGGTTTTGCATAGCTTAGTAAGGGTCTAATAAGGGCATATTATCACAACATCGCCGATAGATGCTAAATGAATTAAATGGAGAAACAAAATCTATATGACTATATATTGCATATGATTTATGACCTTATCTTATTCCCCAAAAATGTGTTCCGACAACTAACTTCTTATGAAAAAATATATGCCTATCATTTCTTTGCCATATTGACACGGTCGTGTCTATTGAATTTAACTAAGATACAGCGTGTAAATTAACCACCAAAATTTCCTTGAAGGGGTGACTCAGCCTATCAAAACGAATAACTTTTTCTATGGAATTAAAGCCGTGTGGTTTCCCGCAGAGTAGAATAGGACCACTCCTAGTCTTCCCACGGAGGTTATAAAATGCGACTTAGGTAATACAAGCTAAACAAAGCTTATAAACATCAATGAGACCTCTCCTACCCGTCTGGCCAGCGAGGAGAGTGTAGGCCAAATCCTCTGTCTGCTTTGGCCAAATGTGGCTCCGGTAGTAAAGAGAGACACATGTTCCTGCAGTGGAGACTAAAAAAATCTGATGATGAATGCTGGGAACTCGATAAAATGCGGCATTTTATACAAATTGACGGGCCTGTCGAACACTTTTGTCTAAATCTCTGAAATAAAAAAGTTATGAATTTTAATGGACTACGTTAAAGGGAATGTCGGTGATTCATTTAAACACTCAATCTACAGGTCAATATTTAATTATATTTTCTACTTTCAAGAAAAAACAAACTTAAGTTTGGGGACTATTAATTCTTAACACATGAATGATAGAGAATGCTATTAGCATTAAGTCCGCCTTTTATGCCTTGTTTTTGGTAAATAAAAGTAACCCTGCAAAAGTACGAAAAATTACACTGGGTGGATAACTACAGTCAATTTGAAATATCTTACACATCGTTAAAATTACCCACTTTTCAATCTTTTCAACACAGTAATCTAAGATACTGATGCAAACTGTTATGTTTTAAGGAAAATTGCTTTTGGAACATAATTTACAGTTTGCGAAATCACTGATTTGCCGTTTTTGCGAAGTTGCCATCGTTATTCGTCGCTCGTGTATTAAGATTTGCAACACGTTAAAATTAAATTACTTTTTGTTACGTTTACTTTTTGATTCGGCGTAGTATTTCTGAGATTTGAATGAATTAATTAAATATTCTTTAATGCAAAATAAGGATACAACATTTGCCACACGTTAATATTAAATCATTATTGTAACGTTGATTTTTTACTTCCGCCTTATATTTCCTTAATTTTCTCAACAAATTTAAGCAAAAACAAAACTAGTTAGATGTACATTTTTTTTTTCAGTTTATTATGTTTTAGTTTTTTAATGTTTTTGCCTAAATATAATACATTTTTTTTAAGTGAACCCTTAGTTCATGAAACTTATGAGGATTTTTTTTTCATATTTAAATATAAATTGGAATCCGAATATATCGACGAAAATCATGTACCTAGATCATATTTTTACTTCAACCGTTCAGTCATTAATATTTAAACTAACTGTATTTTTCAACAACCATTTATACCACTACCTTTTTACCCTTTTCTACCACCTAGTAGAGATATGTAAAATTAGACAGGATGTCTTTAAAACTCCTTTATGACAAAAAACCCTTTTAAAGCTCCTCTAAAATTCAATTATCAGCTGATTTCGGACCCTTAAAGAGGTGACTCAGACCATCAATATGAACAACTTTTTCTATGGGATCAATGCTGGGAACTAAAAAAAAAATTCGTCATTTCTATACAAAAGAGAAAGAGTTCCGCCGCTCGGCCAGTTTGTATGGGAATGTCGAATTTTTTTTTGAGTTCCCAATATTGTTCCCATAGGAAAAGTTGTTCATAAGTTGTTTGATGTTTTGAGTCACCCCTTTAAGAGTCCAAAACGATAAAAATTTCACCATGTATATAGTTAACAGTATGTGTATATGTAATTATCAAAATTAATACCATTTCTTTTTTGTATGTATTCTGCCTAGATTCTTGCTTTCCACAACTTGTAATTAATTATTTACTCAATTTGTGACCATCACCGCTGAGTCCATAGTAATATTTGACTAGTTATAAGTTTATTTATTGTTTTGCTACTGTGAACTTTTTTGTGGTACATGTTAATAAATAAATAAAAAAATAAAAAATACACTTAATTTTGTACTTAACTTTAGACATGTTTAATAATGAATTTTCAAGCGGTTCTTAATTAATTAAAAACTTACACAGGTAATTGACATTAAGCTACGGTGTGTCGTAATGTACCAGCTGTTTCTCTTCCCGCGCAGACCACCGAAAGCCGGTCAAGGGAATGGGGAAAAAGTCCTTACTTTTTTCGCATCATGTTAATAGGCGATGCGGCTAGCAAACCATCACTTCTTTGATTCCTTTATTCACTCTACTTTACGCCCGCTTACACGCTTACCGTGGCCTTTTGGGTCTTGTGGCCTTAGGCCTTGTCTAACCCGTAAGGGTAAATGCGTGATAATAAGTATGTACGTACGTACTAACTACTAGAATTACGGTTATGTACCAACACCCAGTAGAATTATGTAACGATAGAAACGATAGTCGTGTGAATCTAGCGATAGTATAGATACGGGATGTTGATGAGAATTAGTTCTTGTTTGTTGGGTAATTCGTTCCAAAATAACAGTTTAGTAATGTTTTAATACGAATTAACATTTATTTTTACGACTTATAATCTCCTTTTGTTAGTGTAGTGTTTTGTTTTATTGTGATGCCACGTTTATTACTGAGGCGCTGAACTTAGGTGTAATGTCTGACGTTCTGATCAAGACTACTTATTTGGTCATCTATTATTGTGGCCATCAGAAAAGTAATAATAAAATACACTTTATTGCACCATTAAAACAAATCACACAATGAGAAAGAAGAAATCAAACACTTAATATAAAGTAATATGGTTTTAAATTATATTGATGTTTTTTAAAAAATATTTGACCTAATATCTGTATTTTTTTTAGTATGATAAAAAGAACACTATTATAGAATTGATTCAATTAAATTCTGTGATTTTTGTCCCACTAAAGGAAAAGCTTTAAAAAAAAAAGGGTTAGTGGCTACTTAATTGATGTATTTCCCACTTTTTGGTCATGACTTCCCATAAAATTTTATAAAAAATTTAACATAAAATATATAATGTTTATGTGATCGATACGCTACTTTACAGAATTTAAAAAAGCTAATATTATTCACCTGGCTAACTAATATTGCTATCGTTCTTCCACGCTGATCTGGGAGAAAATAAAAAACGTAGAATGAACCAGCTGTTTCTCTTATCGCACAGTACTTAAAAGCCGATCGAGGGAAGAGCAAAAATCTGAGGAATCATGTTAGTAGGCGATGCGGCTACCCATCACTATTTAGGTTCCTTTTCCCACCTACACGCGCCCCAACATGCTAAACGTGGCTTTTAGGTCTTTTAGACCTGGGCTCTGTCTACCTCGCAAGGGAAAAAGACGTGATAGTATGTATGTATTGTTCATCCTACATTGAAGTTAGAAGCTGGATGAGTGATCTAAGATATTATATTAATAGGCAATGCTAACCCATCGCTATATTCACTCCGTTTTCAACTTATACGCACCAACACGCTAATTTATATCTCGTCGCCTTAGGCTCTGTCAGCCCTGTAACGGATAAAGACGTGATAATATGTATGTAAGAAAACGGAGAAGAAAATCCTCCGTAAAATCCTGGGATCAACGCAAAGGGAAGATGGGCGTTGGAGAGCCCAGAAGAACCAGGAAATAAAAGACCTTGTGTCTGAGCCAAACGTCATTGGTGATATAAAATCAGCTCGTCTTCAGTGGTTGGGACACGTAGAGTAAATGGGAGAGGATCGAGCCGTAAAGAGAGCATACTCGGGTAGGCCGGATGGTCGTCGACCGGTTGGCCGTCTTAGCTATCGCTGGTGTGACGAGATCATGAAAGACCTACAAAGCCTCGGAGTCTGCGATTTGCAACGGCTGGCACAAGAACGCAAGAAATGACGCCTTCTAGTGTCGGAGGCCAAGATCCAATTTGGGTCGCTGCGCCATTGCAGTAAGTAAGGAAATGTAGGAAATGTTAATTCACAGAAAAATTATAACAATCGAGGCTTATAAATCGTTAACCAGATCACATACAATTGCTCACTGATCTAGTTCCCAGATCTGCTGTGATATACAAGTACCATTGTTGTGTAATGCCTGATCATAATTATGGATAAAATTCTCATAGGATAAGGACATTTTCAGCATGTCCGATGAGAATGTGGTGTTGACATAAATAATTACTTGTAAGCGTGACTATTCAATGGAGAGGGCTATGATCGGCGTTTCTCAGCAAGACCGAATCAGAAATGAGAAGATTCGTAAAAGAACCAAAGTCACCGCGATAGCGCAGTGGATTAGCTCTTAAAAGGGGCAGTGGTAGGAGCACATAGCGCGTAGAACCCATGGCCGATGGGGCAAAAGGTTCTCGAATGGTGACTACGTACCGGCGCAGCGTCGGACACCCACCTACCAGGTGGTAGCACGACCTGACCAAGGTCGCAGGGAAACGCTGGATGCAAGCCGCTTCCAACCGGTCATTTTGGAAATATTTGGGAGAGGCCTATATCCAGCAGTGGACTTCTTGCGGCTGATATGATGATGATTACTTAACGTCTTAAGATTAAGATTTAATGCTTTCATTCATCAAGTGTAGTTTAACTTAAAATTATTACTTGAATAATAATAGAAATTATCAACTGACGCCCTAGGTGTCGCTGGCACACCGTACATACCTATGGATATCACGGCCAAACGTATTATCCTCCTTGCGCAGTCGGGTAAGACGCAACAAGTTTTCCGTTATTTGCTGAACAAGCTGTAATGTTGGAAATGACGCCAGTAATTATTATTAATTATTTTACTTTTTGTGTAAAAAGGAATATAACAGTAAGTTGTAATTTGCAAGCAAGTAATATTAATAACCCTATTATAATAATCAAACTTGTTTCTAATAAGCAGCTCTTATATTATACAGGTTGTAGCATCGAACTGTGGGGAGATTTTTCTAATCTGTAGAGAGAAAGTAAAGTGGTCAAAGGACCGTGACACCGAGTTTTGTAAAATAAAAATGGCATTAATAGATTTTCCGAAAATAATATAAAAGTCCAGGGAATCAAATTTTGTCGATTTTAAAAAAGTTTTGTTCTTGTGATACTTTCTTATTACAAGCAGTGTTCCCTTGAAACCTTATTCTCAATTTTATAAAAACGCGATATATATTTAAACTTATTGCAAGCACTAATGTGTTGATCAAGTGACAAAAAGTTATTAAAGATTTTTGTACAAAGGGTCAAATAATGGTTCAATTCTGATAACAAAATATAATAATAAATAATACTAACTGAATGTACTCAATGAAATGTACATAATGATATTGTACAACTGGTATGTCGAGTTCACAATGGAAATGTTTTTTTTTATTCGTACGTTTGACTTGAGAATATTTTTCAGCAGTTATATTAGATATAACGTTGCTATAAATTAAAGGTTTGCTAAATATTTATTTATAATACTATTGTACTTTTAAAAGGCGAGTGTTAACATACAAAATTTAAAGTGAGCTTTATAGCAGTATTTTAAGAGCAATATTTAAAATGAATAAATTATTTATCAACATGTCAATATCAGTCCAAATCCAAATTCTTAAAACAAGCAGCCACCGTCTAGCTACCTGTAGATAGTAACAAAACTGGTTTTTGTGTAATCTTAATTCTGCACAACCTTGGTGCTTGCAACTTACAAGTAATTACATACTGTGTAGAAATACGGATTTGTTTTATTCTTTGACACAGATTTAGATTTAATCTGATTTAATAGACAAAGTAGGTGGGTGCTATTCTTAAATAATCGTTCACGGATAATTACGCTCGTTTTATGTTTTCGAAAATAACACTACTGAATGAATGAGTTAGTTGTTTAATTTTATGGAAAAATATATTTTTTTTGTACTCCAAATTAGGAAAACAGGCATACGGCACTATTGAAACAACAGTTAGACATACTATGTCACAAAAAAACGATGTTGTTGAAAATGCATCCCCGCTTCACCCCCGAATCACCACTGTTGTTCATTTAATCTAAATTGGTAATAGGTTTATAATTTTAAAAGTATACGTATATATTTTGTAGCTTAGATAATTTAATACATTAATCTTTATATACATTTTGTATTAGCCTAGCTTTTTTGTGTATTTTATATCAGTTGCGTTAATATTCAAGTAAAATTAGAGATACATTATCAGTTTTGCAAAGAGCTTAATACTTTACTCATTATAATTTTAACACAGCTACCCGTAGTAAAAATAGTTGACTTTTAAGCTCATAAAGCTCTTTTAAGCTTATTCAAATCATTTTACGAGTACCTTAGTAATAAACCACTAAACTTATAATTAAAATATAAGCTAAATATTGATGTCAATAACCCTATAACCTCTGTCATCTTGTCGTAAAGTTTCTCTGTGGTTAGAGTCAAATTACTTGTCTGTACAGTCGGACGCGCATCAAGTATAACAGCCTTATTACTTCGGAGTAGGGTCGATTTGAAATATAAAGTGTTATTGTTAATGTGAGGTCTCCTGTACATACTAAATAAACTTTGCTAAGGCTATAAACAGCAGAATACTGGCCACTAAAATACATTGTTAATACATGGATTTAGTATGACCTACTGTGGTTATTGCGTGGTTAAGTCCTAATTGTATATCTTATCCTTAAGGCGATACCACTGTAAATAAGGTCGTTCTGAACCTTATTAGTCTCGCAAAATACTTAAATTAGGAGTTTCAAATCTAAGTAATATGATTTTTGACTATTTCATCTCCAAAAGTGTAAGATGGAAACACGTTTGGATAAAATTTTCTCGATAGAAATATTTTTTGAAAAATGGTCTTCGTTCGCAGAGTTTTTGTTATTGTAGCTCAAATGCGACGAATGAAATAATGATTTTTAGACTAAAAGATAGGTTATTAGTAATTCATCAAAATTTAAATATGAAAATACAATTAACCGGTCTGATTTTATATAAAATAACGAAATAACGAATTTGGCGCTTACGTTTTTTTCTTTGAGCGACTCGAGACTATACCTATCTCATCATTCACGGGCTAAACCGCCAAGCGCTATCCCTTGCGCGCACTTGATCAGTCTGCGTATGCCTTTGCCGAGCGATGGTATCGAACATTTGAGGCCTCGTCTTAAGCAGTTTGGTAAATCTGCAACTTATGTTAGAAAAAAATCGTCACACTACGGCAACGTAAGATGTTACTTTAGCGGTATTATGGTGGGCATGGTCGATTGACCGTGTCACACGAAATGATGATGATAATGATGAGCGGTACTATGGTGTTGGTAATGCTATGAGTGACGATGGCATTTTCCATTAAGTTAATATGTCGGCTTTGAACATTATAGAGGCTGTAAAAAATAAGTTAAATAATATTACATGGAATAAGTAATTCATATTTTGTTTTGTGTTTCTTGAGAAAAGACTTTGTTTTTTGACTGTGCCCGTCAATTAGGTAACCTAAAAATAAGTAATAACCTCATTCGAAATCATATTCATGATAAAATGGAATTACATCATAAATAAAAAAAACCGGCCAAGGGTGAGTCAGAATCGCACACAAAGGGGTATTTTTATTATTTGTTGTTATAGTGGATATAGATATAAGAAAATTTCAAGTCTCTACATCTTTCGCAACAATAGATACACCGCTGCGATAGACGAATTAACGGATGTAAGGATAGACGGACGGGCAGGCACCAGAGGTTTTAGTGATAGGGTCCTGTTTTGACTCTTGTTACGGAGCCCTAAAAACGTAAAGTTTCCTTGTAGTCCTAAGTTTCACTAAATTATTGTTTACCCTCATGCCTTGAGTAGCATAGAAGATATAAGGTACATCTTATAAAACAATACTTATTAAGATCCGTTTGAGTACTAGCTAAGATGTCAATTTGTATATTATAATACAACGATAATAAATCAAGAAGCAGCTTCTTTTAACATTCAAGGCTCACTCGAGGGGGTCAGTTGGTATACATTTTGCGTGGAGTGTTACGTTAGCGAGAGGCGGCCGGCCTCGACCCAGTGTGGTCAATGGTCGTCGGACGTCGATTGTACTTGTACATATTCTTTAGTATATTAAAGGTGATGATTATTCATTCACTGGTTAAATTATTTGGTTTGTACCTAAAATTCTTCTCTCTTCCTCTCTCTTCCTTGCTTGTCTTGGAGAAAAAAACCTAGTTTTTTTATAAGTTTTTTATGTAACAATCTTAAATATCAAGCTTAGCTAACATTAATAAAAAACAAGGTCTTAATTAAAATGCACATCTTAGTCAATTATTATTTTCGCAATTATTTAATTTAAATCACCATAGTTTATGCGTAAAATATTTCTTTACCAGCTTTCGCCCGCGGCTCCGCCCTCGTCAATGTTGATCCCTCGGGAATGGTACTTTTTCCCGGGATAAAAGGTAGCCTATGTCCTTCTCCGTACTCCAGAGAACTTGTATGCAAAATTTCATGATGATCGGTTCAGTAATTAGTAATAGTAAAGTAATAATAATAGTAATAAGGATAATATTAGTAAGGATGCGTAAGTAATTGACCTTTTTAGTTACTAGCTACATGCATATTTATATGTGAAATCACCAGAAGTCAAGTCTAAATAAAAAAAAGTAGTTTTTTATTTTGCATTCCCAATGCTATTTTGATATCTCTTAACAACTCTGACTCTTAATAAATTAAGAAATAAAATATGATGAAAATATTTCATGCGGGCGGGACTTGAACCAGCGACCTAAGTCTATGTACGACCTACGCTCTGCCATCTGAGCTACCGCATGATTACGATTGAAGAGAATCATGCTTTAGTGTGTTAAACAATACATATAAATTATTTCGTAATTTCAACATAAATTTTTTTTTTGTAAAATAAACTATTTTTAAAAGTACTATATTAGTTATTACGACTATAATGTACTTTTACGAGAAGCAAAACAATGTATCTATATACATAATTGTGTTAATTCAATGTGTAAACCCCACTAAATGCTAAATTCTGACTGAAAATTATTTTTTGTATTTATTATATCAGTATAGTATGTTAGTTACAACTTTCTTCTTCCTTTTTACTATAGTATAAGTAGGTATATGAACATAAAAAAGTATATATAACTAAAGTAATAAAGTATATATAAATTACATTTTAATAATATGTCTTTTTTAAGAAAGTGAGCCATCCTGCCTCCATTTACAAAATCTTCTACCCAAAGGTTGGCTGGGATTGCGTTTCCTATGTTATGCGATAAGCCCGCCTTTGTGCCTAACATAAACATATATTTTTCTATATTGTTAACTTATAAGCGTTGGTGCAATAAAGCATTCATTCATTACTATGGCGACAATGAACTTTTACGAGAAGCAACTAGCTATTTGTTGAGTGTATAAAACCTTCTTGTTATGAGTATAAGTGTTGGTGCAATAAAGCATTCATTCATTACTATGGCTACAATGAACTTTTACGAGAAACAACTAGCTATTTGTTGAGTGTATAAAACCTTCTTGTTATGAATATAAGTGTTGGTGCAATAAAGCATTAATTCATTCATTACTATGGCTACAATAAATTCTACCGATAATCAAGTAGCTATTTATTGAGTGTATATAACACTCTTGATATTTAGTTATCTTGCAACAGTTCTATCGCATATCTGTTTTTTACAAGCTTTAACTCCGTTTCACCTGTCCCGTAATCAAATCTAACGAGTTAAATTTGACCCACTTCCCGATTACCGATTGAGCTTAATTTTTGCATGCATGTGCAAATCGGATGGCAATACAATATTATGGAATAGTTATATATATTATCGTCGAAACATGTATTTTTACATGTATGACGTCATCATCATTTCGTGTAGGTGTCACGATCAATCGACCATGCACACCCTGGTGTCAGAGTTCTTCGGAACCGCCTCTCGTCCTCTAACGTGGTTCCAGATGGTAGCCGGGACCAATGGCTTAACGTACCTTCCGAAGCACGGAAACATCTTAACTATCAGACAATCAGGTGATTCAATTCTGCAATGTCCTAACCAAACTGGAAACAACTAAACAAAGTATGCTTCCCGTGGGAATCGAACCCACGACCCCCGGGTCTACAGGTCTACCTTAACCACTGGACCACGGAGGCAGTAAATAACGTGACATGACCTATATTTAAGCGAAATTTAATTTACCAATTAATTTATTGTAATATGGGATTTTTCTTGGAATAAATCATTTATTTTAATTTTTTTACTAACCTATTTTGTCCCACTGCTGGGCAAAGGGCTCCCCCATTGTCTTTGATTTTTTTTTTACTACCCTATTTGGCCCCACTGCTGGGCAAAGGTCTCCCCCATTGTCTTTGATTTTTTTTTTACTACCCTATTTTGTCCCACTGCTGGGCAAAGGTCTCCCCCATTGTCTTTGATTTATTATTTTTTTTACTACCCTATTTGGCCCCACTGCTAGGCAAAGGTCTCCCCCATTGTCTTTGATTTATTATTTTTTTTACTACCCTATTTGGCCCCACTGCTGGGCAAAGGTCTCCCCCATTGTCTTTGATTTATTATTTTTTTTACTACCCTATTTGGCCCCACTGCTGGGCAAAGGTCTCCCCCATTGTCTTTGATTTATTATTTTTTTACTACCCTATTTGGCCCCACTGCTGGGCAAAGGTCTCCCCCATTGTCTTTGATTTATTATTTTTTTACTACCCTATTTGGCCCCACTGCTGGGCAAAGGTCTCCCCCATATTATTATTATTTTAGTATATTGTTACTACGATTACAATGCACTCTTTCGAGAAGCAACTTGCTGTTTGTTAAGTGTACCTTTGACATTTAACTATCTTGCAACAGTTCTCACGCGAACCTTTTTTGGCTTAAACGTCGAAAGTTATAGTGTCATCATGAGCATAGATAGTAACTTGCGATAAGTCAAGACCAATTAATTAAGTTTAACATTTATACACTTCTGCGAAAGACCCATCAATTTTTTTTTTAATTATGCGTTGTTCTTGCAACTGTTCTATCGCGTAGGGTTTTTTAGGGTTCCGTACCCAAAGGGTAAAAACGGGACCTTATTAATTTTACTCCGCTGTCCGTCTGTCTGTCCGTCTGTCACCAGGCTGTATCTCATGAACCATGATAGATAGACAGTTGAAATTGTCACGAGTGATGTAGCTCTGTTGCCGCTATAATAACAAATACTAAGAAATAGAATAAAATTAATATACAAAGGGGCTCCCCGTATGGGAGAGATTTTTTTTGCTTGTTTTTGTTCGATATTGATAACGGCAACAGGTAGACGCTTAATATATGCACAGAATATTTTGTTATATATTTACTTTAAAAATAAATAAAAATAAAATAAGAAAAGGAGGGCTCCCATACAAAAGACATGATTTTTTGCCGTTTTCATAGATGACGGTAAAGAACCCTTTGTGCGCGAGTCCGACTCGCACTTGGCCGGTTTTTTTACAAGCTTTTATTCCGTTTCACCTGTCCCGTAATCAAATCTTACGAATAAGATTTATTTTTATTATTTTAGTATATTGTTACTACGATTACAATGCACTCTTACGAGAAGCAACTTGATGTTTGTTAAGTGTACCTTTGACATTTAACTATCTTGCAACAGTTCTCGCGCGAACCTTTTTTGGCTTAAACCGTCGAAAGTTATAGTGTCATCATGAACATAGATGGTAACTTGCGATAAGACAAGACCAATTAATTAAGTTTAACATTTATACACTTCTGCGAAAGACCCATCAATTTCTTTTTAATTATGCGTTGTTCTGATGAGGTATGAAATTTCGATGATTTTAATTAATCGCCAAAATGAAATGATGAAATATTAAGGCGCGACATATAATGAAGACTGTACCGGTAAACGTAGTCCCTTTTATGGAAATGAGTAATACTATCAAACCTTAAGGACATTTCATTGTAAAGGTATATGAATGATGTTTTTTAACTTTTATATGGAACTTGCGACCCGGACCCCGGCTTCGCACGGGTGCAATCCTAATCCTAATCCTAACTAATATTATAAATGCGAAAGTGAGTTTGTTTGTTTGTTTGTTTGTTTGTTTGTTACGCTTTCACGCCGTAACTACTGAACCAATCATCATGAAATTTTGCATACAAGTTCTTTGGAGTACGGAGAAGGACATAGGCTGCCTTTTATCCCGGGAAAAAATACTATTCCCGAGGGATCGACATTGACACGGGCGGAGCCCCGGGTGAAAGCTAGTGTACATATAAAGCTTCCTCTTGAATCACTCCATCTATAAAAAAACCGCAACAAAATCCGTTGCGTAGTTTTAAAGATCAAATCATACATAGGGACAGATAGCGGGAAGCCAATTTTGTTTTATACTATGAGTGATTAATAATTTGATATACTTAAGGTATTTTAGGCTACCGCCAACATGACCTCGTATGCCTTACTGAATTTTTTTAATAATTCTAAGTCGTTTTTCTTATAATTTATACAACATGTCACAGATTGGGGCTAATAATACATAAGGGTCATGATCAGGCTGTGATATTGAACAACTTTTATTATGGGAACAACAACGAAATACGAAAAAGTCTTTCCATAGAAAAGCCATGATTGATCATTTGTATGCGAGGGCGAATTCTTTTTTGATATTTCGATGCATGTCCCTTGGGAAAAGTTGTTCCATCTCATGAGCTGAGCATGCCGCTTATGTATTGTTACACCCTTTTTGATGCATGGAAAGTAAGAGATATACCTCTCGTAGATCGTGAGCGATCAACAAAAAAAGTGTTTCTTCTAATTACAAAAGTATTTACAACTAATGTCTTTACTAAATACGTTTCCAATGGAAAAAAAATCATTTAAACATGAATTTAGTGACATAAAATCATATTAAATAAATAAGCATTAAATATTAAACGTTATAAAAATATTTCTAATCAAAAATGCCACCCCCAATAGTACCCGGCTCAAAGGTACCCATTACACTGACTGCGTTGCCTCGTATCCAATTGTAAGTCAAACTTTCCTAAAACTTCGTAATTACCTAAGGATTTTCTCATCCATTTATAAAAATGTGAAAGCGAATTACACAGTGATAATATTAAATAACAGAACACGAGCCAGCTCTGCAATTGTACAATTTCAACAAAACCAGTTCTTAGCTATAAAATAATGTTAGGGTTGGTGTAACTCTTGCCAGCCTCATGTTTCGAAACTGTGTCTGAGCCATGTGTCGAAGATCAAGCTATTTCCATTTAGACTTGACTTCTGGTGACTTCACATATAAATATGCATGTAGCTAGTAACTGAAAATCGATTACTTTCGCTTAATGAAATATTTTACGCATAAACAATGGTAGTTTAAAATAAATAATGGTGAAATAATAATTGCCTATGATGTGCATTTTAATTAAGACCTTGTTTTTTATTAATGTTAGCTAAGCTTGATATTTAAGATTGTTACATCATCATCATCATCATCATCAGGTCCTTTTTAGTCTTCACTATAGGAGCACGACCCTCTCTGTACTACTATTATTATATACTGTACTAAGATTGTTACATAAATATGATATATTGAATCACACAAAAACAGACATGTTTTTTTTTTATTCAGAGGTGTCACCCTCAATTGCCTGTCCGGTATCGTACGCGCTCTCGACCTCCTGAGCTGCTACTTGCTTTTCCCCCATTTATCCAAACACTTAGTATCCCAAAACCTTCATTCCCTCTGCAAATTCAACAATTTCCTATCCTTCACCAGTTTAAAAATGCTTCCGATGGGCAGCAATTTGGGAAGCATAAGAAGTCAAAGAAACTGCGCTCGTCAACCGCCTGCCAAGCGTGGTGCGTATAGCAATATCCTCCCATGGTACGGAGAACCCTTGGGAGAGGCCTATGTCCAGCAGTGGACTTGTTGTGAAATGATGATGAAGACACATGTTTTTTCTCATTCTAAATTCTCTTTTATAGAGATAATAATTATCAACAATACTTTTCAGTTCTACTACTGATTTATTGTGTACTTGCGACCCGCCCCGGCTTTGGACGGGTGCAATAAATTATACATACAAACTTTCCCTTGCATCACTCTATTTGTTAAAAAAACCGCATCAAAATCCGTTGCGTAGTTTTGAAGATCTAAGCATACATATGGACAGACAGCAGGAAGCAACTTTGTTTTATACTGTGTGATGATGATAGATAAATAGTAACAAGGTAAACACAAACACCGATAAGAACACTCTTGACTTTCTTTTCTTATTTGTTATATAAAGGTCCTTAGTGATAAGCATTATGTGTATTTAGTTAGGCGACCGCGAGCGAGCGCTTGCGCAAGCCTTTCAACACTCACCTAAACCTCGGGCTGTCTTGCATAAAGCGTATGTTAAACAAGCTCGGATCTTGTTTCCTTAGTTACTCTTCGCGGGCTTCTGTTTTAAACCATATATAGAGCTGGGCTATCTCTTCCCTCTTGAAGAGATACATTATGGAACAAATTATGGAACAATACGGAGCAAATGTTCACTTATCTCTGCAGTATTTTCTCGTACTATTTAGCCGTGTGGTTTCCGGCAGAGTAGAAAAGGACCTAGTCTTCCCATGGAGGTCAACTTGGGAAATACAAGCTAAACAAAGCTCATGAACATCAATGAGACCTCTCCTACCCGTCTGGGCAGCAAGGAGAGTGTAAGCCAAATTCTATGTCTGCTCTGGACAAGTATGGCTTTGGTAGTACAGAAAGGGTCATGCTCCTTCAGTGGAGACTAAATAGACCTAGTGATGATTGTAGGCAGTCGTTTAAAAACCGGTAGAAAATAAAGTTATATGTACGTCTTGCGTTCATAGTCACGCGCGTGTGTGTGTGTTTGTTTATTATGAAATATCGCAGTCCTTGGATGCAGGGCTTCAAGTAGCTACGAGTATATGTGTAAGAAAGTTTGTATTGCTTAGATTTGATGTTGATAAGCATGTATGTCGTGTTTATGACACCGTAATCTAAACATTAAGATAACATCTTCCTCTACTCATTACCGTGAAGACTTAATTTATGCAGAAAATAGATAGTCATTTTGTGATTTCACACTTAATAAAACTGTTTAAGCTTCCATTTAATTAATATTTTTAAATGTACATTTACTATGTTTAATTGATCTAAAAATATTACCAAATTAAATAAAATTAAATATCAGCTAAGAGTTATCGTGATTCTATTGCAGTCTTGCATTAAAAACAAGTACTTTTTGGAAAAATCTAATTTTTATGACAATACTAGCTTTCGCCCGCGGCTCCGCCAAGCGTAAATGTCAATTCCTCGGGAATAGTAGTTCCCGGTATAAAAGGTTTACGTCCGGTATATGTCCTTCTCCGTACTCCAGAGAACTTGTATTCAAAATTTCATGATGATCAGTTCAGTAGTTAACTAATAATATAAATGCAAACTCACTTTTGCATTTATATTATTAGCACTTCGCACCTTCGTCTTTCGCACTAAAATTACACATTTAGCAAGACGATTTTGACTTAAGACTTTATTTTCGGAGAAAGAGTTAATCGATAGGCCAAATTCAAACAAATTCCTAGAAAAGAGTATACTTAAGAAATTATAACTTTTTTGGATTATTATCACCTAAAGTTTGGACCTCAGATGGCAATGGCTTACAACATTTTGTACCGAAGTGACCAAGCAGGTTACTATACATATTTGTTCTTTCCATTATGTAAGTGTGCGTAAGTGATCAGCCTTCCTTGAGGGTCAACAGTAAGGTGTATTTTTTAACCATTTTTTAACGACAAGTTGTTTTTTTTATTACTATTGTTTGTAATTTAATCTGTTACAAATAAATTACAAGGTTTTGTTAGGAATCTGTTTTATTCTTGTATAAATCTTGACACTAAAAATATTATTGTTCAAGTAGATACTCGACTTTTTAAGTTATAAAAGTTAAAAAGTAAATTACCCCTTATATTAAAAGAATTAGAAAAAAACATGAAGAAATATTTAAAAAAATAATTTTATTGTAAAAGAACACAAAACTCAATTGATAAGATAGGATAAAATACTTCCTTTAGTAATATTTTTTTAAATAATGTTTATTAAATAATGTATGTGTGTTATTAATTATCATGATCACACTCACAATTTTCCATTTATTACTTGGGAATTGCAATCTATGCAGTTTACAAAATGCTTTTTATGAATAAAATCATAAAATTTTAGTAGGATTTAAGAGACACTTAATTTACAAGGCAAATGTGTGCATCAAGTTGGCCACAAAATAACATATAATTTATTCCTTAACTACCTAATGAACCTAAGCTTCTAATAATCACACTAACCTACGTTCTACTTAAAAGCATCGATTATATAGCTATTACAATCATCACCATCATTTCGTGTAGTTGACACGGTCAATCGACCATGTATTCCCTGGTGCCAGAGTTCTTCGCAACCGCCTCTCGGCCTCTGACGTGGTTCCTTTAATGACTACCAGATGGCAGCCGGGACCAACGGCTTAACGTGCCTTCCGAAGCACGGAATCATCTTTATTATCAGACAATCAGGCGATTCAAGCCTGTAATGTCCTAACCAAACTGGAAACAACTAAATAAAGTATGCTTCCCATGGGAATCGAACCCACGACCCCCGGGTTAACAGGCAAACGCCTTAACCTCAGGACCACGGAGGCAGCTATTACAAGACTTATTTATCATCTTTACAAACAATTGACAAGTTATAATAATCATAAAATTTGTTAAGAGTCAGAGGTTACCAAAAGCTCCACCATTGAAACGTCAAGTAATGAATGGTCTAACTATCATGTGTTAAGTATGTTGTAAGAACACGTTTGTTTTTCACGTTTACCTTCCCAAGGTTAAGTTTTCGATAGGCTTTTATAAATAAAATAAATAAATATATACGGACAAATCACACAGATTGAGCTAGCCCCAAAGTAAGTTCGAGACTTGTGTTATGGGATATTAACTCAACGATACAATATTTTATAACAAATACATATATAGATACACATCCAAGACCCAGGCCAATCTGAAAAAGATCATTTTCCATCTTGACCTGGCCGGGGATCGAAACCTGTCACTCCGTGTCGCAGGCTGGCGTGTTGACCGCTGCGCCACGGAGCTAGTCATTTATCATAAAGAAGAATGACGGACATCAAGGTTTTTTAAATGGTTAGTGAGGCTCTTCCATGTTTGTCTAGGAGAGAAGAAAAAACGTAGAATGCGCCAGCTGCTTCTCTTCCTACGCAGATTTTTAAAGCCGATCTCGTGAATGGGCAAAAATCTGCGGAGTCATGACAATAAGCGATGCGGCTAGCAAGTCATACTTATTTTGATGCCGTTTTCCATCTACACGCTCTCCAACATGCTAAATGTGGCCATAATGTCTTATAGACCTAGGCTCTGTCTACCACGCAAGGGAAAAAGACGTGATACCTATACAATGTGATTTTGAACCTCCTAGCTTTATTGAAATCACAGAATCAGAATCCCTAATGAAATATAGAACTGCAAGAAAAAAGCTGAAAGTCGAAAAAAAATTAGGGTTTCCCATACAAAGTCGCCGATCAGCTGGACGAATTTCTATGGAAAGTCAATTTTTTTTTCGGTTTTTACCTTTTTTTTCTTGCAATTCTGTATTACATTAGGGATTCTGATTCCCAGATTTCAATATAGCTAGGGGGTTCAAAATCACGCTGTATTTTGAACTTTCTTCTTAATTAAAAATAATATTAGTATGAAAATATATATTCAGAAAGATTTTAATTTAGACTTCCTGAATATACATTTTCATGTTAATATTACTTTTAGTTTAAGAGAAAATTCAAGATATAAGTAGATGGCGGGGTCAGGTATCTCCTTGGCTGACTGTACATAGTATCACGTCTTTTTCCCTTGCGGTGTAGACATCAGTCACTACAGTCACTATAGAGTACATACATATGTATGTATGTAGTGAGGTGCAACTGACAGGCGTGCTGTAGCCTACTATTTCATAAATAACAAACACACACTAGTTAAAATCAGTCAACCGTAATCATAAAAACAATCATACATAACAGTGCTATTAATATTTATAAGGGATAACTATATAGGCATGCGACCAAATTAAGAAACTCACCAAAACCATATTATATTTATGGAAAGCAAATAGTCGCGCCGCAAAATAATTATTTGGTCAGCAAGATTATACAATTGGGGCAGCAGACAAAACATTTGGATAAGCTTTGGCTTTCCACCTGGAACGACTGAGGGCAGAAAAGAAGTTAGGTGACCATAAGTTGCTGCCCAACTGCTATTTTAGCTGACCAATTACATTTTTTTGCTAACAAAAATACGAATATTCTGGTAACCGTTTACATAACACCCTTATATTTATTTCTTAATTAAATTAAATTTCTTAATTAAATAAGCATTGTGAATGCAAGATAAAACACTTATAAAAACATGCATGGCTTCTTTCTTTCTTATACATATTAGGTGATTTTCAAATTCATTGTAAATTGAGTTGAATCTAATACTTGTAAAAGTCGGGTAGTTGTGTTAGGAGACGTAAGCTTTAATACGTATAAGGGGAATGGGATATGGTGGAGAATTTTGGCACTGAAGTTGGAACATGCGGTAGCTCAGTTGGTAGAGCGTAGGTCGTACATAGACCTAGGTCGCTGGATTAATACGCGCCCGCATGAAAAAAAAAACACCATATTTTATTTCTTAATTTAATAAGAGTTTAAGAAACTCAATTATTTTCAAAATATGACATTACAGGTATGTTCTTCTGAATTTAGCTTCTACGAAACCTCCTTTAGCAGTGTTATAGGGGGTTTAATTTTTATGAATACTGACAGACTGCCTTTAGCTAAAAATCTCAACAGTAGCGCGTAAACGAATCGCTATTATCTAAAGGAATCCATTTTGTTCGCTGTTTTTTATAATTATAGACTGTATGTTTTATTATTAAAAATAATTTTATACTATAGTATATACTATATGTAATATACTTTGAATTATTTTGAATCATTTTACGATTCAGTTTTTGGTATTCAGAATGCTGTAATATCACGAAATACCCGTGATAAGTCTCGTGAGATCTAACAGCTCACGGAGCCACTCTCAAATAAAGTAATAAGCCTATTTGTCCACTTAAACCACATTAATGTTCCACATAGTATTAGGCTGCAAGTGAACGCGCGACCTTCGGTTTACATATGCCGGTCTTGTCCACCGGACGTTCGCGAGCTGCATCTTGAAGCATGAACAGTTAACGGGCATTTATTTCAATGACTTTCAAAGGAAGGATTTCTGAACGAAGCCATATAGAAATGTTTGACTTAACCTTATTGACGTAGCGTCGTCTTTTTCGTCTTAAGAGTGTGCCGCGCGAACGAAGATCGCGAGTTCTGCGCAAGCCTTTATATTAGGATGCGTAAAACCATTAGGCGATTATGTAAAAAATTGAAAAGTCTTAATATTTTCATATTTGTACTATTATTAAAAAAAAAATGAAAGGCGAGATGTAAATATACATATTTTCATGTGAGAATTGTTGATTTAGACGTAAAATTTTTAAATTTTTTACAAAGGAAATTGTTTTTAGATTTCATAACATATATGCATAGTAAAATTACAACTTATTAAAATTAAGGCGGTGATCTTGTGGAAGGATCGACTTAAACTGTATAAATAATTATGATGTACTTAATTAATTAAGTAGCCGTGTGGTTTCCGGCAGCGTAGAATATGACCACTCCTTAGCCGTGTGGTTTCCGGCAGAGTAGAATGGGGCCACTCCTAGTCTGCTCATGGAGGTCGTAAGAGGCGTCTTAGGAAATAAAGGCTAAACAAAGCTCAAACATAATGAGACCTCTCCGACCCGTCTGGCCACCGAGGAGAGTGTAGGCCAAATCCTCTGTCTGCTCTGGCCAAGTATGGCTCCGGTAGTACAGAGAGGGTCATGCTCCTGCAGTGGAGACTAAAAGACCTAATGATGATGATGATTTAATTAATCCGGCTAATTGTACTATTGGTTTAAATATACGTCAAATTTCACAGTTTCGTGCAGCTTCTTAAAGTTATATCATCTGACTTCTTCGTGGAGGATCGCGAGCTGGGTTATGTAGCACAAGACGAATTACATTTTGGTCTAACTGTATAATGAAATAATTTCAATATTTGGTTTTTCTTTTTTAAAGGCCACACATTTTTTTATAAAAGCGTAAGTACTATTACGCTAATTAGAAACAAATTCGGCATATTGGGTAAAATTGACGATATACAAAAGTGAAAAGAATGTTTTTTCCAAATTATTTCACAAAGTAAGTCATTAAATAATTGGAATTATGCGTGTGTATATTAGAAGAATATTTTACAACCCTATTAGGAAATGAATTGAATAACTTAGACGCACGTTTTGAATGCACAATATATCTTCATATTTACGTATTTATTTACATACCAATCCACTTGATTACAAATTAGATAACTTACAGATATGACACTCGACTATTTTTGCATCGCACACGTAAACCGTATGCTAGCGTGTAAATGCACGAACAGCGGTATACGAGCGAGTAAACTCGAATAGTCTGCGATCGATGCTGAATCATTCGAACACTTATGCAAATCAATAAAATTCCAAATGCTCTATTTATTGACTTTATGTACTATCGGTCAATCAAGTCGGGTTTGTTCAAACACTCGTATAACTCAAAAACAGGTATTAGTAACCTATTTTTGTAATCTTTGATTTGTTGGTTTTCTTATCATCCCGAATAGCGGAATAACCATTTAAATATACATATAAGAAATATTTACGACAAATAATATTTGAAAATTCATTTTGCTAATATTTTTTCTCGTAAATATTTCTTATAAGTGAGTAAATATATAACTTCACGGGACAGTTAATATTTCAGAAACATTTAATTCAAATATGTACGTTTTCGAATGATACATGGTTCATAATTGGAGCATTTGAGTCACAATTCGAGTACGGATGTTATTCGAGTGCTGGAATTGATACAAGTGGTTTAAAAATTGGGTTAATCTGTGTTTACATTGTTAAAATGCAGTTTATACAAAGATTCATATCTGTTGTTATCTAATTTGTGAGTTGATCGTTCGCGCTCAAGCATGCACTCATTTCAACATGGCTGCACGGCCTATCGTCGGTGCAAGAAACTATAACAATACAAGTGCTTCAGCAATTTAACAATAGCGTATGAAATTGGCACAGAAACACGGAAGAAAACGAAGAGGTTTTTATGTCAGTTTTCTTACAATTTTTGTGATCCAGTGTAGGAGCATGATGTTGTATCTAATGCTGATGATAATAGATAATAAAAAAAAAATATATTATTTTTTTTGCATTCTCAATGCAAATTCTGACACTCTTTTAGGTATTAAGATATGGTAAAAAAAAAACCATGTGGGCAGAGTTTGAACCAGTAACCTTAGGTCTATATGTACGATCTAAGGACGAAATATTATTGAATTAGAACTACTTCTTTTACTTAACTACTGCTGGTATTTAATGTAAGCACAAATTTTATTTCACATTACTTTTGTATGATTTAATTAATTTGCTTTAAACCTTTAAAATATTCAGAAGAATAATGATTTTGAAGAATGTTCATATTTTATGCAACATAATGTAAGAAATTGTACTAGATTCGTATTTTTTGTGACTAACTGACCGAAGACATACAGACTGAAGATACAAAGAAGATTAAAAGAAAACTGGAACAGTAAAATTTAATCACAAGAAAACTCTGACACAAGAAAACTGTTTAATTCCTGAAGATCTTTGCCAATTGGTGATGGAAGTGTATTTAAGTGTTGGTGAAGGTTGTTAAGTGCTGGTGATGGTGGTGTTGGTGTGTGTAGTGTAGTGTAGTGACATGGGTGTGTGTGTGTGCAGGATGCGGAGGGCGACGAGCAGACCAGAGAGAAGAGAAAGCTGGAAGGCGTCACGCAGGCCAAGTTCGGTATCAAGAACGCTGTTCTCGGTTTTGTGTTTAACGTGAGTATTACTACTATAGATATCGTATTTTACTATTTAGTTAGAAAGATGAAGGCGGCCAAGATAAGTTAGCCGCCTTTAAATGTTCGATACAGGTGATTGCTCTCTGTAGTTTGAAATTAATTAACTTTTTCCTTACATTTAGATTAGCCATAAAGTTTGCCTCGAGTTTTGATATACATAAGCTTTACTATAGATAGAGAATAAGATACACTTCGTTATTAATATCGTCAATAGAGATGAGATCATGCTATGTTTTTGAGTAAAATAGTTTCTTTCATGTAGTGTTTAGTTTAAAACTTATTCAAGTCGATATCTACCAATATACAAAGAGTGATAGATAAGATCAAAGCAAAATTTTACAGAATTTTTCGTATATATCTATATATTGGTAGTGATGAGCCAAGCTTACTCCAAAATTGTGTGGAAGCCAAGTTCTTATTAGAAATGTATTTTTCTAGAAAATCAACTCATTCATCGACGCAAAGACGAGGATCGTGGAAGGCCTAGACAGGCAGAACGTCGCGATCAACAAGCAGTATGGAATCGAACCACCCCAAAACGGCTTGACTTCCTTCGGCGGCCTCATCGGCCAAGTAATCCAGCCCAAACTGCAGTTCATTGGGCCTAAGATCCAAGCTGTGACGTCACTGTTTAGTGGCTCGTCAGGAAGTGGAAGTTCTAGCGGACAAGGTGGGGGTGGTCTGGGTTCGATCCTCTCGCTCGTGACGTCACTATCAGGTTCTTCGAGCGGCGGCGGCGGCGTGGGCGCCGGAGCCACGGTTGAGACTGTTGACTCTTCAGAGGAAGATGACTCGTCGTGATTGCCTTGACTTTCCTCTAATACACTGCGGTACTTACCTGTCGCTTGCCAAAGACAGGCTGTAAATAAAGAGTGATACATATCAAACCATCTTTGCGCACGAACGTGTAAATGTGTCAAAGTATAGATGCCTCAAAAGTCGCGTGGCAACTTTAGCTTTTACATCAGAGGTGATACGGTTGATGTGTGATATGTAGGGAACTATCACTTGAGTGTGTGGATGAAATAACTATGATTAGACACACATGCGTCTGCGCAAGATGACTTGAAATGCCTAAAACTTGTTATGTCGAGAATTTGTACATAAGAATTCGATTACCAGTGATCTCGATATACCGGTTTCGTCATTCGTAACATCATTTAGTGCCAAATGTTCATATTATTTCTCTTAAAATGTGCTATGTCATCTTTGAATGGTTTTTTATTGGTTTTATAAAGTACCGTAGTGTATGAAATCTTTCGCAAACTTTGGTTCATAATTCATCCTTTTAAAATTAGGATTTTTATAAAGTTTTAAGTTTACTCATTTATAATAAGCTTTTTACGAATTTATAGAACGTTATTTTTTGCATAATATTCTACGAAAACTACTAGCGCAATTTTATCTTGAGGCTAATTTTACTATTGGATACGGAAGAGAAAATGTGCATATTTTATAGAATAAAATAATTATTTTTAAGCATCGGAATCTATGAGATTTTATTCAATTATACATTGAATTATGGACCATAGTTTATTCTCATAGCAACTGTAAATTGCGAATCACTCTCTTTGTATTTATATGTAAATAGTTTAAGGAATAATGGTGATATTAAACATTTTCTTCCAATCGTTGTTTATATGCACTGCACCTTTTTAAACTTGTGCACTGATCTGGAGAGAAAGAATAGTATTTGTATGAGAATGAGCCATTTGATATGTTTTTTAATAGTTATAACATATAGTCTCAAATATGTAGGAACGCGTAAGATTAGTCTTCTATGCTGGTCTTCCGCGCAGATGGTCGAGGGATTAGGCTAAAATCTGCGGAATCATGTCAATTGGCGATGCGGCTAGCCCGGCTACCCATCACTATTTGATTCCGTTTTCAATCCACACGCCCTCCGACTAAAAGTGGCTATAAGGTCTTATAGACCTAGGCTCTGTCTACCCCGCAATGGAAAAAGACGTGATACTATGCGTAAAATTAGTTATTTTATACCAAGCGTAAAGGTACATACTCGTAGTATCTTACGCACGAATACCTAAAAAAAAAACTAATGATTAAACTCATGCTATCTTTGTCTCGCTAGATAATTGTGTAGACAGTGGCAGCACGAGATAACGTGTTTAGTTAAAATGCTTTTTAGCATTCAGGCGTTAGCCTTACATATAAGGAGTACTTAGCCTAATCAATTTTCCTATGAAATTTATTTTGGGATCTCCAAAAACTTGTATTTTTCATATACAAGAGTTCACAGGCTGAATTGCTTCTTTAAAAAATGTGGACTGTACTTTACACTCTATATGTCATACTAAGTAATTCTTATTTCCAACTTGCGATACCGGACAACTTTGTTTATAATAATTGTTACTTACATTTGTCTATGGATCAATGCACAAGCGATCTTAGCACAAGCTTGGTGTGTAGTTGCGTGAATGTTTTGCATAACTTCCGATGAAGTTTCTAGCTTGAAATTGGATATTTTGTAGGATATAATTGTAAAATACAGTTAATGCAATGAGGCATTGTACCTTATTATTGAAGAATATTTAGAGATCTGAAGGTACTGAAAGTTGAAAACACAATGGATCTAATGCCAATACAAGTCAGTAACATTTATTTTATTCTTGCTTTATCACTGCAGTTTATAAAATAGACGCTCTAAGCATTTAAAATAACTGTTTTAATTCAATGATTATATAATGAACAATTAGATCTTCTTCTATCGTGTCAATGGTCCAAACGATTAAATGAATCTTGCCCAGAATGATGCAACCTTTACAGCCGCATCCGTGGCTTTCGCCAAATCCTCTCTCGTACAAGAGGTGGGACATCCGGGGCACGATAACAGATGTGGCATGGATTGCACAGCGCCACAGCTACATCTATCATTAGTAGAAACGCCCCACTTTTTGCCAACAATTAGATTATTGAGTGACATTCAAAATTATCAACTACTCTCATTTAATTTGCTGCTTATTTAAATACTCTTCTTTATTCAATTATTCAAGGAACATTGCATCTTAAGGACGTAAATTGAAACGACAGGATGACAAGTTATGCAACTAGGTACTCGTTTGGCGTAGGGTCAGCTTAGGGTCAAGCCTACAAACAGGCTCGACTCTAAGTGTGTAAATAGTGATGAAGGCTTATCGTATTTATTGATAAATAAGTATCCACATAGAGCTTTCAACTTGGATGGACTGTACTACTGTAAAAAAGTAAGTATTATACTTTGAAAACGGGAATTTGTGTGTATATAAGCACTTTTGTATATTTTGCACAAGATGTATAAATAGAGCGAAGAAAGATTGCACTGTTAAGATATATTAGATTATATATAAATATATTGATGCACTATTTCAACAAACAAACTATAGCCACAAAAGTTTACTCAACAAAAAACCTTTACTGTATTTTACGGTCATTTTTGCGTGATTAACTTATTTTTAAAAGTTGGTCTTATAATATTCCTAAATCAAACATACAATTGCTTAATTCATACAATATCGATTATTTAAAAGACGGCACGAGTGGGCAATTAATAAAACAAAAATAATTAATTTTGCACTCTAACCCTCAAATCGTGAAATTTGTTCAGACAAGTACGTATACTTGGATATGTACTATTTGATAATTTTCGTCACAGAGTCACTCTATCTTCCCGTACAGAAGGTATATAAGGCCGGATTCCACAGATCGTGTTAGCCCCAGAAAGCAATTTGTAAACTTGATATATGAGTTTAAACTTGAGTGATGTCTGTTACTCAAGTTAAAACTTCGGCTATCACGAACCTTTTAATTATTTGTATACGACTGACGTTTCATGGACATGCATGCATCCATCATGGTCACAGGCAAAGTTTCAAATCACCTTCCAATATTTGCAATATACCTATTTATAAATGAGTCTGTCTTTACTTCGAGTTAAAGCCATACACAGGCTTTTACGTGAGGACGTAAAAGCCTCACTCATCTTACTCGTATATAAGATTTTTAACATTTGATGTCTTCGTGGACATTATAAAACAAAGTTCATAAAATATTCAGAAACTGCATTAGATACGCAAATTCAAAAAGTTAAGTTAGTTACAACTTAACTTGCCCCTAAACAATTGATAAACTTGATACATTCTTCTTTACTTTGCATCAAAAATCAAATAAACTTATGAGAAATTACAAAGTCTTTTTGATATTTGATCACTTTCAAGACATGCGACAAAATTGCATTTAGGAAAAGCAGGCACACAGATAGTCAAGTAATGTATAAGCGTGTGTTATACGTAGGATAACCTGGCAGGCGTTCGCCGCATTTAAATTAAACGCAAATATTTTAAGAAATCGACAAGCTAGTTTTTTCTTAACTTTTTTTTATTGAAATACGGAAACCAACTGTTTAGATTTTCGACGTCAGCGTATTAGTATCCATAGTAGATAATAATAAAAAGTTGTTGGCCAAGAAAGTGTTTTTTGTACAAAGGATGATTTTTTCGTCTGTTTTTCTAAATGTTCAGGTCAGATATCTCGAAAACTACGTGTCAATTTTTAATTTTGCTTCTATAGTACTTTTCTAGCTTACGAGTGCTAGCCTTTAAAATATTTACTTTAAATTGACCTTATATACACGAACATCTTCACGGTCCATGATGAATAAAATCCAATTTTCGTACGTGATTCGCTTATTACGACTTCTTTTGCATTTACCGTACACATTATGCAACAAAGTGCAGTAAGATCGCGGAAGAGTCCAAACGTTTCCGTGATTTAGAAGTAATGACCATAAACACTACTTTGGTAGTAAGCGAGGTTTTATTATAAATTTTGTGATTTATACGCCTTTGTCTATACTTGCGACTATTATGCAAGTTGTTAACAATAAAATAGATCAATTTTAATAGGTATATATGTATATCTTTTTAGTGAGACTTAAATAGGTTGGTATTAAAAACTTACTAATAAAGATGTACTTAATTATAATAAATATTTAATGAAAAATGTTTAGTTATCAACTCAACGCCGTCCAATAATTTGATACATTTGAAATATCTATTTTATCTAAAAGTGGTTTATCATTTAAAAAACGAATGTATGTACTGTACCTTGATATAGTTTACATAGTTTGGTTGTATGCCACTGCCCACTTTAACATACGAACTCGTAATTAGTGCTGATGAGATTCGTTGGTTTATCGGAATGTTAGTAATAGTCCTGTGCCTCGAAATAAATATGCATTTTGAAAGTAATAGTATATTACAAAATATTTGTATGGTGTTTATTTATTTAACACTTTATTGCACCATTAAAAACAAACACAAAAAAAAGTGATTAAACGACAACAAAAGGCGGCCGTATCGCCAAATGCAATTTCTTCCAGGCAACCTGTGGGTAGTAGAAAGATTAGAAAAAGACTACGAGGTAATGCGCAAAATTTACAAAAAACTAAATTATGAACATAATAAATATAATATATATATCCATAAATACATACATACTATATCTGACGACATGAAGAGGATTAAAAAAATGGTATGGTATGGATCATAGGAGCATAAGATGTACACAGCCAAGTAATAACCCATAAGGTTCGACGTTTGTGTCACTTTGTTATAGACCTAATGAGCCTCATTTTTTTATTTATCACATACAAGGACATAAAAACCTCATTATATAAGATACACATTAAATCCGTTACATAATAATTCCCGTAACACTTATTTCGGTGTTTTAAACCAGTTTTCCTCTTAACACTTTTAAAAGTATATCAGATATAATGTTTCTGTAATCATATAGGCATTTTTCAGGCAAGTGTGCGTGAGATGTTGCATAGTTATGCCTGTTTTTACTGCCCGGTACCTTTAAAAACAGATTAAATGTATTAGATTTTCTTTAAAACCGGTATCTTTAAAAACAGATTAAAAGTATTACATTTCTTTAAAACCGGTATCTTTAAAAAACAGATTAATAATACCGATATTTTTTAAAACAGATTAAAAGTATTACATTTTCTGTGATTCATTATGTGATGTGTGATTTCATGGAAACAGAAATAAAAAAACAGTGATCACTATTTGGATACCGGTAAATTCCCCTCACATATAATTCTTGTTCGGTGCAATATTGTTACTATCTGCAGCTCAGCGCTACCTTCGAACTTTAATCGCACTAGTCCCTTTTCACTTTAGATTTTTAGGTACATTCCCAGGAATATAGGTAGTCAACGAGTCATTTTAAACCTATGCGAGTCATGTAAAGTACTTGTCAAATCTAGTCGCCTGTTCTTTTTAAACCTTGTCTCTCTTTCAATTGCATAGAAAACATGTACGATAGGCATTAAAAATGCACTTCTTACAGCATAGGTATAAGGATATATGCAATGTAAACTAGTAGGTCCATGCTGTAGACTTCGCGAGTCTATTCCGAACTATTCCTCCATTTTTTTAAATCCTTTGTTTTTTTTTGTCGAATCGGTATTTAACCGAAAAAAATCTATGTTCTAATTATTGAGACTACCGACAAAAAATCTCGAGAATCGGTTGAAAACTGCGACCTGTAGAGAAAACAGACTAACAGACAGCTAGACATATGAAAGGTATTTGCCCATGCTGAAGTAGAGACGCTTTGCTCGTGCTTCACGCTCGCTCGGTGAATAAAAGCATAACGTATTTTAAAGTATATCGATGAAATACGTATCCAAGACGTACATACGTTAGTGACGTTATAATAGAGTCTGTTTAAGAACAAAATTGTAATGGTTCATGTGAGGACCATCATATGTGGTTTCGCACGCTTAATACTACAATATAGTTTGAACTAATCTTAATTTGAGCGTAAGGCATAAATTTCTAATATACAAATACAAACTTAAAGTTTTGCAATCTGACTTATGTTAATTTTATTGGTCGGCAATCCTTGATACACTTTAGTAAAAGGTTGAATAAAATGCTTACTTTTAAATTACAGTGTCAATTAAAATAAATATTTATAGCGTGTAAATTGACCCTCGATAGTAAAGGGGCGACTCAGCCCATCAGTATGAATAACTTTTCCTATGGGATGGGACCAATGTTGGGAACTAAAAAAACAACGGGTTGCATTTCTGGAGTGCCGGCAGAAGTGGAAACTTGAACATTAACGTTACAGCAGGAGCAGGCATACATTTTCGCCGCGCGGTAGAAAGAGATATTACTTCCTTTCCCACACCGCGTCGGCGGTCTCAGGTCACGTGTCCGTCTTTACGAATTTTCGGTCAAATCAGCTTTCGCTACTTCACCGGGCGTTTGGGGCGAAGGCAGAGCGCCCTCAGCCTATATAGACAACATCACCAAGTCTTACATATTTGCGCGCGAGTTTAACATTTTTTACCCATCCCAAAAAGTGCACAATGCCGCTAAAGTAGTTCTACTTTAAAAATTTACATTGTGTTGTAAATGTTAAGAAATATACAGACTTAAACTTCAAACTACGTTCGATGCTAGTTTATTAAATAGGTACGCGCCGCAAAACGTCACTTTACAGATAATCGATAAATCATAGATAGATAATTGACAAATTATTCACTTAAAGGGGCGACTCAGCCCATTAGTATGCCGTGTCACTTAGCCGTGTGGTTTCCGGCAGAGTAGAATAGGACCACTCCAAGTCTTCCCGTGGATGTCGTAGAAGGCGACTTAGGAAATACAAGCTAAACAAAGCTTATAAACATCTAAGAGACCTCTCCAACCCGTCTGGCCAGCGTGGAGAGTGTAGGCCAAGTCCGTTGGCTGCTCTGGCCAAGTATGGCTCTAGTAGTACAGAGAGGGTGGTGCTCCTGTAGTGGAGACTAAAAAGGACCTGATGATGAATTATAAGTTCTTAACCTTTACAGAAGAAATAGGTTGTATGCAGATATGTCTATATATTTCACATTCCCATACAATTAAGCTGAAAAGCTTTTGTATGAAAATTTCGAAATTTTTAATTTTCTAGCAATGGTCCCATATTAAAATTATGGGTACATTTACACGCTGTATTTATGCGGAGGGCTATACATATCTTTTAGTAAAGGTAGGACAGTTAGCAGTTAGGAAATAACCAGGAACTCATATTTATGTCTTGAATTTTATGGCACATTAAAAACAAACTTCCTTTCACTGTAAATATGATACTAAAACATGTTTTACTCATAATCCCCTGTGGAAACGCGTGTGTGTATAATTGAGTTTTTATTTTTTGTAAGACACACATAATAATTTGTCACCGTAATTATAAATTTTATATAAAATGGTACATTAGGGCAAGGCAACAACTCTTTACAAGTGCATACAGTTGAATGTCTTTTTAGTAACATTAAAAAAATATTCAAACCTATCGGAACAAAGTAAGATACTTTGTTTTCTACTCTGTAAACTGCAATAGGTATTATAGAATCTGTTGATTTTAACTCGTCCACGGACACTGAACCAGACACAAAAGAAATAACAATAGAATTACGTGTACAGGCGGCCGCGAAAGTGTTAATAGTTGTGATCAATCTAAAGATGATGTTAAAACAACTTTAACATATCTACAGCTAATTAAAAAAAGCAGGAACTGTCATCTCACTTACTACCAATAAATCAATCAATCAATTTCTTTAATTGTGAAAACAGGTTTAAATAATATATTCAGTAAATAAATGGCACTCTGTTTCCCGCCCATAGGCGTACAATTTTTTTTTGTTAGTAATTTTTTTTTTTTTATCTATTTATGTCCCACTGCTGGGCAAAAGCCTCCCCTTTATTTTTCCACTTTGCTCTATCTCTTGATCTCTTGCCATCTCTCTCCAAGTTTCTCCAAGTCAAGTCGTCTGCCCATCTTGTTTTTGGTTTGCCTCTTGACCGTTTCCCATCAGTAGGTACCCATGAAGTTGTTCTATAAGCCCATCTTTCCCGCACCATTCGGCAAGCATGGCCCGCCCAGTCCCACTTCAACCTAGCAGACTTCGTTCCAACATCGACCACTTGTGTCATGGTGCGCAGTGTTGTGTTTCTTACTCGGTCTGTCCTTTTAATTCCTAACATACTGCGCTCCATCGCTCTTTGGCAAACCTGCAGTTTGAACTTTTGCTTTTTGGTCAGGGACCAAGTCTGGGCACCGTAGGTTAGGATGGGCAAGATACACATGTCAAGGAGTCTCTTTTTAAGGCAAGTTGGTAATTTGTCTCTTTTTAAGGCAATTTGGTAATTACAATAATTTAGTAATATTAGTAACAATTATTAAAATTCACAATTATATTACAATCTAATTAGAATCACAACAAAATCTGACCACAAATATCCATATTAATTTATCCTTAAGGATGTCGTCCAATTTTTAATAACATTTTTGTGCTAACAAGTCATGGAGATTCTTTTAAAAACTATTTATATCTGATGTCAATTGTAAAGATTTAGGCAAATTATTATAATACATAAATATTAATCTACAAGGAAACACCTTAACCACTGGAAGAGCGCCCAACTTTTCATAGAAACGCTCGTACGTGACTTTGGCGTGGTAACAGACTTTTTTAATATCTTTTAAACTTACAGTTATCCTGTGCGCTAATTCTAGGTTTCTATTAAAATATAAAACTAAAATTATGAGGGATAAATTCAGTATAAGCCTCCAAAAATCTGGTTTTAGCATAAATTTTACCTGAACATCGGCCGTTCAAAAAGTACTCATTAGTAGTAAAAATAAAGAAAATGTTTTTATGTAAACCTTGCAAATGTAATCAGAAATTTAAATTAAAAACATTTATTTCACTAACTTGTAAGAGTTCCTGAGAAACACGTATTACCTGGAACAAGTTTTTCGTTCAATGTTATCGCGTTCTCACTTGCTTGTTAGTCAAATGAATGAAATAGCATGCTTTTCAAAGGGCCGGGAAGGGCCCTCAAGTATTGTTCCACGTTGTAGAATATTTAGGTACTCAAACGTTAAGGTAGGTATCAAGTATTAAGCAATCACCCAGTAAGTATTTTGGGAAACAGTAATTAAGTAGTTACATCGCAAAAGTAATCGTGCATGTTCCTACTTTATTTTTTATTATATCATTGGCACTTCACTGAAATTAGAGTAAAGTAACTGTTAGAATTCACTTTTTTGATACATGATTTCAAGCTTTCGGGGTCACATTCATTATTTTCACAACGGTACTTACCACAATTGAATTTGAGTTTCCTCTGATATTTCGCCAACATTTTTTTTTTAATCTTTAATTTGAGTGCGTTTGACCTCAATCTTGCTTGATGGAAAGCAACGATGAGGTCTAGGGTGGTACACGCAAACTCAAATAATGCCTATTCACTCTTGCCTTGAAAATCCCTTAATTTTATGAGTCGGGAAACAGCGACGCGGGGAGGGAATTCCATTCATTCGCGGTTCGCAAAATGAAGGAAGAGACGAATCTAGACGTGCGATGAGCAGGTATATCGACCACATATGGATGGAATCCCTGCCCACGCCGTGTCGTCCGAAGATGGAATGGTGCAGGGGAAATATTTAAGTAGCCATTTGTCTCCCATCTTACCTGATGGTAAGTGACGATGTAGACGCGGGTGTGACTGTCGATCGTGGTGAGTCCCGAAGTGAAAATAATATAGAGTTTAGTTTCAAACTCATTTTCAGTTCATTCCATTTTCTTTGACTTTGACTACTGTCGAAAACTGACTTTGACTTCTGGACAAAGTGATTTTAAGTTGAATAAAATAAATTATAATAAAATTAGTTGTCTTATTATTATTTATCTTTTTACTTCTATATATACTGCAAAAGGTAGGTTCACTCTTGCATGGAGTACTGCAGTCACCTCTGGGATGGCTCAGCTAAATACCAGCTTGAAGCATTGGACTCTGTTGATCGAAGAGCCCGCAGGCTCATAAACAACGACGTGGTCTCAAATAGGAAATTGCAATCCCTGGAGCATCGCCGTAAAGTCGCTTGCCTATCGGTATTTTATAGGATCCATTTTGGGAGTGTGCGAAAGCGCTCTTTGAGCTAGTTGAACCTTCACCATTCCTCTATCGGACTACGAGGCGCAGACAGAAATTTCACCCTTTTATCGTTTGAATACCAAAGAGTTGAACTAAACGCTTTGACAGTTCCTTTTTAGTTCGAGTAGCTAAGGTGTGGAATGAACTGCCTGCGTCTATATTCCCAGACAAGTACAGTCCCGGGACATTCAAAAGTAGAATAAATGGGTATCTCTTGGATAGGCATGTAACATCCTCGTCTTCATCGTCACTTACCATCAGATGAGATGGGAGACAAATGCCTAATCCAATATTTAGTAAAAAAAAAGGTAGCAAAATTTCGAAAGCACATTGCATAGTGCTACAGATCACAAAACATAACTGTACATATATCCCTGATTCTCAACCTACTGGCAAAATTTAAATTAAGAAATTAATTCAAAAAGAATTTCTAATAATACGAAATCTCAAGAAAAAAGGTAAGAATATGGACCTCCTATACTAATTCTCCGACCAACTGGTCGTTTTTCTTTTCGTCAGTCACCGATCAATTCGTGATCTGATATGAAGACTAAAAATATTGTGAGGAAGTTTCAGTATCTTCTTCCTGGTCGTTTTCCTCATGGCTAAGGGTCGTGACCACTATAATTTGCCCCAGCCACAAGATGTTTCCAGGCCGGTCTGTTCTGGGCCAAGTGAATGGGAGCCTGTGTGTTGCAATTTTTTAAGTGTTATATTTTATTTTGTATTCATAATGCTATTTTGATATACTCTTATTAAATTGAGAAATAAAATATGGTGAAAAATTTCAAGTGGGCGGGATTTCAATCTGCGACCTTAAGTCTGTGTACGACTTACGCTCTTTCAACTGAGCCACAGCCTGTTCTAATCTCGGCGCTGAAATTCTCCACCATATCTTATTCCCCTTACACGTATTAAGGCTTACGTCACCTAATACAACTACCCGACTTTTACAAGAAAGACGGGTCCGGATCTTTTGCTGTTGCAGAATTGATACAATAGTGCGGAGTTCTATCCACGTTTCTGTGTTTGTGCGATGTTTTAGTATCAACCTGTACATTTTAATCAGTATTTTATAACAATGTTTCTATTCATATGTAGATATCTTATATTTAAGAGCATACGAGAGAAACGATCACAATGACTTTTTTTCCTAAACTATAAAAATATGCTGAATGTAAGACAAAGCTTATCTGTTTAGATGAAGGTAAGTGCTTTAAAAACTCAAAATACGTAATCACACACACAGCCTGATACGAACAAACGCAGAACATTCGAGGCGAGGTCAACGTACAAAAAGGTATTTGTATTATTTTTAATATTCAGGGGATGTCTTGGTATTAGAGATGGGCAATCCACCCACCCGGGTTTAAACCCAGTTGGGTAAAAACCGGGTGTTTTGGGTTTAAACCCAATAAGCACCCAATTTTTTGGTTTTTAAGATTTTTTACTTTAATTATGCTACTTCTTGACCTGACTAAGCTGGTGCAGTGGACTACAGTTCCAACCCTTCAGGTCCAATTGGTCAACTTCCCTCCCAAACTTACGTTTTTGTTTTATGCCCTCATCAAATAATATTTTTTTGCGATAGAGCGAGGCGACATGACCAGAGGATAAAATAAACGAGTATTTTGGATTGTTAGTAGCTCAATTATTTAAATATTGTCGCGAAGCTCCCAGAATGGAATAGTCTAGAACTTATCCGAACACCGTCTGTCGCACTCATAAATCTTATATCTTGCTCACACTATTAGTATTCTAGGTTAGCGGGAATACACACTATCGTATATTCTGGCAGTCGGAACCGAAACTATATGGAACTAGAGACAAAACTATTATGAGGGTACGGAAGGGGCCACCGTCATTCAGTTGACCGCGAGTATTCGAAGCGAACGATTCCAATACGAGTGCGAGTAATAACAGTGACTGCAAGGCCACGAGTACGCGCGTCGCGCGGCTGCTATAGGTTTCAGAGGCAGGCGCACGCGGCAGAGGCAAGCGCCAGCGCCAAGGTGTTCACGAGAAAGGGCGGCAAGGAAAGTGGACGTATTCAGATTAAAGAATAATCCATATTTTTTTGAATAATACCATTACTTATTGTTTTGGCCGTGTTTTGAAGGTTTCATTTATGATACATGCTTTTTAACCGACTTCAAAACTTCCGTTTTCTTACTGACTGGTTGGTAGTTTTTCGTAAAGAATTTGAGGATCTCGAAAATGACGTCAGTCTTGGAATCCAAGATGGCGGACGCGACTTGTCATAAAAATCGACATGGGTGTCGTTGTCTAGGTATTTTTAGGTGTAGATCTCGAAAATGACGTCAGTTTTAGAATCCAAGATGGCGGACCCGAATTGTTATAAAAAATCGACATGGGTTTCGTTTTCTAGTTTTTTTGGGTGTAGATCTCAAAAATGATGTCAGTTTAGGAATCCAAGATGGCGTACGTGACTTGTCATAAAAAATCGACATGGGTGACGTTTCTATGTTTCTTGGGAAGAAGACCTTGAAAATAATGTCAGTTTTGTAATACAAGATGGCAGGGCTTTGCATGGTAATTCATCATGGGTGTTGATCCCTTAGTTTTTGGGGTGTAAATAACGTAATTTTCGAGGAAGAATAGGAAACAACACCCATGATGATTTATCATAAACTGTCGTCATCTTTGATTCCAAAACTGATTTTATAATCTAGATCTACACCACTAAAAACCTAAAAAATTACACGCGTCGATTTTTCATGACAAGCCACGTCCGCCATCTTAGATTCCAAAACTGATATCATTTTCGACATCTACACCCTAAAAAACGTAGAAAACGAATCCGATGTCGATTCTTCATGAAAAAATGCCTCCGCACTCTTAGATACCAAAATCGACGTCATTTTCAAGATCTACACCCCAAAAAGCCTTAGAAATAACATCCATGTAAATGTTTCATAACAAGTCACGTCCGCCATCTTGGATTCGAAAACTGACATCATTTTCGAGATCTAAACCCCAAAAAACCTAAAAAGAACACGCATGTCGATTTTTCATCAAAACTCGCGCCCGCCATCTTGAATTCCAAAACGGACATCATTTTCGAGATTTTCACCCTAAAAACCTAGGAAACGACTCCAGTGTCGATTTTTCATGACAAGTCGCGTATGCTATCTAAGATTCCCAAATTGACATCATTTTCAAGATCTACACCCCAAAAAGCCTTAGAAATAACATCCATGTAAATTTTTCATGACAAGTCACGTCCGCCATCTTAGATTCGAAAACTGACATCATTTTCGAGATCTACGCCCCAAAAAACGTAAAAAAGAACACGCATGTCGATTTTTCATCAAAACTCGCGTCCGCCATCTTGAATTCCAAAACTGACGTCATTTTCGAGATTTTTACCCTAAAAACCTAGGAAACGACACCAGTGTCGATTTTTCATGACAAGTCGCGTATGCTATCTAAGATTCCAAAATTGACGTCATTTTCGAGATCTACACCCCATAAAACCTGGAAAACGACATTCATGTCGATTTTTTATGACAAGTATTTTCTGTAACTACCAATGTCGTCGCTCGGGTGGAGCGACAACAAAGGGTATATTTTTTTTAGGTTAAATGGTATATGAATTATAACGATAGATAATGCTTTGAGACATTCTGAAGTCATTGTGGAATAAGATGCTCCTGTACATATTTTAATACAAACATAATCTCTAAAAATAACAATACACTCCTTTTTTTGAAGTCGTGTAAAAAGAAAACTATCAAAAACTCAAATTTCAATACCTACCTACATAAGAAAATAAAATAATATCATTTTACACCTTAGAATTATTTATTCTCCTAATTACGTCCACCGACTCACTACTAAGTCATTGCCGCACTCGTTCTAACATAAGGTCTGACACAGCATGCCGTCTCTTTCTACTTTGGCGCAAAGCTTTTAAAATATTTACGGCAAGCAAAAGACCAACATGTTGGTCAACTGCAACATGAAAACACAGAACTAATTATTTTCATCTCGGTTTTTATTAATAGTATAATAAAATTTAATTAAGTACGTACCTAATATTTTTTTAAATTATTTTAACGTACGGCAACGTAGAACTGATCATTACAATTTAATAAAAATATATTTTTCATATATTACTAACGTTTTTGACAAATAAAGTAAACACCCAATTTTTTGGGTGTTTATGGGTGTTTAAGGGTTTTTACCAAAGCACCGGGTTTAAACCCGGTGCTTTGTCCATCTCTACTTAGTATATTCATAATATACCTTCTTAAATTTATATCTCGGTCACTCAAACATACAAATGTGTGTTCCTTAATTAAATATGAAATAAAAATTGCAAATAAAATAGATTCCAACGCGTCGCCGCGAGGCAGGGTGCCCAGTAAGCTAGCAGCATTGCCTTTGGTAAACTTCGTCGGGTCTTTTCGTCGCCCATACCCCAAAGTCTGAAGACTAAAGTCTTCAATCAATGCGTCCTGCCTGTTATGACGTACGGATCCGAGACGTGGACACTCACGGTGCGACTAGTCCACAAATTCAAAGTCGCTCAGCGAGCTATGGAGCGGGCTATGCTCGGAGTATCTCTGAAGGATCGAATCAGAAATGAAGTGATCCGGCAGAGAACCAAAGTTACCGACATAGCCCAGAGAATTAGTAAGCTGAAGTGGCAATGGGCTGGTCATATATGCCGCAGAACCGATGACCGCTGGGGAAAACGAGTACTTGAGTGGAGACCGCGTCTTGGCAAACGTAGTGTAGGACGCCCGTGGGCTAGATGGAGCGACGATATACGGAAGGTTGCTGGCAGTGATTGGAAAAGAAAAGCTCAAGATCGAGCTCAGTGGCGTGCCATGGGAGAGACCTATGTCCAGCAGTGGACTAGTATAGGTTGATGATGATGATGATGATGATGATTGCCTCTGCACTGCAATAGAAATTCTTTGGGAGACGTAACTGCCATCTCTTGGATCACCCGTAATCTCACGGAGGCGCGCTGAAATCCCATTACGGGTATTGGAAATAGAACAAGAACCTTTTTGTTTCAATTATAGAATAGACTCTAAAACAATCTTTTTTTATTTTGAAACATAAACATTATACAGAAAAATAAGGCATACATGTACCCTCGACGTTTCCTTAAAGGGGTGACTCAGACTATCAGTTTTTTCTACGGCACCAAAGCTAGGAACTCAAAAAAAAATTCGCCATTTCCATACAAAAGAGTTTTGCTGCCCGGCCATTTTGTATGGGCATGTCGAATTATTTTTGAGTTCCCAGCATTGTTCCCATAGGAAAAGTTATTCATATTGATGGGCTGAATCACCCTGTTAAGGGAACGTCGAGGGTACATTTACACGCTGCTAAAAAAATAATAAAGAAAATTTGCATAATGTAACGTTTTACGAGCAATACCGATGCGCAGAATGCGATATTTTTTTATAATAGTTCGCTAATAATACAAATTCATACTTATTAATATTAATGGGACTTGCCCGAAACCTTTTATGAATAATTTTTAAATGTTTATATTTTGTTTTACAATGCTGTTTTGATATAGGTACAAGGAGTATATCAAAATAGCATTGTGAATGCAATTAAAGAAATAAAATATGGTGAAGAAATTCCGCCCGCTTGAATTTTTTTCACCATATTTTTTGTTTATTTATTTTACTGACATTTTTATGGAGTAACATCTAACTTACATACATCGAGGTGCGGGCGTGATATATAAATAAGCTAAGTTCCGTAAATATTACCTAATCAGAAGCTGTCCCGGCGAACTTTCTTTCGCTATCATTTTTTTTGACATAAATAAGTATTTCTTACATTTAAATAGTTATTCTGTTGTATGTTAATAGTATACGCATTTATACAAAAACCAACCAATCAAATACAACGTGATTTTGAACCTCCTAGCTATATTGGAATCTCGGAATCAGAATCTCTAATCTAATACAATTGCAGGAAAAAATGCTGATTGCAAAAAATAAAATAGTTTCCCATAAGGCGCCAATCAGCTGGACGAATTTCTAGTTATGGAAGGTCAAATGTCTATTTTTCGTTTTTTACCTTCGATCAAATATAATGGTACATACACAGTCTTATACAAAATGAAGCCGTAATAATGTCCCCGAGTCAAAACATCATGCATACTTACAAACAACGACAAAAACGGGACATACTGAAAGTATAACTCTATCTTTTTTTTTTACTTTTGATGCGTAGTTTTTGCAACTTACACTATACCTTCGTCATCGCGGGACGTGTGAGTGCTAGCGCGGTTTATTGAAACTGTGGGAAAAACAGCTCCGAAACTCGATTAGTGCACTGTTTTGCCGGTGCCACTATTCGATCTCGAATCGTGTATCTACCTTATATTTAATCGAAGTTTTATACTTTTATTTCAATTCTGTATTCTATTAGGGATTCTAATTCCCAGATTTCAATTTAGCTAGGAGGTTCAAAATCACGCTGTATTATAAAAATCGGTTTACCCGTTCTTAAAATATAAGCGTTCGAACAAACCCGACTTTGTTTAACAAACTAAGGTTATTGTATTTAAAGCACAAAAGCTTAACAAGGAATAACACAAACTCAGTCTCCAAGTCTCCCCCTCCACAGAGTGGCACTACGTCGCACCGCCAGGCTCGGGACACAAACCCAGAGTCTCCGACGAAGTTATCCTTGATTGGTCCGACGGGCACGGTCAAGCCGAGGCAGTCGACTACTCCGGACCGCCCGTCCAGACAAGCGGCCAAACAGGACGATATTCCCGAGTTCGACAGGAACAAAGTGAGCCTGGACTTCCCGGGGAATTTGTTTGGGCCGTCCGTGTCCCTACTCCTCAAAAGTACTAAGATTGTCGGCGATGTTATACAGGTAAACCGAGATAAGTTTCTTGATCATAAATTACCAGGGGCTTTAGCTTTCACACAAAAACGTTCTTCTATGCTGCTTTGGGAGAAAAGAAAAACGTAGAATGTGCCAGCTGCTTTTCTCGCAGATCGTAAGAGCCGATCGAGGGAATGGGCGAAATCAAGTCAATAGGCGATGCGGCATCACTATTTTGATTCGATGACTGTTTGAATGTTTTGCATCTACACGACCTCCAACGTGCTAAATGTGGCCAGCAAGGGAAAAAGACGTGATACTATGTATGTATGTACAAAAACAATTGGTGTAGATTCTCATCAGTGGCGTAATTACAGGGGGCACGGCAAAATGCTCCGAAGCTGCGGGCAAAAGCTAATAGGTAATCAATAACGAACCTACGAAAATACGAAATAAATAAGTCAAGCAACGAGTAAAAATATACATAAAGAAGTTAATACAATATTGTATTGTATTTCTTTTCGTTATTAGATACTACTTGATTAAGACTAAAGTAAGTGTGCATATGAAAGAAAAACGAAAAACTTGCGCATACGAATATGAAAAAAAGAGCGATGAAGAGAATTCATACAACAGATCAGGTGACACTTTTTTTTAACCTATATTGTCCCACTGCAGGGCAAAGGTCTCTCCAATTTCCCGCTACTTGACTCTGTCCAATCCAGTTTCGGACCAACCACGTTGAAAAACGTCAATAGACCTAGATATCAATAGCGCGATTAAAATGATACTAGCATAGTTACAGTACACCAGGAATACATAATACCTACACAACACATTCAAGTCGGCCGTGCAGTTTCCGGCAGAGTAGAATAGGACCACTCCAAGTCTTCCCATGGATGTCGTAAGACGCGACTTAGGAAATACAAGCTATACAAAGCTAAATCAGCAATGGGACCTCTCTAACCCGTCTGGCCACAGAGGAGAGTGTAGGCCAAATTCTCTGTCTGCTCTGACCAAGTATGGCTCGGTAGTGCAGAGAAGGTCATGCTCCTGCAGTGGAGACTAAAAAGACCTGATGAAGAAGAAAAAGACACTAAAGCTGTAATCGCCTGGCCAAATAATACAAGCATATATATTTTTTTTCTTTACATTTTATTTGCTGGTTCATTCACTGACTTCACTAGAAACGGTTTTGCTAAACAAAATTTCCCAGGCGTTTCTTAACGTGATCAGTCAAATAGTGATTGATGTTGTTAAGGACTGTTGAGAGTCACCTAAAGGTAAACTTTGAAGTTCATCGAAAGGGTGACAGGTGTTGCTGTCACACCAAGCAAACTTGTGTCACTTGTCGCCGCAAAATTTACCTCCACCACAATCTCATTGTCTTTTCATACATATTACCTACCTACATTGTTCGATTAGGTATAAACTTTTGAGAATAAACGAACGATATTTGGTACAGACAGATGCGTCTTTTTATTTTACAAACAAAATAAAAAATTGCCAATGAATTGGACGCTACTCGCCATAAACGTCTTTCTTTCTTTCTTTGTGGACGGTATCTTTTTCTCAAAGTTTAGTCGTCCAATCATTGTAAAATAAAATACTTGCTTTTCGTAAAAGTGGCACCTATAAAAGAAAAATTTAGGATTAACAGGTTAGGCTAGTATGGACATGTTAAGAGAAGAGAGGAAAGCCATATAACCAGGCAGGTTCTGAAAATGCATGTCAAAGGACATCGAAACAGAGGGAGACCAAAGAAACGTTGGATGGAATGTGTAAAGGAGTATATGAGCAGGAAGGGAGTGACGGACGAGTTGACTGGAGATAGAAAGAAATGGAAAAAGTTTACAGGCTGTGCCGACCCCACATGAATAGTGGGATAAGGATAAGGCAGAAGAAGAAGAAAATACTTGTTTTTCTTTTGTTTTAAAATATACTAAGTCCTATTGATGTGTGATAAGATGAAGTAGTGCAACTTTGTAAATGCATCTTATAATCGGAATATTATACTGTTTCAGAACTCAGCCGTCCGCTACCAGTCGTTCCTGAGGCTGTTCCGGCCGCTGTTCAGGGGTCCCTTCGAGATCAAGGGCCTGGACCCTGCTACTACCACAACTACCACCACGACAACCACTACTAAAGCGCCGAAGTCGGCAGATAACGAAGTCCGCCGATGAGGGATGAGGAGGCTTAGGAAAAACTAGCATGTTTCTGAACTTCTTTAATTCCAAGCAACTTAAAGTTTATCAATAAAAAAATTGGAAATAGGGACTAGAGAAATAAAAGAAGAAATAATACAATACTTTCGAGATACCTTCTGTATAATGCTTGATGATGATTTAGAGAAAGCCTAGGTACCCTAAACAAACAGGCGAACCTGAAAACCCTAGCATATTTTAATGTCGGCGTAAGAATTCCTAATAGAATATACAAACGCAAAAAAAAAAATTTCAAGTAAAAAAAAAATTTCCCATAGAAATATGATCAGCTAATCGGTGAATTTGGAAAGTAATTTTTTTTTTAATTTTTTTCTTTTATTCTTGCGGCCTATATTCTGTTAGAGATTATAATTTTGTTTTAAAATATTGCTAGGGTTTTCCGAATCAGCGTGTATCCAAAATACCTAGCTTGATAAAAAACGTATTCTATTCGTATCTTGAAACTTTTAATTTCTAACCGTGGGCATAACCTTTTAAATACGAATAAGTTCTGTATAACTCCGTATATATCGAATTTTATATGAACTGCACATGACAACTTTGTTTTGTGTTTTGTTTTACGCCTACGATTGTCAACTTGGCGTAGATAGATGCCTAAGTGGTCCAAAAGATCACACCAGAAATGAAAGAAATGACGAAACACTATTATTACCAATATTTACATTTTAATAGGAAAAGAAAAAAAATAGGTTAATAATTATAAAACTAACCCACCCATTTATAAACCTAACGTTTGTATGAAGATACACATAATATAAATAGGCAAAATTACTTAACTACTATTTTGAAAACCAGAATCCGTACCATAATTGTGCTAATATAATGTAACACAAAAATTTTGTTATCTATGAGTGAGTAAGATTTGGTTCTCGTTTGGCTGATAATTTTTCTAATAACTTCCTAGTGCGCCTTGACCTTATGCATCATGTATATAGTCCAAATTAAACTGATACTTCCTGTAACGCCTCCATATTTTTTATTACAATTATAACGTTATAGATAAGTATAACCTGTTTTCTGTGACAAATTTTGTAGTAAGCTACACAAAAAATAGTAGATTTATATACCTACACTAGAGCGGCGATTAAGCTGATAAAAAAATTAATTATCTTCATCATTACAGCCGTAGAAAGTCCACTGCTGGACAAAGGCATCTCCCAACGATCCTTCGTTCCATTGAAGAATGTTGCCATACTCACCACGCTTGGCAGGCGGGATGACAAGCGCAGTTTCTTTGGGTTCTTGTGCTTCCAACTCTGCTGCCCATTGCAAGCATTTTTAAGCTAAGTAAGGATAGGAATTTGTTGGGTTTGGGAAGGAAATAAAGGTATTGGGATACGACTCACTCGGATCATCATCATCATCAGGTCCTTTTTAGTCTCCACTACAGGAGCACGACCTTCTCTGTACTACTAGGGCCATACTTGGCCAGAGCAGCCAGAGGACTTGGCCTACACTCTCCACGCTGGCCAGACGGGTTTGAGAGGTGTCTTAGATGTTTATAAGCGTTGTTTAGCTTGTATTTCCTAAGTCGCCTTCTACGACATCCACGGAAAGACTTGGAGTGGTCCTATTCTACTCTGCCGGATACCACACGGCTATAATCACTCGGATGAATGGGGGAAAACCAAGTAGTAGCTCGGGAGACCGGGCGCGCGTTCCCGATGTCATACCCGCAACCACCGGACAAGCAGTTGAGGATGACACCCCTGACCATATAAAATGGCTTACATAAAAAAACACAGTGAACGACAGTCAATTTGGTCTGAATGGTGTGCCGAGGGCCCAGGCATATTTTCTTAAGGGCCCGTACTACCTCACACTGCTTTGCATGATTGACTGTTATATCAATAATAATTAAAATGGTACAAATACCTTCAAAATTAGTACTTCATAGCGTCGGACCTTACCCTATGTCAGTAAAAATATATAATTAATTGCCTATCAATCTAAAGGATGAAACAAATAATAAAAAGTTTTTGAAATTGCTCAAACAATATCTGTTAAAAAAATCCTATTATTCCGTCACAGAATATTTACATGATTTTAAGTTATAAGTACATTATATTGTCTACCTTCCTCTCGACCCATTGCAATGCCTGACAAGGTACATATGTATTTATACAAAATATTATATATTTATGTGTTAGATCATATGTAATGCAATGTAATACATTAATAAATGAATAAATACTCAAGTTGAAATAAAAATGCAGCAAAGTTCAGGACTAACTCTGGTAACTATATGACTCAAAAACACGATTTCGTTAAATTTTCTCGATAGAAAAAAATTGCAAAGTTGCCTCCAAATCACGTCTAATTTACTCGGTATATAGCATTATTCACCAAATACATTAAAATTAACCTTGAAACTTTTGATTATTATTGCATTACAGATAAGGCAGCCATCATATGTTTTTTTTTTCGAATAACCCTTGAATATTCCTAAAAAAACGAAAATATCCAAAGTAGCCAACGCGTTTAGACCATCCGCGTTTGTATCGCCACGCCGCCTGGCATATGGCGGGCTCTTAATTATAAAATTTCCACGAGTCTTAGTTCAAACAGGAAATAAGAGGATAAAAAAAAGAAAATAAGTTGAAGCTTTTACAGCATGTATATGGAAAGTTTTAAGACTTACATGCTGTCCTATCTCCACATATAGTAGGTTGAGGAGAGGAAGAAAAAGAAGAGGAAAAATACTGTATCATCTACACTGCACAATTAATATTAAGTCTCTGTTTAGTTGTAGTATACTTCGTCATTTTAGTTCCTCAAACGTTTATGCATTATGGTTTCTCAGGGAACGTAGAAAACATACAAGCCGCCTACATACTAATCTAATTATTTTTGGCATCACGTAAATTGACAGTGTGCCGCGCGAACGAAGACCGCGTGTTCTGCGCAAACCACTTGTCTGCGCAAAACCGTTAGGCGATTATGTAAAAAAATAAAAAGTCTATTTATTATCTCCAAACAAATAATCTTAAATTAAACTACTTATCAATAAACCTAACTATATTAAAACCAAAGTTGAAAAAAAAAAACTTAAATATAAAAGAATTTAATTCTAATTTTAAGAATTTAAAAAGTCTATTTTTATTTTAAAAGAAATAAGAAAGGACCTGCGAGATGTAAATATAAATATTTTCGCGAGAGAAAAAGATATCATAACATATATGTATCGTGTTTAAATTTCATATGTACTCGTATCTGTTTCAAATTCCACAAGGCGGTGATCTTGTGCAAGGTTCGACCAAAACTATACAATATTATTGGTGTACAAGTGATTTAAAAATATGTCCAATTCCACAACTTCGTGCAGTCTTTCATAATTACATTAATTTTGCAGTGTAATACAGTATTTCTTATCTTCTTTATGTGAGGATGGGATTTGTAAGACTTAAAAATGGGTAGATTTATTATTCAGTTCATAGATATTTGGCTAGTAAAGGTAGGGATGAAAAGAAGTATGAGTAGATAGAGAAATAGCTAAGGTACAGGTGTAAGAAGTGGAGAGGGACCTCAGTGAGGGACATAGTGATGTGATGCGTGAACGTTCTGTTTTAGAATTTGTGGACTATGCCACCATTTTTTATCAAGTCATTCTTATCATTTGCTCAAATACATATTTTTATTGCAATTTCTTGTTAGTGATTTCTTTCCTCATTTTCTATCTATTAGCTTGTATGTTGTATTACATAGAGATAGATTGAGTGTTCAATATTAGTCACATTGCATAATTGTTAGAAAGAATTTGAACTTATTTAGCAAAATACCAAAAATATATAATTCGTGGTAAGATATAATTTGTGTGAAAAATACTTATATTATGTACCTATTTTAGTTTATGGAAATTTGTTATTTTTTTTTATAGAAACGGTAGAGGTTCAATAAATCTTTATAAATTACAATGTTGTTTTATTTAAGTTGAATTTTCAAATGTTGCAGTATCTAATAATGCCAGTTCAGACATTGTATCCTTATCTTAGAGTTGACTTTGGGGTAGACCAGGTGGTCAGCTGACCTGACCAAGGTCGCAGGAAAGCGCTGAATGCAGGCCGCTTCCAACCGGTCATATTGCAATAATTTCCAAGAATTTCCATGTAAATTCTTGGGAAGGCATGTATCTCTCTCTCACCTTTGAGATTTTCCGGTTGTATCCTCAGCTGTGACACTTTAGAGCCCGGGGTCGGCAATAATGACAGCATTCAAAATGTTTTATGATTAGGCATAGTTTTTACAGCAGGCCGCATATATGCCGCTAGCCCTCCAGAATCACGGGCATTGGAGCACAAGTATTTGCCGCGTTATGAAACCTGTAGGCCTATTTGCTCACTTTTGACATCTATGGTGTACGTTTTGATAGTCACTTCAACATCCATTACGGTGTATATATCTTAAATAAAAATATTGAATTAAAAAGAAGCCGCAATGGTTGTTGATGTTACCATAAAAAGTTTTTACACCGTACTTGTCAAACGTTAGCAAATAGGCCTGAGTAGACAGATCTAACGTTGTTATATCAAAATGGGAATCGGGAAAAGTGGCACGAAGCCTGCTCGTCGCCATATTCTTCATCACCATTTCTCCCGTAAGAAGTCTACTGCTGCACAAAATCCAGGGATTCTTCGTTCCATGAAAGGATATTACCATACCACGCTTGGCAGGCGGCGAGGGTAAGTAGTTTTATTTGGCGTATTGTGCTTCCGACGCTGATGCCCATTAGGAGCATTTTTGAGCTGAAGAAGGATAGAAATTTGTTGAATATAATAATAATAATAAATATATACGGACAAATCATACAGATTGAGCTAGCCCCAAGGTAAGTTCGAGACTTGTGTTATGGGATACTAACTCAACGATACTATATTTTATAACAAATACATATATAGATAAACATCCAAGACCCAGGCCAATCTGAAAAAGATCATTTTCCATCTTGACCTGGCCGGGGATCGAACCCGGTCACTCCGTGTTGCAGGCTGGCGTGTTGACCGCTGCGCCACGGAGCTAGTCAATATAAAGAATTTGGGAAGGGAATGATGGTATTGGAATACTACTCACTCGAATTTATGGGGGAAAAGCAAGTACCTAACAGCACGGGAGGCCGGGCGCGTAACCGATGATATACCTGCGACCACCGGACAGGCAGTTGGAGATGACATCCTTAAGAGAGTTGGTAAACTGACACCAGTCGAAGAATCGTTGAAATTATTTGCAATTGGGAATAACGCTGAATAATTACAACTAACCTAGTTACTATATAAATATTTATCCTTACTAATATTATAAATGCAAAAGTGAGTTTGTTTGTTTGTTTGTTTGTTTGTTACGCTTTCACGCCGTAACTACTGAACCGATCATCATGAAATTTTGCATACAAGTTCTCTGGAGTGCAGAGAAGGACATAGGCTACCTTTTATCGAGAGGGATCGACATTAACGCGGGCAGAGCCGCGGACGACAGCTAGTAAAATATAAAACAAGATACTCAAAGATAACAAAAATAAACTTATAGTCTAAAAGGGGTTTTACGCTACACAGCAATACTATCTAAGAGCATTAACACTACAGTACACGCGCCCTAATTTTATAATATTTTACTCGCGTGGGGTGAATATTCAGACCAATTTCATTGATCGATTTTAGGTAAATAAAATATAATATAAAATAAAATGCGTTCAAATTGTGAAAAGTATTTATTATTTATTCTTACTCCTACAGCAATTTTGAATGTTTATTAAATAAACAAAAACAAAAATGTATTTTAAAAATTTGTTGCACTAAAATATTGTGGGATCTCGTTCTTGATGACGGTGGTGGTGTTTTGAACCAACGAGTGCCATTTCTAGATTGGTAGTAGTTTGAAAAAGTACTCAGAGGAATATTGTCATCGCTTGAAAAGCTATCCTCAATATTTTCTTCCATATCTTTATCTACGTCTACCCTCTCTTCTGTGCTCCTATCTTCCATCTCTTCTGTGCTCCTATCTTCCATCTCTTCTGTGCTACTTTCATATTCTTGCTCTGTTTCTGAGTCATGGTTAAGTTCTGCAACTCATTCCTCTTCATTATCTTCTGTATCACTAGGTGCAATATCACTCTCAACCTCCACATCTTCTAACCAGCTTCGTATCATATTTTACTGACGTTCGTCCATAATGGCGACAAATCTGTAATGAACAACACAATTAACATAGCTAAATATACAAAAGTCTTATAGAAACTGAGAACATCTCGAATAAAAGAAAAAGTAAAACGGATACTTACATGAAACACTTCAGAATCGAACGAGAGTTTTTGTAACGCCGATAGTCGCGTGGGGTGGAATTCCGTCCCAAACACTTTCTCACCCCTTTTTTTTGCCACTAGCGTCCGCGACGAGTGCCGGTGACGTACTGACCTTGAAGCTTGTTTACTTGACGAGGATTACACTAGGCGACACAGTCCGTACTCAAGTAATTAAAAAAGTATTGATGAAAGCGTTGGTCTGGGGCGAATATTCACCCCGCGCGTGTACTGCAGTGTTAAAATAAGTATTCCAAAGTATTCCATTTAAGACCGTCTCACATTGACTTCAAAGATGTAGATAGAGTTGAATTAAGGGCAGCGGTGGTAACAGGGAGAGCGGAAATGAAAAATTGACTTGATCTGCCGCTGAAGCTAAATCAATTCGCAGTCTTCATATTGATAATGGTCATCGTAGTTATCTTTGTACTATGTGACCAATTGACTATACAGCGTGATTTTGAACTCCCTAGCTATATTGAAATCTGGGAATCAGAATCCCTAATGGAATACAGAATTGTAAGAAAAAAAAGGTAAAAAACGAAAAAATAAATTTAACAATTCATAGAAATTCGTCCAGCTGATCGGCGACTTTGTATGGGAAACCTAATATTCTTTTTCGTTTTTCACCTTTTTTTCTTGCAATTTTGTGATCCATTAGGGATTCTGATTCCCAGATTTCAATAAAGCTAGGGGGTTCAAAATCACGTTGTATAGTATACTTTACTAACTCAAACCACAAACAATAACCTAGTTTGTTTATTTAAATTTAGAAGGGGATTCCCCGTACCATACATTGCAATGCAGGCTTCTGCGCCATATACATACATACAGAATAAATAATTAATAATTCTTATTATTATGAATTATACCTATATAATCGTACATATCTTATTATATATATCTTATATTCTTATATTCTGGCTGCTCTGGCCAAGTATGGCCCTGGTAGTACAGAGAGGGTCGTGCTCCTGTAGTGGAGACTAAAAAGGACCTGATGATGATGATGATTATTATGAATGTCTCAAACTGTGCTTTATTCGGAGAAGTTTAGATACCAATCGGTATTTATTTTTTCCATCTCGAACTATGAGTATTGTGCCGTGCTCGAAATTTTCGAGAACGATGAGAACGGGTCGGAACTTGTTCCCGAGCATATCTTCTTCTTTCCCTCAAGTGCGGGAATTATTGAGAAATTCCCCAGAATTATTGGAAATTTCCCGCAAATTTCCGTGAGAAGGAATTCATGAAAACAGAGAATTTCTATCCGGTACATCACTATACTCAAAATAGCATAAGTAATCTTAGCTTTTGGGTTGTTTAAAGTTAGGCCATTGCTATTTTAAGGTAGAGCTTTTCCCTACTACGCCCATTACCCCAGATAGGGCTCTGATTGGCTTAAGAACCGATGAATTTAACTGTAGTAATGCTCGTGACTATACTACCTACATAATAAATGTTTGGCAAAGACTATCGTGCATTGCTTTGCTCAGATGTTTACAACAGTAACAGCTACTGTGTCAGTATACCACTAATGAGAAACACAACATATCATAAACAAAACATTGTTATATACCTAAGCAGATGAAATAGGCACTTTTTTAAAACATAAGTAGAAATTTCCTGCCATATACGACCGAACTGTGCAATGAACTTCCTGCGGATATTCCCGAATCGAACTATTTTTTATTTATGATAAAAAGAACTATTTTTTATTTATGGCCACCGGAACGACTGAGGGCAAAAAATAAGTTTTGCTGACCATAAGTTGCTGCCCAACTAGCTATTTAAGCAGACCGATTAATTTTTTTTTTTTGCTAATTAAAATACGAATATTCTGCTAACCGTTTAAATTAAACCCGTATTCAATGACAGTGAATATAACTTCTTCATATTCGTGTTTGCGTTTTTGCCATTGAGACTGCGAGGGATCTTATAATTAGGTGTCTCTTTGTCTGAGTTGAATTTTAAATCACCGACAATTATGATGCAAGGTTGATCTATTTTCCACCGTATCGTATTGAAAGAATGGCTAGATCTTATCAACGGATTAATCAGACTTAAAAATGTTATGTTCTTTAGATGCATGTCGTCAATAGTGTGTGATATTTTCGAAGTATTGCATAATGTTGAAATTATTAAGGAAAAGATAATACACACAAAAAAACTGCAATTAAACATATATAATAAATATAAATTAAAAAGTTTATTTGATTATAATCATACATTATCAGGTGCTGTAGTACCCTTAAGCATAGTAGGTAATAGATTTGTTAGCTTTCTGTCAGGTTCTCGATACTTCACACCTTTTACAATTTACTTAATTTTCAAAGCATTTCCAGTAATAGATGATTATTTCGTTACATTATAAATAAATAAATAAAATAAAATAAAATTATTTTATTTCAGACCACAAATTTTGTCCATATAGTTGTTAGTAACATTAAGGGCTGTTCAGTAAGGTATGCGCAATGTACCTTACTGAACGGTCCAACGGCCTAGTTTTTGCATTATTGAAATAAAAATAAAAATTTGTAATTGATTAGAAACAAACTAATTACTCGTTATTTGTCAACAAAATTAATATACAAATCAACTCGTCTGACAAAAATTCTTTAAGAAAACACTCTTGTTTAAAAACCGTTAAAGTTGGCCTTTTTAAGACCAGGTACTTATCATAGCCCGACATTAACAATAAATAAACTTATCAAACCAAAAACAATTTAAATACGTAAAACTCTAACACAAGCTATTCTTATTACTTAAGCAAGTTATCAGACAGTTCTTATCCCCTCCCCCTCTAATAAGCAAAAGTAAGAAAAGCTTTTCCCCCTTCCTCAAGCTTACGTAGACATTGGTACCATTTTCAGAAAATATATTTGGTCATTTCGGAAAACGTTACTGACGTCATCTCTGTCCCCCGTGTCATCAAAATAAACCTAGCTTAGCCATCTCCCTTTTGCTACTTATTTGAATACTTTATAACTTCTCGTTTCTACAAATACGTTTTACGTACCTAACATTGTAGGTGATGATAAACTGGGTTTTTATCCTATCATCATCATTTCGTGTAGGTGACGATCAATCGACCATGCACAACCTAGTGTCAGAGTTGTTCGGAACCGCCTCTCGGCCTCTGACATGGTTCCTTTAACGATTACCAGATGGCAGCCGGGACCAACGGCTTAACGTGCCTTCCGAAGCACGGAATCGTCTTTATTATCAGACAATCAGGCGATTCAAGCCTGCAATGTCGTAATCAATCTGGAAACTGCTTAACAAAGTATGCTTCCCGTGGGAATCGAACGCACGGTTTTAACCTATGAATTTGGCGTTTTTTCCACTTGCCGCTATGTTCCTAATAACTATCTATGAAATTCAGTTAAATTTGAAAATGGACTGTATTATTGACCGAGCGAGCGAAGCGAGCGAAGCGTCTCAGTTTCGACTGGCCCAAAATTCTTTTGTCCGTCTGTCTGTCTGTCTGTTCTCGCCTACAGGTCACATTTCTCAACCGATTCTCATGAAATTTTGTGAGCAGGTTTGGTCATTATATAGAATTTTTTTGTCGTGCCAGTTTTTCGAAATTATATAAAATGGCTGTAATATGGGGGTCCGAAACTTAAAAAATCTCATAGCACAGCTATTTGAAAAATAAATCAGAAATGTCATAAGACTTTTTTGTTATTCTCATTAAGACGCAACTTTTTTGTCTGAACAACTTTTTTATACGATAAACTTGGACGAGTTTATAGTCGGCAATTTGCCCAAAAGTTGTCTGAAAGCGATTTTCTGTATATTTTTTTGTATTAGTGCATTCAGTATGATGTCGTAAATACAAATCTATGGTATGAAAAGTATGAAAATGGTGCGTAGTAACTGTGACGTCGGTGATACAGGGAAAAAATGATTTTTTATGTAAACATACCATGTGCGGTATCAAATAAAGAGGCTTTATAAGTAGATTACACAGCAATAAACTTCACTCCCATATTGCTCAAACCCACAGACTATATGTAGTACAAAATTTAAATATAAATTGAAATGAAAGAAGTTGAAGTACGTGAAGTGGGAGAGGGAGTGAAATTGAACAACTTTCCCTAAGGAACATATATCAAAATATGTAAAATATTTTTTAGCTTAAAGCATGATACTGCGAATTACTTTTATGATTGAAAACACTGAATAAACTTAGAATCCTGAAATAAAAATTACAAATAAACTTAAAGTATGCCTCCCATGGCAAGTTCGCTATTCCGATATTTCCGATCTTGATGAGGATCACTCAAACTTAGTTAATCTGTACAAAAGCATACTAAACATGGTGCTCAAGGGCCGTGTTTCCATACAAGAGTAGTCCCCTAATTCCTCGCCGGATAGTACCAAGAGATCAACGATTTTTTTACTAAAAAAATCCGTATGTTTAAATTTTTCCATAATTGAATTATTTAAAGAGATATGAACCTTCAAAAACATGAGAAATTGGTACGAATTTCCGTTGTGTTCAAACATCAAGAAAACAAATTTGGGCAATTATATAAGTAAAAGAACACAGAAATACAGCCACAGCTTATTTTAAATTTTTATTGTAAAAATAAATTAAATCGGTTAAGTTTTGGAGAAGAAATCATAGGACTACGAAGCGTTAATTTTGTGTACTTTTTATAGGTATTTTCCGGCCGAGCTGCAGTTATCTCTATCGCACTCTGCGGGGTTTGTTTGGGCAAGCGGCGCGACAGCAAAAGATATTATAAATACCTATTTTACAATTATCTCGAGCTTAGTGTTTCCTCTTAAAAAAGGGTCTGGTCGGGTCTTCTGGTAAAGGGAATGTAGGTTTAAATTTCCGTTTCCTCTGGTACCTAATTAAGAGCAGCGGGGATTGGGAAATAGTAACTGAAGGAAATCATCCTTTAGTCAATTAGCATATCAGTAACAGATATATTTTAAAGCACTGGAGGGCAACTGTGGATGCTGGTTGTAAGGGCTCGCGAGGTCTACTGTTCTTGCCGAACCACTAGTTAACATTCTGCATGCATTAATTTTTTGTTTTTCTGAATTGAATTTTTTGTTTTGATTAAAAATGTCATCATATTTCTTTTCTTTTTCTAACTTTTTTAAATTTTATAATGCGTAAATCAAGTATACTGGTCCGTAAATACATGCAAATTTCACTTTAAATAGTTGAATTTATCAAACTTGAAATGATACTTATGTATAACGTGAGTATGAAAAATTCTATTAAGACTCAAAATTTTCTTTAGAAAATTATTTAAGACCATAAACAAGCGACTCGTCGAGGTATCGGCATTGCCATCCAACGTGGCAATGTGGCCGGCCTTTTAGGCACCCTACCGCAAGGTGACGTCTGCGTGACATTTTTTATTTATAGATAATCTTTATTTAGTGTACATACTATACAGTTATACTTAGTTCTAGTTGTTAGTTAGTACTATATTGTATTGAAATTCAATGTAAGTTAAATAAATATCTTAAGCTTTAGAAAACGACGTTTCTTTGGTAAAGTCATCGCGGTACTTTAATACACAATGAGATATTCCGTGTTAAAGATGCCATTCAAGTATTTTAAGCTACGTCTAAATAGCGTCCACATACCACCAATAGTCGTTAGTGTAGCTTTTCTATGAGTTTTTTGTCTCAGTCAATTCTTCCGAGTCGCGGCACGGTCAATCAGTCAGCCCCGCGACTCAAAGCCGACCGCTTGGCTTATGACATAAACTTTTTATATACATACTGTATTTCATAGTGTACGGATAAGAAGGCTGTGTAAAAACGTGTTCAAATGCCAAATTAATAGTTTTAATAGCCGTTCTACCGCTATGTTTCGTTGAGGTTGAATTTTAGATATTCAATGGAATTTATTAATGATAATTACATATTTTTGTAACAGTTTTGGGAACTTAGAAAAGCTCTAAGTACTTACGTATTAGGCAATAGGATTTAAGTTGTAGTATATCTAAAATATTTGTGGAATTAGATATAAAATTCAAAAACTAAAAGCCAGTAAACGCTAACATCGAATTTCTTTCTCTACAAACTAACGCGGTATTTTTTTTTACTAAAAAGACGAGTACATACATACGTTGTACTGAGGTATGAGATTTCAGAAGTTATGCAATGAAACTGTAATCCAATATTTTTGTAACTATGTTTTTAATTTACGTAACTATGTTATTAGCAATGATTATTATACATTAATAACTAATTATATTTAAACTACTCTTTAGCAAGATTGCGTAATATTATGTCTCCCGTAGAAACATCCCACATGGCGTAAAACATATCGTAGATATATTTTAAAACCTTTTGATCCGCTTTTGTATATCATATATTAATATCCAAACAAAACATAACCAAACCAAACATAACAAGTGTGACTACACTATGTTATTTACATATAAATAGGCCATATACATTTAAGTGATATAATGGATCGGGTAAAAAGTTTTTTCATATTTTTAAGTACAAATTTGTAGTAAAATATCTTCAGTTGTGTTGGTTGTATCTCACTGGTTTTCATACTATTAGAAAGGTAAATGAAATGAAATTCTTTATTTGCTAAGGTTATACATACAATTATGATTTCCCGCCTCTTTACAGTCAGGCATGCAAAAATAATTAGTACCTAATATATTTAAATCCAGAATTTATAAATTAAAAACCTAATAATATTTATTAAGCATTCGTCAAAATTATAACATTTATAAGAAAAAAATATTAAGTGGAAAAAAATTTCTTCTTTTTTACAATTATGTTTCTGTCAGTGAACCAGATTACCAAAGGTACTACACAATTAAAAAAAAAATAAGTAAAACTACAGAATAGGATGCGAATTAAATTAAAACGTTTAATACACTTCTGCTTCTGCTCTCTCAATAGTATCAACACAAAGTCAATTTATGCTTTTTAATTTTGTATGAATGTTTATAATGAATGTAATGATGATGATGGAGACTATGTAGTCACCATCATCATCACAGCCCTAAAAAGTCCACTGCTAGACATGGGGCTCTCCCAAGGAGACCTCGCTCCATGAGAGGCCATTCTCATGCTCACCACGCTTGGCAGGCGGATTGGCGAGTGACTTTTTATGCTTCCAAGGCGGCCCATCACATCATCGTCATCTCAGCCGCAAGAAGTCCAGTGCTGGACTTAGCCTCCCCTAAGGATATCCAATATGACTGGTCGGAAGCGACCTGCATCCAGCGCCTTCCTGCGAGCTTGGTTAGGTCGTCCGACCACCTGCAGGCCTATTTGCTAACTTAGTGTACAACGATTTAATAGTCATTTCAAAGTACATTACGTTTTATATATCTTTAATAAAAATAGTCAATCATAGGAAACCCGCAATGTATTTTGAAGTGACTATAAAAACGTTGGTCACTGAGTTAGCAAATAGGTCGGCTGGTCGGTGGGTGTCCAACGCTGCGCTTGCCGGTACGTGCACATAGAGTGAAGAACCGATGGCCGATAGGGCAGAAAGATGCTCAAATGGCGGCCAATCACAAGCATTTTAAAAATGGAAAAAGATAGGAATTTGATGGATTTGGGAACTCAGTCGGATTAATGGGGGAAAAGCAAATAGCAGCTCGGAAGGCCGGGCGCGCGTACTCGATGCCATACCTTCAACCACCGGACAGGTAGTTGCGGATCGAAGTTCTTCTCCCAACCTAATATATCAAATTTATCAATCATATAACTATTCACAAATATCAATATGGCGTTGTATTGAGCTATTACTTATTCATATTTACTAAAAGACCATTGATGCTCACGCTTTTTATGAAATAACCGTACGTAAAAATTAAAATAATACAAAGCTTTTATTATCTTGTCTCTATCAAACTAAAATCAATGTGCATTCATTACCGATAAATTAAAAAATGGAGTGGTTGACTCAAATCTTATCGTCAAATAATATAATTACTTCATTAAATCAATACTCGTACTCATTCTATTCTCATAATTTTATTCTCATTATCTGTTCAAACCAAAAAAAACCTTAAATTATATCTTTTCACAAAAGTTTATGCGTAACTAGCGGCCCATCCTGTCTTTGCACGGGTAGATATAAGTATTTAATCGATAGCCTATGTTCACCAGGGATCATGTAGGATTCTAATGGTTTTTTTTTTAAAATCTGTCCATTAGTTACGGAGCCTATTCAATACAAACAAACAATCAAATCCTCTAATATTAGTGTTGATTTTGATATTTAGCAAAATCAATAAAACTATGTAAACAAATAAAATATGTCTTGTTAAAGAAGCAGTGTGCATAAAAATTGATGATTGTCGCGTTATTTGCTAACTGGGGCGAAAAGTGTGGATTTTAATTTTTTTTTAATTAATTTTATTCATTTCAATTGTATTCCATTTTAGACCTTATCACACTGATTAATAAGAACTGATGTGTATACATATCAATGCTCATGGCTGTACCTACATTGATTTATATTTCCCAACTCCTCCTCATCTGAGCGTTTATCCCAGTTGCATTTTCGGTCATTGCATTTCAGGGTTCCAAATTAATATCAGGAAAATATTCATGCTATAAGGATTTGGCGTAAGTTTTTACTGCCGACCGCAGGTGGTCGGCAGTAAAAACTTGCGCCTCTTCTTCTTGGGGTAACTCCAACACCTAGAAATACCTATGAAACTGAAGTACGCGCGGGGAATCGAACCCAATGCCTCCCTTATCACAGGCGTATTATCCACAGTGCCAGGAAGGCCGTCAGTACAATATGTACCTATCACCTGCACATATGAGTATTTATAAATCTAACTATATTTTTTTATCTCAACGGCTACTTAGGCAAACTAGCATATTGGCAATTTGAGGGAAATCAGTTACATAGCCTATGGACACTGCAACTGCAATAAAAAGCGCTGCATCCGTATAACCCATTTTTTTTGATAAGCATTAGACACAGAGCATTATCCGTGCCTTTTAAATCGTGCGTTGTATAATCATCGTAAACAAATTAGCCGTGTAGTATGCGGCAGAGTAGAATAGGACCACTCCAAGTCTTCCCGTGGATGTCGTAGAAGGCGACTTAGGAAATACAAGCTAAACAAAGCTTATAAACATCTAAGACACCTCTCCCGTCTGGCCAGCGTGGAGAGTGTAGGCCAAGTCATCTGGCTGCTCTGACCAAGTATGGCCCTAGTAGTACAGAGATGGTCGTGCTCCTGTAGTGGAGACTAAAAAGGACATGATGATGATGATGACAGAGCATTAGTTAAGTGAACATTAGGGTAAAATTTCATTTTGTGCGAAAGCAAAAGTAGGTAATATACAATGTTCATTTAAATATACATGCCCCACACTGTAACCTTTATTTACAGATAAGGGAATGCTAAAAAAATTACAATTGCCAAAACAAACTCATAAATTCAAGTGGAAGACCATTTTCTAATGGTCTTCCACTTGAATTTATGAGTATGAGATATTTTCTCATAAGAGACTCGTTATTTAGCACATTATCAACTGAATACATTTTCAGGAACTTGCTATAAGTAAAGACGAAAATCTTTGAATGTACCAGCTGTTCTCTTCTCGTGTAGATTATACACGCCGATTGAGGGAACGGGGGAAATGTCAATAGGCGAGTAGCTAAGATGTGGAATGAACTGCCTGCGTCTATATTCCCAGACTTCTAAGTACTTGTACAGTCCCGGGCCATTCAAAAGTAGAGTATATGGGTATGTACTCTTGGATAGGTATGTAACATCCTCGTCTTCATCATCACTTACTATTAGGTGAGAGGGGAGACAAATGCCTAATTCAATACTTAATAAAAAAATAAAAAAGCAGCCATCCGGCTCAACCCAGTGTTATTAAGATTCCATTTTCCAAGAGGAGCACGAATTCTGGAGGTTCTCAGGGAGGGTTGGCTTCATACAAGCAGGTTATTATCGTTAAAACTTTGCAGAATCATATTACAGCATGACTTTTATCACGGGCTCTAAATCATAGTTTAGGATGAAACCAGGAAAACGCTTACTTGAAGATGTACATACATACATATTATCACGCCTGTTTCCCATGGGGGTGGGCCAGGCTAGGGACCTCCACTTGCTACGATCTTTACAAACCTCTCTCGCTTCATCTACATCCATCACTCTCTTCGTGCATGCTCGTCGGTTTCGGGTATTCCTAACTTGCCATTTGGCAAGAACGTCCATAATCTGGTCACGGTATGTGCGTATGTGCGGCCCTGACCAAGGGTACTATTATTGAAAGTGTGACACTCGTCTTCGAGCGATATTTGTATGGAAAAATCGCTCGTTTACGATCGGTATCATTTCAAAAATAGGACTCCAACTCTTCTAGTGACATCTGAAGTAAAAAGCTTCTTGAATGAAGATGTGTATCGGTAATAAGTAAAAACTCGTAAAAGCTCTTTTTAAGCCGCATCTTGAATGCCTAAAACTGCATACAAATACGTCTTTTCCCTTGCAGGGTAGACAGAACTTAGGTCTACAAGACCTGAAGGCCACGTTTAGCATGTTGGTGGGCATTAGGTGAAAAACGAAACCGAAATAATGATGGGTTGCCAGACTCATCGCCTTCCATTATTCCTCAGATTTATGACCATTCCCTCGATCGGCTTTTACGTTATGCGCAAATGTAAGCGATAAACGAATTATAATTTGTTAATAATTGTCGATAAGCCAATCATAGGACGTATCGCTTATTTCTTTTCTGTGAAATGTCCAAAATATAAACGTTTACTCTTATTAAGATAAGAAATAAAATATGGTGTAAAAATTTCGCGGTTTTTAACCAGCTACCTTAAGTCTATGTACGACTTACGCTCTACTAATTGAGCCACCGCTTGGTTCAACCTCGTCGCTGAAATCCCGCCCGCTTGAAATTTTTTCACCTTCTCGCCTGAAGGGCTATGTATAATGACATTTATTCATCTTTATTTATATCTTTATATCCATAGACCATAAAAAACCAACAGTGAATCTCTATGACGTGTTCTTAGCTTAGGATTTTTTTCTTTTTAATACCTCTTATTTCGAAGTTTTAAAAATATGCCATAACAAACCAACCTAAAATTTTTTTTATACATTTTTAATTGTTTTTTAATACAAATTCACTTATTTGCTGTATTATGGTACAATACAGGTACACGTACGTACCTACCGTATAATTTAGGAACAAGGCCTGTTACAGAATACTAATACATATTACTATAACGCAATAAGCCTAAAATTCTAATTTTAAAAACTATCATTAAAACCCGTTTAATATTATCAAAAAATGTTTGTAATGTCATTATTACTTTTTTAACTCATTCACTTAATGGATATAAAATAAATAACTTTATTCCACTTCTGATGACAACAAATATTAACTTAATGGCGCTTAATTGATTATGCCTACCGGTGATTTAAATGCCATTATTAATAAACTTATTAATTATGATATAGTGGCGACAGAAGGTCTCTTCGCGCTTCACACAAATAATATGGTGAAATGACAATAATGTTTTAATCGAAATAATCTTTCACATAAAAAACCGACTTCAATCAAACTACTGAACCGATTGTGATGAAATTCAAATGGTACCAACTTGAAAGAATACCATTTTAAACAAAAAACATTTTTTAAAATTGTTTATTAAATGACGGAGCTTTGAGCTAGGTAACAGACATTAGCAAAAAAGTTACAACCGAATTGATGACCTCCTCCTTTTTTGAAGTCGGTTTAAAAGGAAAAGGTTCTTAATAGAGTCGGATTTCTCTTAAATGTTTGTTACCTCATTATTCACCAGTTTGGAACTAATTTGGAATTTGTTTTTATTTTGGTAAGTTATTATTTTCAAATTACTCTTTTAAATTATCTTAAAAGTCAGTTTAGTATTTCGGTTTTTTTTTATAGGTTATTTATCGAAACTTCTTGACAGATGTTTGCGGCCATGAAATCTCAAAGTTACTTGCTTATTTATGTATTTAAGACACCCGCAGCCGTTAAGCTGCTGTTTCTATTTATTTTGAGTAGAATTGGAATTAAAGGATTATCAAAATCACATGCGTGTTTGATCATATCCTTATCCTTACTAATATTATAAATGCAGAAGTGAGTTTGTTTGTCTGTTACGCTTTCACGCCGTAACTACTGAACCGATCATCATGAAATTTTGCATACAAGTTCTCTGGAGTACAGAGAAGGACACCTTTTATCCCGGGAAAAAGTACTATTCCCGAGGGATCGACATGGAAATATGTAATTTTAAACTCTAATATGGAATAAAAGAAAAATAAATTGAAGAGTTTTTTTTTATGTATATTTGACGGCAAACGAGCAGACGAGCCACCTGATGGGAAGTGGTCACCACTACGTAGTATAAAACAAAGCCGCTACCCGCTACCTGTCTGTCCCAAGTCTGTCCATGTGTATGTTTAGATTTAGATCTTTAAGGCGCTGTATCCCTAAACCGTTTGTAGCGGACATCGCGAGATATTTTATATACTCGTGGATACATGTCATCAGTCTCAGTTCAAACCCGTGTCTGCCATTTCAGTGTTAATTTTCACTTATAATTTAATATTTCAATAATTATAACCAAATGTTGTATTCTTTTTAGGTATCCATCTTGCTCATTTAGTTATACTTTTTATAGACGTATAAAAGTTGGTAGTTGTCGCTGAAAAAATCTAGTAATTCGCGACGAAACTTTTTCTGGATATAGTTTTTTTGCGATTCTATTTAGTTAAATTTTAAATATTTTTTTGAAAATATTTTGATGTAACCATTTATTTTGATTTTTGAACTGTACTTCATATTTTTCTTATGCTTGTATTCCATGAAAAATAAGGCTTACTGCGCGACGAAAAAATAGTTGTTTTACGGTATTCTTTTGATGCACAGCGCCTTTGGCGCGGTTTTTTAATAGATAGAGAGTTTCAAGAGGAATGTTTATATGTACATTGCACCCTTGCGAAGCCGGGGTGCAAGTTGCTAGCCAAAAAAATAAAGTAAAAGAAATTCTAAGAGTTAACTTGTGGCGTAAATAATGTTATTTATGAATGAATGGCATCTTAAAAAGACTTTGAGCTCTGATATAATAAATAAATGTGTCGCAATTAACACTAATTTAGTAATAAAATACTTTAATTGATCTAATTTGATTTATTGCTTTTAAATTTATTCAGTATTTCGACATCCGAAACCATGCCTTGGCAACAGGTTTCAAGATCCCTTTATATCTTCCGTGATATGTAAATTCTTAGCTTCATTGACATTTCATTACAAGCAATAAAACCTACAGAATTTTAAGTCGTTGTCTATCATACAGCGGAGAGCGGGACCGTAAAGCCCATTTTCTATCATAGATTTACGAATGGTAATTCAAAAAAAAAAACAATGCACAAATTTGATGCAGGATAAATAAATATTAATAAATAAATAAATACGGAAAAAAAAACATTAATTTAAAATGTTTGTTTAATGTTAAGGATAATAAAGGCTTATTATTATTATATACGGACGAATCACACAGATTGAGCTAGCCCTAAAGTAAGCTCGAGACTTGTGTTATAGGATACTAACTCAACGATACTATATTTTATAACAAATACATATATAGATAAACATCCAAGACCCAGGCCAATCTGAAAAAGATCATTTTCTATCTTGACCTGACCGGGGATCGAACCCGGGGCCGTCGTGTTGCAGGCTGGCGTGTTAACCACTGCACCATGGACCTCGCGTAGGCGGATAGGTGGCTGGCGGCAAATAGGTATCGTAATTTTACACATTCTTCTACTACAGTGTATCCGAAACCTGTGGTCGGCGGACCCCTCCGCGAGTATGTGTATGGGGGCTCCGCCGGCATATCTATAAACATTTAAATTAATAAATAAATGCCAGCTACAACTTTGATTTTAACAATTAAGTAAAAACATCAATCCGAATACAACAAATTGTTATAAAAAAATGTAATATATAAATACTTTTTTAGTTCGAAAATAAATTGTCCTAAATTTATTCCTTATTAAGGAGTCCTTGAAATTGCGCTTGATTTTCTAGGGGTCCGCGGACTGAAAAAGATTAAGAAACGCTGCACTATTACGTATGTCCCACACAATATTTGCTTGTGCCCTTTGCATACATCTCTAGATTTTTACACCTTCCTAAAGCTCGGCCTTCGTTAGCTAGAACCAAACCTGCGGTGAGGGAGACAACGAAAATTAAGTGATTCTTTAGATTTTTCTCGCGCAAAATGCGCGAGAAAAATCAAAAAAATCACATATATCATAAAATCACACACACAGTCTTCTTGTAAATGATTGCCGGAAAGGCATATCCCATTGATTTCGGTGGCTATCGCTAGACGGCAATTTATCTTTGAGCTGAATAAAAAATGTCACACTGTTGACAGCAATTTATTCGCACGAAGTAGACGGATTACTGTGGCCTAAACCTTATCTAAATAATACCATAATGGGATTGAAATACTTTCTTCAGCTTAATCAGCAAATCGAACATATGGTTCAACTTATTGACTGAATTATTGTACGACACTACAGTGAATCCTAACTATTAAATTAGCATTCATTAAAAATTGATCGCCATTTGCATAAAAAGAGATACTAACTAGGAATAATAAAACGATCAGGCAAATCCTTATCATTTAATAAATGGAAAAGAACCATTTAGATCGTTTCATATGTTGACACAGATCTTTTTTATATTGTATTTAAAAGATTCACATGATTTCTAAACTGTGAGTTTTGAAGATCTAATTATAAAGGTATTAAATATATTTATTATAATATTTATTATTTACAGATATTTAAGGGGGCTCCCATACAACGAACGTGTTTTTACTCGTTTTTGCTCGATATGAACGGCAACTGGTAGACGCTTGAAATATTCACAGTTATATTTATACCTTAAAAAAATAAATAATATTTTTTAACACCCACAAAACTGACATATCTTTTGCTGTTTTTATAGATAATGGTACGGAACCCTTCGTGCGCGAGTCAGACTCGCGCTAGGCCGTTTTTTTATGATATAGGATGGCAAACGAGCTAGCGAGTCACCTGATGGTAAGCGATCAACGCTGCCCATGGACAACTGCAACACTAGGGTGTGATGATCTTTGCCGGGATTTTAAGGAGTTGGGGGAGGATATAGGGGAGAAAGATAGACCTCCGGCTCTCTCACTCACCGCAGGAAGCATAGAGGCGGTAAAGCTTCTACTTGAACGTCGGTTTTCTGACAGAGTGTTGTACTTCCCCGGCCGGCCCATTCACACTACTGACAAATATGAAGTTTGCTGGTAGCGTGACTCTGTTATTATGGGCTCTACCACAACTGAAAGATTCATAAATTTTGTTTATCTTCCAACATATAGTAAAGAAATATGAAAAAATAACATTCTCAAGTACTTGATTATTTTCGTAGGCTTTAAATTCACCCATCTCGCTGTCAACCAAACAGGCGCCTACCAACCGGTTTAGGGCGTCTATCATCCTATAATAGGCAGTTAATTGAAAATAGAACAAACATGTATCTAAATAGAGTCGAAAATTGTCGTAACACAGATATTTATACAAAAAGGGTACTAATGACCGACTTGGATATTCTAATGCGTCGGTTACATGCGCTGAGTTTGATTTATTAAAACACTTTTGGAGTACGCCATTGACGGATAAATTAAAAACGAGTTATGGAAACGTAGTAAAAAATACTGAGATATTTTTCAAGTTCGCTGATTATATTACTTTATACTAGTCTTTTGCCTCTAGACCCGGGGTCGTGGGCTCGATTCCCACCGGCGGCATACTTTGTTTAGTTGTTTCCAGTTTGGTTTGAACATTGCAGGCTTGAATCACCTGATTGTCTGATAATAAAGATGATCCCGTGCTTCGGAAGGCACATTTGGTCCTGGCTGCTATCTGGTTGTCGTTATAGGAACCACGTCAGAGCCCGAGAGGCGGTTCCGAAGAACTCTAACACCAGGGTGTGCATGGTCGATTGACCGTGTCACCTGCACGAAATGATGATGATACTAGTCTTTGTCTGCGGCTTGGCTCTCGTTAGTGTTGATCCCTCTGGATTAAATCTGAATGCCAATTAAATGCTCTTCTCAGTCTAGTATTCAAGGAATAATCATAAAATTTAGCAAGCGCATTATATTCAATCGATACATAAACAGAAACAGAAAGTCTAAACAATCATAAAGTAAATTTCATGTAACCCTAATTATGTTTCGACATTATTAAGTACTAGCTTTCGCCCGCGGCTCCACCCGAGTCAATGTCGATCCCTCGGGAATAGTACCTGGTACTTTTTCCCGGGATAAAAAGTAGCCTATGTCCTTCTCCAGAGAACTTGTATGCAAAATTTCATGATTATCCGTTCAGTAATTAGGCGTGAAAGCCTAATAAACAAATACAGTGTGATTTTGTATCTTTGAGTATGCCTGCATTAAAATGCAGGAATTATAATCTAAAATGCAATACAGAATTGTAAGGAAGAAAGGGAAAAACGAAAATAATTGACATCCCATAGAAATTCGTCCAACTGATCGGCGACTTTGTGAGGGAGGTAAAAGGTTTTTTTTCAATAGTTTACCTCTTTTTTCTTGCAATTCTGTATTTTATTAGAGATTCTGATTCTGAGCCGCTGAGATTCATAGCCGCGTGTCGTTTATTTTCGCGTAGTGTATATGTTATAGGAAACATGTGAAAACCAGGAATTGTGTCCAATTCCTAGGAAATCTATAGAATTCCTGCCTTATTTAGGAAATGTATAAAATATTGTTTGAAACTTTTTTTACTACACACATATCCTGGGAAATGTATACATTTCCTAGGAATTGTATAAAATGAAATGTACAAAACCACCCGGAACGACTGAGGGCAGAAAAGAAGTTTTGCTGACCATAAATTGCTGCCCAACTAGCTATTTTAGCTAACCGATTACATTTTTTTACTAACAAAAATACATTTCCGAGTACTTTTTAGGAAATCTATAGAATTCCTAGGAAATGTGTCTAATATAATTTATTTCACACATTTCCGGGCGATTTTAGGAATTTTATACATTTCCTAGGAATTGTATACAATGACGGATTTCATACATTTCCGTTAACATATATATTCTTTGACTATGCGTAATCTGATTTGACATAAAAGACGAGATTGTGTAATATGAGTGCTCGTATTTTAAACGGAAGCACGAATCAGCAAATTGATTCTAATGACACTAATTACAATAAAGTAGGCCCATTTGAAAAGTAAACCAATAAAACGAAAACCAATGGTATTTTCTGATAGTAAGTTTTTTTAAATTCCCGTTTAGGTCAAGATGAAAAATGATTTTGTTCAGGTTGGCCTGGGTCTTGGATGTTTATTTATATATGTATTTGTTATAGAATATAGTATCGTTGAGTTAGTATCCCATAACACAAGTCTCGAACTTACTTTGGCTAGCTCAATCTGTGTGATTTATCCGTATATATTTATATATTTGTTATTTGTTTCAGCCTGGATTACTATTCAAAGAATGCGTCAATTATTTTAATTTTAAATCAAGCGCAAATATTTTAAGAGATAAAGATATGCGTTAGTAGGAAATTGTAAGAAATCGACTCGCTAGTTTTAGTTTTTGTTTTTTCATGTAAAATAATTAGATTTTTTATGAAAATCGATAATTTTGTTGTTTTTATTGTCGACGTCAATCCAATCCAACCCATAGTACAGTCCCGGGACATTTAAAAGAATAAATGGCTATCTCTTGGCTAGGCATGTAACATCATCGTCTTCATCGTCACACACTATCAGGTGAGATGGGAGACAAATGCCTAATTCAATACTTTTTTTTACTAGCTATTTATGTCCCACTGCTGGGCAAAAGCCTCCCCTTTATTTTTCCACTTTGCTCTATCTCTTGCCATCTCTCTCAAAGTTTCATCGAAAACAGTCAAGTCGTCTGTCCATCTTGTTTTTGGTTTGCCTCTTGACCGTTTCCCATCAGTTTTATAAGCCCATCTTTCCGGCAATAGTAAAAAGTTGTACGCCAAGAAAGTGTTTATTTTTTTGTACACAGGTTGGTTTTTGTGTCTGTTTTTTAAATGTTCAAGGCCAGATATTTCAAAACTAGCATGTTGATTTTTTAAATTTGTTTCTAATAGATTTTTCTAGCTTGTAGGTGCAATTGTAAGCCTTTAAAATATAGGTATGTGCTTAATTTAAATGGAACTTCTACGTACTTTTTAACATCGAACATTTAAATAATACGTTGACAATTTTAAATATTGTGGTATAGAAGTACAAATATCTAAAAATACCACCGAGATCGAGCCCGATTTTTTTTAGGTGGGGTCAATAACCTAGCTCCATTGCTTTATCTATTTTAATATAAATAATTAGCGACTGGTTTTAAGCTATTAGCTACTTTTTGCACATATAGAAAAAATATTTTTAACAAAAAACTTATCAAAATGTATTGAATAGTCAACTATTTCTAATTCTTCATATTTTTTTTTTTTTTTTTTTTATTAGCCATTTGTGTCCCACTGCTGGGCAAAGGCCTCCCCTCCTTTCTTCCATAAAATAATTCATCATATAAAATTTTTAAAACATTTGGTTAATAGTGTTGTACTATTTTATCCGCTATGTAAATATAATCATTATGTAATCGACAATATTATGATTGAAGTAATTAAATAATAAAAAATAATGGTAGATTTAATTACTATTTTCTAGGAAAATTATCGTTATTTTTTAATCATACATCTGCTTTTAGGAACCCGATGGCACAGTGATTATGAGAATAAATATTGCTTACGCATGTTAAGTAACCCCGGGCGCAGTCCCCACTGGGATGGGTGACCGCAAATGACATAAAAATATCTCTAGCTCGTCCGGCACGTTAAGCCCTTGGTCCCGCCTGTCATACTTGATGACAGTCGTTAAACTATGTCAGAGCTTGAAAAATGTGACAAGTGTTAGCCACTTACACACACGAAAAACAAACAACGTGTGGTTTTAACTACTTAGTAAAAAAAAACCCCGAAATAATTACTAATTAGCAAATTTACTCCAAATTCATTAAAATAATCATTTAATCTTTTACACCATAAGTCATTAAAATCAAATTTATACTTTTTTCCACTTTTTAATTAGATAAAATAAATCTACGCACCTCAGTCTTTAGTAAACATTAGGCACAATAACAAAGATAAAACGTTTACAATGTTTACTTAAAATGTGCATGGAGTGCACTGTGATATCTTAAAAGTGAGTGGGACAATAGTGCATTGCTCTAGTGCGAGTGGACGTCTGTGCCTAAATAAAAAAGTAAAAAAACTTTTTAAAATGGCGGTTCAAGTGCACGAGGATCGGAATACGGTGAGCCGCGCGAGGGTTGTGCTGTCACAGGTAACTTTATATTTTTAATTTATTATTCTTTTTTTTTAATTTTCCTTATCCCACTTTTTCATGTGTGGTCGGCACAGTATGTCAGTGCCCTCCATTTTGTTCTGTCACCTACCATACCCTTTGTCACTTCATTATGTTTATTAATTGCAGATATAAAAAAAAATTACAAATTTAATTTTAAAAAAAATTGTATTGTTTAAGTGTCTCGTTATTTTTTTAATTTACTTATTTGTTTTACGTTTAGGTATTTATTTTATCTCCTTTATATACATCTAAAACCTAACCTTACATACATACATAGTATCACGTCTTTTTCCCTTGCGTGGTAGACAGAGCCTAGGTCTAATAAGACCTTATGGCCATATTTAGTATGTTGGAGGGCGTGTAGATGGAAAACGGAATTAAATAGTGATGGGTTGCCTGAACTTCACTCTTTTAAACGTAATGTTCCTGTTAATTTCTGATAATATAGGTAAATGCAACAATATAAATACCTACATGTTCACTACGAAAACTGACCTCCAGTAACATTATCAAATAAGAGAAGATTAGTCTAGGAAGTTAAAATTGAACGGTTAGATTTTAAAATTATGTTAACATAATGCGGTAGATTACTTCCTTGACTCAAATTGGAGGTGATCACAATATCTCGAGGTTGCCCGAAAGACAAGACATCTACTCCGAAGTGAGGAACTCAAATGAAATTTCCAAAAATACCACATATTTTTAGTAAAATGTGTGACATGTTTTGGAAATTTAAGATCTTACAGCATACAAATATTTTAAAAGCTTATATTCTTACTAGCTGTAGCCCGCGACTTCGTCCGCGGCAATTTTTGTTATTAGATTAATTAGTTCTTTATTAGTATAGATGAATAATAATTTTCCCCCGTTGTCAAAACATTTTTTATTGATGCTATTGGTTGCAGCGTGATGTTTTATAGCCTAAAGCCTTACTCAAAAAATTGACTATCCAACACAAAAAGAATTTTCCAATTTGAACCATTAGTTCCTGAGATTAGCGCGTACAAACAAACAAACGAACCCTTCAGCTTTATAATATTAGTATAGAAGTATAGATAAAAACTAAACTCACAAAACTATAGTTAGCTCCGGCTCCGGAGGCATAGGTATTTATTCACACTTTGGGTTATATTATCGAAGTTTTTATATGGATCCCTAATTTTTTAAATATAAACCTGTGTTCATCAAGGATAATGTAGGATTATAATGGTGAAAGAATTTCTCAAATAGCTCCAGTTAAGCCTATTTCTTCTTTATAATATTAGTGTAGAAGTGTAGATTGGAAGTCACAAAAATCTGAAGCATCATGTTAGTAGGCAACGCGGTTAGCAACACATCACTATTTTGGCTCTATTTTCCTATACGCCCGCCAACAAGCTAAACGTGGCTTCTAGTTCTTATGTCTATTCAACATATCATACACACAATATCTATTCAACTACCTCCGTGGTCCAGTGGTTAAGGCGTTTGCCTGTAGACTCGGGAGTCGTGGGTACGATTCCCACGAGAAACATGCTGAATCACCTGATTGTCTGATAATAAAGATGATTCCGTGCTTCGGAAGGCACGTTAAGCGGTTGGTTTTGGCTGCCATTTAGTAGTCGTTAAAGGAACCACGTCAGAGGCCGAGAGGCGGTTCCGAAGAACTCTGACACCAAGGTGTGCATGATCGACTGACAGTGACACCTACACGAAATGATGATAAGTTCTTATAGACCTAGGCTTTGTCTACACCGCAAGGAGAAAAGACATGATAGTATGTATGTATTAAACTCACTAGTAGGCATTAAAGAGAAAAATAACAAGTATGCATGGTCATGGATTTTATTATGGTTAAATAATTAAATACTATTTTTACGAGCAGAGTCATATGCATTCTTTTTTTCATATTTTTTTAACTAGCTGTTGCCCGCGGCTCCGCCCGCGTTAATGTCGTTCCCTTGGGAACAGTAGAAATGATAAAAAATCCATACAAACCCCTGCCCCTTTGCTTTTTCCCCTTAAGGGGGAATTTAATACATTTCACCTGCATAGATCTTTAGCCCTTAAGGAGGGGATTTTGCCAATTTCACCTGCACAGATATTTTTTTATTGTAATGGAGAACTTCTTATTGTCATATTTCTAAGTAAATAAAAAAAATCCATACAAACTTTACCCCACATATTCTACCCCTTCAAGGGGAAATTTCGACCATTTTAACTACACAGATCTTTTTAATTGTAATGTAAACATATATACTTATTTTTATACTTCTATGTCCAGAAATGAGAAAATTTCCATACAATCCATTTATCCCTTAAGGGGGAAATTTTGTACATTTCACCTACACAGATCCTTTTAATTGTAACCTAGAACGTTTATACTTATTTTCATACTCTAAGTCTAGAAATGGAAAAATTCCATACAAACTTTACCCCCTACTTACCCCTTCAAGGGAGAATGTTGTCTGGTTCACCTAAACAGATCTTTTTTAATTTTAATTGAGAACTTGCGTACCTACTTTCAAACTTCTAAGTTCAGAAATGAGAAAATTCCATAAAACTTCAACCCCTTTGATTTTCTAAAAATCCTTTCTTAGTGCTCATTTACATCATAAAAAGAATCCCTGTGCCAAATTTCAAGTTTCTGCGCACAGTAGTTTCGGCTGTGCGTTGATATATAAGTGAGGTTTGCCTTTGGCCCGCAGCTCCGCCCGCATAAGTGTAGATTTCTCAGGAACAGTAGAATTATTAGTTGAACCCGGAATACATTAGTTCATGACTTTCAATGAAACACCTTAATATTGAATTTCAATTGAATAACTTCAAAAACGGAAAGTTTCATACTAACTTTGCATTCCCGTTATATCCCCTTAAGGGATGATTTTTGAGTAAAATATTTTACTCGTGTTTCATACCTTTCAGTAAAGAACCTTTATGCTGAATTTTATTCGACTAACTTCAAAAATGGCAAAGTTTCATGCTTACTTTGCACCCCTATTTTACCCCCTTAAGGGATGATTTTTGAGTAAAATATTTTACTCGTGTTTCCAAAAAATCCTTTCTTAGTACTCCCCTACGTTATAAAAGGAACCCCTGTGCAAAATTTCAGGTTCCTAACCCTTATAGTTTAGGCCCTGCGTTGATATGTCAGTCAGTCAGTCAGCTTCTCCTTTTTTTTTAGTATGGATTACTATGGATAGTATGGATAGGTATAATGCTGTCGTATAATGATGATGAATTGACTTTGGATTTTAATTTTCTTATGTCACTTATTATTTTATTTTATTTTTGCTATATGTTTGCAGGCAAACTCATGCCTTGAGTTCATTCAAATGACGATAACTTTTTTTTTAATGAACCGATTTTGATGAAACAAACTTTAAATGTTAAACTGAGTTAAAACAAAGCAATTGGTGAAAGTTTGAAGTAAATCGGTTCAGTATTTTCGGAGATAATCGTGATCATACATACAGACAGACCGACAAACAGACAGACAGACAGACAAACAGACAGACAGACAGACAAGAAATTCCAAAAAAAATTTTCTGCTTTCTATTATTCTTTTTAAGTGTCCCTCTATCCATTTCAGTCAAAAATTCGAAATGTACAGACAAAATAATTTTACTGTTTTATTATATGTATAGATAAAGCATAATTGTATGTATTATAATAAAATTAGATCAAAAATATGTCTTTTACCTTAAGGTACTAGGTACTGATATATGATTTTAATATTTTTAGATATAAATGTAGATTTCCTTTATAGCTAAAGGATAATTGGTTAATGACAAAATATTTTAGCATTTCAAAGCAATATCGAACATGGAATTCCTATTGTTATGTCAAGACAAGACCAATCGTTTGTCTGTCTGTGAAGGGAGCTTACTGTATTATATACCGGGAACTATATTTTGCTTATAAAAATATCCCATATATGAATTCTATCAAAATTGTAATTCCCATTTTCCAACTAAACGTCCACTATCACGCTAAACGTGGCCTTTTTTTCTTATGAGCTTAGGCTCTGTCTACCCGAAAGGGATAAAGACGTGATAATACGTATGTATGGACATTCTATCATAATAGACCCCTACCCCCGTTAATGTTCATTGATTACGTAAGACTCCCTAAGATTAAATAAATGACGATAAGAATGTATGAAAAATGAATGATAAGAATGTATGAAAAACCAAACTGAATACAGAGTTCATTTCAGTAATAGCTTTAAAGATATCAATTCACTTTTGTAGTAGAGTGAGCATTGTGTCATATGATAGCTTTAATTCTTGAAACTATAGGGCTTCAGTGAAGCTCCATTAGTTACAAATAGCAAAACATAGGGTGTAACAACCTTACTTCAGTAAAACCTATAAGTATCTTACTATCAATACTGAAACGCGAAAATTTGGATGCATGTGATCTTACTTACATGCTTATATGATAAAAAAAAACCTAGAATGGACCAGCTGCTTTTATTCCAGAGCAGATCGTAAAAGCCGAGAAATGAGAAATGGGGGAAAAGGTCGAAAAGCTAAGGAATCATGTCGAGGTGATACTGCTGGCAAGCAAAGTATACAATCAATGGTTTGATTCCGATTTCAACCTATTCGCCCACCAACGCACTAGACGTAGCCTTTAGGTTTCATAATCTAAGGATCTGGCTACCCTGTAAGGGGCAAAGACGTGAAAATTATGTGTGTATGAGATCATCATCATTTCGTGTAGGTGACACGGTCAATCAACAAGTCTCAAACTTACTTTGCGGCTACCACAACCTGTGTCATCATCATCATCATCATCATCATCATCAAGTCTTTTTAGTATTAACTGCAGGAGCATGACCCTCTCTGTACTACCGGATATATCATCCTTGGCCAGAGCAGACAGAGGATTTGGCCTACACTCTCCTCGCTGGCCAGACGGGTTGGAGAGGTCTCATTGATATTTATGAGCTTTGTGTAGCTTGTATTTCCTAAGTTGCTTTTTACGACCTTCATGGGAAGACTAGGAGTGGTCATTTTCTACTCTGCTGGAAACCACACGGCTAACAATCTGTGTAATTTGTCCGTATTATATTTATTAATGCTACCCACTCAATTACACTATTAATTACCACTAAAAACTTACATTTCAAGAAAAAATTGCCCACACGCCATGTGTACCTGCAGATTCTGATGCAGACGTAAGCAAATCTTGTCATTATAAACAAGATTGATTGCCTAGATTCAGATAAATTTGTGAATACACACGCTAAAGGAACACAGTTTACTTAGTTATTTTATAATAATAATTAATTTATTTCGGTTTCCCATATAATGTTAGTAACAAAATTGACTTAAAAACCTATAGGTATTAGTACAAATTTATTATTTTATTTTATATCCGACCTCCTATAGCCACCAGCATGCAGCGCCTTAATATGGTACAGTCGAGACGTGAGGCTAACATCCTTAGGATGGTGTTGTTGCTGTTCCGCACACCTCCAATTCGGTGGCAGCCTTTTTGCGTATCACGGCATGAAACCCGTCAACCCTGGCCTCCGCAAACATCCCTGATGCAACTGCATCTGCGAGACAGCCCCAACATCATCCTAAGGATGTTGTTGTACTGAACACGCAGATCTCCGACGGTACGGCGCTTATATTTTTCCCACAGGCTACTGGTAAAGAAACTCTTGCAGAAGGCCTTGAAAATTGTAGTTTTAACCAGAGAAGTACAGCGGCTAAAACTTTATTAGCGATTACAAAATATTACGGAACAAATTATTTTATTATAGTCAATAAAATTAAGGTATTTTTCCGAAAACTTCCATGGCTCAAAATGGCCGTGTTTAGTTTATTGCCCGCTATAAAACGTCGGATTGATTTATTGATTTTATTGTGAGAGATAATGCTAATTATAGGAAAATCTACGGGTTTTCGTTATTATCTGTTCTATTACAGTTATAAACAACGTATTCTACATAACTATAGCGCGTGTAGGTTTACTACTGATATCCCATTCAAGGATGACTGAGCCCATTTAAGTGAAAAGCATTTATTATTGGAAAAAAGCTGGGAACTAGAAAAAATTGACATTTCCATTTGAATGTTATAGTGAACCGTAAAAAGTGCCGATTCTTTTAGTTTCAGTATTAATCCAATAGGAAAGGTGTTCCTGTAAAGGGCTGAGTGGCCCCTTTAAAGGAGTGTGGTAAATTTAAACGCTCTATAACTACAGAAATGTTTTGTAATCTCCAAACAAATACATACAGAAGCCAATAGCCAATAGGCCCTTCACAAGCAGATAGAAAAAAGCAGATTCAGACAATTTCCCTGGAAAAGTTTATACAAAATAAATGAAAAACATAGTGATTACATTGATATGTATATTAAAATCACTGAGTGAACAGTCGTGTGGTCTCTGGCAGAATAGAATAGGACCACTCCTAGTCTTCCCATGGATGTCGTAATAGACAGAAGAGGCGACTTAGGAAATAAATAGCTAAACAAACCTTATATACATCTAAGAGACCTCTCCAACCCATCTCGCCAGCGAGGAGAGTGTAGGCCAAATCCTCTGTCTGCTCTGGCCAAGTATGGCTCAGGTAGTACAGAGAGGATCATGCTCCTGCTGTGGAGACTAAAAAGACCTGATGATGATGATGATGAGTGAACAGTATTCAAGAGCAAGTTAAAACAATTAGATTTGAAGGCGGACGATCAAAAGACAGTGTTCTATCGACTGTGTTATTGTATTATTTGTGTCGGCTTCCTATGCATATACTTAGTACGCAGTTTTCCTCATAATGTTTCCCTTCACCGGAAGTAGGTAGTAGTCGATGAATGCAGTTAACCAGGAGCCAGATTACTGGGGATGAGTGGGTGGTATTCTTTTGCCCAGAACTAGAAAAACAAAGAAAAAGTACTAGAGATCGTGATCGTGTAGAGACGTGAGCGCCTTTTCTCTAGTATTATTATGTAGCTATTTTTGTATTACACTATACACTCCGAGATTATAAATTTGTGGTGTGGTGGTGAACTTGCTGGCATTATTTTTATACCTAATAGAATGTACATTGGCAAGAAAAAGGTATAAAAATTAGACTTCATAAAGAAATTTAATCAACTTTCTATTCATCGGATATGAATGAAGTAGAATACCACACTACTAAATAGTGGGTAGTATTGAAGAAGTAGGCATGCTTGAAATGCGTATACCCTACGGGGTAATATGTGATGAGAGAATTCGACGCGGTGATTCGAAGTCACGGTGGTGTAATGGTATCACACTTAGGGCGTTAACCTAAGGGACGTGGGTTCGAATTCTACCTGTGGCCGAGTTCTTTTTCATCACATATTTTCAATTTTAATTATATACCGAGCATTGTAATTCTATTTCAAAATCAATTTAAATTCATAAAGAAAGTTGACCAGCTGGTATGTGTATTTGAATTGATTTGGGAGGTGGAAGACCCTACTTTTTTTATCGATAAGGTCGCAATAGTTATACAAAATATATATTTACTTAATTTTCTTGCGGGATATTAAAATATTTCCGGGGAATTCCATATCATCCTATATATACCTACATCGTCATTACCAATTTTACTGTATAGTAAAGATCTAATAATGTTGTCAAATGTTAATGATTGGCATAAATTTAATGAAGAATAAGAATGAATGAATGTTCCATTCCGACATCTAAACTCATAAAGTAGCTATAAAATTCTAGCATTTTATAACTAATCTGTGCCTAGTCAATCAATTTATTATGGCCTTAATTAATTACTTAATGATTGAACAATTTTATTGGTTTAGCACGTGTTGTGAATCACATATGGTTTAGGAAAAAAAACGCTTTAAAATGCGCAACTATATTTGGTATCTAAAACAATGTATGTGGGACGATGAACAATACAAAACTAAATAAAAAATATTAAATCTTCTATAGAAAAATCAATCAGCGATCTCATTATTTATAAGAGTGGTCATTTATATCATTTTACAATTAATAGTCGTTCTACCATCATCATCATTTCGAGTAGGTGTCACGGTCAATCGACCATGCACACTCTGGTGCCAGAGTTCTTCCGAACCGCCTCTCGGCCTCTGACGTGGTTCCTTTAACGACTACCAGATGGCATCCGGAACCACCGGCTTAACGTGCCTTCCGAAGCACGGAATCATCTTTATTATCAGACAATCAGGTGACTCAAGCCTGGAATGTCCTAACCAAACTGGAAAAAACTAAACAAAGTATGCTTCCGGTGGGAATCCAACCCACGACCCCCGGGTCATCAGGCAAACGCCTTAACCACTGGACCACGGAGGAGCTTATCGCACTTTTTTATGCGGAGTGGGAGGGCACAGCATATTCGTCCTCTCCATTTTGTTATGTCGCCTACCATAGCCTTTGTCGCTCCTAATATATCATGGACTTACATAAATATACTGATAAATCATAATTTCTTGATTTGACACAAAAACATAAAAGAGCTTCATAGAAGTCAAATCTACATGCAGGCAATACAGAGTAAGAGATACCTCTAGGTCAATCATGCGAAAAGACCCAATGCTACGAGTAGATAAACTGAAAAAACCGGCCAAGTGCGAGTCGGACTCGCCACCAATGGTTCCGTACCGTTATCTATAAAAACGGCAAAAACATCAGCTTTTTTGTATGGAAGCCCCCTTAAATATTTATTTTATTCTATTTTTCAGTTTATATTGTTAAAGCGGCAACAGAAATACATCATCTGTAAAAATTTCAACTGTCTAACAATCACGGTTCATGAGATACAGCCTGGTGCCAGACGGACAGCGGAGCGATATTGGTTAAGGAACCCTAAAAAAGGGGCGTACAAATAAGAAAAATATGTGCAAATAGCAACAAGTAGGTGTACATGCACTAAATAATAGATGTCCGATCAAAAATAAGCCAGGGTCAATGGCAGCCCAACAATTGTTCCAATCTACGAGTATGTTGATATTGATTGATGGTTTCTCCCGGCTGATTAATAGGACGCGAGGATATTTGATCGGCTGTATGTGGCCAATTTCAGAGCCAATCAAATTTCACCTTGGTTTCTCAAGACATGCGTTTTCTTCATAACAACACAAACATGGTTTGGACCACTCCGTGGCCCAGTGGTTAAGGCGTTTGCCTGTTGACCCGGGGGTCGTGGGTTCGATTCCCACCGGAAGCATACTTTGTTTAGTTGTTTCCAGTTTGGTTAGGACATTGCAGGCTTGAATCACCTGATTGTTTGATAATGAAGATGATTCCGTGCTTCGGAAGGCACGTTAAGCCGGTGGTCCCGGCTGCCATCTGGTAGTCGTTAAAGGAACCACGTCAGAGGCCGAGAGGCGGTTCCGAAGAACTCTGACACCAGGGTGTGCATGGTCGATTGACCGTGACACCTACTCGAAATGATGATGATGATTAGAACATAAAAGTTTGTGAGCTCCATGGTCAGGAGTGTCACTATCAACTGCCTGACCGATGGTTGCAGGTATGGCATCGGGCACGTGCGCTTTGCCTCCCAAGCTGCTACTCGTTTTTCCTTCATTCATAGTACTCATCATCATCACTTCGAGTAGGTGTCGAAATAATGATGATGATAACGGGAAGCCGTTGGTCCCGGCTGCCATCTAGTAGTCGTTAAAGGAACTACGTCAGACGCCGAGAGGCGGTTCCGAAGATTTCTGACACCAGGGTATGCATGGTCGATTGACCGTGACACCTACTCGAAGTGAATGGTGAACCATGCATGGCCGGCGGCTTGGCGAGCGCAGTTTTTTTGGCTTCTTGTACTTCCGACGCTGCTACCATAATTTCTGGGCAATGGTGCCGAACAGTTTATAGGCTGATGGTTCCAAAGTTTCAACCTGAAACGGCTTTTGTAACTCATTCTAATATTACCAAAGACTTTTTTAACCGACTTCAAAAAAAGGAATAGGTTGTATTTTTTTTTTTATTCGTTACCGCTATCTACTGTCATTTATGGGTCTTATGAACAGATAAAAAAAAATAATTTGAAAGAGTATGCTTTCAAATTGTCTCATTTAGATTTCAACAAAATCGGTATAGTAATTTGACTAAAGTCGTTTTTTTATATAAAAGAATATTCTTATTTATAGAATTATACTTAAATTAATTGTCTTGCTTTCAATAGTTTCCTTTTATTCAAAGATGCATCAAGGGACGAATACATACAAATAGTGATTCGTAATAAGTAGAGCATTGACCTCTGGAAATCAGGATGAGGACAACAAAAACCAGTTTGGCTGTTTTGTCGAGTAAATTAGATAATGTGTTTTAGGGTCCCTCTATCTCTATGCCAGTTAATTTAAACCAATATTTTAATCTAAAGTGTATTTTTTCTTTCCGTTTTTATTCTCTCAGTGATCCATATCCCAAGATTTAAATAATACAAGATCACCTTCTTCATCATCATCATCATCATTCCAGCCGTACTAAGTCCACTGCTGGACAAAAGCCTCTCCCAAGGATTCTTCGTTACATGGAAGGATATTGCCTTACTCACCACGCTTGGCAGGCGTGTTGGTGAACGCAGTTCCTTTAGCTTCTTGTGCTTCTGACGCTGCTGCCCATGAAAGCATTTTAAAGCTGTTCTCCTTCCTCGTAGCTGCACTAAGGATAAAAAAAAAACAAAAAACAGCAAAAATCTTATGATCTCTTGCAAACATTAAATCATAATAGACGTGGTAGAGGCACGCTACACGCAAAATTAATTTTTGCTAGTAGCATAAATGGGCCGGCTCGTCCGGGAAAGTACCACACTCTTACAGAAAATCAACGTTTGAGTAGAAGCTTTACCGCTTCTATGCTTCATTCTGTGAGTGAGAGAGTCGAACGACCATCCCCCTCTCAATTTCCTCTCCTCCATCCCAACTACTTTGAAGGCCGGCAACGGTCCTATCACACCCTGGCACCCTAGTGTTGCAGTTGTCCATAAAAAGAAGCACTATTTCGAAAACATATCTGAAATATTATTTTCACGACGGGACTTACAGCGATTGTCTTACTGTGACTACGAAAGCTTAAAATCACATATTTGAAATATTCAGTTTTTTGGGTAGTTATAAATCAATGATTATGTTAAGTTTTTAATGTAATACCAAGCTACTGCCACTGAAGTTTAATACTGGGTATGCTTAGGGCCACAAATATTTGATAAGTAAGCAGCTTAAGGTATACGTGAAAACCTGTTTCATCTAACCTCATCATTAATATAGATTTACCACGGCCGTTTTTTCTCTAAATTTTATACTATCTACAAAAAATAAAACCTTGAAATATAAATAGCATAGACATCCTGGGTTGGTTGCTAGCTCAAATGGCAGAGCATAGGTCGTAGAGAGACCTAAGGTCTCAGGTTCAAACCGCGCCCGTGTGGAATTTTTTCACCATATTTTATTTCTTAATTTAATTCATCATCAGGTCCTTTTTAGTCTCCACTACAGGAGCACGACCCTCTCTGTACTACTAGGGCCATACTTGGCCAGAGCAGCCAGAGGACTTGGCCTACACTCTCCACGCTGGCCAGACGGATTGGAGAGGTGTCTTAGATGTTTATAAGCTTTGTTTAGCTTGTATTTCCTAAGTCGCCTTCTACGACATCCACGGGAAGACTTGGAGTGGTCCTATTCTACTCTGCCGGATACCACACGGCTAACTTAAGGCGATACCACTGTTAATAAGGTCGTTCTGAACCTTATTTATCTCGCAAAATACTTAAATTAGGAGTTTCAAATCTAAGTAATATGATTTTTGACTATTTCATCTCCAAAATTGTAAGATAAAAACACGTTTTGATAAAATTTTCTCGATAAAAATATTTTTTGAAAAATGATCTTCGTTCACAGAGTTTTTGTTATTGTAGCTCAAATGCGACGAATGAAATAATGATTTTTAGACTAAAAGATAGGTTATTAGTAATTCATCAAAATGTAAATATGAAAATACAATTAACCGGTCTGATTTTATATAAAATAGAAATAACGAATTTGGCGCTTACGTTTTTTTCTTTGAGCGACTCGAGACTATCTCCTATCTCATCATTCACGGGCTAAACCGCCAAGCGCTATCCCTTGCGCGCACTTGATCAGTCTGCGTACGCCTTTGCCGAGCGATGGTACCAAACATTTGAGGCCTCGTCTTAATTAGAGAATGCTAATACTAAAACAACATACAAATAGATTAAATAAACAGATTTAATCAATCTAAATGTGAAGTACCGCTTATCGCACGTTTATTGAATATATTATTTAAAACAATTTAGTCTAAATCTGAATATTTATGACTCTGAGATACATACATAATATGTTTTGAAAAGAATGCGGTTAAATTATAAAATTACGTATTAGCATAGGGAGGTGATATTGACCAAAAATTTTATTCCAATGCAAACGTGTTTATATCAGGAAATCCGTAGAGAATCCATCTATATAAACAATATAAATACATACATATTATTACGTCTTTATCCCTTACGGGGTAGACAGAACCTAAACTCATAATACCAAAAGGCTACGTTTAGCGTGTTGGTGGGCGTAAAGGGAGAAAACGGAATCAAAATAGTGATGAGTTGCATGATTCTTTAGATTTTCGCCCATTTCCTTCACCGGCTTCTACGTCTGCGCGGGAAGAGAAGCAGCTGGTACATTATTCGTTTTGTCTTTTCTACCAGACCCAGAATGTCTCACTGAAAATAACTCAAAAAAACAAAGTGATGTAAAAGCTTGTTTTTAAAAAGTTTTTTCTTTTAACTTAGTTTTTAAACTATTAAATTCAAGCACATCGACTCAGCAATCAGCACATCTTCCTTGCGAAGGCACCTGTTTATTTGAGTCCAATATTTTCGCGGAAGATAAAAACCGGGGACAGGCTGATTGGGGTCGGAAATGAGGTGCTTGTTGGCTACCCCAGAGCTGGTCCATCTTTGAAACTACCTAATAAATAGCGGACAGGCAGGCAGGTAAGCAGTAATTTGCATTGCATTTGCATTGCATTTGCATTGCATTTGCATTGCATTGCATTTGCATTGCATTTGCATTGCATCTGCATTGCATCTGCATTGCATCTGCATTGCATCTGCATTGCATCTGCATTGCATCTGCATTGCATCTGCATTGCATCTGCATTGCATCTGCATTGCATCTGCATTGCATCTGCATTGCATCTGCATTGCATCTGCATTGCATCTGCATTGCATCTGCATTGCATCTGCATTGCATCTGCATTGCATCTGCATTGCATCTGCATTGCATCTGCATTGCATCTGCATTGCATCTGCATTGCATCTGCATTGCATCTGCATTGCATCTGCATTGCATCTGCATTGCATCTGCATTGCATCTGCATTGCATCTGCATTGCATCTGCATTGCATCTGCATTGCATCTGCATTGCATCTGCATTTCATTTGCATTGCATTTGCATTGCATTTGCATTGCATTTGCATTGCATTTGCATTGCATTTGCATTGCATTTGCATTGCATTTGCATTGCATTTGCATTGCATTTGCATTGCATTTGCATTGCATTTGCATTTGCATTTGCATTGCATTTGCATTGCATTTGCATTGCATTTGCATTGCATTTGCATTGCATTTGCATTGCATTTGCATTGCATTTGCATTGCATTTGCATTGCATTTGCATTGCATTTGCATTGCATTTGCATTGCATTTGCATTGCATTTGCATTGCATTTGCATTGCATTTGCATTGCATTTGCATTGCATTTGCATTGCATTTGCATTGCATTTGCATTGCATTTGCATTGCATTTGCATTGCATTTGCATTGCATTTGCATTGCATTTGCATTGCATTTGCATTGCATTTGCATTGCATTTGCATTGCATTTGCATTGCATTTGCATTGCATTTGCATTGCATTTGCATTGCATTTGCATTGCATTTGCATTGCATTTGCATTGCATTTGCATTGCATTTGCATTGCATTTGCATTGCATTTGCATTGTATTTGTATTGTATTTATAGTGTGGATTTGTTTATAATAAACTAGCTTTAGCCCACCCTCCTCAATGTCGATCCCTCGGGAACAGTGCTTTTTCCCGGGATAAAATGTACCCTATGTCCTTCTCCGTACCCCAGATAACGTGAATGCAAAATTTCATGATGAGCGGTTCAGTAGTTACAACGTGAAAGCTAACAAACAAACAAACGAACTCACTTATCATTTTAATATACATAGTTAGGAAGCTTGTTACAAAAGTGTATTTTTCAAAAAAGAAATGTTTTTATCCTGTGCATAGACCTGTCAATATTGTAGGCAGTAGGCATTGTAGCTAACTAGCTACAAAGCTACAATGCCGCCCAAAATTTAAAATTAGAGCACGAGATTGCAAAACGGTCACGCTCACGTGTCTTCATTCCAGAATCAAATTTCGCTCCGGCTCGGGTGTCGTCGGCATCCGCCGCAGTTATTGTGATCCAATCAAGAGCCATCTTCGAGTAGAAGATGAATTATGAATTTATTCGAGGTCATTGTCCGCGATTCTCACAGGGTAGTGGCTTGCAGACTGGCATTGCAGTCTTGCTTGATATCTGATTAGGTAGTATCTGATCGTTACTGCATTGTTTGTTTGTATTCAACAATAAAAACAAACTAGGTAGGTATATCTTCCATGCGTTAAATCCGGTCAAAGAATTCAGTGAGAATCTAACGAATGATGAAAATAGGCGATGCGACAAGAAATATCAGTATATTCATTCCGCTTTCCACCTTTACGCCCATGACCTTTTGACCTGACCTTAGGCTCTGTCTTCCCCGCAAGGGATAAATACGTAATTATATATATTATATATATATATATATATAAAAAAGCCCAACTACCAACATTTTACTGCAATCTGCACTTTTACAGCTGATATTATATATTTCTATACTATATTATTATTATAATTATTTCATTATCATCATCATTATGTTTTGCTTGTATTTTTTTAAGTCGCCTTCTACGACATCCACGGGAAGACTTGGAGTGGTTCTATTCTACTCTGCCGGAAACCACACGGCTATGATACTCTTTGAATACAGTAAAGTTCTCTTCTCAATGACAAGTTGTAGAACTTCTTTGTTCGTCTTTCTCTCTGTCCAGCTTATCTTTTCCATGCACCTCCAACACCACATCTTAAATGCTTCCACTCGTTCTTCATCCTTCTTATTCATAGTCCAAGGGCGTTTTACCATAATACTAATGCAACTATTAACCCACAGGTGATAGCATGCTTGGCCTTGGACTTCCTGCTCATTGGACTGGGCATGTCCATAAACTTCGTCACCATGGTGCTACCTGAAGTCATGGACGCCGAGGAAGGCCTATCTATTACAAAGAAACAGGCCTCGTGGTTTGGTAAGTACATACAACATTATGCTTTTTGACACTGATACACGAAGTGAAATAGTGGGAATTACCAAGTCTAGAATTTTCACATTGATTTTCTCCCCGGTCTTGATGCTCCACCTCATGAGGTAGAGCATCCTAGTGTAAAGTGTCTAGTCAGGGTGCCACACTGGAGGTCCCGGGTTCGGTCGCCAGACAAGTTAAGATAGAAAACGACCTTTTTTAGATTGACCTGGGTCTTGGATGTCTTTCTATATGAGTATCAATTATAAAACATAAATGATTTATTTCAGACTGTATAGTTTACAATACAAGTCCATATGATACTAGTACAAAATTTATGTTAGAAAAAGTTAACTTTGTTTCTCACGTCATAAGTTCACAACATAATGTAGGGCTAGCTCAACATGTATTATTAATCCCTTTATATTTATTTATTATCATCATCATCTTTATAAATAAAACTAGCTTTCGCCCGCGGCTCCGCCCGCATTAATGTCGATCCCTCGGGAATAGTACTTTTTCCCGGGATACAAGGTAGCCTATGTCCTTCTCCGTACTCCAGAGAACTTGTATGCAAAAATTCATGATGATCGGTTCAGTAGTTACGGTGTGAAAGCGTAACAAACAAACAAACAAATAAACAAACAAACAAACTCACTTTCGCATTTATAATAGTAAGGTAAAGTAATAAAGTAAGGAAGTAAGGACAAAGTCGAGTGAGTTACACCGTGTATAACTCAAGAACGGTTGGACAGATTATGATGAAATTTGGTATGAAGGTAGCTGACACGCTGGATTACTTTTCACCCGACTATCCAAAGAAGAGGTGGTACAAAGTTCGCCGCATCAGCCAGTTATCCATAGATTCGAATCTAAAATCCATGGTCGTTGAAATAATTATTAATGATGCAATATTTAATAATATGTCTCAGATCTTGCCTGCACAGGGTAGTCCAATTTCCTACGAAAAACTCTAGAGAATTGAATTATTTAGCGACAGACTAGCTATGGCTAGTCTGTCGCTGAATTTACCACGGTTTTGACTTACATTTCCACCACTTCTAAAGGCGTATTGGTGGAAATGTAAATGAAAATCATGCTGTATGTGGGCTTCGGGTCATAATATCTGTGTGTATACTTTAGGTTTTTCTTTACATGCTCTATTGGAAAACTAATTTATGTATTATATGTATATTAGTGTAATTTATTAGATTTACATCTTGACACTATTCCCGTTATGCCTCTCGTATATCCTTCCAATCACTTGGTTAACTGGAAGAGATCCATTCAAGAAATACTCATAGGTCCGCCATTGTGCAACTTTTTTTTTTACTTGTTACTGTTTTTTTATTTCTATTTATTTTATATAAAAGGCACATAAAACCGATTACAATTTTTTTCGCATATACATATACCTACTTATACACTGGATCGCAATCCAAGACATATGCGCACAAAAAGATTAATAATATTCCTATAACATAAACATAACATTTCACAAACACTACAGGATCAAATATATATAACGAAAACACTCAAAAACTATAAAAACAAGACAACAAAGCTCATTCATTGGGACAGCGTTAGTGTTAAGGTTTTTGTACAATAAAGAAATTACAAACAAACTATTAAACTGCATAAAATTGATCTTGATTTCGCTATCATTGAAAACAACATATTCCGTCTTATTATAAAACGCAGACTAACTTTAGTACTTGGTTTAAACCATTATCCGACCAAAATAAGTCGACAGTCATTACTTTGACGTTTGGTCAACTGTCATTGTCAATTTGTATTGGACGGATAATGGTTTAAACCAGGGTACTAAAGTTAGTCCTCGTTTTATAATAAGACTGATTAAGTATAGAAATAGAAACTTGATACGGCTGCAAAAAGTCCTAGTAAAGCTAGTGAAGCGTAATGATATCATTGTTGCTATAGCGAGGGAGGTCAGGCAAGGCGGAAACCACACATGGTTTCTCGTCGGAAGTAATCCTATACGTGTGGATAACGCGGATTTGACGCACTTACGAGTAGCCTCGCCAAGCGTATTGTGTTTGTTACTTAGATGCTTAGGCGCCGGGTAGTACACCCCCTTGCATCCCCTGCAAGGGGGTGTACTCGCAAACCCCTAGCTATAGATAATTTATTGTTTTCTTAGAAAAATATTTTTGCTTTAAAAATAAATAAAAAATCAAAAATTTTAAATCTTCCATTGTAGCTGGTCATATCGACTAGCTGCATGGAGGCCGCATTTGGTTGGAGTAGTACCTGGGGGTTCTCTGTTATTGTACTCCTGACTTCATAAAACGAGCAACTTTCTCATATAAAAATCATTCGTATTCTAACAGTAACACGTTCAAAAATGGCATTTTTAATTTACTATCCGTATCTTATTAAATATACTTATATGATTATTTCTGAATTAAAAAACCAAAATCAGCAAATCAGTAATGTTGCATTTTTCACGAATATTTGATTGCATATTTTTAACTTTTTATGTTGCATATAATCCGGTCTCTAAACATAATATAAGCATGCAATGATTTGGCAAAAAATTCACACCCGGTTGCTTGCCTAGATTCACCTTTATCTAATTTAAAATACAACTTTAAAACTATAATTAATAAACTAAAACTATGTTTATTCACTACAAATAATACAAACGTCTATTATTAGTTGTTTTAGGGTTGGTAAAATGTTCTGCTAATATGGTTCAGTAGGTTGTAACTCTATAGGATTACCGTGCTATGTAATGAAGCGTGAGAGGTCGAGTCCTTGTTACAAACCGCACGTTATAAACCTCAATGACATCTTACTGTGACCTAATTATTTAACAAACATATCTTCCATAGGAATATGAAGAAGAATCAGCATAATGTATACCAATCTCTTTCCAGAATATGATAGACGTATATGGATGTTCATCCAGTGAGATTGGGATTGCGAAAGCCCTTTGGTTTATTTTAGATTTATAACCTTTATGAATAGCCCTTATAGAATATAAATAGCTAGCTTCAAGTGAGCTGTAACTACTTCACCGGGCGTTTAACAAGGCAAGTGTGGCGTATTTTACATAGAATGACAGTGGCATCAGTCGCATCGCGACCTGTAATTTTATACAAAATGCCTTGCCGCTGCCGCTGAACTTTTAACATTACCATACCGCGTAGAGTAAGCGAAGGAGTAAACTAGTCTAATTTTCAACCAATACGGGATGCTCTACCAGTTCTCGTAAAGATTATTTCGTTTGTAGTGTTGCAACGCCTCCGACGACACTAGTAAAGTAAAAGTAGTAATTTACTCTACTAAGAAGCGAACATGGGTAGAGTAACCAAATAGTAGAGTACGTGATGGAATAGAGTGAAAGACAACTGTTAGCGTGCCTACATTTCTAGACACTCTACTCTATCAAATTCTAGTACTCTACCAATACTGTTTACATTGGTTTAGTTAGTATGTTATTAAGTACTATACCATTTACTCTACGCGTGTACCGGATCCTTTATTACAGACTTGTTGGAAACTTTCTAGATAGATATTTGGTCCAAAGGAATTTTAAGACTTTCAGAGACGAGAATTTAAAAATCTAATATCACTATGAGCTCGCTACACTCACACACAGCCTTTCAAAATATCCTCGCATCGCTCCGCTCTAGAAAATTTGACGGAAACGCAGTCAAAGGGATACATACTGCAATGTAAGATAAAAACTGTATCTGTAGCTAGTAGACTGCGGCTTTTGAACATTAATTAATAATATAAATATTACTAAACTAGCTTTTGCCTGCGCCTCCGTTCGCGTCAATGTTAATCCCTCGGGAACAGTTCCTCTTTCTTAGGGAATATACCCTATGTCCTTCTGCGTACCCCAGACAACGGATATACAAAATTTCATGATGACCGGTTTAGTAATTACGGCGTGAAATCGTAACAAGCAAAAAAACAAATAAAGAAACAAACAAACTGTGTTGCGATTTGATGTAAAAGAAGGTCCTGCGGAGGCCTATTTTCTGAATAAATGTTTAGATTTTAATTTGAATTAACTATTGAATTAAACAGATAAGTATGTAAAGAAAACAATCATAGACTAGAATAACAGTTATTAAGTGATCTCTAGACAAGCTCGGTAAATATTAGCAGTGCACTCTTGTTGTTATCTCAGGAAAACTGATAGACTTACTGCTGGCAAGAATAACAATTGTATAATTATTGTAATCCTAGAGATCTTCATTTATATATATTCTTACTTCAAAGTATTCTAGTTAGTTGTATTGTGTTTTCTTATGAATGATAACATCATACATACATAGTATCTCGCCTTTTTCCTTGCGGGGTAAACAGAGCCTAGGTCTATACCTTATGGCCACATTAAGCATGTTGGAGGGCATGTAGATGAATTACGGAATCAAAATAGTGATGGCTGATATTGACATATATGACAGATATTGACAGATTTTAGCTATTTATTAATAAATTTATATTAAAATTATGAAATCAATCCCTCGATTGGCTTTTACGATCTACGTGGGTAGAGAAGAAGTTGGCACATTCTACGTTTTTTCTTTTCTCTCAGATTGGCATGGAAGAGATAGCATCATGATGATAACATCATGGTTACGACTTTTCTTTTTTTTTTTTAATAAATATATATTTACGGACAAATCACACAGATTGAGCTAGCCCCAAGGTAAGTTCGAGACTTGTGTTATGGGATACTTACTCAACGATATTATATTTTATAACAAATACATATATAGATAAACATCCAAGACCCAGGCTAATCTGAAAAAGATCATTTTCCATCTTGACCTGGCCGGGGATCGAACCCGGGCACCCCGTGTCGCAGGCTGGCGTGTTAACCACTGCGCCACGGAGCCGTAAATATTACTTTGTATGCACTATTTTTCCTCTGTGCATTACATTTGTTCAACTTTTTACACAAGCACAGACAGAACGACTTCTTCTAGTAAAGAAAAATGTACAGAAAAAGGGTGTAGTAATTTGTATCTAGAGGACGTCTGTATAAGAACTTGAAATTATTACTTAAGCAGGACATATTGCAGCAGATAGGGATTAGGTGGGGTTGGGCTTAATTTCCATCTTACGTAAACATTGTTAAGTGTAAATTTGATATTCACACAATGTTTTTCTTTTATACTTGGAAAAGTTGCTGACGTATCCACTAAACAACAACATGTACTAGAAATACAAACGCCATCGTTATTATTACGTTATTTTCAAATCACGTCTTTATCCTTTACAGGGTAGACAGAACCTGAGGTTGGCCATAAGACCTAATGATGATTCGAGTTACTAGCCGCATCGCCTATTGAAATGACTTCTTAAATTTTCGCCCAATTCTTTGAGCAGCTTTTACGGTTTGCGCGGGAAGAGAACAATCTCATTAAATAATGTACGATGTATTTTCTTTGAAAAATAAGTTATTATTATAAATAAATTAATGGCTGCTCTGGCCAAGTATGGCCCTAGTAGTACAGAGAGGGTCGTGCTCCTGTAGTGGAGACTAAAAAGGACCTGATGATGATGATGATTATAAATAACCAACTGCCGCCCGCGGCTCCGCGCGTGGTAATCGCGATCCCGCATACAAAAAAATCAACAGCAAAATTTTATTAAAATCTTTTCATCTGTTTTGGCGTAATTGTTAATTTTTATTAGTTACAATTAGTTACAAACATCCAAAACTACAGATATACGAACTTTCGCATTTAATAAATTAGTAGGATTACGTATTTAACCATGCATGCCTAACTTAAAATTGTTTTCTTAAAACTGTCACTGTATAAAATCTAACCTCACTAGGTTTAGTCTCACTCACGTAAATAGAAATACGCCTATTATAAGATACCTAAATTTTGTTTTCTTTTATTGCTGCATACGCACACATTTCGTACAGCCTACAAAAAACACAAAGTAAGTAAAATTCCAAAGCAACTATATATGCAAAATGAACGGCCTACTTTTGAATAGAATATACATTATGAGGTGCGTGACTTATTATTATAGCCGGAGATGTTGATATAATATATGTCATCCGGTTTTTGGATAAAGCCAAGGTCATAAGGGGTCAAAGTACGACGTAATCTACTGCAATGTTGCGTGATAAATAAATAAATATAAAGGAACAAATATAGTAAGTACCACGTCTGTTTCCCTTGCGGGGTAAACAGTGCCTAAGTCTATAAGACTTGAAGGCCACGTTTAGCATGCTGGTGGGCATTAGGTGGAAAACGGAATCATACCTAATAGCTACTACTTCCTAATGCTAGCCGCATCGCCTATTAACATGATTCCTCTGATTTTACCCATTTCCTCGATCGGCTTTTACGATCTGCGCGGGAAGAAATGCAGCTGGCACCTTCTAAGCTTATTCTTTTCTCCCAGACTAGCATGAAAAAATAAAGGAACAAATGATACATATTAAGCTAGCCCCACGGTAAGTTGTGAACTTGTATCGAGGGCAAGGAGAATACGAGATCGAGGGACACTAACTTAAAGATACTATATTTTATAATAAGTGCTTTTTTTTGCATTCACAATTTTAGCCTGTTAAATTAATTTAAGAAATAAAATATGGTTAAACAAATTTGAATGAGATATGGTAGAGATTTTCGACGCCGAGGTTTGAAGCGCGGTTCGCTCAAATGGCAGAGCATAGGTCGTACAGAGACCTAAGGTCGCAAGTTCGATTCACGCCCGTGTGGAATTATATTTTATCATAGATAAACATCTAAGACTCAGACCAATCTGTAAAATCATGACCTGGCCGGGGTACGAACCCGGAATCCTCCGATTGAAAGGCACTTACGGTCCCACTAAACCACACTGACAAAGGTTGTTAATAATAAGTGGACATACTGGGATCATTTATTAAGAAAGGTTATTTTTATTCAATTCTTTCAAAATTCAAAGGTTGGTCATTCAAAAATATTGCATAGCTAAATTTCTTAGTAGTGTTTCTCGAATAAATACAATTTTCACTCATTAATTTATAAGCCGAAAAAATACTTTTTTTCGTAAATATTGCTTTTATTTTGTCATAATGTGATGATGGTTATGGACTTATGGATAAAACTGCGGCGCCATCTATTTACCATTATAAAAAAAAGTACCCTAAAGAAGTTAGGATCAACAAACAACAAATTGCTTAATATGCTTAATTCATTTTAGGCACCACAGGCACAGGTGCCATCATCATATTATGACAAAAGAAAAGCAATATTCACGAAAAAGGTATTTTATTCGGCTTATGAATGAAATATTTATTTATTCGAGAATCACCACAAAGATATTTAGCTATGCAATATTTTTTTAGGTGTTTATTTTGCATTCACAATGCTATTTCGATATACTTAATCTTATCATATTTGTTAGAGTATACAAATATTTGACTGCATCGGGAATCGAACCCAGTGGCCTTAGTAAGGCAGTTTGGGGAGACAACCATTACGTTACGCCACTAATGCTGTGAATCGACGTAAGATAAAATGTACTAATAGACGTTGGATGCACAGATCACTATATACGATCGTATTTTGTTTAATTAACCCCATTTTTTTTCAGGTAGCCTAGCATTCCTGTGTCAGCCCCTGGGCAGCCTGTTCTCCGGGCCTCTCCTAGACCACTTTGGACGAAAGAAGGCCTTATTCCTAGTGAACATACCGCACGTAATCGCGTGGGTGCTGATGTACTACGCTTGGGACGTCCCGTCGCTGTTCATCGGGAACGCCCTGCTGGGAATCGGGACCGGGATAATGGAAGCGCCTTCCGTCACTTACGTAGGAGAAGTAACGTAAATATTTTTTTTAAAGATCTAAAGCGATAAGCTTACTTTAACATTGTTTGGAGCTTAAATGTTAAATGAAATAAAAGAAGTTTAAATGAAAGTCAATTGTATGTATAAGATAATAAGTTTTCTTTACGTCAAGACGAAGTGTTTAATTGTTAAGGATTTATAAGAAAATGATGAGTTGCTTACGGCAGAACGGCTTCAGAGCCACTGACACCGCCGATTAGTAGCAAGTCTGTGTGTGCTTGACAGGCTGCATTTCGGTGAGTGCGCACTGGAACTTTACGATTTTATTCCCCCTGCACCATTCTATCTTCGGACGACACGGCGTGGGCAGGGATTCCATCCATATGTGGTCGATATTCCTGCTCATCGCACCTCTAGATTCGCCTCCTCTTTCATTATGCAAACCGCGAAGAAATGGAATTCCCTCCCCGCGTCGCTGTTTCCCGACTCGTTAGATTTAGTGTATTTCAAGGCAAGAGTGAATAGGCATTATTTGAGTTTGCGTTCACCACCATAGATCTCATCGTTGCTTCCCATCAGGCAAGATAGAGGTTAAACGCATTCAAAATGTTTAAAAAATAATGCATTTTTTTAAAAGTCAGTACCCTCAGCTGTACTGCTGCAATGTACTGCATTGCATAGGATACAACTAGAAATCTCCTAAATGAGGAGGATATGTTTAGTCAGGATAACGGTCTACGTTTGTACGAATTTTCATCTAAATTTGTTTAGTTGCCGCGTAAGAAATATCTCAAACATACACAAAATATCACACATTTTATTTTATATAGTATCACTACTATAATAGAAGAACTAGCAGAACAGTAAATTATGGGCATGAAGTTATCTACAATTTGCCTTATATTATTATCATAGCAATCGTTTTCAACTAAACAGTTGCCTTACGTATATCAACAAAAATGGTGTTCTGAATCTAGTAGGTGTTAATTGTTATTTTGTTTATAAGGAAGATTATATCGACTTTATTTGCGGAATAGCTTCAAACTTAAAAACATAAAAGTAATTTACAAATCTCCACGTATAGTTACAAAATAAATATCAATGGAATCGGTTACATAAAAAAAGTACCTAGTTATTTTAAACAGCCCGCTTAACTGCGCACCTGGTGCGGGTAACATAGCTTTGCAGTGAGGTGCACAGTAAACTTGATTAGGTTGTAGAGTTGACTTAGCTTCAAATACTGGTGACCGCCCGCCGGTACTGGATGACTTGCCCCCAGGATAAGCCCCACGGTAATGTAGTTTTAACCTATCAGGCAAAAGATGAGAGTTGCTGCTCTCAAGCGGCTTTGACCATTTGCGTAATTCGAGGGCCTATCAGATCGCCGGTTTTTATGAGAGTTGCTGCTCTCCAAGCCATGGGCATACAGGCAACACCCAAACCCAAGGTCCGTCCCTCCTAGCGGCCAGTATTTATTTTCTTGACTTTTCTAACGGTAAAATATCTAATATTTTCAGCGACCCAGCTCTCCGTGGCCTCCTGACCACCCTGACCAACATGTTTACATCAGCGGGGATGTTCATCGCGTACTTGCTCGGAACAGTGCTGACCTGGCGCCAGGCAGCGCTAGTAGCTCTCACTATACCCCTCACTACTATGCTACTAGTATTACTTGTAAGTATTTATTTCTTTTCTTTAGACTTCTAAAAATTAAAGTAGCTAGACGCACCGAAAATGTCTGAAACACTACTGATCAATGAAGGAGCACATGAAAGGTAAGATACTAATGAAACTGAAACGAAACCTCTTGGACGTGTGCATTCTTCACATCCTTATCATATATATATCCATATGGCGTGCAGACTTGATCATTAACTGCTAAGCAGAAGTCCAGTCTCGGGGTTTGTCAACGAGTCATGGAGCATAGTATGTTGGGAGACAAACTTTCTGACCTCATTAGAAATACTTCGAAACTAAACCAAAACACAGATCATAGACGCCGGACAAAAGGCCGCCAGGTTAGTGATTCTTCAGATTTCGCCCAACCCCTCAATCGACTTTTACGATCTGCACGGGAAGAGATGCAGCTGGTATATTCTACGGTTTTTGTTTTCTCGCATATATATTTGTAATTAATGTAAATGACGAACACGTACCGTCTACCCTTCAACATTATCGTCTAACTATATTGTGTAATACGATATCTTATGATAAAAAACCGGCCAAGTGCGAGTCAGACTCGCGCGAGAAGGGTTCTGTACATTATCTAAATAACGGCAAAAACAATCATGTCAGTTGTCACCTTATTTGTATGGCCCTTTAATATTAATTTTATTATTTATTGTTAAAGTGAATTAACTCAATATTCTGTAAATATTTCAAGCGTCACCTGTTGCAGTTATCAATATCAAGCAAAAACGAGCAAAAAAACAATGGATCATTCTCGCTAGTTCCATTGGCAAATAGTTCCATGGAACTAGTGAGCCTTTTTTTCAGTAGTTTCATTGACTTTATAATATTAATAGAACTACTGAAAAAAAATCTCACTAGTTCTATGGAAATAGAACTGTTTAGGTACCGATGGAACTAGTGAGAATGATCCAAAAAATCACGTTTGTTGTAAAAGGACAGCGAAGCCATATTTATAGGGTCCCGTTTATACCCTTTGTGTACGGAACCCCAAAATTGACAGTCGTAATCGAGGTTACGAAATAGTTTTCAGTGGCCTTGGCGCGTACGGTTATCGTATTTATTAATTTTATCGGTCGTTTAGTACAGAACCTACATAAGAACCTTCTTATTTAGGACACCAAGGTGTCAACTCAACGAAAGATAGCAAATCATACACCATTATTTCCCGTTTAAAATCGGGGATCCCAGTGAAACGGCTGGTATTTTCTAATATACTAGCTGTTGCCCGCGACTTCGTCCACGGCATAGATTATACATATAGTTTAAGAGAAAATCTATACTAATATTATAAAGCTGAAGAGTTTGTTTGTTTGAACGCGCTAATCTCAAGAACTACTGGTTCAAATGGGAAAATTCATATTGTGCTGCATAGTCCATTTATTGATGAATGCTTTAGGCTATAAAACATCACGCTGCGACCAATAGAAGTGAAGCATCAATAAAAAATGTTTTGAAAACGGGGGAAAATCATAATAACAGAAATTGCCGCGGACGAAGTCGCGGGCAACAGTTAGTTTAAGATATAGATAGAGGCCTGGTCAGGTATCTCTGTCCCTGACTGTACAACAATAACCTTATACGATACGTTTACTTCAGTTAGATTTTATCACAACTAATTTTTTGTCCAGGTACCTGAAACTCCAATATGGCTGCTATCAAAAGGTCGGCAAAAAGAGGCTATGCATTCCCTCTGCCGCCTCCGAGGCTGGGTGAAGCCAGAAGACGTCAAAGAAGAATTCGACACGCTCATCCACTACAACGACGTCATTCATCAGTGCATAATTTGCGTAAAGGACGGAAAGGATGTCTATCCTTGCGAACATACAAATGCTAGTTTGTTGAAAAGGATAGCGCTGAAATTCAAGCATGTTTTGTTCGTGAAAGAAACGATGAGGCCTTTTATGCTAGTGATGGCATACTTCCTGTTCCATACCATGAGTGGTCTGGCCCCTGTGAAGCCAAATATGGTAAACTTGTGTTCAGCGTTAGGCATGAAATATGATGCTAAGAATGTTGTGGTAAGTTTTCTTACTATTTCTTTATTTTATTTAACTAGTCTAAACCACGTGACCTTCTGGGCTTATCGATCTGATCTCATTCGGCACACATTTCCGCCCCAATCCCATGAGTTTGGCCTGATGGACATGGACGTTATCGAAGGGGTAGACCGCGAACGAGATGGCGGGATGACATCAAAAGTTCTTTTTGAATTTGCAGTAGGACGCGTTAGATAGGGATCAGTGGAAAAAAGGAAGAGGAGGCCTTTGCCCAGCAGTGGGGCACAAAAACAGGTACAAAAAAAATATGAAGAGTGATTATTATGAACACAAATCGTAGCTATGAAAAAAAACCGGCCAATAGCGAATCGGACTCGCGCACGAAGGGTTCCGTACCGCTTTTATAGATAACGGTGCGTAACCCTTCGTGCGCGAGTCCGACTTGCACTTGGCCGGTTTTTTTATGATATAGATACGGCAAACGAGCAAGCGCATCACCTGATGATAAGCGATCAACGCTGTTTATGGACAACTGCAACACCAAGGTGTGACAGGAGCGTTTCTGGCCTTTCAAGGAGTTGGGAGGAGGACATTGGGAGGAAGACATAGGGGGAGGACAAAGAAGGAATGATAGGCCTCCAGCTCCGAACGAATAAAGCATAGAAGCGGTAAAGCTTCTACTCAAACGTAGATTTTATATTCAGTCAAAAAAAAAGAGTTATAAGAATAAAATATTTACATTCTAGGTCTTCATCGGCGTCATAGCAATTGCCATGAATATCGTATCAGCTGTCACCGTCAAGGCAATCGGTAAACGGAAGCTCGTCCTAGGATCGTTACTAGGCACAGCGTTCTGCAGTCTGGGGATCAGCGTGTACGCTGGCACCAGCCTCCCGGCCGACGTGTTCTCGTACGAAGCTCATACGTTCCCGAACAAGAATGATGTTGTGCCAGTGGCGTTGTTCATGCTATTGGTCTGCTTCAGCAGTCTCGGTATTCCTTGGGTACTGCTGTCTGAAGTCTTTCCATTCAGGTAAAAGAAAAAATATATAAAGTGAATAAAAATGGTCAGGGATGTCATCCTCGGCTTGTCCGGTGCTTACAGGTCATCTGGCGTACCAGATGGCCTGGAACCACTGGACAAGTAGTTCAGCCAGCATGCTCGGCCTTCCAAGCTGTTAATTGCTTTTCCCCATTCATCCGAGTGAGTATCCCAATACGTCCATTTACTTTCTAAATCCAACAAATCCTATCCTTCCCCAGCTTAATAATGCTTCCGATGGGTAGAAGCGTCGAAAGCACAAGAAGCCAAAGAAACTGCGCTCGCCAACCCACCTTAGCCAAGCTTAGTGAGTATAGAGTATATACAATAGAACCAAATGAGGAGAGGCCTTTGTCTAGCAGTAATCTTCTCATGGCTGAAATTGTGACTGATAGGGTAATAACGGTATTCTCTTACTTACCTTTATTACCCTTCATTTAGTTTGTTTCCAACAAAGCTGTGCGAGGAAGCGAGGTGACGTGCGAGCAATATCCCATCAATAAGCGCTTCAATTTCCTAGCATCACTTAGCAAGTTAGTCTAGGTAGTAAGGATATAACTTATACTCTATAAAAATTTACCAGGTACTGTAAATAACCATGATCTTTCAGCAATGTCTAAACTTTTAATAATAGTAGATTGTTGCACTGAGCAGAAAATAATATAATGTATTGCACTCGTGCTTTTTAGAGCCCTCGCTAACGCTCGTCCTCGCTAACGAAAAATACCTAATGCGAGGTGCATAATCTGTTTTTCTTTCAACTATGTACCACAAGAATATGTAAAAATTAAAACTGAAAGGAAATAACAATCAGTGATAATTAGTTGTTTACATTCCCACTTTTATTTCTTTATTGTCAGTTTTTTTTAGGCCAAGCAATACACACGTCACTTCACAACTCCATACGGCCGTCACACCTATGGACCCGCGATTTAAAAAAGAGAACTAAACAGTGCAGTAAAGGATTTCCATACATTTTTTCTGCTCCAGAGCAGCAAAGTTTCAGTTTGTGCTGGATATGTAGTGCAGTTATGATAGAATTGCAGTGTAGTTGGAAGAAAAGTTTTTTATATCCTTATTATTGTAGAGATTAATATCGTATATTGATATTTTATTAACAGGAGTCGCGGAATGGCCACTGGTACGGCGGCTGCTCTCAGCTACGTCATCTACTTCTTATCCTCTAAGACCAACTACAACCTGGAAGCTGCCTTCCACCTCAGCGGAACCTTCGCCATCTACGCCATATTTGGCTTCGTTGGCACAGTGTACCTCTACTTCTTCTTGCCAGAAACCGAGTCCAAATCTTTAGTAGAAATAGAAGCCTTCTATAAAGGTGATAAGAGAATATTCGCCGATGATTTCCTTATCAATGCCATATTGAAGAAAAAAGGAAGTATAAATAATGATGCTGATAAACCTATGCTAGTCAAATAACGTTATAAGTATTGGAATAAATTATACGGTGATGTTGAAATTAACTGTAAATTAATTTTGTTGTGTATGATAAACAATGAATATTGATAAAGAAAGATATTTATGACACAGGGTCTATGCTATAGGTCAACTTTAAAGTTCTGCAGTGGCGACGAGTGTCGCGCATCCTTACTAATATTATAAATGCGAAAGTGAATTTGTTTGTTTGTTTGTTACGCTTTCACGCCCTAACTACTGAACCGATTATCATGAAATTTTGAATACAAGTTATCTGGAGTACGGAGAAGGACATAGGCTACCTTTTATCCCGGGAAAAAGTACTGTTCCCGAGGGATCGACATTGACGCGGGCGGAGCCGCGGGCGAAAGCTAGTATTGTATAAAACCTATTTAAAAGCAAATAATGTTCAATGGAACTAGCGACGTAGCTACATGTTCAGGGATGTCATCCTCACCTGCCTGGCCTGGTGGTTGCAATTATGGCGTCGGGTACGCGCGATCTTTAGCCTATATGGGTATACAAGAATGTCACATTAAAAAACAGGTCTTAGAACGTAAACAGCCTTTTGGCATGCATCTCTACCTGCTACTTGCTTTTTCTATTCATCCGAGTAAGTTGTATCCTAGTACCTTAATTTCCTTCCCAAATCCAACAAATTCTTGTCCTTCTCCACCTTAAAAATGCTCTAGATGGGCGTCGAAAGGGGGTTATTCCGTACTCATCCCACGAATTCTCATCGAAAGCACAATAAGCTCAAGCTCAAACGGCCTCGCCAACCCGCCTACCAACCATGATGAGTATAGCAACGGCCTTATCCTCCCATAGAACGAAAAATCCTTGGGAGATGCCTTTGTCCAGCAGTGGTTTCTTATGTCGTTTTGTTGTCTTTATTGGAGAAAAATTAATACTTTTACTTACTTTACTTTATGGACGAAATGTTGACTGAATAAAGGGTAATTAAGGAGTCATCGGCTCGTTCACGAGAACGCCCGGCAAGCGCACGCGGCAGCGGCATGCGTCCGCGTTTTCGAACAAAGTCATACAAATGTTAATAGGAGTAAACCAGTAAACGGAAAAATTCTCGACGCCAAAGTAGAAAGAGATGGCAGGCTGTGTCAGCAACGAGTGCAAGAATGATGAGTAGTGACATTTAATAGAGTGGTTCTTTTCAATACTACTAACTACTGACATTACGGGAAATAAATAGCCCTGTCATTTTGCCGCCAACCCAACCAACTGAACATTCCAATTATGAAACCATTAATTAAACAATATTTGAGGCTTAGACAAAAATATCTGAGATTTAATGATAGCCTCAGGAACCAAAAGTAGTTATCTTCTAAATCGGCTATTTTACAATCGAAAACATTGTAAGCGGGTTCCCGTGCTGTGGTTTCTTTACCAGAAGCAAGTATGTATTTTTCTAATAAAATTGTCGTACGTACTTATGAACTATAATTCTTAAAGTACGAGCTATTTTATTACTCTCTGTTACGATAATATTGTACTCTGTGATTTTTGACTGGATTTTCAGGTTCGAAGATTTTGCGAAAAGAGTGCAATAACAGTTGGTCGGTACATAACTGAATATATTATTATATAGCAAACTACCTCCATTGTACAATACTTTATAACAATTGTTATCGTTTAATAAATTATGTAAAATAAAAGACTTAAATTGATTTATACCATCTTTTATTGCCGCAGTACATGGTCTTACAGAATAAATATGCAATAATGTGATACGATGAATTATTAAAATTATTAAAGATAATATCGCACAAAGCAGTACAGCACGGTATTCTGTTGTTATGAGAAATTAGCATTCGTCCGCATTCGGGAACAGTATGAAAGGTACAATAAATCCTTCTCCGTACCACTGGCAACATTTAGCACATATTTTTATAGTACTGGCCAAAAATAAGAGTATATTGTTTTTAGAGTTCATGTACTATTTTTTTCAGGTTTCTATAGCCTAGTGGGCAAAAGCCTCCCCTTTTTTCTAACGAATTCTAATCTCTATAACGAAAACGTGTTAGAGTTTCTGTATTCCACCGTATGGCCCAATTAATTTGCGAGTAAGGGTTCGTACGAGTGTCCTTACAATATCTACACCGGAGTGACATAGGATATTATTATTTGGCATTAATAGTGTTTAGTTGCATTAATTGCACCAAAAAACGTTATTATTCATTTTTATGATACTTGGTTTAATAAGTCGTGTGGTTTCCGGCAGAGTAGAATAGGACCACTCCTAGTCTTCCGATGGAGGTCGTAAGAGGCGATTTAGGAAATACAAGCTAAACATAGCTCATACTCATAGGCCAGCGAGGAGAGTGTAGGCCAACTGCTCTGCTCTGGCCAAGTATGGCTCCGGTAATACAGAGAGGGTCACGTTTCTGCAGTGGAGACTAAAAAGACCTGACGATGATGATGATGGTTTAATAGTTTAGAAAGTTGTGAAAGCGTGACAAACAAGCACATTCAAAAAATCACTCATATTTATGATACGTTTGCATTAATTGTATGGCCTATATTTCTGTAGTGGACTGTGTTGCGTATGAGCCGACATTCCATTTCATATCCGTGAATTACAAATGTGGAAGCCTCATCACATAATACATAACTAAGTATCTTCATCCCGAAAAATAGGGACGTTTCATTCCCAAAGAATCTACAAGCCTCAGGCGAAAGCTAATAAAGAATACTTTACTGTACCGATCTGCGCTGCTCTGTGCGACATTATAATAATATTATCTAATGTTTTCACGATTGTTACACTTTTAAATTAAATCACATAATAGATTTTCGTAGGTTTTACGCGTTCATTACATTATTTTTTACAATGTTTCGAAAACTTTACAGTTTTCATGTTCGCAGGTAAACTAAATAAACATATGTATATTGTTTTTATAAGGACTATGCAAAACTACTGCTTACAATATTTATTATTCAATAAATATTGTAAGGGGTAGCTTACAATATTTATCATTCAATAAATATTGTAGGCCTACAGAAATCCATTTCTGGCTTCGGTAGTACAGAGAGGGTCATGCTCCTGCAGTGAAGACTAAAAAGACCTGATGATGATGATGATACATAGACAAATGTCAACTTAGTCTACCTGCGAACATAAAAACTATAAGATTTTCGAAACGTTTGCTGTAAATATAATGTAATAAACGCGATACTTACCATTACAACTAAACGAACTACTTATTCGTTGTATCAGTAACAATTCTGTAAAAGTCTCTTGTTTCTCCGTGAACTGTCGTCATCCACGTGAACTTGCCAAAAAGTATTGTATTACACTTAACACATGAGTAGATATCGTTAATAGAATCGCCATTTGGGTTTTTGGGTTTATGCGGATTTTGTTCATTTTTGTCAATATTGTCTCCTGACGGGGTTGCAGTCTGGATTTCAGTACCCCAATCTTCAGGACAGGAGATGGCATCAAAAACTGAAATTAAACATACTTTTGAAATTAAACATTATTGAGTATGTACTAGTGTGTGCTTCCTGTATAAAACCTATTTAAAAGCAAATAATGTTCAATGGAACTAGCGACGTAGCTACATGTTCAGGGATGTCATCCTCACCTGCCTGGCCTGGTGGTTGCAATTATGGCGTCGGGTACGCGCGATCTTTAGCCTATATGGGTATACAAGAATGTCACATTAAAAAACAGGTCTTAGAACGTAAACAGCCTTTTGGCATGCATCTCTACCTGCTACTTGCTTTTTCTATTCATCCGAGTAAGTTGTATCCTAGTACCTTAATTTCCTTCCCAAATCCAACAAATTCTTGTCCTTCTCCACCTTAAAAATGCTCTAGATGGGCGTCGAAAGGGGGTTATTCCGTACTCATCCCACGAATTCTCATCGAAAGCACAATAAGCTCAAGCTCAAACGGCCTCGCCAACCCGCCTACCAACCATGATGAGTATAGCAACGGCCTTATCCTCCCATAGAACGAAAAATCCTTGGGAGATGCCTTTGTCCAGCAGTGGTTTCTTATGTCGTTTTGTTGTCTTTATTGGAGAAAAATTAATACTTTTACTTACTTTACTTTATGGACGAAATGTTGACTGAATAAAGGGTAATTAAGGAGTCATCGGCTCGTTCACGAGAACGCCCGGCAAGCGCACGCGGCAGCGGCATGCGTCCGCGTTTTCGAACAAAGTCATACAAATGTTAATAGGAGTAAACCAGTAAACGGAAAAATTCTCGACGCCAAAGTAGAAAGAGATGGCAGGCTGTGTCAGCAACGAGTGCAAGAATGATGAGTAGTGACATTTAATAGAGTGGTTCTTTTCAATACTACTAACTACTGACATTACGGGAAATAAATAGCCCTGTCATTTTGCCGCCAACCCAACCAACTGAACATTCCAATTATGAAACCATTAATTAAACAATATTTGAGGCTTAGACAAAAATATCTGAGATTTAATGATAGCCTCAGGAACCAAAAGTAGTTATCTTCTAAATCGGCTATTTTACAATCGAAAACATTGTAAGCGGGTTCCCGTGCTGTGGTTTCTTTACCAGAAGCAAGTATGTATTTTTCTAATAAAATTGTCGTACGTACTTATGAACTATAATTCTTAAAGTACGAGCTATTTTATTACTCTCTGTTACGATAATATTGTACTCTGTGATTTTTGACTGGATTTTCAGGTTCGAAGATTTTGCGAAAAGAGTGCAATAACAGTTGGTCGGTACATAACTGAATATATTATTATATAGCAAACTACCTCCATTGTACAATACTTTATAACAATTGTTATCGTTTAATAAATTATGTAAAATAAAAGACTTAAATTGATTTATACCATCTTTTATTGCCGCAGTACATGGTCTTACAGAATAAATATGCAATAATGTGATACGATGAATTATTAAAATTATTAAAGATAATATCGCACAAAGCAGTACAGCACGGTATTCTGTTGTTATGAGAAATTAGCATTCGTCCGCATTCGGGAACAGTATGAAAGGTACAATAAATCCTTCTCCGTACCACTGGCAACATTTAGCACATATTTTTATAGTACTGGCCAAAAATAAGAGTATATTGTTTTTAGAGTTCATGTACTATTTTTTTCAGGTTTCTATAGCCTAGTGGGCAAAAGCCTCCCCTTTTTTCTAACGAATTCTAATCTCTATAACGAAAACGTGTTAGAGTTTCTGTATTCCACCGTATGGCCCAATTAATTTGCGAGTAAGGGTTCGTACGAGTGTCCTTACAATATCTACACCGGAGTGACATAGGATATTATTATTTGGCATTAATAGTGTTTAGTTGCATTAATTGCACCAAAAAACGTTATTATTCATTTTTATGATACTTGGTTTAATAAGTCGTGTGGTTTCCGGCAGAGTAGAATAGGACCACTCCTAGTCTTCCGATGGAGGTCGTAAGAGGCGATTTAGGAAATACAAGCTAAACATAGCTCATACTCATAGGCCAGCGAGGAGAGTGTAGGCCAACTGCTCTGCTCTGGCCAAGTATGGCTCCGGTAATACAGAGAGGGTCACGTTTCTGCAGTGGAGACTAAAAAGACCTGACGATGATGATGATGGTTTAATAGTTTAGAAAGTTGTGAAAGCGTGACAAACAAGCACATTCAAAAAATCACTCATATTTATGATACGTTTGCATTAATTGTATGGCCTATATTTCTGTAGTGGACTGTGTTGCGTATGAGCCGACATTCCATTTCATATCCGTGAATTACAAATGTGGAAGCCTCATCACATAATACATAACTAAGTATCTTCATCCCGAAAAATAGGGACGTTTCATTCCCAAAGAATCTACAAGCCTCAGGCGAAAGCTAATAAAGAATACTTTACTGTACCGATCTGCGCTGCTCTGTGCGACATTATAATAATATTATCTAATGTTTTCACGATTGTTACACTTTTAAATTAAATCACATAATAGATTTTCGTAGGTTTTACGCGTTCATTACATTATTTTTTACAATGTTTCGAAAACTTTACAGTTTTCATGTTCGCAGGTAAACTAAATAAACATATGTATATTGTTTTTATAAGGACTATGCAAAACTACTGCTTACAATATTTATTATTCAATAAATATTGTAAGGGGTAGCTTACAATATTTATCATTCAATAAATATTGTAGGCCTACAGAAATCCATTTCTGGCTTCGGTAGTACAGAGAGGGTCATGCTCCTGCAGTGAAGACTAAAAAGACCTGATGATGATGATGATACATAGACAAATGTCAACTTAGTCTACCTGCGAACATAAAAACTATAAGATTTTCGAAACGTTTGCTGTAAATATAATGTAATAAACGCGATACTTACCATTACAACTAAACGAACTACTTATTCGTTGTATCAGTAACAATTCTGTAAAAGTCTCTTGTTTCTCCGTGAACTGTCGTCATCCACGTGAACTTGCCAAAAAGTATTGTATTACACTTAACACATGAGTAGATATCGTTAATAGAATCGCCATTTGGGTTTTTGGGTTTATGCGGATTTTGTTCATTTTTGTCAATATTGTCTCCTGACGGGGTTGCAGTCTGGATTTCAGTACCCCAATCTTCAGGACAGGAGATGGCATCAAAAACTGAAATTAAACATACTTTTGAAATTAAACATTATTGAGTATGTACTAGTGTGTGCTTCCTGCTCCCTTCATGTTCATCTTTATAAGATATACCTCATCTAAGTATTAGTGTACTTTTAATGCATTAACTGCCACTAACGGTTGACTAATTATAGTAATTATATTGTTAATCATTGATGGCTGTGTAAACACTTCCTGAATTTAAGTAGGTAGAAGAATAAACAATGATTTCAAAGAGCCATTTTATTTGGTAAAAGGATTGCCAGTTAAAATAACATAAATTTACAAATATTCGAGATCGTTTTCTCTGGATTTTTTAATCCTTTTTCTTGATTTTATTGTGATTCAAGTTAGAGATTTCAAGCATTTGGTCGACTTGCACGATATTCGAGACAAAAACTTCCTTCTTCTCAACGCAGAGGTATAGATAGATGGATAGCTTGACAGTTTACTAGTTATAGAACTAGGAGATTTCTTAAAAGTTATTTTATTTGTAGAACTATATCCATCTGTAGATGTGTACTTCTCTCTGATGACGTATCTATTTCTACTTGTACTTGTAATCAGAGTAAGTTTTATTTTCCGATACACTGGAATTAGGACAGTCAAATTTGGCATCAGAATGTCTAAACCAGCTGATTTTGTTGGTGTTACTGTCATATTTGTAAGAGAAAAATTTGTAGTCATTTTCGGAATTTCTAAGCCGGATGAATGTATCGGAACAATTGTAGAGGAAGAATCCGTTGCATTGCCGATCGACGTGGTTATAACACCAGTACAATTGCATTTAGTACTGTCTGGTAAATCATTGTTCGTATCATCATTGGTGACCAAATTATACTCTGTAAACAGATTGTAACGATCAGCTATATAATGTTCCTTTTCAGTGATGAGTGGGTTGATATTCAAGTGATGAATTAAAAATATATTTCGTATAGCATTAGTTTATTATATTTTTAAGATACTTTCTATAATAGAAAGTGGAACGTTGTCCTCCATGTCTTCTTCTTATTTGTGTTGTTGTTAACCACGTGTAAGGTATAGGGCATCTCTTGGAATTGCAAGGGTGAGGATACCACCAAAAAGGTCGCCTTGGTGGATCATAAGAAACTGAAGTAGAGTTGGATTTAGTTGTTGTTTTTGTCGTAAGAGTGGACGAGGTAATGCTCATAGGTGATGTATGTCTTTCATTTACAGGTGTAGTACTTGTTGATGTGCGGGTTGTAGATATGGGACTATCCGGTGTTGAATTAGTGAGTGTTGTCTTAGTAAGTGTAGTTGTATAAGGTGTGGTCGATGTGGCAGTAATAGTCGATGTGGCAGTAATAGTCGGTGTGGCAGTAATAGTCGATGTGGCAGTAATAGTCGATGTGGTAGTAATAGTGTTTTTGCTAGTAGTAGACTCTGTATCGAATTCTGTGGTAATAGTAGATAATGGAGTAGTCAGTGTTGTAGAAGATGTTTCAGTAGTACTCGTAGTAGAAACATGTTCTGTTGAAGTAGTTATAGAAGGGAATAGAGTACTTGTTAACGGTTGTGTGGTTTCAGAACTAGTAACAGAAGTCAGTATGTCTTCTGTTGTGTATGGAGTGGAAGGAGCAGTCTGGGTGGTAGTGGATTCAGTTATAGTAATTGTCTGTGGGCTAGATTTCGTATTGGTTGAAGTTATTTCAGGTGTTTCAGGTATGCCATAGGATGATGTTTCATCTGAAGTGGATTTCCAGTTCCAAGGTCTATCACAGCAAATTTCTGCTGAAGTCTGCTTTTCCACTGTTGATGGTGTAGAGGATATATTTATAGCGACTGTTGGTTGGTTTTCCACTGTTGATGGTGTAGAGGATATATTTATAGTGACTGTTGGTTGGTTTTCCACTGTTGATGGTGTAGAGGTTATATTTATAGTGACTGTTGATTTTGTCGTGGTACTTTCTGTAGTAGTTATTTGAGATGCTGATTCATCAACAGTAGTTTCCCAAGTCCAAGGTCTCTCACAACAAATTTCTTCTGAGGTTGATTTTTCCGTCGTTTGATTAGGATCAACAGCTGATTTAGAGTTACTTATTGTTGATTTTGCAGTGGTGCTTACTGTACTTCTTTTAGATGTTGACTCCTCAGAGCAAATTTCTGGCAATGTTGGCTCCTCTGTTTTCTTTTTGCATATTATATTGCAAATCATTTTATCCGTTGTCATTGCACAACAATCGCTTGCTGAAGGTTTTGGTTGTTCCTTACATGGTTTCTTCGTAATAGGAAAAGTAGTATGTTTTTCAATAATTTTTGAAACACAAAAAGGCGTTTTGTATTTATTATATCGGTAACCTGAAATTTTTACTACGTTAACCTCTCCTATTGCACAACATAAATATTTTATTGTGGAAATCAAAACCATAAAATATTTTATTGAAACTACTGGAAAATTAAGATTGGAGTAAATCTATAAAACTGGTATAATTATTTATTTCAAAAGTCTCATTTATATATACCTGTATAAAGACCATAAACTTCGAACTTAAAAATATTAATGATGTTTTTGTAATATACATATTTTCTCATCTGCGTTATCTTAATGTATGTAATAAAATCTCAAACAAGGTATAGAGAAGTTGTATAAAGAGTCAATAACAACAACTATCACTTTCTATAGTTGGAGTGGTTCTTATACATCCACACACCGAATACTCTGAAAGATAAATAAATATTATCAGATCACTCTCTGGCTTTATCTGGTTTTACTCCAATCTCACTTTATGATTATGACTAGAATTCATGCGTTACTAAATAATTGGTAAAATTTTATCATCTAAAAAATCCGGCCAAGTGCGAGTTGGACTCGCGCACAAAGGGTTCCGTTCATTAAATATAATAAGTTTGAAATTATTAAAAATATTTTTATTATATGATGTAACTCAAAATTAATGCTTTTCGCAATTTTTCCTTTATTTGTATTGTATGACGTTGCTTCGTACTAAATTCCCAGGTTCTGAGTTCACGGAAAGTACCCTGCAGGTTTTGATTCCCTTACGAATGCCGAAAATTTGCTGCATAGACGGCTGTTCCTTTTGATTGCGTTGGCTTAGAAGTTAGATTTTTTTACAGCTCTAAGGGACAGTAGACCTGAGTATCCTTACTAATCCTTACTAATATTATAAATGCGAAAGTGAGTTTGTTTATTTGTTTGTTTGTTACGCTTTCACGCCGTAACTTCTGAACCGATCATCATGAAATTTTGCATACAAGTTCTCTGGAATATGGAGAAGGACATAGGCTACCTTTTATCCCGGGAAAAAGTACTATTCCCGAAGGATCGGCTTTTATGCGGGCGGAGCCGCGGGCGATTGCTAGTTTGATTTAAATTTCAGCTTGCTACCTCCACACTTTCCTGAAAAAAAGGGTCTTGACAGACAGACAGATGGACAACAAAGTGATCCTATATGGGTTCCGTTTTTTCCTTTGAGACACGGAACCCTAAAATGTCTGGCAGGTCAAATGTCTTGTATAGGTTTGGCTGGATCACTTACATAAATAACATCAATTGCTAACAAATATTGTTATTTATAAATAAATATTAATTACAAATAATTACAAATAATGAATTCTATACAAATATTCATGAAAACTTGAATTCGAGAAAACCAGATACTAATTTAAAAAAAATAAACACTATACATAATCAACCGTCTGCTGGTCTATTTGCTACCTTCGTGTACAAGCAAAGTTTTGATAGTCACTTCAAAATACATTACGTATTATATATCTTAAATAAAAATAGTCAATCATATGAAAGCCGCAATGTATTTTTAAGTAACTATCAAAACGTTGTACATTAAGTTAGCAAATAGGCCGGCTGGTGTGGGATCAAAGTTGTTGTCTCTCTTATCATTCTCTTTTAACGCATTTCTTTATCCGTAACATCATAAAAGATGTAAAACTAAAAGTTACTTTTTTGGAGGAAGGAAAAATTATACATAATTTGCATTAGACTTTAGGTACATAGCATCTATTGAAGGAAAATATAGTCACAAAACAACAAAACTTTGTGAACTAGAGATGACTGAGGATAAACTGAAAACTAAGATTGAATAGCTTAGTCTAGAAATTGAAGGAATACATTATCTATAAAAATCTGTTAATCGCACGATATAAATGGCGTCGCGAAAGCCATTCAACAGGTGCTGATCTATAAAAGTATTCTGTCAAGTTTGACATCAGCGGCAAGGGTCGCGCACATTGTATGGTACAGTCACGAGCATTAATATATATATACACAATTGTATTCAATTTTAGACTATATCACATTGGCTTAAGCATCGATATATATACATTTTAATTCTTGTATAAGTATTGGCGCAAAACTAGATCCAATCTGCATCCGCGATCTCAGACCCCGAAAAGCGCCCGGCGCTGACGGACTCTCGAACGGAGTGCTCAAATGCCTCCCACAGACCCTCCTCCTCCTGCTCGTAAGCATCTTCAATGCTTGTCTTGCAAATTGCACTTTTCCAGCCGCCTGGAAAGAAGCAATCGTGATCGGGATCCCTAAACCAGGCAAAGACCTGAAGAACCCCTCCTCCTACCGGCCTATCAGTCTTTTGAACTGTATAGGCAAGATATACGAACGGATCATCCTTAAAAGACTCAAGGACTACGTAGAGTCCAAAAGTCTCATCCCCGACGAACAGTTTGGATTCCGGGCCAAACACGCGTGTCACCACCAACTGCACCGCCTCACGGAGCATATTCTCAAGTTGAGAAATTGGGGACGTCCTACGGGAGCACTCTTCTTCGATGTAGCGAAAGCCTTCGACAAAGTCTGGCATTCAGGCTTGATATCCAAGTTGACCAACTTGGGCCTGCCGGATAGTCTCGTGCACATCATACGAGACTTTTTGTCAAATCGGTCATTTCGGTACAGAGTAGAGGGATGCCTCTCGAGGCCCCGTCCCATTCGAGCCGGCGTCCCGCAAAGCGCTGTTCTCTCGCCCCTCCTTTATTCGCTGTACACAAGCGATATCCCAAAGACCCCAAATGTAGAAGTTGCACTATTCGCCGACGATACGGCCCTCTACACGTCCCATCACCTTAAAACGGTCATCGTGAATCGTCTTCAGTCCGCCGTGGACGCTCTCGGCAGGTGGTTCAAGAGGTGGCGCATCGAAGTTAATCCGGAGAAAAGCACAGCTGTGTTTTTCTCAAAGGATAACCAAGCTGTGTCACGTCGAAAATTCACCATGTCCGGAGCAGAACTCCCCTCGTTAGAATCAGTATCGTTGTACGGAAAGCCCATTCAGTGGGCAGGCAAGGCTAAATACCTTGGAGTCGTATTCGATAGCGCGATCACCTTCGGCCCCCACATCACCAAAGTCCGCAACCATGCCGCCTTCGTATTAGGCCGTCTCCATCCCATGATAGGCAATGCTAAGATGTCACTTAGAAATAAGTTGACACTCTATAAGCTTTGCGTCCGCCCTATCATGACCTACGCCGGCGTAGTCTTCTCCCATATCGCGCCCTCCCTCATCGATCGGCTGCAACGCTTGCAGAATCGCTTCGTCATCCGTGCCACAAATACGAGTCACCATCGGTACTTGCGCATGACAGACCTACACCGCGACCTAGATCTCCCATCCATCCGCGGCTATCTTAAAACGCCTCCAAGCGTTACTTTGAGAAAGCCGCACGCCACCCCAACCCGTTAGTAGTGCAAGCTGCTAACTACTCCCCCAACTTACACGATACGACCTTACGTCGTAGACGTCCTAGGAATGTACTTGACGATCCCGATGATCCTATTGACATCGCACAAGCCCGCCCCGACCCCTCTTCGACTCCGAATAGCCAGAGGAATCCCACTATCCGACCCCGTCGCACTCACCACCGGAATAGAGTGCGTAGAGTAGGATTAGCTCCGATTACTGGTGACCGCCCGGCGGTCCCGGGTGACTTGCACCCAGGATAGGCCCTTCTGGCAACGTAGCTTTCGGCCCATAAGGCAAAAGATAAGAGTTGCTGCTCTCTAAAGGCTTTTGCCATTGTTTCTCAGATTGGCCTTTCAGGCTTGCATGCACGTACACGCGGCCCATCAGGCAATATGAGAGTTTGCTGTCTCTCCAAGCCTTGCGCACACAGGCAACGCCCAAAGCCGAGGTCCGTCCCTCCTGGGGGCCCTTTGGTGATTTTGTCTATAAAGGTTGAGGGCACTCTGCCCTCGCCTCAAACGCCCGGTGAAGTAGCGAAAGCTCACTTGGAGTTAGCTACATAGTCATTTAAAAAAAAAAAAAAAAGAACCTATCTGCGCATGTACACACAAGTACGTACATATGTATAAGGAACATGGTGGCACACTACGATCTTTTTCATTCATTTCCATTTCCCCCTGCAAACCGCACCTCCAACGACACCTATTTTTCGTTTCTGCGCATTCTAATTCCGTGCCGCTGATTATAACTGTACGACAGCGAAACCTGACGCGTCATTCTGTATATTGTGACCAATGAGAATGATGAAGACAGATGAAATTGTAAGTTACTAAACTAAAATATAATACTTACGAGTTCCATAGTCACAGTTGTACTCGTACATATCGCATCGGTCGAGAAACGTGCGTTGGGGGCTGCCCTGGTTGCTTCCACACACCATCTGATAGTCATGGACGCAAGTAGATGCTAGGTAGCAGTAGTTTACTGGCTGGAAATTAAGTCATTGATGAAAGGCCGTAACCTCCTTCATATGGTCAGGGGTGTCATGATCAACTAACTACCCGTCCGGTGGTTGCAGGTATGGCATCGAGTACGCGCTTTCCCCATTCATCCGAGTGAGTATTATCCCGCGACATGACCGATATCAGTTGCTGCAACTTATAATGATGGGCAAAGTCGAAGGCAAAATATGCTTTAGAAGACGCAAGAAATCATGGCTGAGGAACATAAAGGAGTGGACCGGAAAAACAAAGGTCGAGGAATTATTCCGCTTGGCAAAGCATTGAGAGGAGTTTGGAAAGCTGACGGCCAACATCCAGTAATGGAGAGGCACTAAAAGAAGAAGAAGAAGTAGTATCCCAACCTTCATTCACTTTCCAAATCCTACAAATTCCTATCCTTCCTCAGATTTCAAATGCTTCCGATGGGCAGCAGCGTCGGAAGCACAAAAAGCCAAAAAACTGCGCTCTCCAATCCGCCTGCCAAGCGTTGTGAGTATGCCAATATCCTTTCGTGGAACGAAGTATTTTGGGAGAGGCCTAGTTTTAATAGTGGACTTTTTATGACTGTAATGATAATGAATGATGATCCTCCTTCAACCACGTAGAGGAAATCAATGGATATATTATGTAAATTCCCTTTTTTTTTATTCACGCCCTGAGTATAAAAAATGCTTGGAAATAGACTTGATTAGAGTAACGTTGAGCTACTGTTTAAATATCGCGTTTCAGAATCAGAAATCAACACTGTCACACATTGATCATAATTTTTAGGAGCAAAAATGCGAACTTCCCAATATTCTATTTCTCGAAATAGTTCTTTCTTTTTCTAAGTCTGTGTTTTTCTCTTTCTTAGTTTGAAATTCAAATTATCAAGGCAGGTAGTTACAAAAAGTAGATCAAATTTTGAATAAGGTAGACTTATAGTCTACAACCTCAAGGGTGAAACTGGAGAGGTGATTTGCTATTGCCTTCTTCATTTTGAGGTCTGGGAGTGAACAATCATCTAGCATGCAGGTTTCCTCACGATGATTTTCCTCTACCAGAAGTGATGGTCGATGATTTTTATGTGACGTATCAGCTTGTATTCACCACGCCATAAGTTAGCTCGTACAAACTTTGGGTAACAATTTGCGCTTCTTAAACGCTTCGCCACCACTCATTCAATGAAAGAATAGACAGAATAGGACGGCAATGCTGGCTAAATGGTTCTCCGAGAGGTTCCGCAAGACCATCTGATAGTCAAGCGGGAGGGGAAGGAAGCTAAGCTAGCAAGGAGTAACTGCCAGTACTCATGGACCCCATTGAACTAGTTTGCCAAGACACTATACAGCGCGTTACATAACTAACGACGTTCCCGCGAAGGGAACAACATTTCCTATGGGACCAATGCTGGGAACTCAATTTTGTTTTTGCCATTTTCATGCTAACTGCTAACTGGCCGAACACTTTTCTATGAAAATGTTAGTGCTCCACTGGTCAGTTAGACCTATATTTACAAACACATCTTACTGAACTTTCCTTTCAGCTTTGTTTAGTATTTAAATCCTCAATATTTACATATGGAAGATGAGACTGCGTCCGATGAGACAATGTTAGAACTGAAACAGAATAATTGAACGAAACAAAATACTCCATAATAACTAATAAATTCTTAATTTCATAAAGCCTAAAGTCACACCTAAAATAACTATAACTATCATCTTCTTAACTTCGATTTATAAAAAAAACATATTTTCTGAACCGAAACTGTAGTTTACATCACTGCGTGACTTGCTCTCTTATCGGTGGGAATAAAATTTATTACTCAAAAGGTATGTTTTAGTGTATATTATATAGGATCAAATCAATGTTTATCAACAGTTTTTGATGACCTCTATGACTCAGTGTCTTTCTGGTCCCGGGTTCGATTCCCGGCCCGTCATCATGACCTGACTGAAGCGTCGGGTCTGGTATGTGATAAGCCTGACAAAAACGTATAGCGCCATCTATGTGATGAGTCTGACAAAAACGTATAGCGCCATCTATGTAATGAGCCTGATAAAAATCGATCGCAATAGGCATTGGGACCACATGGTTAAACTTCTAGAAATTGGTAGATTATATTTATTTTATTAGTTTACCTGATTCCCAGACTTTCAGGCCTGCCGGCGTATTTGCTAACTCGGTGTACAACGTTTTGATAGGCACTTCAAAACACATTACGGCTTTCCTTTGATTGACTATTTTTATTAAAGATATATAAAACGTAATGTATTTTGAAGTGACTATCAAAACGTTGTACACTAAGTTGGCAAATAGGCTGGCTGGTCCTGAACAATTGATTTCAAGTAGTACCAGATGACTACACATTCGAGGTAAGGACTAAACAGACATGAACAACACTAGATAACATACACTAGGTGCATTTTTTTTTTATAGGACGGCATACGAGCATGCGTGTCACTTGATGGTTAGTGATCACCGCTGCCCATGGACAACTGCAACACCAGGGTGCGACAGGTGCGTTGTCGGCCTTTCAAGAAGTTAGGGGAAGAAAATGGGGAGGGCAGGGCGAATGATGGGCCTCCGGCTCTCTCACTCACCGAACGAAGCATAGAAGCGGTAAAGCTCAGACGTCAATTTTCTGTGAGAGTGTGGTACTTCCCCGGACGAGCCGGCCCATTCATGCTACTAGCAATTCATTTTGTCGGTAGCGTGGCTCTGCCACGACTAAAATGTCGACTGTCATGCCAGGTCCTAAACAACTGATTTTAAGTAGTACCAGACAGATGACTAAACCTTCGAGATAAGGACTAAACAGACATGAACAACACTATATAGATAACATAAACTAGGTGCATGATGCAGTGACTAATTTGTTTAGTATTGACATACGGTGTCATCTCGGTTATCTTCGCAATAAACATAGATAATCTGTGAATAATTTCTTTTGAACACGTTGACTGTCGCGCCTAAAACCGCCGGTGCGGTTGCTGTGGAATATGATCGTATGTTGTTTTATAAGCTTTTATTTAGTTTCACCTGTCCCGATGTTTGACTGTAGTCAAATCTTGCACACTTCCCGGCTACCAATATGAAATGAAATGAATATGGAAATGTTGCGCTGGTCTGATGATGGAGTCGGAAAATGGCCATAGGAACTCTTAAACCAAAAAAGGTACACCGTACACCAATCGTGTTTGAGCTTATTTGATTTTTCTTGGAAAACACTTTACGGTGTGAATTCGTTTATAATATAAGCTTGTCAGAAAAAAATAATTTATGCAAAAAAATCTTGTTATATCTGGGAATCAGGTGTTGTGTGTGCACCTGATTGTCATGCCAGGTCCTAAACAACTGATTTTAAGTAGTACCCGCTGACTAAACCACGGCAATGATATCTAACAGTATTCCGTCTACATAAAAACGATTCGTCACCCCTACGCGCTTCACACTCAATACACTCTCAAAACACCACCGGCGGCGGCGGCGCCGGTTCGCAGTCAAGGTCTGTAGTCGGTGACGACTGACAAACGAATGTGTGATTGTTTGGAAGTCTATTTGTGGATATTGTTATATTAAGCACACCAATTTAAGTGGAAAAATAAAATGGTTAAATATATATTATATTGAGCTGTTTTTGGTTGCTTAAATTCGTCACCCAGGTTTAACATTCCTTTCAATTACGAAATTCTTTTGAGTTACCAGCATTGGTCCCATAGAAAAAGTTGTTCATTTTAATGGTCTGAGTCACCCCTTTAAGGGTCCAAAACGATAAAAAATTCACCATGTATATACCGCGTAAGTGTTAATTAAGTCAGGCCCGAAAATAGTACATTTGAACGTTAATTCGCAGTCAGTCAATTCTTGTTTACATAAAGATAAAATTCTTGCCTTTGTTCTAGTTTTTATTTTTATCTATACTTTGTTTTTTTCACACTGTTGTCGTATTTTCCAAGCTGCTTATCATCTGACATAGCTTAACGACTGCATTAACGGTTATAGCCAGGACCAGCGCCTTAACGTGCCTTCCGAAGCACGGATAAGTCAAGATATTTTATGCCACTTACGGTCGCCCACCCTAGTAGAGACCGCACCCAAGGTTGCTTACCATAAGGTAGCGCTTATAATGCTCACATCCACTGGACCATCCGGCTTTTAAACATGTAATAAAAACATTAAATATGGTACCTTCGCTGAAATCACGGAAAAATTAACTTCTTCTTCATAGTATCATACATAGTATCACGTCTTTTTCCCTTGCGGGGTAGATAGAGTCTGGGTCACGTTTAGCATGTTGGTGGGCATTAGGCTTAAAACGGAATCAAAATAGTGATGAATTGCTAGCCGCATCGCCTATTAACATGATTCCTCAGACTTTACCCATTCCCTTGTTCGGATTTTTCGACCTGAGAAGCAGCTGGTTCAGTCTACGTTTTTTTCTATTCTCACAGAACAGCTTGGAATTCATTCTCTTATAACGAGCGAAAACTCATTAATACCATTTATGAGTCTGTTTAGGAGCAATGAGTGCCTAAATAAATTTATTTATTTATTTTATATTGGCACGCTTACAGCAGTTACATACAGGTACTATTTTATGAACACTGTACACAGTTTGGTTCATATGTACATGCCAATTAATAGCGTACACAACATTCTCTAGGTACATTAATTCGCTACCGTTATTAACAATAATGTAGGTATATAACGTAGCCGTGTGGTTTCCGGCAGAGTAGAATAGGACCACTCCAAGTCTTCCCATGGATGTCGTAAGAGGCGACTTAGGAAATACAAGCTAAACATAGCTCGTAAATATCAATGAGACCTCTCCAACCCGTCTGGCCAGCGTGGAGAGTGTAGGCCAAATCCTCTGTCTGCTCTGGCCAAGTATGGCTCCGGTAGTACAAAAAGGGTCATGCTCCTGCAGTGGAGACTAAAAAGACCTGATGATGATGATGATGATTGAAGAAGATTGAAGAACAATAATAATGAAAATTAATTATACATATCAAAGAATGAAAATAAAAAAACACCATATAACTTAATATAACAGCAAGTTATCAACAGTTTTAGTTTTCGATTACTTGTTTATTTAGAAAGTATTCCAGCATTTTGACTAGCTCCGTGGCGCAGCGGTCAACACGCCAGGCTGCGACACGGAGTGACCGGGTTCGATCCCCGGCCAGGTCAAGATGGAAAATCATCTTTTTCAGATTGGCCTGGGTCTTGAATGTGTATCTATATATGTTTTTGTTATATAACATAGTATCGTTGAGTTAGTATCCCATAACACAAGTCTCGAACTTACTTTGGGGCTAGCTCTATCTGTGTGATATGTCCGTATATATTTATTTATTTATTTTAGATTTGAAAATTTTATAACTGTCATGCAATATATCGACTTCAGGTGTTTGTATACGAGATATACGGACAATAACTGATAGACTGATCTCGCATCCATGGCCGTGACTCAATTATTGACAACAGATAAACATTATTATTCAGAAGACTTTCCTCCCAATACTCGCGTTATCATTATCAGTAATATAAAAACGCTTTCCGTCTGCCACAGTTACTATTCGTGTAGCATCTTGTCTTGCAACATCAGCGACGTATTGCTGACACAACAGACAATAGTCATAGTCATACGCAACTGTTTGACCGGACGACACAGTCCGTGCCGGTGACATACAATACCTTCTCGAAGTAAAAATTAAAATTGTTTTTAATGAAATCGTGACAGATTTTTATGACAACAATTATGTTTGAATGAGTAATTGTTATTGACATTAATTATTGATAGTTATAGTAAGAAAATAATAAAATGGTGCATAAAGTAGAAATGGAATCGGCGAATCCGGTGGTCAGTCGGCTGAGATCTATCACAGCACAGGTAAGTGCTTCAATATTCTAATTATTTATACTGAAACAAGTGACCCGGACCCGGCACGGGTGCAACACAACGAGTGTACATATAAGCCTTTCTCTTGAATCACTCTATCTATTAAAAAACACCGCATCAAAATCCGTTACGTAGTTTTTAAGGACAGATAGACAGCGGAAAGCGACTTTGTTTTATATTATGTAGGGATCATAAAGAGGAAAGATTTGATTATTTGTTAAAATGTTTGTTTTTTATTTAAAAAAAAAAATATTTTTAATAAACAACAAAGGTTAATTTTTACGGGGACAAAGAAACTTGAAATAATTTTCATGGGCATGCTCGGTTCCTCTTTGCATAGCGGCCATAATTAAAATGCATTTTTTAATATTATTCATAGAAAGTCGACAATCTCTCTTGTTTTGTATGTCTGTTTGATTTTCCTGTATCATCATCATCATTCCGTGTAGGTGTCACGGTCAATCGACCATGCACATCCTGGTGTCAGAGTTCTTCGGAACCATTCTCGGCCTCTGACGTGGTTCCTTTAACGACTACCAGATGGCAGCTGGGACCAACGGCTTAACGTGCCTTCCGAAGCACGGAATCATCTCAGTGATCAGACAATCAGGTGATTCAAGCCTACAATGTCCTAACCAAACTGGAAACAACTAAACAAAGTATGCACCCCGTGGGAATCGAACCCACGCCACGACCCCCGGGTCTACAGGCATGACTCCCTGTGTATAAGTGAGTAACACTAGTGTCAGATTTTTCAGGCTGCCTAAAGTCATCTGACATAGCTTAACGACTGCCATCAATTATGACTGCCGGGACCAACGGCTTAACGTGCCTTCCGAAACACGATGATTTCGAACTTTGGTTTTGTATTATACTCGTAGACCCTGTGGTGTAGAAAGTGTCATCATCATCATCATCATCATCAGATCTTTTTTTAGTCTCCACTACAGGAGCACGACCCTCTCTGTACTACTCGAGACATACTTGGCCGAAACAGTCAGAAGACTTGGCCTACACTCTCCACGCTGGCCAGACGGGTTGGAGAGGTCTCACAGATGTTTATAAGCTTTGTTTATCTTGTATTTCCTAAGTTGCCTTCTACGACATCCACGGGAAGACTTGGAGTAGTCCTATTCTTCTCTGCCGGATAACACATGGCTAAAAAGCATATTTTATATATAATTACAAGCTTTCAAATTATTTTAGATATTTGTTGAGTTTTTTTTTATTTATTGGTGAAAATAAATTATTAATAAACAGACCAATAAAGAATTATAGTATGTAGGTAACAGGTAGGTAATGATGACAAATTACTAAAGTCACAAAGTGTAAGTTAAACTTTTCAATTCGCATACGAGTATTTTACATAAATATTTAAACATCTGAACATATATTTAAACAAAACAATTTACTTAGACTTTACGTATTAAATTTTTGTTATCCATTTAGTCTCATAAGACAGATTCAATTTAAATGCCATTATGTTATTAAGTTTTATTGTAAAACTAATATATTTCAAATTAAAATTTGATTGTAATAAAATATCTACGTATTTGACAATGATATTATATTTCTTTTCTCCTATAACACATAGTATCGAGAAAGTTACCCACGACACAAGTTCATAAATTACTAAGGCTCAATCATTTGTCTCCGGGAGCAGTCCCCACTGGGATGGGTAACTACAAGTGGCATAAAAATATCTCGAGCTCCTCCATGCTACGGAAGGCATGAGGGTCGTTAACCTCGGTCATATGCCTTCAGGTAGCTAGAAAAATCTGTCACCGATGTTGGCCACTAACACACTCCAAAAATAGGGATTTGTCGTTTTATATGTATTTGTCCTGATCAAGTAAATAAAAACAAGTAAAAGGATAATAAATTAATTAGCTGCAGAAACAGATCTGACAAACGCAAATTGCAGATAAGTAATAGACAGTATATATACCCGTCAAAGCAGCGTTAACCTTCGCAGTCAAAGTTTAACTAGCTCGTAATTGAATGCCGAATTTTTCAATTCATACATGACGTGCCCTACTTTATGATTAGTCTCCGAATACAATTTGTTGCTTGCGTTTCATGTGTGTCAATGGCCAACTCTGGTGTCAGATTTATCAAGCATTAAGGTATCTGACACAGCTTACCATGACGATAGACTGGAGATAGTGGATATTTCTTTTTTGTGTAATGACTATGTTATGAAGCTACCTCCAAGTGAGCTTTCGTTACTTCACCGGGCGTTTGGGGATAGAGTGCCCTCAGCCTATATAGACAACATCACCAAAGGGTCCCCAGGAGAGACGGACCTCGGCTTTGGGCGTTGCCTGTGTGCGTAAGGCTTGGAGAGACAGCAAACTCTCATATTGCCTAATGGGCCGCACTGGATCAATGGCTGATATGTATTTTTTATAGTATGACATAAAGAACAATTTTTGTATCGTTCAATTGAATTATAGTTTTGGTGTACTTGTGATAGAAAATGTATGTAGGTACATTTTATTGCATATACCAAAATTCAGCCAACAAACACAGCCTACAACATCAGGCCATACACATATAAAAAGATACTATAATTTTATATATGATAGGTACTCATATATTTAAGTCACATGATCGAATATTTGAATATCATATTGAACAAATTCCTTACAAAGATATAATTTACAAAACGTAACGTTTGTTAAAAATATATGTAAATCTGATTATTTAAAAACGTAGACGGGATATAAGTATTTACTTAAGACGGTACTGCACAAAATTGTGAAAATTGACGTGTTTTCAAATCACTAGTACTAAGCGCTGAATTAATTTAATACATCAAAAGTATTTGTATCATTTTTTAAATAAATAACGGTACGGAACCCTTCGTGAGCGAGTACGACTCGCACTTGGCCGGTTTTTATATAATGTGACATTCCACTGGTAAAAGTACCTTATGGACGCTAATCGTAGGGTCGTAGTTCCATACAAGCATATTCCCCAGATTCCTCGCCGGATAGTACCAGTAGAGCAATGATTTTTTACAAAAAATAAAAATCTTTTAATATATTAGCATATCCCTATGTTTAGATTTTTTTTCATAATTGAATATTTTGAAAAGATATGATCCTTCAAAAACCTAAAAAATTGTTAAGAATTTCCATTGTGTTCAAACATCAAGAAAACAAATTGGACGCGATTATATAAGAAAAAGAAAACATAGAAACATATCCATAGCTTATTTCTTTTTTATGAAAAAAGAAATTAAATTAAAGTTAAGTTTAGGAAAAAAGAAACAGGGTACTACGAAGCGTTAATTTTGTGTTATTTTCATAGGTATTTTCGGTCAGAGCTGCAGTTGTCTCTATCGCACTCTGCGGGGGTTGTTTGGGCACACAGCGCGACAGCAATAAATTTTGCAAATATCTATTATTCAATTCTCCCGAGCGCAGTGTTTCCTCTTTAGGCGTCTAGTAAAATAAATTTTACTTAGCATAAATAATCACAATGTCGTAAGTGCCAGTGTCCATAAGGTCCAAGCCGTGGAATATCATTATAAGATTATTTATATTTGACTAGCTTTCGCCCGCGGCTCCGCCCGCGTCTATGTCGATCTCTTGAGAATAGTACTTTTTCCCGGGATAAAAGGGAGATAAGCCTAAGTCCTTCTCCGTACTCCAGAGAACATGTATGCAAAATTTCATGATGATCGGTTCAGTAGTAACGGCGTGAAAGCGTAACAAACAAACTAACTCACTTTCGCATTTATAATATTAGTAAGGATAAGGATAAGGATTTAACGAACTTTACACATTTGTTTTCAGCACGAAAGCCACATCAAGATTAGCACCATTTGTTTAACATTACAATGTATGTTATCAATTTCTTTAATGGTACTATAAGCCGTAAGTCGTGTATCTAGTTTCTTTGTTTCAAAGTAAATACTTAAGATAAATTAATATTTTCACGGTAATTGTTGACGTCAAACATATCTACTACACGAAATGATGATGACTTTATCTAGTCTAAATCTATTAAAATTTGGCACATGTCTAGAAGCTGCTTTATACTCAGAATCACATATATAAAAACTATGCAATTGTGACAATATTCCATGCATACAGGTTGAATTGATAACCTCATTTTTAAAGTCGGTTAAAAATGTCAGATCCATCTGAGTGAAAAACAATGTGTCAATAACCTTCCATTAAGATTATTTATTTCCTGATCTGGGGTAGGTCTCCAATATATTATATGAGATAACAGGGCAGCCATACAAATAAGGTGGTAAATCACAAAACGAGCATTGATAGCAATACATAGGTACATCGTTGTTATATTTATTACTGGTTGTTGCCCGCAACTCCGTCCGTATTAATGTCAGTCCCTCGGAAATAGAATTTCCAGGAATGTTAGTACCCTATGTCCTTTTCCGGGTCTTAAACTACCTCCATACCAAATTATATTCAAATTGATTCAATGGTTAAAAGAAGACATGACTTTTGCATTTATAATATTAGTATGGACATGGATATCGATTATGAGAAGACAGAGTAAAATACAAAACAAGATGCTGTACACAGTTTTTAGAAAACTCTGAGGTCACGAGCCCCCACTCATGAACTTGTACGCCGTATCTTTGTAATTTATTGTAAAATTGACAAAAGAAAAAAAAGCTGTCCAATATTTTTTGAATATTTAACTGACGGACTAATTTTATTTTATTCAGAAAACCAACCTATTCTGTTGTTAATAATGTGATGTTTCCGTTAAGAATTTTGCCTTTGACTGAAAAAGAAAAAAGAAAAAAAATATTGTTTATTAGCGTCAAATATCATGCTAAAATATAACATTTTTGTAATTAAGTATTCTAAACATAATGCTAAACCGATGTCCACTCAGCATGAGTCTAGGCATCTTGCAATACCCCGACGCTAGTCTTGTGTTGCAAGATGCCTAGACTCATGCTGGACTGTGTGATAGACGTGCAAAAACTCATCTTTATATTGGGAAATACCCCCTTTAGAGTCTAGTCGTAAAATATGATGAACTAACCGATCTTCATAAATGAATATCGTCCGCCGGCTTGGTTATGAGTGCTCAACTTTGTTGGTACGAATTATTTTACTTTATATATTTTATCTCTATGGTTTTACTTATCACATTTACCTCTTGTAAGGTCAACAGAGCCGGGCCTAAAGCCAAACAAACAAACAAACTCACTTTCGCATTTATAATATTAGTTAGGAATAGGATTAGTATTAGGATATATCGTTTATAGTTAGTATCCCATAACACAAGTCTCGAACTTACTTTGGGGCTAGCTCAATCTGTGTGATTTGTCCTTATATATTTATTTATTTATACAACGTGATTTTGAACCTCCCAGATACATTGGAACCCGGAATGAGAATCCGTAATGAAACAAAGAATTGCAAAAAAAAAACTAAAAATCGAAAAATAGGGTTTCCCATACAAAGTCGCCAATCAGCTGGACGAATTTCTACGGAAGGTCAATTTTTATTTTCGGTTTTTACCTTTTTTCTTGCAATTCTGTATTCCATTAGGGATTCTGATTCCCAGATTTCAATATAGCTAGGAGGTTCAAAATCACGCTCTATGTATTGAAGAGTATTCCATACAGGTCTGGGAGAAAATAAATAACAACAAACAGTAAAATGCTATAGCATACATAACAATAAAACTTGTATTGTGTCTCGTTCAGTGTCCGTCAAAGTGTTAATACAATAAGATTATATCAGAGAGCATTGTAAGTTTTAAAAAAAAACTTATAAAAATATAGCATAGAAAAGTTATCCATGGATACAAGAGACAGAGAGTGTCTGTAAAATATACGACAAATGACTTACTTTTATCTCTTGCGGAACGGAAAACAACAATGCAATCAGACACATAAAATTAATTGAGTAGGTATAAATGATAATCTATTTAGAAGTACATTGCATGACTGGTTAATTGATAAAACCTTTTATATAGACGAATACTTTGAAACTTATCATAATTAATAATACAATCAAATCGTAGCAAATAACTGAATTGACTTTATTGTAATAGAATAAGTATAATGTATAACATCCCTCCCTCCTCCCGTGGTCCAGTGGTTAAGGAGTTTGCCTGTAGACCCGGGGGTCGTTGGTTCGATGCCCACGGGAAGCATACGGGAGCTTCGCAACAATACTTTGTTTAGTTGCATCCAGTTTGGTTTGGACATTGCAGGCTTGTATCACCTGATAGTCTGATAATAAAGATGATTCCGTGGACGCCTTAACCACTGGACCACAGAGGTTGTTGAGACCTAACTGATGGGCTAAGTCACCCCAGTATGCTATATTTTTATAAGTTCATGGGAAAGTGGGTGGCTAATTGACATGCTGTTTTATACCGTTTGATTTTGAATCACTGAACTATATTGAAATCCTGAAATCAGAATCCCTAATGAAATATAGAACGGCAGAAAATCGACAAAAAATAGGCTTCCATTCAAAGTCGCCGATCAGCTGGACGACTTTCTATGGAAGGTCAATTTTTTTTTTCGTTTTAAGGATTCCGTACCCAAAGGGTAAAAACGGGACCCTATTAATATTGCTCCGCTGTCCGTCTGTATGTTTGCCCGTCTGTCACCAGGATGTATCTCATGAACCGTGATAGTTAGACAGTTGAAATTTTCACAGATAATGTATGTCAGTTGCCGCTATAACAACAAATACTTAAAAAAATAATAAAATTAATATCAACTTATTCACGGATACTGGGCCAGACACAATAGTTACAACAATAGAAGTATACGTCTACAGGCGGGACGTCCCGGAAAGTGTTAAAGGTCCCATACAACAGACATGACTTTTTTGCCGTTTTTATAGATAAAGGTACGAAACCTACTTATGTGCGCGAGTCCGACTCGCACTTGGCCGACTTTTTTCTTGCAGTTCTATATTCCATAAGGGGTTCTGATTCCAGGATTTCAATATAGTTCAGGGGTTCAAAATCACGTTGCATAAATAGAACATAATAAGTTTTTTTTTTACTAAATATTGAATTAGGCATTGGTCTCCCATCTCACCTGATGGTAAGTGACGATGAAGACGAGGATGTTACATGCCTATCCAAGAGATACCCATTTATTCTACTTTTGAATGTCCCGGGACTGTACTTGTAGTACATTTATTTCCAAAAATACCACAACACAAGATGAAATTATAGTCACTAAAAACATACATATGACAGCTCCGTGGCGCAGTGGTTAACACGCCAGCCTGCGACACGGAGTGCCCGGGTTCAATCCCCGGCCAGGTCAAGAAGGGAAATGATCTTTTTCAGATTGGCCTGGGTCTTGGATGTTTATCTATATATGTATTTGTTATAAAATATAGTATCGTTGAGTTAGTATCCCATAACACAAGCCTCGAACTTACCTTGGGGCTAGCTTAATATGTGTGATTTGTCCGTATATATTTATTTATTTATATAAGAACATAAAAATAAAAAATATGCTGTATTGTATTATATTTTTATGCATATATTCGTCCGCGATACCACTCTTTTAAATGTCACTTTTCCTTCGGCAACAAATTTGTTTTCAATGAATATTATACGTGTATGCAAAAGTCACTAAAGATAACTGTTGTTTGTTTTGTCAGCAGTAGAAAATAATGTATACTATTCCAAAATAAACTGTAAACAAAGAACAAAATATAAAACAGTGCAAGATATCGAATCAAATTACCTACATTTTGATAGATACAACATATTTATGAATGAATAAACGCTACGTTCCAAAAATTCCAATATCACAGCACCGTATGTGTTAACATCCCGTCGGTGTACACAGAAAAGGATGAGGTGCACGTTAACAAAAAATGGGGTTACGAATAATCACGTCTACTAGTTTTTAACGCTAATTAAGCTCTTTATAACGGGTCCTTAATTTTTTGTCAAGAGTAATATGATCGATTAACCTTAAGTCGGCTGAACGATTCATCGAATTAAACTTACGCCGAAATAACCTTATGTCGCCAAACGCTGCTCCGATTGAACGATTTATCGAATACTGCAATCGGGCAATACCCTAGTAGCCTCTGTGATATATTGGTTAGCTCATGCCTCCGCTAATCTAGAGACTGAGTTCAATGCCATCATCATCAGGTCCTTTTTTAGTCTCCACTGCAGGAGCATGACCCTCTCTGTACTACCAGAGCCATACTTGGCGAGAGCAGCCAGAAGACTTGGCCTATACTCTCCACGCTAGCCAGACGGGTTGGAGAAGTGTCACAGATGTTTATAAGCTTTGTTTAGCTTGTATTTCCTAAGTCGCATTCTACGACATTCACGGGAAGACTTGGACTTCAATGCCCAGGAGGGTCAAAATTTGTAGTAATTTTCTGTGAATAATATAATAGATTTTTTAGCTTACAATCAATTTTCTTAGAATCAAGGGCGGGCTCCGTGGCGCAGTGGTCAATGTGCCAGCTTGCGACACGAGGGTGTCCGGGTTGGATCTCCGGTCAGGTCATGATGGAAACTGATCTTTTTCAGATTAACCTGGTTCTTGGATGTTTATCTATATAAGTATCTATTATAAAATATAGTATCGTTGAGTTAGTATCCTACTAAACAAGTTCACAACTTACTGTGGGGCTAGCTCAATTTGTGTGATATGTCCCTATATACTAATTATTAATATTCGGGATAAACTCTGAAAGTACTGAACTGATTTTGATCAAACTTCGTAACTATTTGTAGTTTGGTCCAACAATGGCTATCTCTTGGATAGGTATGTAACATCCTCGTCTTCATCGTCACTTAACCATCAGGAGAGAAATGCCTAATCCAACATGTAGTAAAAAAAACTTTAAAGACAGATAATTTTTATCTTATAGCGAAATGAATGTCGCCGGGACAGCTAGTTTCGCGATATATTTCTTCACAGAAAGAAGGAAAGGCAATGGAGAACCATCTTATTCCTTCTGCTTCTCTAATGGCAATCGACAAGAGCATAGCTTTTAAAATAGTAGAAAACCTAGCTGTTATAAAATCAAATAGAGAATTATAATTGAAATGCACTTAGAATAAATTTTTTTGTTGTGGTAGAGCCACGCTACCGGCAAAATTCATTTTTGCTAGTAGCATGCATGGGCCGGCTCGTCCGGGGAAGTACCACACTCTCACAGAAAATCGACGTTTGAGTATAAGCTTTGCCGCTTCTATGCGGAGCCGGAGGCCCATCCTTCTCCCCCTTCCCCCATGTCCCCCATTTTCCCTACTCCCAATGTCGTCCCCCCAATTCCTTGAAAGGCCGGCAATGCTCCTGTCACACTCTGGTGATGCAGTTGTCCATGGGCAGCGTTGATCGCTTACCATCAGGTGACTCGCTTGCTCGTCAGCCCTAAAACATAAAAAAAATATTTAAAATAAACATAGGACAACGTACCGCGTGATTTGGAACCTCAGAACTATACTGAAATCAGAATCCCAAATGGAATACAGAATTGCAAGAATAAAGATAAAAATGTAAATAAAATTAGGCTTCCCATAAAAAATCGCCGATCAGGTGGGCGAATTTCTATGGAAGGTCAAATTTTTTCGTTTTTTTTTTTCATTTTTTTCTTGCAAATCTGTATTCTATTAGGGATTCTGATTTTAGGGTTTCAATATAATCACGCGGTATTGGACCATGTCAATCTTACCAAATTTAAAGTTAATATGTATTTTCTTTTTGATTAAAACTAACGCGAGATAATAACATTATTTATATGTGAATTACGGGTTAGTCACGTACTCAGCTACAGGCCGACATGTTTCGCGCGTCTCGGTTCACATTCTTCCTGAGGAAGACCTCCGGATGAGGTTGAAACATGTCGGCCGGTTTCATAATTCACATAAATAATTGAGTTGTAAACTTTGTACTACCTTTGTTTTGTGTTAAAAATGCATTTTATTTATTTAAAATAGACTTCAGAACACAAACCAATCCAAAGAGGCATTGTGGTTCTACGCGGTGTGGGTTTTCAATTATGTCTAACTAGACGTAGCTGTTGAATACGAAATAAGTAATGAAGTCAACTAGCAAATATTACTTAGTTACGCCATGGTAATAGGATAAACAACAGACCACTGTTCGTGTTAGTCATATTATTTGTTTTGTTTTTCCCATGAAGAAAACCTCGCTGGAGATTTTAAGTGCTAATTTGAAAATTCCCCTAGTGCAGTCCGAATTTATTTTATGCCATTCTTTTACATTTAGGAACAAACATGAAAATATAACATACATACATAGTATCACGTCTTTTTCCCTTGCGGGGTACAGAGCCTAGGTGTATAAGACAGTGTGGCCACATTTAGCGTGTTGGAGGGCGTATCTATACGCCATCTGGAAAAGTGAATCAAAATAGTGATGGGTTGCTAGACGCAGCGCCTATTGACACAGTTCTGCAGATTTGAGCCCAATACCACATTCGGCTTTTACGATCTGCGCGGAAAAAGAAGCAGCTGGCCCATTCTACGTTTTTTCTGTTCTCCCAGATCAGCATGGGATGAAAATATGAACTTATTGATAAGCTCTTCCATTTATTTTATTCTATTTTTTTTGTATTTGTTGTTATAGCGGCAACAGAAATACATCATCTGTGAAAATTTCAACTGTCTAATTATCACGGTTCATGAGATACAGCCTAGTAACAGACGGACAGACAGACAGCAGAGCGATATTAATAGGGTCCCGTTTTTACCCTTAGGGTACTGAACCCTATAAAGACGTGAAGTGACGTAAGTATAAATTAGTCATTTTCACAGTGCTTCTTAACAAATTATGAAATATTTACATCAGTCATCAGTTACACTGAGTTTCTACCCAAATAGAAACAAAACAGTTTAAGGAAAGAACCTTGACAATTTTTCATTACCGAAGCGTGACAGACAACAAGGACGATTACATTGACAGTTTGTTTATATGTCTATTTTGACACGTTTAGACCCGTGTAAAATTATTCATTTTTAACCTCGAATAAGTGTCTAACATACTATTATACGCCAAAGAAACGCGTTCGAAATTTTGTGGCTGATTTTACGCTGCGACGTATTCGGCTAGTATGCCACGCCATCAGCGCCGAAATAATGCGGAAAAAATTTATTTGCGCCCGCCTCGGTCCAACCTTGGCTATCGAACCAAACTTCGGTCGCGAATAATTTGTTGCTATATAGAATTCTAACTTTTGCTCGCGGCTCCGCCCGCGTAAGTGTTGATCCTTTAGGAATATTAGAATTTCTCGGAATTAAAGATACTCGTAGGTACCCAATGTCTCATCTATCGATAATATTGTTGTTTATTTTTGTAAATTGCGTGAATATGTTTCTGTTTTGATTTGTGTATGTGCTTTTTGTCAAATAGACATTATCTTATCTTATCTTTTATCCTCAATCTACCTCCATACCAAATTTCATCAAAATTGGTTCAATGGTTGAAGCGTGAAAAGAAAACAAACAGACTGAGTTACTTTCGCATTTAAAATATTAGTATGGAGTACGGATAGCATGGAAGTATGGATATGGATAGTATCGCCGAACTTACACCCGACCGAAGGTCCGCTGTACGCTACAACGTATCGTAATTTCGGCATAATATGTCGTCACGATAGTAATTCAAATAGCATTGTAAACGTAATTACACCGAAATTCGGTTGCGTATTTTCAGCATAGTGTGCTTACACACTAAGAGGAGATTCTCAATTTAGTTGTATCCTTTTTAATGTTTGTTACCTCATAACTACGTCACTTATGAACCGATATAAAATATTATAAGAGTACTGTATACTAAACGGTTTAGTACTTTGATTGAAGTCAGTTTTTTATATGAAAGAGTATTGTTATCCGTTTGCGAGCAAAAATAAATGATAACAGATTGACAGACAGTAGATAGAGCAACCTTTGTTGAATAGGAAAGGTACTGGCTGATGTCCAAGAACACTAAAGATTTATTAGATAGATTAGATTGACGAGTAGTCGAAAACAGAGCCTAAGGCCATAAGAACCAAAGGCCACATTTAGCGTGTTGGTGGGGCGTATAGATGGGAAACGGAATTAAAATAGTGATGGGTTGCTAGCCGCATGATTCCTTTGATTTTTGCCTTAGGCTCTGTCTACCCCGAAAGGGATAAAGACGTGATAATTTCTGTGTATGTGTGGTCGAAAATAAAACTTTGTCTATATACCTACATAGATAATTAAACTATATTCCAGTAGAGCAGTGTAACACAAATTAGTCACACACCCACAAATATTGGATCACTTTTATGAATCTGATGATTACCTATTAAAGAGAATCTTACAATTCGATGAACGCCGGCTGCACGCACATAAATACTGTCACGTTCCGCGTGCAAACGAGAGCGCGAAACAAACGACAAAAAGGCGGGACGGGAGCTAACCTAAAAAAAAATCAATTTTCAAGATTTTATTTTACCACTTTTTTTAGCATGATGAATATACTTATCCATACCAAATTACAGCTTTCTAGTACTTTTAGTCTGAGTAAAGCAGGTCAGATATGGCGAAACTATAAGGGTTCCTTGTTTACTACGGAACCCTGAAAACGTGTGTCGTCTAATTCAGTATTTACCTTGCACAACAGGTTCAGGGGTGTCATCCTCAACTGCCTGTCCGGTGGTTGCAGGAATGGCATCGGGTACTAGCGCCCGGCCTCCCGAGCTACTGCTTGCTTTCCCCCATTCATCCGCGTGAGTAGTATCCATCTTCCACCTTAAATCCCTTTCCAAATCCATCAAATTCCTATCTATCCCCAGCTTATAAATGCTACCGATGGGCAGCAGCGTCGGAAGCACAAAAGAAGCCAAAAAACTGCGCTCGCCAACCCACTTTCCCAGTGTGGCGAGAATAATTATATCGTCCCATGGAACGAAATATCTTTCGTATAGGCCTTTGTCCAGTAGTGGACTCTTTTACGGTGTATGATGATGTAATGATAATGATGATCATGACCTTGCACTAAACCACAGACATTCTCAGTCACACAGTCTTTCTATTTTGCAGGTTATAGCATGTATGTCTCCAAACCTGCTCCTCTTAGACCTGGGTATGGCGATCAGTTTCGCCATCATCGCGATGCCAGACCTCCTCAACGCTTCTGAAGGACTATCATTAAATGATGAACAGGCGTCTTGGTTTGGTAAACACTTTGATAATCATATTTGTACAAATGTTTTTGTTTTTTTCTCTTGAGTGTGAGTGGCTAACACTGTTTTCAGATTTTTTTAAGTTGTCTAAAGGAAGACTGATATAGTTAAATAAGCGACGGCACTCACCATGATGTATTATTTTTGTCAACTTCTTAGTTGACAAAATGGTAGCAAGAATGCTGGCTGTGTTCCACCGTTAAATAGCTATGCCAATCCGTTAAACAGCCAGTCCTCTTATCACCGGCAGCCGACATGAGCCGTGGGGCAATTACTTTAAAGAATCCCCTCGCGTTTGGTCCCCAAGGTCCTAACGTCTCTACGCCAAACGGCACAAATATATAACCTCAGCTAAGGTTGCATACTTGCTTCGCTGGGTGACCTCAGCACCTTCGGCAACCGACCCGGCTCTCATAACTGATAACCTGAGGTAAGAAGGTGCCAGAGTATCGTCACATGTAGTGTCCCACACCACAGCCCTACCACGTTCCAAAAGGATCAGCGACATACATGATTTTGAGCTGTCACACAGATAGATACAATAAAAGAGACATTTTAAAGACCCCTTAATTACCCTTCCTTAACCCAACCTTAACCTAAACCAACTAAATTTGATTCTGCGACTATAAAACTTTCTACTCTGTGAGAGTATCGATTCGAACTCCAGATATTGGCGAATATGTCACCAGATATTCGCAAACATTGACAAAACCAGCAGCAGACAGTACCAGATATTAACAATAGTTTTTCAATTGCATTTAACACCTTCAATGCAACTGAAAACCTTTTTGTGTCTAGAATAATGGCATCCAGATTGTTAAGTCTTGAAAATATGTCCTCACAGCATTTACTTTCAAAATTTCAGGTAGCATTTGCTTCTTAGCCCAGCCGTTTGGAGCAGTGTTCTCCGGCCCACTAGTGGACTTCTTCGGGAGAAAGAAGGCAAACTTCCTCGCCAACGTACCCCATCTCATCGCGTGGATATTAATGTACTACGCGTACAACCTGCCCATACTGTTCACAGCCTCGGCCTTGCTGGGCTTGGGGACTGGGGTCATGGAAGCACCGATCAATGCATATGTTGGAGAGATCACGTAAGCATATACTTTTTTTATCATCCTTATTCCTTTTTAAGTTTATGTGCACGAAATCAACAATTTTAAGTGCCCATTAGCCCATCAATTTCCTCGATTAGCACACCACATCGTCAATATGCTGAATGTGACACCGGGCAGCATTTAATCTTGAGGTCCTTCAGAATATGAAAAGTCTTTCAGAATATGAAAACCTTAAGGCAACATATGAGTCAAGTACCTGCCTTTTTTGCGCTATGCAGTTTGTTGCTGCCTGCGCTGTGCAGTTTGTTGCCACTTCGTATGCGCTCCGCTTTGAAAGCGGCACTAAACTTAGCAATAATTAAATTACTGAGGTCTAAAATTTTATGTGTTATATCAATTTATAAGTTGTAAGTGTGCAAATTGAATTACTGATCATGTTTGTACTATACCATTACATTCGTGTCTAAAGAAACCTTTATATAAACGTTTGATTATCAATTCTATAGATATTCGTAGATATTAGTTATGAACTCTGAAGAAACTCGTTTCTCTTTAATATTTTTACAGATAACAAATTATGAAGTCCCGTCTCCGTCTCGACCTTTTCCTTATTAAGTGGGGTCGGAATAGCATGTTAGTTTCTTTCACTTTAATCTATCACTGGTCATATCTTCTGTTACATACACCCTTTTTACCTATGTCCTCCTTTATGCACTGCATCCACCTTTTTTTAGTATTCGCCTTTATACTACCTTTACCTATTCTCAAACTCTTTTCGTTTTGTGATTTTCGTTTTTCCTCCTTATTATATCCATACGAGTACCATAACCTATTACTTTTCAATATTTCAGTCACAGATACTACTTTCGCACGTCCTTTTACCATAGAATAAGTACAATACTTGCGTACTTTTACGTAAGCTATTAAGTACCCATAGAATATAATCTATAATCAATAGTTTCATTATATTTTCAAATCATCACTAGTTACTAGATTATACTAGTTTTAAAATAGATTTCGGATACTAATATCTTATCCGTGATAAAATCCTTATCTTAGTAGTTCAAGGCAAATCGCATTTATGTTAAACTAGCTTTCGCCCGCGGCTCCGCCCGCGTCAATGTCAATCTCTCGGGAATAGTACTTTTTCCCGGGATAAAAGGTAGCCTATGTCCTTCTCCGCACTCCAGAGAACTTGTATGCAAAATTTCATGATAATCCGTTCAGTAATTACGGCGTGAAAGCGTAACAAACAAACAAATAAACAAACAAACTCATTTTCGCATTTATAATATTAGTAAGGATAAGGATAACCATATTTGCCTGGGGTACAGTGACTTCTTAGTATAAGTCACTATAGTTTAGAACTTTTTAATCTGAAATTTCTACTCTTATTAAATTATGAAATAAAATATGGGGAAAAAAATTCATGCAGGCGGAGCTTGAACCAGCTACTTTAGGTCTATGTACGATCTAAGGTCGGTGGTTCAATTCCCGACTGCATGTAAAATTATTCACTATATTTTATTTCGTAATTGAATAAAAATATATCAAAATAGCATTGTGAATGTAAAATAAAACACTTACTAATATTTCTAATTAAAAAAATATTTTATTTTTCTAGAAAGCCTTGGAAATATCTATATTTATTATCCTTTTGATATGATTTTATTTGTTTTGATTTGATCTTGGCGTTTCCGGAACTAACGTTGTGGTTCCTGCCAAAACATTATGTTGAGAAAATCCCATTTTGATATAAATACAAATATGTTCATTTAAAAAAAGCCAAGTGCGAGTCGGACTCTCGCACAAAGGGCTCCGTACCTTAGTTTAAATTATTTTTATTATACAACGTGATTTCGAACCTCGTAGCTTTATTGAAATCTCAGAATCAGAATCCCTAATGAAATATAGAACTGCAAGAAAAAAAAGCTGAAAATCGAAAAAAAAATAGGGTTTCCCATACAAAGTCGCCGATCAGCTGGACGAATTTCTATGGAAAGTAAATTTTTTTTTTCGGTTTTTACCTTTTTTTCTTAGAATTCTGTATTCCATTAGGGATTTTGATTCCAAGATTTCAATATAGCTAGGGGGTTCAAAATCACGCTGTATGATGTAACTAAAAATTTATGCTTTTAGCAATTTTTTCCTTTATCTGTGTATGAGTCGTTACATCGTACCAAATTTAAAAATTCTGGGTTCACGGCAAGTACCTTTATTCGTTCCTGAGAAAAAGGATCTTGACAGAGAGACAGACGGACAACAAAGTGATCCTATAAGGGCTCCGTTTCTTCCTTTTGAGGAACCCTAAAAATTAAAGATGTACCTAGTTGTTTTCTATGTTTCATCATCATCAGGTCTTTTTAGTCTCCACTGCAGGAGCAACGCCCTCTCTGTACTACCGCAGCCATACTTGGCCAGAGCAGACAAAGGATTTGGCCGACACCCTCCTCGCTGGCCAGACGGGTTGGAGTGGTCTCATTAATGGTTATGAGCTTTGTTTAGCTTGTATTTCCTAAGTCGCCTCTTACGACCTCCATGGGAATAGTAAGAGTTTCTATGTTTGTGTGTGAGTCACACACATAGAAACTTTGTGACATATCAAATACACGATTTTTCTTGCTTTCCTTCAAAAGTTAACAAATTAGTGCAAAGTGAAATGAATTTTATTTACTCTATCGTCCATGATAGTTCTCGATTGCGTCTTCACCTGTGACACTTTAGAGCCTAGGGTCCGCTTAATCAGCATGTTTGTTTGTATGTTTTTTAAAAATCCATACGAATAAGCACTCCTATTTTACATCGGAAACCATATAGCTGAATATGACGAGTATATAAAGATATTCATGAAGACACAGTGCAATGACACAAAAGTCTGCAAATATGAAGTTAATAATCTGTTTTTATTACCTAGAAAGCAGGTAACTCATGTATGATGTATCACTAATCAAACGTTAGGTTTATTGTCTACTAAGTTACAATGTTAAATGAGCAAATAGCTTTTACCTATTCTTAAGTATGTGGCTGCATGTTCCTATCTTATACCTTTAAACGAGCAATTCTTGTAAATTTATTTATATCTATACTATCTACACTAATATTATAAAGCTGAAAAGTTTGTTTGTTTGTTTGTTTGAACGCGCTAATCACAGAAACTACTGGTTCAAATTGGAAAATTCTTTTTGTGTTAGATAGTCCATTTATTGGGGAAGGCTTTAGGCTATAAAACATTACGCTGCGACCAATAGGAGCGAAGCATCAATAAAAAATGTTTTGAAAACAGGGAAAAATTATTCATCTATACTAATTAATCATAATAACAGAAATCGCCGCGGACGAAGTCGCGGGCAACAGCTAGTAACTATATAAATTTATTTCTCTGATATCGGAATTAGGATCAAGCAATTGAGGGGACATCCCTGACCGTTATAACTACGATTCAACTCAGTTACAGACACCGATTATATTTACAGTTATCCTGCTGAAGACTTCCCCTGTAGACTTAATGTAGTTTCCAATAGTGTTAACAAGACCCTCTAAATAACATTAATATTTTGATATAATTTCAGCGAGGCATCCACCAGAGGAGCGTTGTGCACGCTCACGCAACTGTTCACGTCAGTAGGAGTACTACTCATGTACTTTCTGGGGACGGTGGTCCATTGGAGGACGGCAGCGCTGATCTGTTTGTCTGCTCCGATAGCATCCATGATTTGTGTGTTATTCGTAAGTATTTTTATATACAAGCTTTTGCCTCCGACTCCGTCCACTTCTAGTATTATAGTCTTCTAGGTAATTTTATACACATGGAAGTTAGGTAATTTTATACACATGTGCCAAGTCGCAGCCAAAACTGTTCTGCAGTTGATGAATTAGGCGCACATTTAAAAATATTGCATTTGTAATAAATGCAATTTAAAATAAATAACATGACGTGACCTGAACATCATTGCGAGACCCTATACCTACTGTTAAGAGTATTTTTTACACAGACATACTGAGTTACTTGCGGATTATTAATATTTAATTTTTAATAGAAATTAATGAAGTTGACAACAAGTCACAGACTCAGCGAGACTCTGTCTTTGAAACCAATCAAGTACCACCTCCAAGAATTTCCAATACGACCTGTTGGAAGCGGCCTGCATCCAGCGTCTTCCTGCGACCTTGGTATGTCTTCCGTCCACCTGGTCGGTGGCTGTCCAATGCTGCGTACGTAGTCGCCATTCGAGAATCTTTCTGCCCCATCGGCCATCGGTTCTACGCGCTATGTGTCCCGCCCACTTCTTTCTTTTTTTACTACTTTCTTATAGCTACTTGGCATATTAAATTTTGACACCAGGTTCCAGAAACACCAGTGTGGCTTCTTTCTCGAGGCAGGGAGAAGGACGCCATCCGATCCTTGAGGTACCTCCGTGGGTGGACGAACACTGAGAACATCAGGGACGAGTTTGAAAAGCTAGTCATGTATACCAAGAATCTCGAGCGCTGTGTGATATGTAGCAGTACGCAAGCAGATGACCTGAACTGCGAGCATTTTAAGATGAATCCTATTAAAAGGTAAACTTGAATTGAGTAAGTTTCCTCCTTTAATTCTCTTCATTTCAGTCATAATAAATGCACCAGTAAAAATATTATTTACGGCTTTTAAAAATTAGGATGCATTTCTAAAAAAATTGTGCAAAAGACAAAGTGGCAAGCGAGGAAAATAGCAACAAAGCGAGCGAGGAAAGTAGAAAATTTTTTGTTACACGTGACGTTGACGCAATGCCATTGATTGAACAATGGTTATTTTAAAATCATTTCCTCGATACCTATATGTTATTCCAATACCTCGCAACTAATTTTAGCATCACTTTCCATATCTTATTTATAAACGCCGCTTGTAACAAAAGCTTTTAAGAAATTAGTTTTATGATGGATGAAAAATAATTTGATTTAGTTGGTGTTGACAGTTATCGAAAACCAAATGTTGGACAATCAGTAATTTTGGTTCATAGATCTTGATCAAGCAATATATTCCAAAAGTAGGTCAGTAAAATGGGTCTACATTTTGAAATCTATATTTTTGAACTATCAAGATAATTTACCTGGCAAAGAAACTCATTTTTAAATTTGATTGATGTTTGTAACTTACTTTTTTGCAGAAAAATAATCAAGTTTAGATATGTGATGCTCTGTAAGGAGACGCTCAGGCCGCTGGTGCTTACAATCATGTACTTCTCGTTCTTCATCCTCAGCGGCTACGCTCCGTTGAGACCAAACTTGGTCAATGTCTGTGGAGCATTGGGCTTGCCAGGGAGTAGGAATAATATTATGGTAAGTAATAAATAAAATTTTATATTTTTTCGAAAAAACCCTTTGTACTTTTTTGTACGGTCAGATTGTGAGATATTTTGGCCTGGATAAATGCATAAAAAAAAATCATAATAAGTCCCTAATTATGTTTTTTGTATGCCCAGACACATATTTCGTTACTCGTAATGTATGTTGATCTTTCTACGTTATTACAATTTTTATTTCAGATGATTGCAGGAGTACTAACATTTGCGGCGGCCTTATCGACCATAGCTATTGTTAAAATAGCTGGTAAGCGGAAACTAGCCATCACGGCCATGCTAGGCTGTGCTATAAGCACTACAGGTCTAGCTATCTATGCTAGATCCTATCTAGATCCGTCGGTATCTTCATACGATACTAGTACGTTCCCGACCGAAGTCAGTCATATACCTGAAGTGCTATTCTTTATGCTGGTGATCTTTACGGGACTTGGGATACCATGGGTGCTGCTTGGAGAAGTGTTTCCTTTTAGGTAATTTGATATGACTTTTTCAATCTCTAAATTTATTGACTTGATAGATATCAACATAAAGTGCTACTTACTTAATACTCGTACAATATTAACATTATCATAAGATACCTATTGTCTCACTCAGAAAAATCTTGTGTACCGATTTCAAAACATACTAATTTGGTGGTGCATACACATTTTTATCGGTGATTACTCGATACAACAATCAAATTTCTTCTTTATTTCCCTTGTCAATTCTGTGCTGACGGAATCATTTAATTATGTATTATACGTAATGATTTTGAGTAAAGACTTATTTTTGTTTTAATTTCACTTACAATTCTAGTCGCTTGTATTAGTGATTTCAGAGTAGACTTTATTTAATGCTATTTGTCTTTTTCGTCAGGAGTCGCTCCACCTCTCAAGGCCTAGCCGCTGCTGCAAACTACGTCATCAACTTCCTCGCTGCCAAAACTTTCATCAACTTCGAAAGCGGCCTGGGCTTGTGGGGAGCACTGGCCGTCTACGCCGTCTTCGGGTATCTCGGTGTCCTATACCTGTACTTCTTCTTACCTGAGACTGAGGGGAAGACTCTCATAGAAATAGAATCATACTACAACGGTAAAATGAGAATATTCGCTGACGACCCTTTCATAAATTTGTTCAGAAAATCTAAGTGAGACTTGTTAATGTTATGTACACATAGGAATTAGAGTATTGATTGCATTTATGTGAAGATAAAAAAGTGTAAAAAGTTGTCAATGTTTAAGTTCTTTGTCTATATTTCTATCATCATTCATATAGAATGCTAGATAATTCTAGTCAATGATTAAAAATATATTATAATTTTGAATACATTTTCTTCAATGTTTTCAACTGCCTTAAATTCGTAGTTTTTTAAATTATCAAATTCATCCCAATATAAGTAACACTTTTTTGCCTTCATTAAAAAAACATACGACTATTTTTTTAATTTAACGATTAGTTTAAGTATTTATTAAACGATTTGTACATATCACAATTTCATTTGATCAATCGATTAATTTGAATGTCATTAAACATGTACATTTTAAAATATGTAGGTATTATTTTGTATCCCATAAAATTACAATTTGTAGGTATCTTGAATGTTTATTGACTTCGGCATTCCTAGTAGCTTTTCTGTTATTTTTTTTTTTTTTTTTATTTATTTAACTTTATACACAATTACAAGTGTAAAGGCGGACTTAAAGCCAATGGCTTTTCTACCAGTCAACCAACCGAGTGATGTAGAGAATGGAAAGGTAGTGCAAAAACAAGATATGTATTATAAAAATAAACAATGTATAAGTAAATACCAAAATAGTAAATAAACTACACACCAAAGTACACACTATAAGATATTATAAAAATAAACAATACATATACTACATAGATCTAGGAGCTATCTGACAGACCTTGAAGAAACAGCGCTTTCACTTTCTTTTTGAATGACAAACGTGTTTGAGCCTTCCGGATGTCCACTGGAAGAGTGTTCCATAGCTGTACCGCTTGGACAATGAAGGAGTGTTCAAAAAACCCACTCCGATGAATAGGCGTATGAAGAAGAAGGTTGTTTGAAGAGCGGAGCTTGTGGGCATGGGTATTACCCAGATATTGAAACTTAGATTTGAGATATGACGGAGTTGCGGGTTCGAAAAGTATGGAAAACAGGGTACTGAGGGTATGCAAATTGCGACGTTGACGAATTGGTAACCAATGAAGTTGGGAACGGTAATCTGAGATGTGATCATACTTCCGGAGACCGAAGATGAAACGTAGGCAGTTGTTAAGGAGGCGATCAAGCTTATTTAACAAGTTACTGTTACTTAAATACCTGGTTTCATGAGTCATAACCAAAACATGCAAAATAAGTATTTCTTTTTTTAAATTTCCTTTTTGACGCCTGTTTTACCGTCGTCCGAGTTCTTTACCGTCAAGCCAGCTCAAATTTGATTTTGCATTGAATTGCTGAATGGAACGTCATTAAGTGATATTTCTTACTATATAATTAGATAGTGTTTTGATGGCATTTATGTGAAGTTTAAAATACCAAATATTACTTTTATTCTTCCTTATTCTTCACGAACATTGTATGGTATATATTAAATTAATATTATTTGAAAATTCTAGTCAATGTTTAAAATCATCGTTTTGACATTTTCCTTGACATCATTTGTTTTAATTATTCTGTCAATACGTGAAAAAATATTATCGTTTCTTATTACAATCGAAATTATCTCGCTCATAATAAACTTCGTAAAAAGAAAAGACTACACTTCACTTTCCATATCTTATTTATAAACGCCGCTTGTAACAATAGCTTTTAAGAAATTAGTTTTATGATGGATGAAAAATAATTTGATTTAGTTGGTGTTGACAGTTATCGAAAACCAAATGTTGGACAATCAGTAATTTTGGTTCATAGATCTTGATCAAGCAATATATTCCAAAAGTAGGTCAGTAAAATGGGTCTACATTTTGAAATCTATATTTTTGAACTATCAAGATAATTTACCTCGCAAAGAAACTCATTTTTAAATTTGATTGATGTTTGTAACTTACTTTTTTGCAGAAAAATAATCAAGTTTAGATATGTGATGCTCTGTAAGGAGACGCTCAGGCCGCTGGTGCTTACAATCATGTACTTCTCGTTCTTCATCCTCAGCGGCTACGCTCCGTTGAGACCAAACTTGGTCAATGTCTGTGGAGCATTGGGCTTGCCAGGGAGTAGGAATAATATTATGGTAAGTAATAAACAAAATTTAATATTTTTTCGAAAAAACCCTTTGTACTTTTTTGTACGGTCAGATTGTGAGATATTTTGGCCTGGATAAATGCATAAAAAAATATCATAATAAGTCCCTAATTATGTTTTTGTATGCCCAGACACATATTTCGTTACTCGTAATGTATGTTGATCTTCCTACGTTATTACAATTTTTATTTCAGATGATTGCAGGAGTACTAACATTTGCGGCGGCCTTATCGACCATAGCTATTGTTAAAATAGCTGGTAAGCGGAAACTAGCCATCACGGCCATGCTAGGCTGTGCTATAAGCACTACAGGTCTAGCTATCTATGCTAGATCCTATCTAGATCCGTCGGTATCTTCATACGATACTAGTACGTTCCCGACCGAAGTCAGTCATATACCTGAAGTGCTATTCTTTATGCTGGTGATCTTTACGGGACTTGGGATAGCATGGGTGCTGCTTGGAGAAGTGTTTCCTTTTAGGTAATTTGATATGACTTTTTCAATCTCTAAATTTATTGACTTGATAGATATCAACATAAAATGCTACTTACTTAATACTCGTACAATATTAACATTATCATAAGATACCTATTGTCTCACTCAGAAAAATCTTGTGTACCGATTTCAAAACATACTAATTTGGTGGTGCATACACATTATTTATTTTGTATCCCATAAAATTACAATTTGTAGGTATCTTGAATGTTTATTGACTTCGGCATTTCTAGTAGCTTTTCTGTTACTGTTACTTAAATACCTGGTTTCATGAGTCATAACCAAAACATGCAAAATAAGTATTTCTTTTTTTAAATTTCCTTTTTGACGCCTGTTTTACCGTCGTCCGAGTTCTTTACCGTCAAGCCAGCTCAAATTTGATTTTGCATTGAATTGCTGAATGGAACGTCATTAAGTGATATTTCTTACTATATAAATAGATAGTGTTTTGATGGCATTTATGTGAAGTTTAAAATACCAAATATTACTTTTATTCTTCCTTATTCTTCACGAACATTGTATGGTATATATTAAATTAATATTATTTGAAAATTCTAGTCAATGTTTAAAATCATCGTTTTGACATTTTCCTTGACATCATTTGTTTTAATTATTCTGTCAATACGTGAAAAAACATTATCGTTTCTTATTACAATCGAAATTATCTCGCTCATAATAAACTTCGTAAAAAGAAAAGACTACAATTATTTAATGATTAGGTCAAATATTTATTAAACCGTTTGTACATATCACAATGTCAATTAATTAAGGCGTTTACGTCAATTTTATAAAACAAGTGATTGGGAAGATAGGCTGAGATGATGATGATAGAATGAGTATTATATTACTTTTTTTTTGGTTTTCGTACCTCCTTTTCAATTGTCATTTTATTAGAGAGCGTAATATATGATGGTAGGGCCGGACAAAAGTATAATTTTTTACTTATCCTGGCTAGCTTTTATTTATGTGATAAAATAAGTGTAGCCATTAATAAATTTTGATCATCCTCTACAAATGTGTATCTAAAGTTATCTCTTTATTTGTCATTATTAAGATATTTTTCGTATGTGAATATATTCACATTGATATGATCATTTTAACACTACCTAAACAATAAATAATTTTTAAATCTATGCAGTAAACGTATAAATATCAAATAACCTACTCTTAGTTCATCACGCCGTGACATCTTGCAGTGACAAGTACAAGATTGGGGTTTGTTGTCAGATATTTACTGATAGTAGCGAGGTGGTGTATCGACCTGCCGTTACTTTCGTCCACGTTGTTTCCTATAATTGTATACACACAGACAACCTAAGTACTCTCTTCATGTCAGCCAAAAATATATTTTTATAACTGACAAGAAATTTCAACAAATATTTCCTTGCAATTAATACTTAAAGTAATAACTAAATAGATATATAAAAAGGCGTAAAGAAATCTTCACAATGTGGAGACTCAGGCGGCAACATTATTCATAATTAACATGACTAACAAACTTAAACTAAGTAGCAGGATTTTCAATAGCAGCCATAAAAAGAGGAACTCCTGATGAGCTATCCCATAGCACAGAAAGGAACGGCCTATCTGCCTTAAATACTACTGATGGTTCATCATAAGACAATGCCACTACAGCAAATGCTGTCGCTGCAGCAGCTGATCCACCTTGCTCGTCGATGGATAACATAGCTGAATGTAAGGCGGACGAGACTTGAGGAGTGAATGAACGGAAGGACCCGATGCCAGATAGATCGGATTCGTTGCTGAAGATGTTCAAGATACCAAGCTGAAAAAGCAAATTTGATTCATAAGATATGAAAAACACTACAAGGCAGATAATTTGCCTAATTAAAAAAAATTGTAAGACGGACTTTTATGTAAAAAAGAAAAGTTTAAAAATAAGACCAGCAGTATCAAGTGCAAACGTATTGCAAAAAAAATTGTACTTCCTTCTGTACGAATTTACCAATGCTGGTCGAATTTCCATGAGATGTGTAAAAATTTTTGTCGTTGTTTTCTTTTTTCTTAAGATTTTGTAATCTATTAGAGACCTGATTCCAAGTTTTACATTTTACTTTACTAGGGGTTTCAAAACCACGTCTTTATAATTTCAATTTTCTTTTCTCACCTTTCTTAACGCTTCATTCAGGTCAGTATCGGCTCTGACTGTGAATTTCGGGAGCTCCAGAGCCGTTTCTTCATAAGGAAGTCTGTGGTACTCCAAAAGCTTGGAGTCCGTCAACTTTGGCAGAACCTCGGCGATTGATGAACGTTCATGCGGCAGTATAACCATCAGTGAATATTCTTCTTTCTGAAATTAAATATAAATACGTCACAATTTTAACATTAAATACATTAACCTATGACTCTTATATAGATTGAAGAATATTTCAATATGAAGACAATCACTTTAAAAAGTTAAAATGTAACATAAAAAACATAAAAAGTAACTTGTATACATATGACACTTGGGTGGTACAACGCATTATTAGATCAGTGAATATTCTTCTTTCTGAAATTAAATATAAATACGTCACAATTTTAACATTAAATACATTAACCTATGACTCTTATATAGATTGAAGAATATTTCAATATGATAACAATCACTTTAAAAAGTTAAAATGTAACATAAAAAACATAAAAAGTAACTTGTATACATATGACACTTGGGTGGTACAACGCATTATTAGATATACCAGATATACAATGGTTTCTGATATTTTTTAATTTATTGTGAGTGTACATAATCCGGTATTAGGTTTCAATATGCTCATTTTTCAAAAAAAGGCTTCCAAAATATATGGGTTCCAAGATAGGCTTGGAAACAAGCGTCTTTAAAGTAACAGTAAAATACTTATTTTACTTGTTTCCAAGCCTATCTAGGACGAGCATTATTTTACTTGCTCTGGAGAGCCCATAAGAAAAGGGTTTGAGGTAAGTACGTCGGTTGGCCGTCCGTAGGATGACGAATTCCTGTCACACCCATCCATTTCTGACATTTGAAATACGGTCACGGGTGTCATTCTCAACTGCCTGTTCGGTGGTTTCAGGTATGGCATCGGGTACGCGCCCCGGCCTTCCGAGTTGCTACTTGCTTTTTCTCCATTTATCCGAGTGAGTAGTATCCCAACACCCTCATTCCCTTCCCAAATCCTACAAATTCCTATCAAATGCTTCCGGGAGGAAGCACCAGAAACCCTCTATACTGCGAGTGAGTAAAGCGATATCCTCTCATGGAATGAAGAATGCTTGGGAGAGGCCTTTGTCCAGCAGTGGATATTTACGGCTGGAATTGGTTTTTTTTTTTACCTAACCTGTAGATGTTATGTCCCACTGCTGGGCAAAGGCCTCCCCCTTTTATTTCCATTCGTGTCTGTCCATCTCAACTTCCGCCCATCCATTCATAAACTTGTCGAGATCATCTCTCCACCTCCTTCTCGGTCTATCTCTACCTCGGTAACACTCCGAGAATTGGCTACTTTTTGGATACGGCTGGAATATTGGTGGAAAATATATTTCAACCTGAACCAACCTCAAAAGGCAGAATGATAATCTGAGCACCATTGCTTCTATCAACTCCAGTTCTCAGGTACCTCCTCATGCGCATGAAAGGCACTGTTGTCATGGTCTTGTCACTGAGATGGAATGGCCCCGGTTGCGTGACGTCGGGATTGAACTTCAGGTCCCAGGCGCCCTTGAAGTACACTGCATTTACTAGCACGAGTTGCGAGTTTTCTCCAATGGAATCTGAAATAAATGGGCTCAATATATAGTTTAAAGACAATCGATCTGACTCTTCCATGCTGGTCTGGTAGAAAAGAAAAAACTTAGAATGTGTCAGCTGCTTCTCTTCCCGCGCAGATCGTAAGAGCTGATCGAGGGGTTGGGCTAAAATCTGCGGAATCATGTCAATAGACGATGCGGCTAGTAACCCATCACTATTTGATTCCGTTTATCTATCTGCACGCCCTCCACATGCTAAATGTGGCCAATTAAATAGCAGCTCTAAAAACGTCAAGCATGTAAATTCAGTGATTAGCAATTCCTTTTTACGCCACAGATTTTAATTTATCAAATGAAATTGACATGACTGATACTAAAGAGAGACGCATTTTTTTTAACATCAATGTATGTCAAGTCCAATCTCAGAATAAGCACTTAATAGAAGTTGCACTTTGCAAAGGTATTTAAAGAAATATCAACTCAATGTTGTTAGCGTTACGGTGTAATTTAGCTCGCGTCAGAACGCAGCACGTTTTCGTTTAGATTATTGTATCTACAAAATCCATTGCAAGCAAATTTCATTCTTATAGCTCTGAACAAACGATTAGTAATTCGATTAAGTCGGTGAACACATGGGACCAAACGCGCGTCATCCCTACTTAGGGTAAAATAAGTTTTCAAAGCTTCTTAACCGTTTTAACATATTTTTTAAAAACTTGATTAACTTACCAGCAGACACAAGATTGGTGATTTTATTATTTGTCCTTACTGCTACCCAGTTGTTGATCATCTGCACAGCTCTCTCGGGAACCCCAAATCTGGTGGGCGTCAGCTCACTGTTGAAGTTGTTCACGGCTGTGCTTTTGAACGCTGAGTTTACTTGGAACGCGTCGGCTATGAACATGTTGGTAGCCAAGTTGAGGATATTGTTTGTTTTCCGGGCCTGAAAAGATTTTTAAATATAAAGCGACAAATTACACAGATTAAGCTAGCTCCACAGTAAGTTGTGAACTTGTGATGTAGAATACTAAATTAACGATACTATATTTTATAAACTGTATAGATAAACTCCGTCCTCTGTCTGCTCTGGCCCAAGTATAGCTCCGGTAGTACAGAGAGGGTCATGCTCTTGCAGTGGAGACTAAAAAGTCCTGATGATGATGATGATGATGATGATGATGATGATAGATAAACATTAAAGAACTAGGCCAATCTGAAAAAGATTGGTTTCGATCATGACCTGGCTGGGGATAGAATCCGGTACCCTGCGATTCAAAGGCTCAACAGATTTTGTTAAAATTTGTTATGTAGGTAGCTGAAACCCTGGATTAACATAAAGGCTACTTTTTACCCGGATACCCAAAATAGAGGCAGTACGAAGTTAGCCGGTTAGCTAGTTTTGAATAAGAGAAGTCAATCTCATAATATTATATTCAGTAGTCTATAGACAGGAAACCTAGGGTAAAAATTACTTATATTTAAAACAAACCATAGAAACAACACAAACAGTTGTACATCAATGGTATTATAATTCTTTGAGATATTAAATTGTTAATTATACGGTGTTGACTTGGTGTTGAAATTTTTACTGTTGATATTTTACATCATTGACATTAAGTATCCCCCACAAAAAATAATGACCAGGGATTGTACTGAGCTTATTACTTATTTGTAGGTGCTGAGGTTATTTGGAGTTCTTACAAAATATTACTTATCTGCAATAGCTAAATAATATATATTTTTTTAAATTCTTTAATGCAAAATTCCGTAATTCTGCAAATCAGTTTAACTGTCTTGAAAAACTAAGGAGGTAATCAATACGGTTGTATTTTTTTTTTTAGTTTTTTACCACATAACTCCATCATTTATGAACCGATTTAAAAAAATATCCTTTTGTTTGAAAGGGTATGCTTACAAATATCGGTTCAGTAGGTTGATTGAAGTCTGTTTTTTGTATGAAAGACTATACTATTACATTTCTTCCATGGTGGTCTTGGAGAAAAGAAAAAACGTAGACTTTACCAGCTGCTTCACTTCCCGCGCAGATCGTAAAAGCCGGTCGAGGGAATGGGCGTAAATATGAAGAATCATATTAGTAGGCAATGCGGCTAGCAACCCATCACTATTTTGATTCCGTTTCCCATTTTATGCCCAACAACATGCTAAACATGGCTTTTAGGTCTTAAAGACCTGGGCTCTGTATTTGTCGTATACCCCTTATTATTTACCTTCGTCTCGTGTCAAGTTACCAACTTCAATTTGACAGACATGAATAATAAAAATCTGAAGTAAAAAATGCATTAATTTTACCTCATACAAAGATCTTAAAGCAGAAAAACGTCATTGTTCATTCACATTGTGAGTTTGTTTGTAACCTTGGGATCAACCGCATCGTTATCCAAGACGTTAATCACAGTTATTAAAATTCATTATTGTTATTACGTAACGAACGCTATTTTTAATCACATATTGATAATATAAATTAGATCTCTTTTCGTTTTGATTTTATTGTGAAGCTTCTTCTATTCTTTATTAAAGGGAAGCCTTTAATTTAAAATTTAAAACCTTTTTTGACGTAGGTTAAAAATGAAGATTTTTACTTCAAAAAAGGAGGTATCCAAAGGGTAAAAACGGGACCTAATATCGCTCCACTGCCCGTCTGTCTGTCTATCCGTCTGTCACCAAGCTGTATCTCATGAATCGTGATAGTTAGACAGTTAAAATTTCACAGATGATATTTATGTTGCCGCTTTAACAACAAATACTAAAAAATACAATAAAATGAGTATTTAAAGGGGCTCCCAACTCCCATACAAACAAGCGTGATTTTTTGCTTGTTTTTGCTCGATATTAATAACGACAACAGGCAGATGCTTAAAGTTACACATCCACTTTACTACATTCACTTTAAAAAATAATAATTGAATAAAAATAATATTAATGTTAAAGGGGGCTCCCATACAAAAGACATGATTTTGAGACATGACAAACTTTGTGCGCGAGTCCGACTCGCACTTTGCCGGTTTTTTTAAATTATTATTTTTTATGTTTGTTACCTCAGAACGCCGTCATTTAAAGTATTTTTTTTTGTTAAAAGGGTATGCTTTCAAATTAGTCCCATTTAAATTTCATCACATTCGGTTCAGTAGTTTGATTGAAGTCGGTCTTTTTATATGAAATATTATGAACTATTATTAATTATTGCAAATATAATAGTACTAGCTTTCGCCCGCGGCTCCGCCCGCGTTAATGTCGATACCTCGGGAATAGTACTTTTAAAAGGTAGCCTATGTCCTTCTCTATACTCCAGAGAACTTGTATGCAAAATTTCATGATGAATGGTTCAGTAGTTACGGCGTGAAAGCGTAACAAACAAACAAACAAACAAATAAACAAACAAACTCAATTTCGCATTTATAATATTAGTTAGGATTAAAACTTACGCGTGATACATACATTCATTATAGAAACACGTTTTAACTCTCGTTTAACTAGTCGGAATCACCAACTAGTTCCATGTGTTAAAAAGACCATCATCAGGGCAAGTGTTATGGGAGGCGACACGGCGGACGGTTTCGCTTCTCTCAAAGCACTGGAACCCCTATAATGATTTTCGTATTTGATCAAGTCAGTTATTCCGACTGAATAAAAGTATGTAAAGCTGTGTTTCCATAATAATGATAACACATATCTTAAGATTAAAGGGTTTGTAACATTTATTGCAACGAAACTTTAATACGACACTATAATTTGTATTGACTGCTTGATATCCTGACTTTACTAAATATGTACGTACCACACGTACCATCTAAAGTATATATAATATAATAAATAAATATATACGGACAAATCACACAGATTGAGCTAGCCCCAAGGTAAGTTCGTAGTATAGTTGTGATCTGTTAAACTTTAACGTTTTCAGAGTAAATTTCTAGAATTTATATTATCTTAAGTCAGCAATGAAAAGATTCTGCTGTTCTTCTTTCATAATACGAGTAGCTATTAAGTATTTAACTTAATATTACATTATATGATATTTTAAAAGAGGTTAGCGTCTCACTTAACCATGTGGTTTTTGGCCGAGTAGAATAGGACCACTCCTAGTCTTCCCATGGAGGTCGTAAGAGGCGACTCTGTATAAGTATTTTTTTCATTAAAATTCCTAAGTCCGAGTGGATAACAAGATTTTAACATTGTGGTTTCAAAATCTACCTTCACATTTTGAGTGACGTTCTTATAGGTTGCCGCTGCTACTTCTGGCGGCATCTGAAGAGCGCCTGTTATCTGCTTTTCGGTGACACCTTTAGCACCCTGCTGCAGTAACGCCAGGAGAGTTGAGATCGAGAATGGTGAAATCACCAGGTTTTGGCCTGGCTGACGTATATTCTGAAATTGAACAAAATAATCGTTTTTAAAATACTTGCAAGTAACTAAAACGTGATTTGATTTGACTGGGAATCAAAATCCCTAATGGAAAACAGAATTGCAAGAAAAAAGGTAAAAACAGAAAAAAATAATTTGACCTTCCATAGAAATTTGTCCAGCTGATCGGCGACTTTGTATGGGAAACCCTATCTTTCTTCGATTTCTTCTACTGGGGCAATCATTTATCATCATTTCAGCTGTAAAAAGTCCACTGCTGGACAAAGGCCTCTCCCAAGGATTCTTTGATCCATGGGCCCACGCTTGGCACGCTTTTTGAAGCTAAGAAACGATAGGAATAAGTTGGGTTTGTGAAGGGAACGAACAGGAATGAACCTTTCATGTTGGTCTGGGAGTAAAGAAAAAACATATAATGTACTAGCTGCTTCTCTTCCCGCGCAGATCGTAAAAGCCGATCGAGGGCATGGGCGAAAAGCAGGAATCATGTTAGTAGGCGATGCCGCTAGCAACTCATCACTATTTTGATTTCGTTTTCCACCTACACGCCCACTTAAATGCTAAACGAGGCTTTCAGGTCTTAAAGACCTAGGCTCTGTCTACCCCGCAATGAAAAAGTCGTGACAGTATGTATGTAATGAAGGTATTGGGATACTACTCACTCGGATGGATGAGAGAAAAGCAAGGAGCAGCTCGGGAGGCGCGCATACCCGATGCCATACATCCAACCACCGGACAGCCAGTTGAGGATGACAGCCCATGACTGGGGCAATGTTTGTTTGTTTTTCATGTGTGTAAGTGGCCACCACTGAAGTCAGTGTTTTCAAGCTGCTTAAAAACTTCTGACATAACTTAAAGACTGCCATCAATGATGACGCCGCGCCGGGACCTTCCGATATCTTAGGCCACATACCACTGGGGCAATTAGTCAGAGCATCTAGTTTAATAGAATCACTTGTAGGTACGTAATTTCCTCTGTGGATATAATATTAATATACCTTCTATATTAATGATGGAAATAATATTAATTTACCGTTTATATTAATGTTGTAATAAGAACTATATATCTTTTAACCACCTACAAAAAATGAAGGAGATTATCAATTCGGTTGTATTTTTTTTATGTTTGATGCCTCATATCTCCAGCATTTGTGAAGCGATTTGAATATTTTTTTCTTAATTGAAAGGATATGCATCCAGATTGGTCTCATTTAAATATCATTAAAATCGGTTCAGTAACTGTTTGCAATCTTTTTTTTTTTTCATATGAAAGAATGTTCTACATTCAATAAATTTGTTGTGATAAGTACTTTAAGTTGTATTGACTGAGCATATGAAAATCTGAAAAAATCATCACCTTTAAAAGATTTAATCCAAAGTTCGTCACCGGTCGCGACAATGGTCCAACTTTGATTGCTGGGGGGTGTTTCTTATTAATCTCTGCTTCTCTTTCACTGACTTCATCATCAGCAAATCTATCTTCGTTATCGTTTGCCTGCTCTTCCATCACAGGAGGTTCCAAATTTATACTCGGTCTTGCTACATTCATTGCAGGACTTAACATACCCTCAGCATTGACATTCGAGGACTGCGCTTGCCCTTGCGCAATATTTCTATTTGCTAAATACTGTTTCAAGTAACTGTTTTCTTGATTGTTTTGTTCAGCTAAAGGAAGAACGGGCTGCGGTCTTGATACTCTTGAGTCATCGGCAAAGTAAATTTGATCGGAGTTCAATAGTTGTCCATTGTATAAGTAAGGGTTTGTGTATGGTGGACTGTTTTGAGATTGCACTGCCACAACACATATTGTTAATAATACTGAAACATAAAAATAAAGCCCCTAGGTAAAATATAATACGTAGTATTTAATCTTCTGTGTTATAAGTTATAACGTAATATTTATTACGTTATATATAACACAGAAGATAAATATTAAATGCATGGTATTTACCAAGCTCATCTATACTTCTATACTAATATTATAAAGCTGAAGAGTTTGTTTGTTTGAACGCGCTAATCTCAGGAACTACTGGTCCTGTAAACTCTTTTTGCGTTTGACATTTTTGCGTTAGCGTTAGATAATTTGACATTAGTATCATCATCATCATAATTTCGTGTAGATGACACGTTCAATCGACCAATGCACACCCTGGTGTCAGAGTTCTTCGGAACCGCCTCTTGGCCTCTGACGTGGTTCCTTTAACGACTACCAGATGGCAACCGGGACTAACGGCTTAACGTGCCTTCCGAAGCACGGAACCATCTTAATTATCAGACAATTAGGTGATTCAAGCCTGCAGTGTCCTAATCAAACTGGAAACAACTAACAGTTGACACGAAAAATACCTGATGATGATATTTCTTCAAAACATATCAAGTATGTAAACACAATTTTCATCAAGTAGATTAAAAAATGATAAGCTTATAATCTAAGTAACAAAATTGGCAGACAACGAGATTTGCGAGTACAAAAGAGTCGCTTCCCATGAAGAAGACGTTATAATAAGTATAATTTATAAGATTATCTTGGCTATGAACAATAAACTTAGATATATAACTACATACTTACAGATATGCATCTCCACAACGACAATACACTGTAGCACAAAATATATATCACTCAAACTTCTATTTCCATTTAAAAATTTCTATTTTTGCAACAAAAGCCACACAAAACAAGCAATAACCGAGACCCACTGCGGTAGAATGACCGTAAACACGTTTATTTACTCTTCAAGTTATTCCTGCACATGCGCATTGTATTCTAGCGTTTATAGCTTTTAATTTAAAGTCGGTTATAGCTTGTGCTTCATGTTGTTTAAGTCTTTAGTTATTAATGGCGACAACTGGTCCTTTACGCTGTAGGTTTTCCCAGAGTTTCTTTCCTTATGCTTTAGACTGGATTGTAGGCTCTAAGCCCCTATTTAAAGTCTTCTTTTTTGCATCTTTTGAGCTTTGACCCTTGGGATAATAATAACCGCATTGAAATGCACGTTTTTATGGTAACACTTAAATTATGTGCCTATAAAAAGAAACATTCACATACATACATATTATCAGTCTTAATCCCTTAAGGGGGTATTATACCATCCTGAATGGCATCCTGAATCGGATCCGATGAGAGGGACGCCGTTATACGTGCGATACGATTGGAGATATCTCGCATCGTCTCTTACGTAGGTATAGCGGCGTCACTCCCGTTGGATCCTAAATTCCGGATGTTTAAATAGGCGCTTAAAGACTTAATGGCCGTGTGGTTTCCGGCAGAGTAGACTAGGACCACTCCAAGTCGTCCCATAGATGTCGTAAGAGGCGACTTAGGAAATACAAGTTAAACAAAGCTCGTAAACAATGAGTCCTCTCCAACCCGTCTGGCCAGCAAGGAGAGTGTTAGCCAAATTCTCCATCTGCTCTGGCCAAGTATGGCTCCGGTAGTACAGAGAGAACAGCCTCCGTGGTCCAGTGGTTAGGGCGTTTGCCTATTGACCCGGGGGTCGTGGGTTCGATTCCCACCGGTAGCATACTTTGTTTAGTTTTTTCCAGTTTGGTTAGGACATTGCAGGCTTGAATCACCTGATTGTCTGATAATAAAGATGATTCCGTGCTTCGGAAGGCACGTTAAGCCGGTGGTCCCGGCTGCCATCTGGTAGTCGTTATAGGAACCACGTCAGAGGCCGAGAGGCGGTTCCGAATAACTCTGACACCAGGGTGTGCATGGTCGATTGACCGAGACACCTACTCGAAATGAATGAATGAATGAGTACAGAGAGGGTCATGCATGCTGAGGAGCATGACTGCACTGCAGGCAGTGGAGACTAAAAAGACCTGATGATGAATCCCTTAAGGAGTAGACAGAATCTAAGAGCATAAGACCCAGGCCACGTTTAGCGTGTTAGCAGGTGTATATGTGGAATACGGAACCAAAGTAGTGATGGGATTTCCTTAGTAGCGCCCATTCCCTCGGTCTACGGTCTGTGCGGGAAGAGAAGCAGATCTATACTAATATTATAAAGCTGAAGAGTTTGTTTGATTGATTGTTTGAACGTGCTAATCTCAGGAACTACTTGTTCAAATTGGAGAATGTTTTTGTTTTGGATAGTCCATTTATTGAGGAAGGCTTGAGGCTATAAAACATCATGCTGCGACCAATAGAAGCGAAGCATCAATAAAAATGTTTTGAAAACGGAGGAAAATATAAATAATCATAACAAATTATAATAACAGAAATTGCCGCGGGCGAAGTAGCGGGGAACAGCTAGTTTATCTATAAAATGCTTGCACTTATAAATGACGTACCTATTGTGTATTATTGGACCTTCTTGGATCCACGTTTGTATGGTCGATTCTTTCCTATATCATCATCATCGTCAGCTTTCCTCGACTCACTGTAAGTATAAGCCTCCTTTTGCCTGCGCCATTTTTCTCTATTCCTAGCATTTGCAATCTAGTTTTTACCACCAATCTGCTTTATGTCGTCGACCCACCTAGCTGCCGGACGCCCATTTACCAATTGGTTTCCCATTTCTGGGATACCGGTGACAGCATTACTCCACCTACCATCGTTCCTTCTAGCCAGGTGTCCTGCCCAGTTCCTTTTATAGCTACAACCCTGGAGAGCACATCGTGAACTTTCGTTCGTTACTTCTTCAAAAACTTCTAAAAAAAATCTCACTTTTGTTTAATGTACATATAATTGGGCATGTTTCTATAGGTTAGGAGACACTATCTTTTCCCTAAGGCTTCGGATCTGATAAATATTTCTAGTTCATATACACTCATCTCTTTTTTCGTTATCGTAATTTTTTGTCACTTAGGTATCGTGTCCTGAATGCAGTACACTCTATAGTCCGGATTAATGGGATAGTCTTAATGTTGTTTGCAATATATTACTACTCTCTATTTAAATAAGTGTGGTATCCGGCAGAGTAGAATAGGACGACTCCAAATCTTCCCGTGGATGTCGTAGAAGGCGACTTATGAAATACAAGCTAAACAAAGCTTATAAACATCTGTGAGACCTCTCCGACCCGTCTGGCCAGCATGGAGAGTGTAGGCCAAGTCCAAGTCCTCTGGCTGCTCTGGCCAAGCTCTAGTAGTACAGAGGGTCGTGCTCCTGTAGTGGAGACTAAAAAGGACCTGATGATGATGATGATTTAAATAAGTATTGTGTGGTAAAAGTAATTAGGTGGTCAAGGGTGTCATCCACAACTAGCTGTCCGGTGGTTGCAGGTATGGGATTAGGTACGCGCGTCCGGCATCCTGAGCTACTACTTGCTTTTTCTCCCATTCATCCGAGTAAGTAGTATCCCAATACTTCCCCAGCTTAAAACTGGTTCCGATGGGCAGCAGCGTCATATGCACTAGAAGGAAAGAAAACTGTTATCGCCAAACCGCCTGCCAAGGGTGGAGAGTATGGCAATATCTTCCCATGGAAAAAAGAATCCTTGGGAGAGGTCTTTGTCCACTTGGGTTTCTAACGACTTCTAGCGGAGTGAGTAAGTGAGAACATGTTTATACAGAAGTGTTATTGAAAATAAAACAAATTTTAACGTTCATGGTGAATTATTATTTTATTATATCTATTATTAATTTATGATTCTATGTCCAGTCTTATATTTGGTAATCCCTGTGATTTGTATTCTATATTTATTAACATCAAATTCTTACATCTAAATATATATGTTTAAATAAAATATGAATTAGTTACAGAGAAGTTCTAGGTGAAAAATTATCCAATTAATGAGTTCAATTGTTAGCAATTAAAAATACCGGTTATCATTATTTCGTTAAAAAATCTTTAAGTGAGTATGTCATCTAAAATATGTCACAATATAAAAAAAGAAGCAGTATATGTCATAGTCTCGAGATTTTTATAGTCAAACTTATTAAAAGAGTCAATTATTTAACAATCATTTTATTTCGGCTGGCCGTAATCTATAGTTTTAAATAATTGTTCATAAAGTAAATCATTAAAATAGTTTGCTACACCAGAACCAGCCAGTTCTACAAACAATCGTATTACTTTACTCTAGATGGCCAAAAATTTTAAATTTAAAGGAAAATATATTCGAAATTTAAATTAATTGCTAGACGTGGTCCTCGCATCCACAATGAATGATTCACTGGCCGCGTGAATAATTCTCTGTGCGATGTATTGAGGTGCAACGTTATAGTGCTCGAAAGGCGCCTTGTATTCGTATGCAGTGGACGCGACGGCCCGAGTGGCTCGGCGGACCAGAGAGCACGTTTGTGAGAGGCTCTCCGCTTTCTTCTCAGCTGTTTTAAATCTATGGACAACAAAAAAATATTAACACGGGATCCTGAGGGACTCGTAGATCAATAGATCAAAAAAGAGACTCAACCTATTATGGATTGAGTTATATAGAAATCAAATCAAGTGCAGATCTTTATGTAGGCTTGTATAATTTTCTTTAAATAAACACTCGACTGCCCATATAAATTATAGCCCATGTCACTCGGGAAAGGATTCTAACGACATCCGGTACGTCCGGATCCATTGAAGTATTTAGAAGTTATAGTTAGGTTATAGTGAAAGAAACTCACATACAAATACATGCATATACAAACTCGAATAACAATACACTCCTTTTGACAGCCGTGTCAATATACCTTCAATTCAAGATATAAGTGACATAGGCTACTTAAAATCTTAGAATAATAACAAGTTTAATCTGATGGCCCACTTTTCCAGCCCAGACTGGATAAGATGGTGTAAGAGATGACGCACTGTCATGGATAAACACATGGACCATTCATGTACTGTGGCCCTTGCCTGTACATTTGGAAAAATAAGGGGAAGTCTATACCCAGCAATGGGACTCACAAACAGGCTAACTAAACACGACATAAGATTTCCTAAAAAGAAGACAAGAGTAAATTCTATTTAAAAGTGAAATTAAAAATATGTAACACAAATTAAGCTAGCCCCACCGCAAGTTAAGAAACTTGAGTCGTGCTAGTGGGATACTAAATCAACAACACTATTACGCGTGATTTTCGAGAAAAGTCGGAAAAAAATTTGGTTTCCCATACAAAGTCGCCGATCAGCTGGGCGAATTTTTATCGGAGGTAAAATATTTTTCTTTGCGTTTTATCTTACTTCTTACAATTCTGTATTCCATTAGGGATTCTGAATCCAGGATTTCAATATAGTTCAGAGGGCCAAAATCACGCGGTATTTTATAACAAATTAGCAACCCAGACCCCGGTTTCGCACGGGGGCAATGTATGTACAGTCAGGGACAGAGATACCTGACCAAGCCCTCTACCTTTATCTTGAATTTTCTTTTAAACTATAACTAATAATAACATGAAAATGTATATATAGAAAGATTTCGATGAAGACTATCTTAATATCAATTTTCATGTTAATATTATTAATAGTTTATGAGAAAATTCATATAAACCTTTCTCTTGACAACTGCATCAAAGTCCGTTATGTAGTTTAAAAGATCTATGCATACATAGGAACAGACAGACAGCGGGAAGCGACTTTGTTTTATACTATGTAGTGAGGAAGTGATGCATATGTAGATTAAAATCCAAGATATGTCATTGACCTGTGTCAAATTGGCCTGTGCCAATTTAAAAACTATCGTTTTCCCTTATGACCTGGCCGGGGATCGAACCCGGTACCCAGCAATTCAAAGGCAGCTGCGGAAGCACTGCGCCGCAGAGGTCGTCACATTTTAAGCTGAAAAGAAACAAAAAAAAAAAATATTGAATAACTAACACAGGGCACGCTTGGAGACGCATCATCAGATCCGCTTTCCTGAGCAGCACCAAAGCATTCCTCACCGCTCCTGCCGCGATGACTGACGGATATTCGTTACAGTATCGCTTGTCAGCCATCATGAAGCACATGGCCAAGAAGGTGGCTCCCACCTCGATCTCGCCGGGGTGGTCGTTGTCGCACCACCAGGAGAGGTAAGTGATGTACTCTTGGGGAACCACTGGCTGGCGAGGAAACTTCTGCAAAATGCAATAAATTAATCTGTGATTCCATCATCATCATTTCGAGTAGGTGACACGGTCAATCGACCGTGCACACCCTGGTGTCAGACTTCTTCGGAACCACCTCTCGGTCTCTGACGTGGTTCCTTTAACGACTACCAGATGGCAGCCGGGACCATCGCCTTAACTTGCCTTCCGAAGCACGGAATCATCTTTATTATCAGACAATCAGGTGATTCAAGCCTGCAATGTCCTAACCGAACTGGAAACAACTAAACAAAGTATGCTTCCGGTGGGAATCGAACCCACGACCCCCGGGTCAACAGGCAAACGCCAAAATACCACAGGACCACGGAGGCTGTGATCCCATGCAACAATATAATTAAATAGGGACAAATCACACAAATTGAGCTAGCACGCTATAAGAGCTGAGATATAAACTTATGTGCGGGGTGGCTCAGCCTATCAATATGAACAACTTTTAATATGGGAAAAACCCATCATATTCTTATATTAAATTACATTTGCATCTTTCATACGCGTAACATATCATTCGCATCTTGAATATAAATTTTTCGTGATCACCATCACGACGCTTCTTTATCAATATCCTGTACACAGGATTTTCCAGTTAGGTATTTAAAAATCATAAACAGTAAAACCACATTTATAGGTAAGTTAATGTTTACAATCACTTGGCAATTCGCAATTTTGTTTTGTATTATTATTTCGTAGATATACTTCCAGTTACTAGATCCTGACCAGGAGAAGAAAGAAGTTATACTTATAAAAGATTTGTTAAAATTTTTAAAGAAGGTATATTCGGTATGGCTCCGAGAGTATACAATAGGTTACCGAAAAATATAAGAGAATGCCACGATTTCAAAGTCTTAAAACTTCTGTTAGAATTATAAAATTGAAGAATTGTTAATGAATATTGATTACTAATGAAATAATAAGACTATTATATATTTAATGTAAATATTGACTTGGTTTATTTATATTTAATATTATTTAATGTATTGTGACATACATTTTATAAAATTGACATGTACCTAAATTTGTATGCCTGAATGGCGAATCGCAGCTTAAACTTATTCCAATTTAAGAACCATATTTTTTTTTACTATTTATTGAAGTAGGCATTTGTCTCCCATCTCACCTGATGATAAGTTACATGCCTGCCCCAAAGAGGATGTTACATGCCTATTCAAGAGTGTCCAAATGGAATCATTTAACATATGGTATACAAATAAATATTTTGTAGTTTGAATTACCAATCTTTCCAAGACAGCCTTCTCTGCAGCTAAAAGTCCTTTAGTGGTAAACGCGTAGTTGGAAGCCTTGACCAATCGGGACGCGTGCAGACCAGGGCCATGTAGTTTGTGCGCTATCCAGTAGCACGCCGCGACAATGAGCTGCAGCTTGTCCACTTGGACTTGACCCGTGGATAATACGGAGTCAAGGTACCAGCAGGCAGCCTGTGCAGTAGCTGGATTGCCGTCTGCAGTCTGGGAACAGGGTGTAATGCAATTTAAAGCTACACAAGCATCCTCAGGCAACGAATGTATCTATACCTAGCGATTGACCAGGTCATATGGAGTAATATATGCTATATATAATTAGTTCTATATTAGATCTATCGGAAAACAAGTGTTATTTAATTTGTTCCGTCCTTGTTTTCTTGTTATGCTGCATCAAACGTCATAGGTAGCCAGCGATGTCCTTTCTTGTTACGTGTTTAAATAAAATATTATTGCCGATTAGTTCTATACCAGATGATACCATGTAGGTAATTTAAATTAATTAAAGTGATTGAATTAACCATATATAAGTCTATAATCAGCGATATTTTTATGAACTTTCGGAAATAATCCTGAACCAAAACCATTTTATTTAACACATACATAGCCTATAGCACTCAGGGATAACTCGGCTATCCAACGGTGAAAACATTCTTCAAATCGGTCCAGTAGTTTCGGAGCCTATTCAAACAAACAATCAAATCTTCCTCTTAATAATATAATTACTATAGATGTATAGATATACTAAGATAGAAATGTGTGTTTTTCTTATTTTTACGAGTGTGATCTTTTTCGACCCGTATTTATGTAAAATTTCCAGAACTGCCCAGTTTTTGGTATATGTTAGTCTATATCAGCCAAATTTTCAAAAGTGTATGTATTTTTTTTTGCGATTATAATTGCAAAAGAAAGTACTTGCTTCCACGAAACCTCCTATTCAAACTTGCACCTGTCTAAATTAATTAAAAACTAAGCAACGAACTAAACTAGTTTGCCTGTGAAGTACTTATTTAATGAACAATTGTATTCATCATCAAAATTATCATCATTACAGCCGTAGATAGTCCACTGCTGGACAAAGGCCTTTCCCAAGGATCCTTTTTTTTAAGAGAGGATATTGCCATACTCACCATGCTTGGCAGGCTGGTTGGCGAGCGCAGTTTCTTTAGCTGCTTGTACTTCCGCCGCTACTGCCCATCCGAAGCATTTTTTAGCTGGGAAAGGATAGGAAATTGTTGGATCTGGGAATGGAATGAAGATATTGGGATACTACTCACTCGGATGAATAGGGTAAACGCAAGTAATAATTGTAGCTATTATTTGTTGCTTATTTATCGAACAACCTTCATGAAGAAATCTTGTGTAGATAAACGAACTAATGTTACTACAGCAGCATCGGTACGACTGGTACGAGTGACTTGCATCAACTGCACGAAATTGTGAAAAATTACATTTCAAATCACTAGTACTACTTATGTGTATTTTTTTTGTAGGTTATTCGTCAACGAAGGGTAGACTCAAATTTTCTAGATATCTTCGCTACGTTGACAGATACTTTCGACTATTTTTCATCCGAAGTGACATGGACACATTAGCGGCCTTTTCACACACTACGCATCGCTGGTCTTCGTATTAATAGCGGCATATTGTTGGGCAGCCTGTAGGTGTGAATATGTCGCCCCTTAGCGATCGAAATCATTTACAGACTTCCGCTGCAGTAGGGATATTATAAGGAAGTTTAAGATATACTATGGAAGTTAAGGATACTTACATTAACCCTCATGAGCCAGTTGATGACGCAGGCGCGCATGTGGGTGGAAATCCTGGGGATGGGGACTTTCAGCTCCATGTCGAACAAGTGCGTGAGCATATCCGTAGTGTAGTCCTGGCACTTCAAGTACGACTTCTTCCCTGTTTCACAGATAACAAATGAATGATCGGAATAAACTAGGTTTTTCGTTTCAAATCACAAAGCATAGCTCTCTGTTCTTTACCCGGGTACACTATCTCTTCTTTACCCCTGAGTCCTGAGGCAAAGTCCAAAGCAAACGGTCAACATATGTTACTAGCTTTTATTTAGTTTCACCTGTCCCGATGTTGGTCTGTAATCAAATCTAACAAGTTAAATTTGATTATAAATATAAATAAATATATACGGACAAATCACACAGATTGAGCTAGCCCCAAAGTAAGTTCGAGACTTGTGTTATGGGATACTAACTCAACGATACTATATTTTATAACAAATACATATATAGATACACATCCAAGACCCAGGCCAATCTGAAAAAGATTATTTTCCATCTTGACCTGGCCGGGGATCGAACCCGGTCACTCCGTGTCGCAGGCTGCGCCACGGAGCTAGTCGATTCACTTCCCGGTTGAGCTGAAATTTTGCATGCATGTGTAAATTAGATAACAATACAATATTATGAAATCGTTGCGCTGGTCTGATGATGGAAGGTGGTCATAGGAACTCTTTGTGCAAGGTACATAATTCGTGTTTGGACTCATTTGATTTATCTTAAAAAGCACTTTACAGTGGATTCTATATAATAAAAGCTTGTCATAAAAAAAAAAAATTGCCAAAAAAACTCGTTTTGTTGGGATTGATTCTACTCGTAATTATAGGACAATGCAATAAGTGGCTTTATAATAATTATAAAGTCACTTATTGCATTGTTTTCTTCTTGTATTTTTATATATTATATTATTTATTTTTTATTGTATGCGGATAATTGTTCTAAATAAACGCCAAGTGATTTTACATACGTTTAAAACTTCCAGCTGGAATATATTTTATTTTATCAATTCATTACTCACATACATTTGTAGCATGCAAATTACGCTACACAGAATTTTACTTTTCAAGGCATTGTATAATTTTATTGTACTCAGTAATTCTTTAATAAAGTTGACTCAAATAAATGTGTATTTAGATAATAAAACACTTACACACAGGAAAAACAAACAAACCGTAAAGGAATATTCTGTAAGACGGCCATTAAAAATTGTAAGAATAAATCTACCTTAAATATCCGCAGAAATTTCATTCATCAATAATTCTTATCCTTACTAATATTATAAATGCGAAAGTGAGTTTGTTTTGTTTGTTACGCTTTCACGCCGTAACTAGGTTTAAGGTGTTTATTTCTCATTAAGAATTTTGCAAATTCACTTACATAAGAAAATAAGATATTTCTTAGTATAAAACACATGCGCGTACAAAATCGACGAGTTAAATCACAAAGTACAAGAGTTAACAAAAACGATACCAATAAAACCTTGCGCACTCACCAAACTACCCTCACGGGTTTTTAAAAATCATCGGTGTACTCCTCGCTCGATGCGCGTAGACGCCATCGGAACGCAAACAAAGATTTATATCTACTACGACTGGACGCGACTAGAACCGACATCATAACTGAACATGAACCGAACATCATAAAATTCTGCATATAAGTTCTCTGGAGTACGGAGAAGGACATAGGCTACTATTCCCGAGGGATCGACATTGACGCGGGCGGAGCCGCGGGCGAAAACTAGTTTATATATATTTTGTTATCGTATTATGTTCAGATACTCACAAAAATCTGGCGACTTCAGTTTTTCATTTACAGATTCAGTGAAGCACAGGCGCCGCCGAACATTCCCTTCGCCTTTTCTCTGTTCCTTGTTAACCGGAGACAGCCCTTGAATCTCCCGACTATGCGGTCTCTTCAGACTTCTCTTTATGTTTTTAACCCTGCTGGGTTCCAAAGACTTTAGAGCAGGAGTAACTGCTGTGCGTGCTTCATGACTCTTTCGCTTCTTCTCAGCAACTATGACTTTTTCCTCTTTTTCTTCATCACTAATGAATATGATACTATCATCTTTCTTTTCATCTTTGAAGACATTGTAAGCCCATTCTGGATCATCTTTTTGTCTCACTGTAACGTGCCTTGTATCAATTTTTAATGAATGCTTGTGTTTACTACTCACGTTATTGTTTGAGTGTTTGCTTGATCCAGGTAAGGTCAGTTGTGGTTGGGTTCCCAAGTTTAGATGTGTGATCGTTTTTAAAGGATTCCTTTCGTTCTGAACCTCGATCTTTGAGTTCATCCTTTTGCTTTCAACTAAATGTTTAGGCAAGGGTGGGAGTGGTTCTATGGGAATCGGAATTTTTGTGATGGTTTTGAACTTTCGAATATTCTCTTTTTCGGCTTCCATTATCACTATATTATAATGTTTGATTCTTTCGTTTTTTACTTTTGCGACCGATCACGACCAGCGCGAACGTTGTAAGTACTTTTCTTTTGTAATTTTCTAATGTAATTTCAAATTTAATTTTTATCTACCCTCGGATTTATTACATTTCCAGTCCGGTTTACGCTACTTAGGAATAACATAAGATAAAATTAAACAAAGAAATAAATATAAATAATTTATTCTTAAACATATCACAACATCCGCAAAATAAATAAATAATTCTTAAACTAGATTTAACTTAAAACTAGGCTGTGTACTTTTTCGTTATCAAATGCGTCTGGTTTGCAAGTATGAGTTTTGTATTGCATTACAGAAGTTAAGCACAGCAAAATACCCAAAATAGGTATACAAAAAGTACGTATAAGTAACAAAGTGGCACCAACATAAATAGGAATAGTGTCAGTAAAACTGGAATCCATTTTTGAAATCTCAAGTTTATAAAAATGTCAACAAAGAACGAGTTCCTCCGGCCAGTGTTTGCTCATTTGTCAAATCTAAATTTCGAACGGCGTGGGTTGCTCAGGGTCGACGACCTTCCCGCTGACGACGACGAGGTTGTCTAGACAGTCTATGATGAAGAACATGAATGGATGCTCGACGCTGAACGTCCTCACTGGCTTCAATTGAGCTAATGGTAGGTTCTTGAGCTCTTGTGACGGATTTGCAGCTGTGAAACAAACAGGCGGTATTAATTTTTATGTCAAAGTAGAATCGGAATAAAATATAAAATTTCTGTAATGGCACCGTCACTAATATGAAGTCTCGTCATTGGGCGGTCCCCCACACTGAGCTACGGCCCTTTGAAATTATATTGCACACTTCTAATTTTTAATCCATGTTAGATTTAAGTCTGCTCTATCTTACATACGTTTTAAGTGTGCTACTCGTATATGCTTAATAAATGATTATCTATCTTCTTTGTCTAGGTTAAATTCGGAAAGTAAATATAAGCTGATTTTGATGCAGTGTTCTTTCTAATAGTACCTATAGGTACTGTATTTCACGTTTGAGTACTTATAATAAATTACTGAATCGGTGCGAAACCGTAATAATTTATCTTTAATATTACTAAATAAATATTTAAATAGTATAGCCTAGTGATGCAGCCAGCATTTATACCACAAGAATACAAACTTCTACTATATAATTGTATAGTAGGTAAGTTTTATTTCAGTAAGTACTTTATGTATCATCATATACTATATTTTCTTTCTAAATAAACATATGATAACACTAAAAAACAACATTCAATTTTAGCACTATACTATACAAGGTGAAATTTAATTCATTAGCATACGTTTAAGGAATGACTTAGACCACAAATCTGAACAACTTTCATTATGGGACCAAGTTATCAAAGAAAAAAATAGAAAAAATTATCTGCTTTTTCATACAAAAGTTGAATATTTACTTGGTTAAAATCTATGGAACAACTGTTTTTTTGTTTGCAATTTCGGAGTTGGTCGCATAGTGAAAGTTGTTCAGATTCGTGATCTGAGTCACTCCTCATCATCATCCTGTATACACACGACACGTGACATCAAACTCGTTAATTTTATGTTATAACAGTTTTTTTTTCCTTTTATTTATGGCTTTCACGCGTTACGTATTTAGCCAGTATCAACTATAAATGAGTTTTCCCACGCTTTTTCTAAGTCTTGTTATCAATGAAACGATGGTGTAGTTCATTTCATTGATTCTACGGAGCCCCTGGCGACAGTTCCCACGAATCCACTGGCTTGATCACAGACGACGCAACGAGGCGAGGCGGTCCACTAGCCCGCTAAGTAAATCTCACTACAGCCGCACTGTGACAGTTTATTTCAGTTATTCCACACATTGTTCTTAAACATGGGCATTTATAAAACCAAATTACACCGATTTCACATTATAAAGTCCACTAGAATCAATTTACAAAACAATCCAAAATACAAGCCATCGAATTTCCCGCCAAGCACTCCTATAACAGTTTTATAGCTGTAACTGTACATTGCACGTCTCTGGCATTCAATATATCACACGGAGAGACCTATCAAATTTGTTTGATGGCCACTGACACATTAAAAATGGCTACGGACGACCTCTGTGGCTTAGTGGTACCGCAAGTGCCCTTGAAACGCAGGGTCTTGGGTTCATCTCTTATCAGCCATCCTATTCGCTAACTCAGTGTACAATGTTTTGATAGTCACTTCAAAATACATGTAATGTATCTGTGTTTATGTATCTTAAATAAAAATTGACAATCATACGAAAGCTGCAATGTATTTTGTGACGACTATTAAAACGTTGTGCACCGAGTTAGCAAATAGGCCGGCAGGTCAAGATGGAAAACTATCTTTTTCAAATTGACCTGGGTCTTGGACGTTTATCTATATATGTATTTCTTACGAAATATAGTATCATTGAGCCAGTATCCCACGACACAAGTTCACAACTTACTGTGGGGCTAGCTCAATTTGTGTAATTTGTCTCTAAATACAGCGTAATTGTTAACCCCTGAACTATATTGAAACCCTGGAATCAGAAATCCTAGGATACAGAGTTGCAAGAAAAAAGGTAAATCCGGCCAAGTGCGAGTCGGACTCGCGCACGAAGAGTTCCGTACCGTTATCTTTAAAAACGGCAAAAGAATCATGTCTGTTGTGTGGAAGCCCCCCTTTAATATTATTTTTTTTAATTATTTATTTTTAAAGTAAATATCTGAAACTATCTTATATAGTCTGACACTGCATTGGACAGAGACAAGTGGAAGGAAAAGGGGAAGACCTTTGCCCAGCAGTGGGACAATATAGGTTAGTTAAAAAAAAGTAAATATATAACTAACCTGATGCCATTAACAATGGCGAGCAAAAATAAGCAAAAAAATCACATTTGTTGTATGGGAGCCCCCTTAGGTAAATATTTTTTTATTCTATATTTTTTTTGTATTTGTTGTTATAGCGGCAACAGAAATACATCATCTGTAAAAATTTCAACTGCCTAACTATCACGGTTAATGAGATACAGCCTGGTCACAGACGGACAGACATACAGACAGACAAACATTAATAGGGTCCCGTTTTTACTTTGGGTACGGAACCCTAAAATATTAAAGAAGTATTGACCTTCCATAGAAATTTGTCCAGCCAGCTGATCGGCGACTTGGTATGGGAAGCTTATATTTTGTTAGATTTTTAGCTTTTTTCTTGCTACTCGTTTTCTACATTTCATTAGGGATTCTAATTCCAGGATTTCAATATAGTTCTGAGGTTCAAAATCGCGTGGTATATTTATTTAGTGGTTCTATAGGAACATCTAAGCGAAAATTTTAAAGCAGTTTTACATTCAACAGCATTACTAATTCGTAGTCAACAGCCATATACATGCTATTCATGTATTAACATGTCCTGCTTACCAGTAAGTTCAGAAGCAGATGCGTCAGCATTATCCACTCTCACGGCGACGTGCTGAACCAATTCCTGGACAAACAGACCTTCCGTGGACGACACTCCTGACAGCTCAGCGTCCCTGCTGAAGATGCTGCTCACACCGAACTGAAGTTAAGTACATATTATTATCACAATTTTGTCCCTAATGGAGTAGACAATTAATGCCCAACACCATAAGAGTCACCGCACACTGCAGACTTTCTATCGGCCGATAGTTTAGTCTGCCTCTCAATCAGTATGAAAATACCTCCGTGGTCCAGTAGTTAAGGCGTTTGCCTGTAGACCCCCAGGGTCGACAGGCAAACGCCAGGTCGTGGATTCGATTCCCACGGGAAGCATACTTTGTTTAGTTGTTTTCAGTTTGGTTAGGACATTGCAGGCTTGAATCACCTAATTGTCTGATAATAAAGATGATTCCGTGCTTCGGAGGACAAGTTACGCCGTTGGTCCCGGCTGCCACCACGTCAGAGGCCAAGAAGCGGTGTCGAAGAACTTTGACACCAGGGTGTGCGTGGTCGATTGACCGTGTCACCTACAAGAAATGATGTTGATGATGAGTATGAAAATGCAACCGATGCCGAATCGGTATAATGTGCGCATTAAATGCCTATCAAACGATTAAAAGTCTGCAGTGTGCGGTAATAATGATGGGTTGGGATGGGCTAGCCGCATCGCCTATTGTTATGATTCCTTAGATATTCGCCGATTTCCTCGTATTCGTTAATAGGAATAAATATAATCTAGACCAAGCGTGAGTCTCATTAGTACACCTACTAACGGTTTCGTACCACTGTACAAATTTAATAAGGTACAAAAGCCAATTGAGATTCTGATGTGTCTCTTCTCTGACGCTTAAAACTTCTTCCAAGCGACCTCTCTAGCAAGGCTAACCAAATTCTTTACCCAATCACTAGATACTATTCTTAGTTATGGTTCAATAGATACAGGCCTGTGACAGTCTGACGAACATGGGAGGTTTAGTAATAGAGTTTTATTTGGCACCCAGTGGGTACCAAACCCTAAAAAGCATGTAAGGCGTAATCGTGGTTTAGATATAAATGTCAAGAATGGCTATACGTTTTTGACTTGACATAAAGAAATCTACATTTTTCCCATATAGTATAGAACAATTCTTGTTTTGCCATTTTCTTAATTGATACAAAAAACTTTTTTTTTTTAACTAAATCATGAAGTAGGCATTTGTCTCCCATCTCACCTGATGATAAGTGACGATGAAGACCAGGAGGAACATAGCAAAAGTTAGCTTAGTAATTTTTTTGACATAGCTTAATTTTTTGACTAGTGTATTTTATCATGGTGTCTACTACCTAGATATATGTAAAGTAAATTTATTGACATATCGTTCGTAAGTTTCGAAATCATCGATACATTTTTCATTAAACTATAAATTTATCGAGTCCATCACTAGTAACAAACAAATCCAATTTTAAAATTATAAAATTGAGCTTATTCATTAAAAAAAAAATATTGTAGATTATAATAATTACTTTGGCAAGAGCCGCAACAGGCTTGGTAGTCGTTTCCACATAGAAGGTCGGTATCGACACCTGCAATTCCTCTTCTCGCAGGTTGTCCTGGATCTCAACAATAGGTGCTGCAGGCAAGTCTGCCGTGAGTCGCATCAGGCCATCACGAGACCGGGGCACCACAATCAGAAGAGCGTAGCGACCACCCTGGAAAAAAGAATTATGATCATGTTAATGAATATTCTTAAAATCAATGTCAATGCTATTCTCAGGAACTTACGAATTGTGACAATTTTCAAATGATTTCGGCCTTTAGTGTGAATTCTATTATGCTTTTGATCACTAAACTGTCTCCGTGGTCCAGTGGTTAAGGCGTTGGCTTTAGACCCGGGGGTCGTGAGTTTGATTCCCACGAGAAGCATACTTTGTTTAGTTGATTCCAGTTTGATAAGTACATTGCTCCTCCAACCCGTTTGGCCAGCGTGGAGAGTGTAGGCCAAGTCCCTATGTCTGCTCTGGCCTAGTATGGCTCTAGTAGTACAGAGAGGGTCATGCTCCTGCAGTGGAGACTAAGAAGGACCTGATCATGAAGTACATTGCAGGCTTGAATCACCTAGCTCAATCTGTGTGATTTGTCCGTATATATTTATTTTATTATTTATTTACCTGATTGCCTCATAATAAAAACGATTCCTAGCTTCGGAAGGCACGTTAAGCCGTAGGTCCCGGCTGCCATCTGGTAGTCGTTAAAGGAACCACGTCAGAGGCCGAGAGGTGGTTCCGAAGAACTCTGACGCCAGGGTGTGCATGGTCGCTTGATCGTGACATCTACACGAAATGATGATGACTAAACAACGTTAATCCCATAGGGTGTGCCCCTTTTTGCATTTATTGACCTTTTCGTGCTTTAAACTATAGCTTGTTCACCAAATAGACCTTCACAATCAGGAAAAATACAAATGGACTTGTGAGAACTTATCCCTTATCATTTCAATTGGTGTTCAGCATTTGCTTTGGAAAATGGAAATATATAGTATAAAATAGGTACTTCCAATACTTACATCGTAAGGCAGCTGAATAGCTTCACTGTCTAGTCCAGGCAGGATCCCGGTCCTGTACACTCCTCTGGACTTCATCATCGGGACCTGCTTCTTCTCGGTGCTAGACTTGTAGAAGACGCCTGGCTCCACAACGTCGAAGGGCTGCTTCCACGAGCCGCGGAAGTACAGGCCGTTAAAGATTATCATTAGGGAGTTGGTGTGCGATGATGCTGTAAATAGGTAAAGAGGAAATAATAAGATACAAAATAATACAATTTACTTATAGGTGGATATAGCTTCTCGTATTTGTAGCAGATATAGTCTTCTTCTTTTCGATTCGTTATGGGAGTTCTCGGCGGGAATTTTGGCGGACTGCACGGTTTTTGTTTTGGATTGTTTTGCAAATGGCAGAAGCCATTTGCAAAACAATCCTAGTTTCTTCTATTCTTATATCTAATTCTAGTGGACTTTATAATGTGAAATCGGTGTGATTTGGTGTTATAAATGCCCATGTTTATGAACAATGTGTGAAATAACTAAAATAAACTAAAATAAATTGTCATGGTGCGGTTGTAGTGGGATTTACATAGCGGGCTGGTGGTCGCTCGCCATACTGCTACTGTGTCTATGATCAAACCAGTGAATTCGTGGGAATTGTCGCCAGGGACTCCCCATTGAATCAACGAAATGAATTACATCACCATTTCGTTGATAACACGAAGAAAAATATGAAGGGCTAAAAGGCATAGAAAGCCAAATGCCGTAAAACAAATAAGAAAAAAAAAAACTATTCGTTATTGTTATTTTCATATTGTTTTTAACCAATAGGTGGCCACGTTGATATCTTTGTCGTTCACCTCACTTAGATCTTTAATTATGCAGGTGAAGCGACAATTAGGTCACGTCATTAGATGAGCTGTAGACTGAATGGCACGGCAGTCATAAAGGTCATTGTTGGAGAAACCCCACCCAACTCGATTTTCTTGGCATCTCCCTACGGAGTCTGTTGAGGGACTTCCAAATTGCATGCAGGCGATCGTTTCCTAGTGGGAGTTTCTCAGTGGGTGGCGAATCGAAAAATTTAGTTGGGTGTTTAATTTTCCACTGTTCCAGTCACACATTTTAAGCTTCCCGTATTGGCTGATCCTTTCACCACGAAATAACGAAGTAAATATAGCCTTATAAAAAACAACCGAGTTCCCCATAATATTACCTACCTACCGCAATACTGTTCATCAAGTAATAACCACATCGTTGGAGCCCCGTTTTGACAGCGCATATTATGCAATCCCGCGCGTAGTTACCACTGAGATAGGTAACTTATAAGTGGAATAAAAATACCTCGCATTCCACATATCAACCGTTTGGAAATTTTTAAAAACCCTATTACTCAATACGTAATTTAACGTTAAATATAAAAACTAAAAAAAGGTAGAGCTTCACAGAATTATTCTGCTAGTTGAAAATTCCACTTAAGAAAAAAGAACGAACTAACAACGCAGATTGTTTATTTGTTCGCTGCCTTCGACAAATCCTGCCACAAAGCAGAATACAAAGCTTTGTACTTAAGGGCCCGTACTACCTCACACTGCTTTGCATAATTGTCTGTAATATCAATAATAATGAAATACTCAAGTTGAAATAAAAATGCAGCAAAGTTTAGGACTAACTCTGGTAACTATCTGACTCAAAAACACGATTGCGTTAAATTTTCTCGATAGAAAAAAATTGCAAAGTTGCCTCCAAATCACGTCTAATTTACTCGGTATACAGCATTATTCACCAAATACATGAAAATTAACCTTGAAACTTTTGATTATAATTGCATTACAGATAAGGCAGCCATTTTTTTTTTTAATAACCCTTGAGTATTCTTATAAAACGAAAATATCCATAGTAGCCGACGCGTTTAGACCATCCGCGATTGTACCGCCACACCGCCTGGCCTATGGCGGGCCGTTAAGATCATAACACGCTGATTTTTAATTTTACTGACATTATATTTTCAGGAAGTATAAAAAACTACGCATTTTCACATCAGAGGTAACACCACCTTTTCACCACTTACCATTAGTTTAATAAAACTAACGGTAAGTACGAGTATATTACTTAAATCGTTTCATTTATTGTCACTAATAATTACAACAACGTATATTAATTATCTAGTTGTATGGGGAAACTTGGTACTTTCATTTATCCTAGCCAGTTATTAACTATCGTGTATTTACTACCATAGAAAGTATAGAAAACTTACTTTTACTTGATTTCTTGCCGACGCTGTTAACAGAAATACTTGACGTTATATCATTTTTATCTTCTAGAACCTTTAGACTCCTCGCGTGATTTCTTGCTTCTACTGCTACCATGGTTTCCTCAGCGTCCCCTGATTCGTCCTTTTTGGGGAAGGTTTTGACGTATTTTATCTTTTCTTTAATATTCTTTGCTGGTTTATATTCTATCTGAGAAATATCTACTTTCTCAGGCTTGTCATCTACTGCAAATGATATAAATTTCTCATCAGATTTTGCTGGGGGCATTAGTTCAGGAATATCTTCATTTTTGTTTTCTTCAGGTTTCTTTTCGGGAATTTCTACTGTGAATTCTTGCTTTTCTTTTGAGTCGTCTGGTTTGTATGAATAGTGATCGGGATTATATCTTTCAACGGATCTTACTTCAGTTAAATAATAATCTTCGAGGATTTTCTTGTAGTCGTCATTTATAGTATAGTTTTTGTATATGTAGAAGAAGTTTTTCAACTCTGGCGTATTGTATTTGTACTCATTGGTATTCTTAAGTCTTTCCATGATGAAACGGAAAGTCTTTCTGGTGAGGGTCTGGTCCTCTGGCAAGTGAAGTGCTGAGACTAGTTGCTGTCTTGTCTCGCCTTTAGCTCCTTCAGCCAAAATAGCTAGGATTGCTGAGTATCCTAGAGGCGAAAAAGCTATGTTCTTGTCATCATCAATGTATCCCTGTAAACAAAGAAAAATATTATGAACAACCAACTGCAAACTGCGTTCCACTCACAGATTATTAGCTTCGTTAAAAAATGAGATTATTTTCTTGTATCATATTTATATTGTTTGTTAAGCAACTCTATATAGCTACTCATAATATCTCGAGCTCCTCTGTGTTTTGGAAAGACCGTTACCCGTTAGTTCCGGCTGTCATCATAGATGACAGTCGTTTAGCTAAGTCAAATGCCTTAAGGGAACTTGAAAATCTGGCACCAGTGTTGGCTACTGATACACATGAAAAACAATAACAAAAAACAAACAGTAGGTAAGTAATGACCTGTAGGTCATCAGGTCTCAGGATTATCCTGAGAATTTGGTGATACCAACAAACACATAAACGAAAAATTATAACTAAGCAAGAACTGCTGAAGTGATTCCTCATTACCTGGAAGATAGCCGTGGAGAGTGCGTTAGTGGCCTCTCCCACGAAGCTGGTCTCCTTCGGCTGGTTGGCCCGCGAGCGACGTAGCCATCGCGCGCTGCTCAGCCCAACAGCCAATACAAGCACTGGAAAAGAAAACAAGAAATAAAAATCAACTCAAGGATCAACGAGTATCGGCCACTGGACGGCAAATAACATTTTCGTATTATCTTAACATAACATGTCACGCTTTTATGGCATGCCTCAAGATATAAATACAGTCCAAAAATAATCATCATCATCATTTCGTGTAGGTGACACGGTCAATGGATCATGCACCTATGCACATCCTGGTGTCAGAGTTCTTCAGAACCGCCTCTCGGCCTCTGACGTGGTTTCTTTAACGATTACCAGATAGCAGCCGGGACCAACGGTTTATCGTGCCTTCCGAAGCTCGGAATCATCTTTATTATCAGACAATCAGGTGATTCAAGCCTGCAATATCCTAACTAAACTGGAAGCAACTAAACAAAGTATGCTTCCCGAAAATAATTAGAAATGTGGTCAAACGAATTGTTAAAAAGGTACTGCACGAAATTTTGGAAATTGACGTGTTCTCAAGTCACTTTGCGCTGAATTAATTAAATACATCAAAAGTATTTATATAACTTAGGTCGATCCGTGCACAAGATCACCCCCTTGCTGGAATTTGAAACAGATACCTAGGAAATTTAAAAACGATAATATATGATATACTAGCTTTCACCCGCGGCTCCGCCCGCGTCAGTGTCGACCCCTCGGGAATACTTTTCCCGGGATAAAAGGTAGCCTATGTCCTTCTCCGTACTCCAGACTCCAGAGAACTTGTATGCAAAATTTCATGATGATCGGTTCAGTAGTTACGGCGTGAAAGCGTAACAAACAAACAAACAAACCCACTTTCGCATTTATAATATAAGGTAAGAATGTAAATTTTACGTTTAAAGCAATAATTGTCACATGACAATATTTATAACTAGCTGTTGCCCGCGGCTCCGCCCGCGTTGATGTCGTTCCCTTGGGAAAAGTAGAAATGATATGATAAAAATTCCATACAAACACCTCCCTCTCTGCTTTTTCCCCTTAAGGGGGATTTTGCCCATTTCACCTACATTTTTTTTTATTGTAATGGAGAACTTATATACTTATTGTCATATTTCTAAGTCTAAAATAAAAAAAAATCCATACAAACTTTACCCCACCTATTTTACCCCTTCAAGGGGAAATTTCGTCCATTTTAACTACACAGATCTTTTTAATTGTAATGTAAACATATACACTTATTTTTATACTTCTATGTCCAGAAATGAGAAAATTTCCATACAAACTTTACCCCCTATTTACCCCTTCAAGGGAGAATGTTGTCTGGTTCACCTAAACAGATCTTTTTAATTTTAATTGAGAACTTGTGTACCTACTTTCAAACTTCTAAGTCCAGAAATTAGAAAATTCCATATAAACTCACCCCCCTTGATTTTCTAAAAATCCTTTCTTAGTGCTCATTTACATCATAAAAAGAATCCCTGTGCCAAACTTTAAGTTTCTGGGTACAGTAGTTTCGGCTGTGCGTTGATATATAAGTCAAGTTTACCTTTGGCCCGCGGCTCCGCCCGCGTAAGTGTCGATTTCTCAGGAACAGTAGAATTACCCGGAATACATTAGTTCATGACTTTCAATAAAACACCTTAATATTGAATTTCAATTGAATAACTTCCAAAACGGAAAGTTTCATACTAACTTTGCATCCCCATTATACCCCCTTAAGGGATGATGAGAAAAGTATTTTACTCGTGTTTCGTCATGCCTTTCAGTAAAGAACCTTCATACTGAATTTCATTCGACTAACTTCAAAAATGGCAAAGTTACATGCTTACTTTGCACCCCTATTTTACCCCCTTAAGGGATGATTTTTGAGTAAAATATTTTACTCGTGTTTCATACCTTCAATAAAGAACCTTATGCTGAATTTCATTCGAATAACTTTAAAAAAAGGCAAAGTTTCATACTAACTTTGCAACCCGTTTTACCTCCTTAGGAGATGCATTTCCAAAAATCCTTTCTTAGTGCTCCCCTACGTTATAAAAGGAACCCCTGTGCAAAATTTCAAGTTTCTAACCCGTATAGTTTAGGCCCTGCGTTGATATGTCAGTCAGTCAGTCAGCTTCTCCTTTTTTATTAGTATGGATTACTATAGATAGTATGGATAGGTATAATGCTGTCGTATAATGATAATGAATTGACTTTGGATTTTAATTTTCTTATGTCACTTATTATTTTTATTTTTTTTTGCTATATATTTTTGTTATATATTTGCAGGCAAACTCATGCCTTGAGTTCATTCAAATGACAATAACTTTTTTTTAATGAACCGATTTTGATGAAACAAACTTTAAATGTTTTGCTGAGTTAAAACTAAGCAATTGGAGAAAGTTTGAAGTAAATCGGTTCAGTATTTTCGGAGATAATCGTGATCATACATACAGACAGACAGACAGACAGACAGGCAGACAAAAAATTCCAAAAAAAAATTTTTGCTTTCTTTTATTCTTTTTATGTGTCCCTCTATCCATTTCAGTCAAAAGTTCTTAATGTACAGACAAAATATTTTTACTGTTTTATTATATGTATAGATTATTATACTGTTTTATTATATGTATAGATGACATCTCACAGATCGCTCCCTTTCTTAATTTTTTTATAAAAATATACATATGAAAATATTAAATATTTTCATTTTTTTACATGATCGATGAATGGTTTTGCGCAGCTAATGGCTTGCGCAGTCGCGACGTTTTTTGGTAGCAAATTAATGAAAATTTATGCTGATTTTCAAGGTTCTCATTTATTTGTACATACGTAGTATTTTTTTGCTCTGTGTTTTTGTTTGAGATTTTGACAAAAACCTGTGTAGTACGTACGCATGGGCCAACTAGCGCCACACATCATTTTACTCCAGTAAAATAATAAAATGATGGGATTTCCATTTCCCATCCATGTATGGTCGATATGCCGTGTGGTTCCCGATCAAGAATACAGAAACACTCCGTTCCGTCCTATGTACGTCATAAGAGGCGACTAAAGGACAAGCACATACATCCCATGCAACGAAAGCATTCCCAAGGAGGGTTGACGTTAGGCAGGCGGCCAGTCGTAACAATAGGATGAAACTTTTCACAGCATGGAAAGAATAAAAGTCGGATCTTATTGTCGGAGCTTATTGTACCTCTTAGATTCGCTTCCTCCTTCATTATGTGAACCGCTAATGGAACACCTTCCTTGCTGTTTCCCAACTTGTACAATGTAGATATTTGCAAGGCAAGAGTGAATAGGCATAATTTAACTTTTAATGAACTTGTTAACCTACCTTTCTTTTACATTAATGTATTTTTTTTTAACGATTGTTCTTTTACTAGAAAATGTTGTGTTCACCTTTGATGACTAGCTCCGTGGCGCAGCGGTCAACACGCCTGCCTGCGACACGGAGTGACCGGGTTCGATCCCCGGCCAGGTCAAGATGGAAAATGATCTTTTTCAGATTGGCCTGGGTCTTGTATGTTTATCTATATATGTATTTGTTATAAAATATAGTATCGTTGAGTTAGTATCCCATAACACAAGTCTCGAACTTACTTTGGGGCTAGCTCAATCTGTGTGATTTGTCCGTATATACATATATATTTATTTACCTTTAATTGAGTTTCATGCTAGAATAAGTACCTTAGAATGTATCAGATAATGTGAACATGTCACCTGTTGGTGTACCTGAAGTAAATAAATAAAATAAACAAAGAAACTTTACGTGGTAGCAATGACGAGGTCTAGGGTGGTACCTAGACCTCATCATTGCTTCCCATCAGGCAAGATAGGGGTCAAACGCACTCAAATCCCCAGAAAAAGTATCGGTGTATGGATATTCCCCCGAAAGCGATCGAATATTTACAATAGTCATAATTTTGCTTTAAGATAGATTGATAAATGATTTATTGTACCTTCAGAAACACACAAACAATAAATAAGCAGAGAAAAACAAACAAACAAACAAACTTAAATAATTAAACAGTACGTGATAGTTCGTGTGTCGCAATGGTGCAAATAAAATAGGCAGTATCTCAGTGCGTATATTACTCGAAGAGCAATGCTCTGGTTTTTCAGTTACTGCCTGCGACGATACTAAATCACTAGTCAAGTCACTATTACTATGCGCTGAATTAATTAATTACATTAAAAGTATTTGTATAATTTAGGTCGATGCTTGAACAAGATCGCCCCCTTGTTGGAATTTGAAACAGATACTTAGGAAATTAAAAAATGATATATTTATGTTATGCTATCTAAAAACATTTTTCTTCGAAAACTTTGTAATCTTTACCACTAAAACAATAATTCTCACATGACTATATTTATATTTACATCTCGAAGGTGGCCCCCATTCTTGTTTTTTTTTTTATAAAAATATAGATATGAAAATATTAAGACTTTTCATCTGCGCAGCTTAAGAGCTTGCGCAGTAGCGACGTTTTTCGTTCGCGCGGCATGCTTAGGTCCCATGCAGAAAGTTGTAAATGATGTAACTATTAAAGAAGGTAAAGGAAGGAAATAACCGTCAACATCTCCTTATGATAAACACACAGCCTTGACCGTAAAATCCTGGAGATACCGCTAAACTATAAATGCAATGCATCGATACCGCTACCCGCGACCCAGATCCAAATCCGTCCGATATCAACAAACCAGTCTTAATCGATACCAAGGAACTGTTACATCGACGTTGTAAACTATAAAATTGGTCCAATACACATATATACATGCTAATCACGTTTTGGTCTCTTACGGAGTATACAGAGCCTGGACGGTACGGACATGGACTATGTAGGTAAAAAACGGCATCGAAATAGTGTTAGATCTACTCGGATTTCGTCCAATCGGATATTCTTGTTGTATTTGTAAAATGTTATATGAGTTTATGTTTAGGAATATTTTTTTTTGTGCGCATATATCTTGGATTACGATCTTGTGTATGTTATTTTTTTATTAACTTATACTGCCCCACTGCTGGGCAATATATGGGTCTCCCCTTAAGTTTCCATTTATTCCATTCATTATTATTATTATTATTCTGTGCCAATTCCGACCATTTTCTTTCGAAATATTTAATGTCATCACACCAACGCTTTCGAGGTCTGCCCGGTTTCCTCCCGAGTTTTGATGCATTCGGCAATGTTTTAAATTAAAATGATTCTAATCTGTTTTATGTGCCTTTATATAAAATAAATAGCTGTTGCCCGCGACTTCGTCCGCGGCAATTTCTGTTATTATGATTCATTCGTTTTTTTATTCGTAAAGATGAATAATTTTACCACGTTTCCAAAACATGTTTTATTTATGCTTCGCTCCTATAAGTGGCAGCGTGATGTTTTATAACTTCAAGTCTTCTTCAATACATGGACTATCCAACACAAAAAATATTTTTTCAATTTTAAAGATGTAGTTCCTGAGATTAGCGCGTTCAAACAAATAAACAAACTCTTCAGCTTTATAATATTAGTATAGATATTTAAATACATATATCGTAGTTTTCGTGCTGAAGCCGTGTGGTATCCGGCAGAGTAGAATAGGACCACTCCAAGTCTTCCCGTGGATGTCGTAGAAGGCGACTTAGGAAATACAAGCTAAACCAAGCTTATAAACATCTGTAAGACCTCTCCAACCCGTCTGGCCAGCATGGAGAGTGTAGGCCAAGAACCTGACTGCTCTGGCCATGTATGGCTCTAGTAGTACAGAGAGGGTCGTGCTCCTGTAGTGAAGACTAAAAAATACCTGATGATGATGATGATCGTAGTTTTCAAATGTAAGCGAGTAGACCAGCAGTTTATTCTCTATAGCACCCATCCAAACAAGAAATAAACCAGTCTTAATAACCGTGGAACTGTTAAGTCGATGTTACGGGCGATTAGTTCGGTATTATCAGTTTTACGACATGTAAATATCCAAGCATCTAACGTTATGTAATTTCAACAAGCTTTTTTACAACGGACATTAGGACTGTCTACATATAAATTTTAAATAAAAAACCGACTTCAGTCAAATTAATGAAATTACTTTGTAATGAAATTTATATGAGATAACTTACACACTTTAATATGTTCAGGCATTAAGAATATACATACATACAATTCGCACATACATACATGAAGTCTACCATCATAACAGTCCAGGACTTTTCAATTTTGAACAATAGTATATAATAATAATAACAATATCATTTTTATATTATTTTGTGATATTCGAGGAAATTATTGGACATGTGTTTAATAATAATTAAATTAAGAATGGATATATGACAATGGTATTAACGTATTTTTTATTTCCTTCTATGATAGTAATGAATGATAATATTGAAATAGATGAAATGATAGAACTTATATAAGGCGCTGTATCCCTTAACCGTTTGTAGCGGACATCGCGCGATATATTATTTATTCGTGTCATACTTGTCGTCAGTCTCAGTTCAAACCCGTGTCTGCCATTTCCGTGTTAATTTTCACTTTTAATTTAATAATTATAACCAAACATTGTATTTTTTTTAGGTATCCATCTGGCTCATCCAGTTATACTTTTTATAGATATAAAAAAGTTGGTAGTTGTCGCTGAAAATATCAAGTAATTCGCGACGAAACTTTTTCTGGATATAGCTTTTTTGCTATTTTATTTAGCTAAGTTTTAAATATATTTTTGAAAATATTTTAGTGTAACCATTTATTTTCATCTTTGAACTGTACGTCATATTTTTTTCATGCTAGTATTTCAAGAAAAATAAGGCTAACTGCGCGTCGAAAAAATACACGTTTTACGCTATTCTTCTGATGCACAGCGCCTCAACTATTCTGCATACAATACTTGAATTCATCAAGTTGTATTTGCATGCTGTTGACAATGGCTGAACAGGAGCTATTCTAATCGTTTTCCAACTTTGTAAAAAGTAAAAGAAAAATAAAAATAATAAACATAGAATGTACCAGCTGCTTCTCTTCCTGCGCAGATCGTAAAAGCCGATTGAGGGAATGGGCAAATCTGATGAATTATATTAGTAGGCGGCTAGCAACCCATCATTATCTTGATTCCATTTATCGACCACCAACATGCTAAACGTGGCCTTCAGGTCTTATAGACCTAGGCTCTGTCTACCCCGCAAGGGAAAAATACGTGATACTATGTATGTATTTCTTAAATCCGTACTTAACGTATTTTCTTTCCTCTGTTTTATAATAAACCTTTTTTAACGTAGCCAAAAGCGCTTTGTTATAAATTGTATACGTTCTACATGAGTGCACTAAGACTACATAATAAGATTCACTTAGCTCAGATAATTGACGTAATTGCACGGAATGGCACAGCTTGCGGCGTTTGAAAAGATAATCTTATGCTGCAAAGTATCGAGAGGAGAGATGTGAAACTTCCAACTGCTGTCTAACGTCTGTCCTGATCAGGTCCTAATCCTACAGGCTTTATTCACATCGAGATAATTTTTATTTGAATTGCACAGTAAGTGATACTCAATATCAAAATGAGCTACAAATATAACTTTTTTATTATGTTTTACGGCGGCAAACGAGCAAGCGAGTCACCTGATGGTAACAGGTAGTGTGACAGGAGCATTGCCGGCCTTTCAAGGAGTTGGGGGAGGACATTGGGAGTAGGGAAAAATGGGGGACATGGGGGAAGGGGGAGAGGATGGGCCTCCGGCTCTCTCACACACCAAAGATAAGAACAAAGTATAGAAGCGGTAAAGCTTCTACTCAGACGTCGCTTTTCTGTGAGAGTGTGGTACTTCCCCGGAGGAGTCGGCACATGCATGCTACTAACAAAAATGAATTTTGCTGATAGCGTGGCTCTACCACAGCAAGAATTGCACGTGTGACATATGGGGGTAACAATATCTAGGGGGGCATGATCGGCCCATGAGATTGAACAACATTACTGGTCTTTCGCGCGCTGACTTTAAGGCCCACCTTTCCCGCTTCATGCTGGATAACGTCTAATAAACCGCTGAACGCCGGCTGCACGCACGAGAAAGGGTCACGGTCCGTATGCAAGCGTTATAGAGGCCTAAGCGTTCGCGGCTTGTGACGCATCTATTTCTCTTTCTCTTCCACAGTTATCACGTAAAATTAACACAACCAATTTTTTTCGTATTTGTTGGTTGGTCCCCTGGGGAAAGTTGTTCAATATCATGAGATGATCATGCGTCTTAACTATTGTTACCCCTATTTTGTTACACGTTGTATAAATAACTAAATATAAATAACTAGCGATCCGCCCCGGCTTCGCACGAATGCGATAAATTATACATATAAACCTTCCTCTAGAATCACTCTATCTACATACATACATATTATCTCGTCTTTATCCCTTACGGGGTAAACAGAGCCTAAGTCATAAGATCAAAAAGTCTACGTTTAGCTTGTTGATGGGCGTGAAAGTGGAAAACGAAATCAAAATAGTGATGGGTTGCTAGCCGCATCGCCTATTGTCATGATTATTTAGATTTTCGCCCATTCCCTTGACCGGCAGAAGCAGCTAGCACATTCTACTTTTTTTCTTTTCTCCCATACCAGCATGGAAGATTACTCTATCTCTTTAAAAAAAACGCATCAAAATCCGTTGCGTAGTTTGAAAGATCTAAACATACATAGGAACAGACAGACATTGGGAAGCGACTTTGTTTTATACTATGTAATTTTTTTTTTGCTCATCATCATCATTTTTAGCCCACATCAGCCCACTGCTGGGCATAGGCCTCCCTTTTTTTACGCCATTATTTACGGTCCTGTGCACTCTCATCCACTGTTTTCAACTCCGCCGAACAATGTCATGTGACCAGCGGGCTGGTGATTTACCTACTGGTTTCCTCCCCGCTCTCGGCCACCACTCTGTAGAGTGCCGTAAAGTTACTGTGTATAAATCTGAAAATGATTAAGTACCTATTAAATTATCCTTCTGCTAACTTGTCATTTTAAGCCCATGCTAACAAAAGGAAATAAGTCACGTTCCTTGTATTTTCCTTTTAAGTTGGATTGTATAATAAGCTTTGCATTACAGCATAATATTTTTCTGTTTTTAGCTTTCGGAACTGAAGAATATTTCTGAATTACCTACACATTGACGTATTTTATAGTAAAGAAGTTCTTCGTCAAATTCAATTATATGGAGTTCTGCGTAGATTCGTGTAGATTCTTAATTGTATTATTATTTCCGTAAAATAAATAATAAATAAATATATACGGACAAATCACACAGATTGAGCTAGCCCCAAAGTAAGTTCGAGACTTGTGTTATGGGATACTAACTCAACGATACTATATTTTATAACAAATACATATATAGATACACATCCAAGACCCAGGCCAATCTGAAAAAGATCATTTTCCATCTTGACTTGGCCGGGGATCGAACCCGGTCACTCCGTGTCGCAGGCTGGCGTGTTGACCGCTGCGCCACGGAGCTAGTCGTAAAACATATAATATTAAATATTCCGTAAAACGTAAAACATAGATATTAATATAAACTTTCACATATGATCAAAAAAATTGGATTGGCATACTAATAAAATTATAAGATACGAGATACGAGTAGGAATATTTTATTTACGTATCATCCGTAACTTGCTAAATATATTCTACTAGCTATTGCTCGCGTTAATGCCGAGAACGCGAAAACAGTACGTTTTCCGGGATGAAAGGAAGCATATATGTTAATTTAGGTAATAATATATCTGTGTGCAAAATTTCGTCAAAATCCGCCAATCGTTTTGGCATGATTGAGTAACATACATCTGAACACACACTTTGTAATATAAGTAGGAAGTAGCATAATAGGATTGGTTCTTACATTAGTCTCTGTCTATATCAAGGGACAAAAACAGTGCAGCTATATAAGGAATATTAAAATAACACAAGTTACAAAATAAAATAAGCAACGCCTTAACTGGGACCGCTATAAAATAATTCCTTATTTTACGATAGAGTTATGTATGATACTGTAAATCTCTAATCTGTGACAATCTTGGTCACGAGCTGCACAATTCTACGTTGTGGCCTCAGGCGGTACGGTTTGTGTGCCACCCACAATCGAATATCATTTTTGTTATATATATAAGTAGCCTATCCCGTGTCCTGTACGTATAAATGTCTATCTACCATGTTTCATACAATTCCGTTAATTTGTTTAAGAGTTATGAAGGAACATACATATATACAGAAGAAAATTCTAAAAATCCTCAATTTAGTTTCGGTATCATGTATAGAGCTTATAAACACGATATATCTGACAACAAAGTAACTTACTCCACGACGAATCCTTACAGATTTATCATTAGAATTTTGATGCTAAAATGATGATAAATGTGCAATCGGTATCTCTCATGCTGGTCTGGAAGAACAGAAAAAACGTAGAATGTATCAGCAGCTTCTCTTCCCGCGCAAGCCGTAAAATCCGGCCGAGGGAATGGGAGAAAATAAGGAATCATGTATATAGGCGATGCGGTTAGCAACCCATCTTTATTATGATTTCGTCTTCCACCTAAACGCCCACTTGTAGATACGCTAAATGTGGCCCTTGGGTCTAATGGCCCTATACTCTGTCTACCATGTCAGGGATAAAAATGTGATAATATGTATGTGTGTATGTGCATTGATTTTTGCCTTTAATATTAATTTTTACCCGATTACGGTGAAACAAAAAGAGGAGGGTACTATGCTTTAAATTAATTAAACACATCAAAAGTATTTAAATAATTAAGGTCAATCCTTGCACAAGATCGCCACTTGTTGAAATTTGAAACTGATACATATGAAATTTCGAAACGATATATGTATGTTATGATATCTAAAATTATTTTTCATCGAACAGTTGTAAATTTTACGTCTAAGATAATAATTCTCACTCGACAATATTTACATTTACATCTCGCAGGACAGCCCCTTTCTTATTCTTAATAAAAATAAAAATATTAAGACTTAATTTTTTTACACAATCGCCTTATGGTTCTGCGCAACCTAATATAATGGCTTGCGCAGACGCGACGTATTTCGCTCGCGCGGCATCCTCTTTACAGACAACATATTTAACATTTTATGTCATCCGCAATTTAATATTTTATTACTAAAGTTGTACAGTCTTGTAAATGGCCTGGTGTTGCAGTTGTCCATGGGCAGCGGTGATCACTTGCCATCAGAAGACCGTTTGCTCGTTTGCCGTCCTATGTATCTTTATCTTTACATAGTATAAAATGATTATGGCTGCGTCAGATAGTGATCAGTGGCGAAAGAAAGGAAGAGGAGACCTTTACCCAGTAGTGAGACGCAGTAACAGGCTTAAAAAGGAAAGTATAAAATGAAGTAGCTTCCGCCATTGTTCGCTTAAAATCTTAACGGATTTTAATGCAGTTTTCAGCAATAGAATTTTTTTTAATTATTTATTTTTAAAGTGAATATATATCTAAATTTTCTGTGAATATTTCAAGCGTCTACCTGTTGCCGTTATCAATATCGAGCAAAACGAGCAAATTTTATTGCTCGTTTTGCTTAAATAATTTATTTACTTAAATGAGTATAAAAATCAATATGGTGTAACAATTAAATATAAAAATTAAATCATATTAAATTGTTATACTCATTTAAGTAAATAAATTATTTAAGCAAAACGAGTATATAATATTGCAACTATGTAAAAACTCGTCATTTTATATTATTCATTTTATCTTATACTAGCTTTCGCCCGCGGCTCCGCCCGCGTCAATGTCGATCCCTCGGGAATAGTACTTTTTCCCGGGATAAAAAGCAGCCTATGTCCTTCTCCGTACTCCAGAGAACTTGTATGCAAAATTTCATGATGATGGGTTCAGAAGTTACGGCGTGAAAGCGTAACAAACAAACTCACTTTCGCATTTATAATATTAGTCATCATCATCATCATTTCGAGTAGGTGTCACGGTCAATCGACCATGCACACCCTGGTGTCAGAGTTCTTCGGTACCGCCTCTCGGCCTCTGACGTGGTTCCTTTAACGACTACCGGGTGGCAGCCGGGACCACCGGCTTAACGTGCCTTCCGAAGCACGGAATCATCTTTATTATCAGACAATCAGGTGATTCAAGCCTGCAATGTCCTAACCAAACTGGAAACAACTAAACAAAGTATGCTTCCGGTGGGAATCGAACCCACGACCCCCGGGTCAACAGGCAAACGCCTTAACCACTGGACCACGGAGGCTGTTATATAATATTAGTAAGGATAAGGATTAATGCTAATTTCTTCTATGTATGCGAGTAGAAAAGAAATAGAATGTTGAAACACATGAAAAAGGCAAACCTTATGTTTGGCGAAGTCTGGTAAAATTGCCTTTTAGTTTTTACTGACTTTCTACTATTACTTACGTGCACCATAGAAATTTACTGATGATTTAAAAAAGGGCAAGTGTGAGTCGAATTCGCGTAGCAAGAGTTCCGTACGTTAAATTTAATTTTCTGGATTGGAGCCCAATGGAAGACTCCTTAATTTAACAGCAATTTCAAATAGGTTTTCCTGTAATCTTTAACTATCTGGTTTCGAAGATAGGGTAGAAGATTCGGTAAATTTTCATTTATTTTGTTGAATTAAAAAGGAGTAGCAATTATGAAACAAATGTGTTTAAGTCACTTGCTCTTTTGACAGTATGCAAACCTTAATGTTTATTTTTTTTTAATTTTCTTATTTAGAACCCCAAAAAGTGCCCTTCATCTAATTCTTTTAATTAACGTATGAGCTCCGTGGCGCAGTGGGTAATACGCCAGCCTGCGACAAAAGGGTGCCCGGGTTCGATCCCCGGTCTGGTCAATATGGAAAATGATCTTTTTCAGATTTGCCTGGGTCTGGTATGTTTATCTATATATGTATTTGTTATAAAATATAGTATCGTTGAGTTAGTATCCCATAACACAAGTCTCGAACTTACTTTGGGGCTAGCTCAATCTGTGTGATTTGTTTTTTTATTTACGTAACATGTTCTATTTGATTCACACTAATCAGTAATATCAAATTTCGACTTATACGGTCCAGTAGATTCGGATCAACTGGGTTTTGACAGACGGATAGACAGACCCAAGAGTGGATACTCTTGGGTCTGTCTATCCGTCTGTCAAAAGCCAAAGAAACTGAGCTCGCCAACCCGCCTACCAAGCGTGGTGAGTATGGCAATATCCAATGTAACAAAGAGACTTTGGGAGAGGCCTTTGTCTATCAGTGGTCTTCTTACTGCTGCAATGAAGATGATGATGAGTAACAAAACATAATCCTTATAATCCTATAAGATGAGTTACAAAACATAATCCTTATAATCCTATAAGGATTATGTTTTGTTACTCATCATCATCTTCATTGCAGCAGTAAGAAGACCACTGATAGACAAAGGCCTCTCCCAAAGACTCTTTGTTACATTGGATATTGCCATACTCACCACGCTTGGTAGGCGGGTTGGCGAGCTCAGTTTCTTTGGCTTGTGTTTCCACTGTGTTTCCCATTGAGAGTATTTTAAAGCTGGGAAAGGGTGGGAATTTATTGGATCTGGGAGGATAATTAAGGTATTGGGATACTACGCAGCGCGCACTGACTGTTTTCATGCGACTATGCGCAAGCGGGCCGCATCTCTAGTGCGCAGGACACGGGCCAGCTCCAACGCCGTCCTGGCGCTGATTGCTGACAGTGTAAACTGTCCCTATATCTGGCATTGCTGTAATAGACACCTAAGCAGCAGTGCTAGATGTAGGGGTAGGACATTATAATTATAAGTATTTTATTTTATTTTATTGTATTTTGTGTATATATAACTTACATTAATTATTAATTTGTTTGTGCTTATATGGGTTCTGTAACCTGAAATAAACGTATTTTATTTTATTTATTTATTTATTTACTACTCACTCGGATGAAAGGAAGAAAAGCAAGTAGCAGCTGGGGAAGCCTGATACGCTTACCCGATGTCATACCACCGGACAAGCAGTTAAAGATACGTACGGAACCCTAAAAATCGGCCCGTATTGTTCTAAACAGACAAGTCACGGTCGAAAGCTACACGCGAATTGCATCGATACCGAGTCGCGCAACGGTACCAGGCATTCAGCGGTGCATTCTAAGGCCGTGTCCAGATAAGGCGGCTAATGCTTGTTGAGTCGTGTCATTTTTTATTCAAATTTGGATCACATGTATCTTTTTTGAACGTCATCATTTCTTTTATATTATTTTGTTAATGTATTTGAAAAATCGAAAATCTACTAGCGTTTCGGAAAGAATACGCCGAAATTAACTTAGTCTATTAAAGGTCCGTGCCTCATGGGCTCAGTTTTGTGTGCCCATCAGGCACAATGGGACGGGTGAGTGTGGTAGACTAAATATGTGTTTGATTGTGGATATTTAAATGGAAAAAGACATACCTAGTTACTTGAATATGTCAGTATTCAAAAACAGGATACCAATGATATGCTGAATTTTGAATAGATTAAGTTAAATTAAGATGTTTCTATATTGTAAGAGAAATAATCTCAGAGTGAAACGCATGACAACACTAATAACTGTCCTTAAGAATATTAGATTTCACTTTTTGACATATCAATCTCAAAATTATAAGCAAAATAATACCTTGACACCAAAAATAATTCCTAGATAGATTATACAAAAGCCTATAAGGACTCGGTTCAGAGACAAGAAAACACACAAATTTTATTAAATAGTGATATTGATTATAGATCTAATATATTAGGTATCTGTATACTGAATCATTGTTTTATTTTTATTTAGTTTTAAAGCATTATTCTTTGTTGTTCTAAACTTGTTGACCGACTGTTATATTGTACATGGTGTTAATCGTTTTCGTTACAAAATTGTGACATTTTGCACTTTACGTTTCCCTTAGGTGATTTTATTGAAAAACATTTTCCAAGGTGTCATTAAAACATCTCAAAGACAGGAGTATCGTGTACTATTGCAGTGTTGTATTTACACTATTGGTAAAAGGTCTCAGGCCCAGGGCATGATGACGTTGAGGGGTGGTGTTATATAAATTATAGGTGGTCTTCAAAGTTATCAGTTCATCATCTTACTCAATAATCAATTCTTAATTATACTACCATTGGCTCTATTTACCCTGTGAGTAACAAATACTTGATACTATATTACAGTAACAGCAGACTAGCCTGTAATTTTTTGACATGAAATCTATCCAAATATAATTGATGCAAATCAGATGCTACACAATCAGACTGTCGCCATATAATAATCTTAATCCTAAATAATATTCTTAATACCAAAGTGAGATTGTTTGTTTATTTATTTGTTTGTTTCACTTTCCTTATCGACTAAACCAATCATCATAACATTTTGCATACACGTTGTTTGAGATACGGAGGAGTGGTAGACATGCGAGCTAGTAGGTGTAAAATATACTTAACAACCAAACAGGTTTAGACATAGAAACAAATATATTGAAAAAAAATTGGTTTAGTTAGTAGTTAAGTAAAAAAATAAGCTCTTATATATTTCGTGGCTAATAAAAAAGAAGGACCTCTAACAAAGACAAATTTCAAGGTTTTTATTTACCTAAAGGGTACAAACGTCCGTTCCTCCGTCTGTCACAAAGTTATATGTACTTAACCGTAAGAGATATACTTGGATTTTTCACAGAATGTGTAGGTACCTAAATATGAAGGGGCGTCCCATACATAAAACATGTTGGGATTTTTTAGTTAAATTTTGTATGGTGGTACGGAACTGTGGTTCCGCCTCGTACTTGACCGGTTTTATCTAAAATGTGAGGTAGCAATTCTAATCGACACGGGGCGTTGAATTATTATAGGCCCAGGGTGCCAGGCCTAAAAATACGCCACTAGTATTGCAGATGTTGTAGTAAGGCACCACGGTGAATGCACTACGCTGACCCTACGCTATTGTGCTCTCACCGGACCGTCTGCAAAGAAATGAAGATCATAAAAATGTACTTGGAGCCCATATGTACTCGTAAGTACATTGTTCTTACGATTCATTCGTCTTCCTTGTGCACTATCTGACTTATAATACAACTATTTATTTCCATGAAAACACGTACATACTTTTATTTATTGTAATATTTCCCATGTTCTATCTCTACTCCGAAATTATCTTTTTTTATGATATAGGATGACAAACGAGCAAGCAAGTCACCTGATGATAAGCAACCACCGCTGTCTGGACATGTCATGGACAACTGCAGCACCAGGGTGTATCAGCAGCGACCTTTCAAGGAGTTGGAGGAAGACATAAAATGAAGGGGGAATGAAGGATGGGCTTCCGGCTAACATCTCTGTATGTCTATCTGTAACCTCTTCACGCTTTAACCACTGAACCAGTCGTCACAAAACTTTGCATACATCTATAGTCATATATAGCTATCCCGGCTATATAGCTATCCCGTTAGGGAAAATGATTTGATAAGATATTGGTACGGAACAGGTGTTTTAAAACATTTTAAACGCCTTTTGACTGTAAGATAATGACGGGATATAAGAGAAAACATAATCCTCTAAAGACCTTTCAAAAAATAAACAAAATTCTTTATCTGCAAGAAGAACAATTACAATTAAAGTTTATAATGACCCCCGCACTAGCGGCAAATCTGTATTGTGGGCAGCCGTGTACATGGCTAAGTAAGAGTGATCCATGAGAAAGGTTTATATGTATAATTTACAGCCCTTTATTAGTATCTACATTGCACCCGTGCGAAGGGGCGGGTTTAGTGAAGATAGAAAAAGAAAGCGTTTTTAAATTATTTTGCTAACAGTCCAGCAATGTAGCGCATACCGCCTGGGAAAGCAATCTGAACATTCGCACAACAAAACAACTGCAATCTAGTATTACGGCAGGCCCCTCAGATTCTACAAATTTATTTTACAGTCGCTAGCACTCAGAGACGAGGTCGTAAGTCACAGAGAAGAATGCTTTTTCAATTACAATATTTTGTATTTCTCATTGGCTTTTCTTGTTTTGTGAATCTTTTATGTACTGCTGTATAGAACAAAGATTTTTGAAAATCTATTTAATTTTTGCGAGCAATTATCTATGTGACCTAGTGGTCCGTGGACCGGCGGTGCCAGGTTCGACCCCCGGTTAGGTCAAAATGGAAAATGATCTTATTTTGATTGACCTGGGTCTTAGATGTTTATATATATATATGTATTTGTTATAAAATATAGTATTGTTAAGTTAGTATCCTATAACACAAGTCTTGAACTTACTTATATTAAGCTAGCCCTAAAGTAAGTTCGAGACTTTTGTCCATATATATTTATTTATTTTCACGAGTGTGTATTTGTTACTGATGATTCTAAGAAAATTATTTACATTTGGTAATCTAGGTTAATATCAATTATGCACCTTTGCAACCTCACATCTAGCGCGAACTATACTTACGTCTGGTGCAAGCGCTGAATATGCGCCTCTGAATGCATATTTGTTTATCCCTTTGCGGTAGAGGTGAGCGGGCTATGGTGTTCCGAGGCCAGGGGTTTTATGCGAGAGCTAGGAAGACGCCTTAGAACAAATAGTGCTGACTTCGCATTTCCCTTGCAATACAGCGAGGGAACGCCGCAAGCGTTATGGGCACATTTGCGCCAGGTGCAATGCGGGGCGGTCTATTTGACTAAGATGGTTTTTTTTTATTTTTATTTTATTGTTGACATATTGTAACTTGTATTTTTAAAGATGTATTTCTAGATTAAATATATATACATATATATATATACAATATGTAAAGAAAACCCCGTCCAATACTTGAAGGGGTGATTCAGCCCGATCAAAGCTGGGCAAAGCAAAGTTAAACATTACATTTTTGCTAACCTATATTATCCCACGGCTGGACTGGTATATACCGATCGCAAGTTCCCTACGCTTGTCTCTATCTCATACAGTTTCGGTCCAACCGCGTCAAAAACGTCATTGTATAATGAGATAAACATTTTACAGTAGTACCAGTTTTTTTTTATTATTATGACCTAACGCGGGCGGCAAACGAACAAACATGTTTATCTCTACTCGTCCTTTCAACCGATCCAAAGAAAAATTTGCCTGCGCTAGAGTCGGCCATGTTTAGACAGATAAGTGAAAGTACTGACTCGAAGAAAGGCTCCTAAACATAATATCACGCCTATAAAATGATGAAACATAGTGCTCAGTATCGGGCTTTTCTCGAATACAAGCTAAACAAAGCTTATAAATATCTATGAGACCTCTCCAACCCGTCTGGCCAGCGTGGAGAGTGTAGGCCAAGCCCTCTGACAGCTCTGGCCAAGTTTGGCTCCAGTAGTACAGAGAGGGTCATGCTCCTGCAGTGGAGACTAAAAAAGACCTGATGAAGAAGAAGAAGAATAAGTTGCCCGATAAAATACAGAATATAAATAAAATAAAACTATTTAAGAAAAGTTGCGATCGTATTTATTACCTACATGAAAATTACGACTCTATGAATGATTACTTTAAATAGCTCTACAATTACGCGTTTTAAGTCAGAAATATAAATATCCAGTTATTATTGATCAATTGTTCTGAATTAAGCCCTTGTATAGTTTAAGTTTCAAACACAATGTAAGTTTATTGTTTATGAATAAAGATACTTGACAGCCATTTTGTTAGTCCGGCTTGCGAATAAAATCGAAAACAACTATTCTAAAACATCTGCATAACAGCCATTAGTGTTGGTAACTCCAAAGCTTGTGATCATATTGTATCAAATCATGAATCGTCATTTATTAACCTCACGCGCAGAAAATTAGCATTCCTTCTCTTTGTCTGGTCGTCTGGACGGATGCAACAAACATCTTTGCAATTTAAATAGCTTCTGAGAACCGATACTTATGGTAGAAATTGTTTGATTAATTTCACTGAGTGATCTCTGAGAATAACCACAATTTGGAATGTCATAGTCGTGCGTGACATGTTCCTTAATTTTATGGATATCTGTGTGTATGATAATGTGTTATAACATTATTTTTATGACACACAAATTATTTGTTGAGCTTCAAAGTGTGGGCGTAGGATAAGTCGTAGTTTTTTTTTTTTGGAAGGACTATGTAGCTAGCGTTAGGTGAGCTGTCGCTACTTTACCGGGCGTTTGTAGACAACATCACCAAAGGGCGGAGGGATAGAGCTCGGCCTGTGGGCTTGGAGACATAGCAAACTCTCATATTGCCTGATGAGCCGCGTATACGTGCATGCATACAACAACTTTTAGACTTTCACGATAGTGGACGAGAATGGAATCCAGCGTCTTCCTGCGACCTTAGTCAGGTCATCCGTCCATCTGGTCGGTGGATGTCCGACGCTGCGCGAGAGAACCCTTCTGCCCCATGGGCCATCGGTTATCCGCGCTATGTGCCCCGCCCACTACCACTTCAAAGATCTAATCCGGAGCAATCATTACTAATGAAATAACACTTGTAACACTTAGTTATTTAAGAATACAAATCTATATTTAAGAATATAATCAATCAAAAGATTTTTTTTTTATTTGTAAGTTATTTATAATTTTTTATTTTTATGTTGTTATTAATTATGTTTAATATTAAGTTGAATTGTTTTTTAGTAAAATATAAATATAACACAGAAAAAAAAAAAAAAATCAAAAGAAGTAATAAAAAATATAACCCACTTAAATTGTCGTAGTTACCTACTGAAACATGCTTAACTCTATCTCAAAAATTACTGAACCGATTTTAATGAATGTGAAATTCGGAACCGACACGGATAAAGTTGCGGGAATCAGCTAGTTCAAAATATGACCAATTGTTTTTCTTCATGCGTGTAAATGGCCAACACTAGTATCAGATTTTTCAAGATATCTAAAGGCCAATAGCTACTGTTGACCATGCATCTATTTGAGTGTATTGTCTAAGACACGAGGTGTGAGGTCACCGCATAGTTGACGGATGTCGTGAGTGGTCGTGTCGTGAAGTATGTTCATGTCTAGCACTAATTATATCTATAGTCATTTACAATATGGAATTAATCCGGCTTCAGTTCTATTAGAGCGATGATCTTTGTTTCTTAGATATAAAATTTCTTACTTGTTTCACAAGGCCGCTTATTCGCTCGCGTTTTTGTAACTCCCTAAAGAAAAGTAGGTATTTTTTTAAACTTAGTAAGGTACCTTAGGTTAAAAAATAGTAGATAATAGCAGATACTAGGTAGGTATATTTTACATTTTTTCTCCATTAAAATATGCCTAATAAAAGCATATTAAGTGTGCGAACAAGGATGCATCATCATACCAGTTTTTTCAAATTACATAAACGGCCAGTGAAACTGTTTAAAAATATGATTCAACCTTTTTGGTCATGGGTATTTTTGGAACAATATTTGTGTTCACAGTTCATAATCTTTTTACACCCTTGGGAATAAAAACGTATTTTAGATTTTTTTTTTTTAAATCTATGTTGTGCTCGGAGAAACGTTCTTTGTTTTTTGAATAGAGGAGATGAAAAAATACCTACTATTAAAACGAATAGTATCATTCTCAGTGAAAATGTTTACGCTGAGTTCCATGACGATTGGATTAGAAGTTAAAGCATCAGAGCGTTCAAAATAAATAGATATACAAAGTAAAAAACTCACTTTTCCGCTATGAAAATAATTTTAAGTCACCCAAATGGCATGTATAGTCTAATGAGAAATTTGAATAAGCAAGAATATCCAAAACCGTAATACTAATAGTAATAGTACATTAGGTAAGTCAAACGCATGCAGTTTCAAATGCATTTTCATTAAACATATCAGTTTTAAAATGTTTGCAACAGGGAACTATATAAAATGAAACACAGTGTAGGTAGATAGCGCGAATGATAAAAAAAATTGAATGTAAAAGATATCGACGCTTGTAAACCTTGTAAATGACGTCATAACATAAAGAGCTAAGGCAAATCCCCATACATAATTTTAGTTAACACCTAGAGAGTCTTTGAATTCTAAATTTCTTATAAGCGTGCTTTTTTTAATTATTTCGGGTAAAATGTATATAGGTTATGTCACTTTTTATTTAATAATTTACTGAGGTCTCTATACAGAAAAAAAAACTTTTGTTTTTTATCATTCTATCATTAATTAGGCAAATCTATTTTTATACAATTCTTGGGAACACTTCTGCATGAATTCAAGTTATAAACTATTTGAGAATACTAGTTTTTACCTGGCCTTGTTTAAATTATAAATTAGATTATAATTTTAAAAATTCTTATTAAATATTCCTATTTGTTCCCACCGTCTTCAAAGATTCAATATGTTGAATCAAATTTCTGCCCTAGCTATTTCTTTTACATTAGGTACGTTATGAATAAAATCCTCGGTTAAAATATATGAAATGACATGACAGCTAACTACAATGTCATCCTTGGATAACTTATTAATATTCATTGCGAGGATCATCAATTCTTCTATACAATTACAATGTGTTGTATAATTTTATCATTATTACAAGGGTGAAGGTCCATATCTCATTTGACCAAACATGTAAAATTATATATCATCATCATCAGGTAGTTTTAGTCTTCACTGCAGCAGCATGACCCTATCTGTACTACCGGAGCCATACTTGGCCAGAGCAGACAGAGGATTTGGCCTACACTCACCTCGCTGGCCAGACGGGTTGGAGAGGTCTCATTGATGTTTATGAGCTTTGTTTAGCTTGTATTTCCTAAGTCGCCTCTTACGACCTCCATGGGAAGACTTGGAAAATTATATAAATCTAACTAAATTAAAATTGTTCGTTTACTTATGGACAGATTTATATATGCTGACGGAGATTGTTTTTGACGTGACAACGTCTTATAAATCGACTAGCTTTCGCCCGCGGCTCCGCCCGCGTCAATGTCGATCCCACGGGATTAGTTTCTTGTCAATTAATATTTCCCGGGATAAAAGGTAGCCTATGTCCTTCTCCGTACTCCAGAGAGCTTGTATGCAAAATTTCATGATGATCGGTTCAATAGTTACGGCGTGAAAGCGTAACAAACAAACAAACAAACAAACAAACAAACTCACTTTCGCATTTATAATATTATAGTAAGGATAAACGCCGGCTGCACGGACAAAAGTGTCACGTTCCGTGTGCAAGCGAGAGCGCGGAACAAGCAATAGAGAGGCACGATCGGCCTAAGTGTTCAGCTTGTGACGCATCTATCTCTCTTCCACCGTTATCACGTAAAATGATAGTCCTTAAACTGACTTTAAAGACAAGCAATTTTTTTTATGTGGTTATGTTTTTAGGCAAAACAAAATCTTCAAATTACTTGTGGCGAACAGACAAATAGCGCAGTGTATTAGGTCTGGCAAAACCTCAGACAGTACATTGTGGTACAGAAATTTAAAAAAATACCATTTATGTATTTTGCTTATATTTTCTGTTCTTTTTACTGAGTAAAAACGTTGCGATACACTCTGCTACTTCGACTTGCCTAAAATAGTTATATCGGTACATAACTTGAGAAAAATCTTTAACTATAGCCTAAACTTAGCAAATAATATCCGTTTCATCAATAGAACACAAATATATATGAAACCTTGTAATTATAAATCCTATTTGGTTAAACACGTGAAGCGTCAAGTCAAATGGGAAAACAATGGGAAACGTTCGATTTTTAAAAACACTTTGTTTTCTTTGAATTTTAAATAGTAATACTTATTGAATGTACTTACCCAAAATAATCCGGCGCATTTTCACTGGTTGGTTTTTCCACGTGCTGAAAATGAGAAGAGTAAATGTTATTCTATTAATTTTACACACAATCTTACGTCAATGCGTCAGATCTCCAAATCTTTGTTTGCGAGAAACCGGATCGAGAAGGACAAATGTTAAAATTATTAAAATCCGAATCCGCATGCTTTTAAGTATTTTGTTTTTATGAGAACCAGTCGAATCTTGATACCTCTGCTTCATCATTTTTATTAATAGTTCGGAGCTCACTTAAATTAATTTAAACGACAAATTAGATTAATTTTAATAAACTTTATATTTAAACACGTTATGTAAATTCACAATTTTCACAAAAAGGAACATTATAAAAAAAATCTTTCGTTTAAAAAAACAAAATAAAAATATACGCTGTAATATTACATAAAAATTTCGTTACATTTTTGTTTTGAGTATGAAATGTACGACCAAAACTCAACAGAATTAATGTACAGCTTCAACGGCATAAATTTAATAACTGAAGTAAACGTCGTTTATGTGCTTAGCCATAAAGGCCCGTTAAATTGTCCATAACAAAGCGAGCATGACCTACATTACAAACGAGTCAATGACCGATCCCTACTTACTTGTTACTGGCCGATTGTATCTCCGAAACACAATAATTAAAAACGTAAACACCTTGACGTTTGTTTAAAAAAAGTAAAAATGTCAAAAAAGCGCCCGCGCGATCTCCGCTCTTAGCGCGAAGTGACGTGCGCGGAAGCCGCGTGCGTTTATATCTAGACGTTTAACAGTTATATTGGAATAAACAGAATAGACGACGGGTGCAATAGCGGGTTATACAGGAGGATTGGGTATGTAGGTAAATGTCTCATTAGGACCAGTTTAGTTTACTTTTTTAATTAAATTTGCCCGTACATATGTAGCTGTTTAAGAATTATTTATTGCAATGCGAAAGTTTTGCCGTTCGTTTCTCTCGATCGGATTTGACACTACAGAAGTGGATCAATGCCTTTTAGGTTTTTTGCCAATTCCACCATCTTAATAAAATTCCAAATACAAAATTGACAAAAAACGATGTTATTGAACGTGCCCATCATCAATAACGACATCGTTTGTATGTAAAAAATGTCACGAGAGCCCTTTAAGAAATGCGAACTGTAGAGGAGAACAGCCAGACATACGAAAGAAGTTTTGGCTAAGCTGAGCATTCATTTTGACGGACTGTGTCAATCCTTTTAGGAAATAAAAGTGGACGTCTACACCCGGTATAAGAAAACTATAACAGCAAAGAATGGGCATACGTACAAGTAAAAGAATCAACCAACTTATAAAATGTAATTGTAGAAATAAAATTTCGTACAAATTCCACCAAAATTTAGTTTATTCGAAGTTAAAAACAGAAAACACTACAACTGCAACTACGGAACCCTTACCTACACTACGCTTGGTCTGACAAGTACTTAGTCAGTTTTTAATTGAAGATCCTGGAATAATAAAGTTAGTTTGGCGAGATACAATCTTCATAGGTTGAACGAATATCCGATCCGCCTTACCGTTTTTGCTGATTTAGAATCGTAAAAGGACTGGAAAAGATTCAGGATTTTAAAAGTTTGGTTAGCATCGCAGAAGACCGGGTCTGTTCCAAGCCGATCTCAATGTATCTGCGTGATCTGTAACTTGACTTCATGATGAGCTCTGTGGCCTAGTGGACATCATGTCAGGCTGCCACACGGGAGGTCCCGGGTTCAATCTCCGGTCAGGACAAGAAAAATATTTTTCTTCTTCAGATTGGCCTGGGTCTTGGATATTTATCTATATATGTATTTGTTATAAAATATAGTATTGTAGAGTTAATATCCCATAACATAAGTTTCGAACTTACTTTGGGGCTAGCTCAATCTTGTGCTAGCTCTATTAAGGGTGAAGTTAATACTTAGACGTTCGATAACACTGCTATTATTTATTTTTCAGTTTTCCATTCTTTTTACAACAAGTGGTACTTACACAGCTTCTCAACTTCCTTGGCTCTTATGTTATAATCGGATGATACGGTGATATCTATTAAATATATTGTGTTTTGTAATTTATTTCAATACCTATATAATATCTGGTCTATTGTGTGTGACGGTGACATCTGTTTGAACAGGCATTTCCCACATGATCTTCGCTGTGTCGTTTTCCTAAACTTTGGTGGAAAGAACATCTATAAATATTCTTTCCACCAAAGTCACACAACAAAGTCACACTCAGAATTATAGTATAAGTGTACTTATATTATAGTATAATATAAGAAAAAATAAGTATTTCCATGCAACCACGAGTACAAGACATCGTTCGTGAAAGCCGCTTTCGAATTTTATCTGCGTTTACGATGTCTGACTACCGGCGCATTTGTTTGGGTCAATAAATGTAGCCCTGTTTATTTATAAACATACAAGTAGGTAAAGGGAACAGTGCAGTTTCTTTTGAACCAAATATTTTATTACCTACTAGCTTTCGCCCGCGGCTCCGCCTGCGTCAATGTCGATCCCTCAGGAACGGTACTTTTTCCCGGGATGAAATTTACCCAATATCCTTCTCCGTATCCCAAATAACGTGTACTTATGTAAAATTTCATGATTATCGGTTCAGTAGTAAAGGCCTGAAAGCGTAAAAAAGTAGCTCACTTTCGCGTTTATAACATTAGTTAGGATGTGACATTACCGATTCTTGATACCTCAATAATCATTTGAGGTATACTATACCATCCAAAGACGCGGCGAAGACAGGGATTGCATCCATATTTAGTTGATATTCCTAATCGGCTATTATATTCCTGAGGAGGCGAATTAGAGGTATGAAACCTCTAGATTCGCCTCCTCCTTCATTATGCGCACCGCGAATGAATGGGACTTTCAAAGCAATAATAAATAGGCATTATTTCAATTAGGCAAGAGTCAAACGCACTCAAATCAACAAAAAAGATCAACCAAGTATAATCACCATGCAGACTGACCCGTCTATCATTTTTGAAATACTTGAAAATATGATTATTATGTTTTACTTGAAGACTATCCCGAGACCTATCTATTTCAAGCCTAGCCAATTGGTTACAAACTGTTAAGTACAGACTGTGGTTGTTAGACGTTTGATATCAATTCAGTTTAATATTTAAAACGAAATATATTCTAAAAATACTCATTGCAGTCATTTCATCCTAATTTTATTTTGAGTTTTCGTGTATACTCAAAGTAATAAAATGTCACACTAATACTGGCCACAAACAAACACGATAATAAAAGAAATGAGAAGACGCCGAACCACTGGCCACTTTTTTTATTTTTATTTCGAGAACAAGACCACTAAAACAATGTCCTGTGCCAGTAGCCCACTTCGAAAGTATTATATACATTTATCTCCAAATCCTGTTCTCTCAATTTACTGCATCTTGGAAAGTGAAATGACTAAATATCGAGCCCAACCCGTTCATACGGTCCCCACCATCCGGTCATAAATTGCAGCTTTCCTGTTTTCTAAGAACTATTTACCAGATAATTATACACATTTACCGTCAGAAAATAATGGATAATTTTATAGGGAACATTATGATAAAATGTCAGCTAAGTGTCAAGATCTTGGCTTAGGTGTGATTGATGTCTGACATTAGAAAAGAAAATAAATGAAGGTATGATTGCATGTGGTGCATCCACACTACTTGAACATTATTTATTTACTGAAAATTTATACTTTCGTCCCTCTAATACATGCTAATGGACGCTCCTCGATCACGCAAAAAGAAGGAATGAAACTTGGCAAGTTGTAATTAGGTGGAAAATGCTGCTTCCCACCATAGAAAGGGAAAACTCATACAAATTACTTCCCAAAGGGCCGGAATGACCTTTAAAAATAGAACTGCTGTCAGCTGTGAAGAGTTTTATGTAAAAAAAAAAAAACTAATAAAAAAAATGCTGCGGCCATGTGACTTTCTAAACGGCCAGTGTGAACTTAAAAAGCCGCAACAATTACGCGGAAAATGTATATTATTAATAAATAGTTTAGAAACAACTAGTTTTATTTTCCTCATATTCGAAATGAAAAGTAGAGTGTTTAACACGGGTGTAAGAATCAATTACTACTCGGACTATAGCCGTCTAAATACCTCGGGAATTGATTCTTTCGACCCTCAGTTAACAATCTACTATTTCAAAGACAATAATTTGTACGTCGGTAGTAAATTATTTGTAGTATTTTTGGTATAACTTTTCACTATTGTACTTAATATGACATTGTAATCAAATGCAAAATGATGAAAATACTATAGACTCGTACCAAAAATACTACAAAGAATTTGATTCGATTTGATCTGATATTGGCCGTGTGGGTTCCGGCAGAGTAGAATAGTACCACTAGTCTTCCCATGGAGGTCGTAAGAGGCGACTAAGGAAATACAAGCTAAATAAAGCTCATAAACAGCATTAAGACCTCTCCAACACATCTGGCCAGTGAGGAGAGTGTAGGCCAAATCCTCTATCTACTCTGGCCAAGTATGCCTCCGGTAGTACAGAGAGGATCATGCTCCTGCAGTGGAGACTAAAAAGACCTGATAATGATGATCTGATTTAGATATAACAGAATAAAATATAACTGCCGCATGTTTCGCAGGTCAAAGCCTCGTAAGGCGTGTAATTATTATAACAATGTTGTGATCACGTAAAGTAAAAGGTAGAAACACAAGGTTCCCTCGAGAGAAACCCAAGAACAATACGAAATTAGAAATAGAAAAGTGATAGTTACAAAACCTTTGTTTGTACAAATGCGACACGAATATACGATGTAACCGGGTAAATAAGTACTGAACTATTTGGAAATAATATCAAAGCCTACTGTGACCTTTGTCTGTATGAATAAATTACTATGCCCATGATCTGAAAACTGTAAAATACAATGGTTATATCCATGACCTACTTGTTATTAAATAAATTCCTAATATAATGTTATATTGCATATTATCCAGAATTATGGAAAAAGGAAAATACATATTTTTATGTAGGTTATTTTTTTATTAAGTATTATAAAATAATAATAAAAAAACCGTCTTTTTTTAAGTAGTAGATATTTATTAGTAAATTTTAAGTTATTGACCTTTGTAATAAGAATATATTTTTTTATGTAATAAAATAACCATGTAACCCTTGTTAAACATATATAACACAATAAGTGGCACTCTGTAAAAAGGCACTTACGTTTTAAATAAATATTTTTTTCTCAGAGCTTATTTAGCTCATTCACTCATATTTTTGATAAATCTAAAGTAGATATTATCCGCCCTTTTTAGGGTTCCGTACCCAAAGGGTAAAAACGGGACCCTATTGATATCGCTCCGCTGTCCGTCCGTCTGTCTGTCTATCCGTCTGTCACCAGGCTGTATCTCATGCATGAACCGTGATAGAAAGACAGTTGAAATTTTCACAGATAATGTAGTTCTGTTGCTGCTATAACAACAAATACTACCTATAATAAAAAAATAAATATTTAAAGGGGCTCCCATACAACAAACGTGATTTTTTTTGCTAATTTTTGCACGATATTGATAACGACAACAAGTAGACGCTTGAAATATTCACAGAATATTTAGTCATATATTCACTTTAAAAATAAGTATAATTAAATTAAAAAAATATATATAATAGGGGGCCTCCCATACCACAGACATGATTTTTTGCCGTTTTTATAGATAACGGTATGGAACCCTTCGTGCGCGAGACCGACTCGCACTTGGCCGGTTTTTTATTTATATTAGACTAACTTTTGTTTCCGTCTGCTTTAATGTAGATCCTTTGGGAACAGTAGATTTTTCTGAGATGAACGATAGCCTATAACCTACCCCGCGCCTTAAACTACCTCTACCTCCTATCCTTTTAGGCACATATTTAGTATTAAAAATATGCTTTAAAATGAATATTTTAAAAACGATATATTTATTAAAAAGCATTTATTATTCATCAGAGTATTTACAATGATCGTCATTCTTCAACACTTGTAAGTATGTCTGCAGCTCAAATTATTTGAAGAATCCGAAACGTCTCTTGACTTTGACGACGGGTGGGCTTGGAGTCGTTGTGGGGTCCTGTACTTGATTGACGGCTGGGGACACTGGAACTGGGTGGTTAGGATCTAGAAAAAACAATCGTTTAAGTATTCCGGCTTGATATTTTAAACGACAGTGTACAGTGTTTGTTGTGCAAACTGTGACGTCACACAAGAGGCCATGACAGATTTGCCGCGTTTTGTTGCGGAAACGCCAAAAATTTCATAAAAATGTAAAATACATCAAGATTCTGTTTGTTTTTAGGTAAAATATTTGTATTTCAGATATATTACACCGAAAGACATACTTTAAACAAGATTTTCAAAAATAGTCAACTACCGTATTATATGTATTAGGCCGGGAAAAAAGATTTACGTATTTCTAGTTTGTACATAGTAAAATATCTTCGGTTATACTGTATGTATGCATCTGACTGGTTTTGATACCATTAGAAAGGTGATATTTTAAAGACAAATATAAAAAAAATACAAGTAAAATAAATATTTTACTTGTATTTTTTTTTATATTTGTGACATACTGACAGAAAAATAATTTAAAAAAGACAGTATAAATAAATCAGATTAACGAATAAAATAAACTGATTTTGTGCGTGAGTGAAAAAGTGCACAAAAAAGTTTTACAAAAGATAATGAACCTAATACAATCCCAATAAAAATCGATTTAATCATTTTTTGCTTTTGAATTTAGATATCAAAGTTACAGCTCTTTTTGAACGGATGAAGTGTCCATAAATACGAAAAGACTTTATCTCGACCTAATTGAGCAAAATCTACTTTAACTCATATAGAAAGTTTAATACCTATTGCAATACCAATATAATAAATACCCAGGTGATGTTTTTTTTTTTTTACTAATTGTTGGGTTAGGCATCTCACCTGATGGTAAGTGACGATGAAGACGAGGATGTTACATGCCTATCCAAGAGATACCCATTTATTCTACTTTAATTACGATTACTTTAATTCTTCTTTATTTACGATGTTCGCTCACTTTGCTCACGCGTGTCTTATTAAGCAGTTATTAAGAATTTTGACGTCTCTTAAATGGACAACTATAACTTAGTTTAGTATTCATACATAAACGCCGAGATAATAGCATCAAAAATACATACGATACACCTACTTTATATTCTTTTGATTCCATGATAGCCTATCACTGTTTCAGACTTTTATTTGCAGCTGTCTAGCTAAGGAACGCTACGAAATTTATCAGAAACACCAAAAACTCACTTTTAGCAACATTATTAGCTCCGCCATTAGGTGTAACATTAGGTACAGGGTTAGGCGCCACATAAGGCGTAGGATCATCGATCTTTCCTTCAAACAGCACCAATCCCAATTCATTATCCCTGATGAAGAACACAAATGGTCTGTCCACTCTGAGCTGCACCCCATTGGATATCAAAGGCACAATCATGGCGGATGAAACAGCGGCCGCGACAGTGCCATATTCGTCTACAGTCATGTGGACTTTGTGGAGAATGCTGTTAATTTGAGGAGAGTCTCCGTTGAAGATGCCTGTTAGGTTCGAGGTTGTAGAGAAGAGGGATCGGATCCGCATCTGGAAATAAAAATGAATAAATATATAGGGACAAATCCACAAAATACAGAAAAACATAAGAATGGCTTTGTGAGCGGAGCGGGCTTGCCACAACTGTGATCAAACGCTCACACTTCTACCAAAAAGCCCTTATCCGTTATATAGTGATTTACGAACTCTCGTACTGGAAGCACAATAGGTTGTGAATCTGTGTTAGACGGAAAATACTAACCACACGACGGCTGTGATCTACTTATTCGTAGGCTATGCTACTTTATTTTGCAACTAATAGTTATACATATAGATAAACATTCAAGATCCAGGCCGATTTCAAAGACTTGATTTAAAATATTTAATAAGACTTCCGTTGAAATTAATGCCAATGCATCCGAAAATACAAAACGACCAATTTTAAATATTTTTGCCGCGGTAACTAAGGCCTGTTGCTCTCGCAAACGAAAGTACTTATCTCTTATTTATGACTTAGATTGAAGAGAGCTAAAATTATGTTAGTAACATCTTAAGGGATAAACATTGTCACTCGCGACTTTATTATTCTACTAGCTGTTTGTTTGATGGGTTCGGTTTTATTACACAGATAAAACCGAACCCATCAAACAAACAGCTCAGTGCCGGCATTAGCATTATCGGCGCCCTGCGCGAGATTTCATACTGTCCTATGCGCCCTCTGTCCTTTATTTTACTTAAGGTGTGGTAGAGCCACGCTACCGGCAAAATTCATTTTTGCTAGTAGCATGAATGGGCCGGCTCGTCCGGGGAAGTACCACACTCTCACAGAAAATCGACGTTTGAGTAGAAGCTTCTATGCTTCGTTCGGTAAGTGAGAGAGCCGGAGGCCCATCCTTCCCCCATTTCCTCCCCCTATGTCCTTTCCCCAACTCCTTGAAAGGCCGGCAACGCTCCTGTTACACCCTGGTGTTGCAGTTGTCCATGGGCAGTGGTCGCTTACCATCAGGTGAATCGCTTGGTCGTTTGCCGTCCTATATCATAAAAAAAATATATTTGATGACGCCCCTCCCAGCGCCCTGGCCGCAACGCCGCTACTGCACATTCTAACGGGGCCCTTGGACTTGCCCACGGGCCCCGGACCTCAGATATTGGTTTCCGAAGCATCTCAGGTGAGGATGTCACGTGATGATATGATCATAAACAATCCAACTTACACTTCTCAAAGGAAGAACCAAATCTTCACTATAATCCACAGTAAACTTAGGCATAAAGAGCGACACGTCAGTTGGTTCCAGAAGGTTGGAGATCGCTGGCAGACTCATGTATGGCAGGTCACGAATCAGAGCAACGCAACCGTCGCGGTCTTGAGGCACCAATAGGATCATGGAGTAACGGCCGCCCTGAAAAGATAAATAACACTTTATTAAACTAACAAATTAATAATAATCTAATTTTATGTATCTTCAGAAGTCAGGTATGGCGCATGGCGTAGATATAACATCGTTTCGCTAATTCGCCAGAGTGACGTTATAAACTAACTCTTTAGTGTATTGACATTAATTAAAAAATATAAGTTAAGATTTGAATAAATACCTATTGTAAGTACCTATTTATATGATTTTATTTCATGCTGGTCTGGGAAAAACGAAAACGCGTAGTTTTTAAGGAATCATTTTGAGTTAAATTTTCATTTATCATTTAGTCAAGTTGGGTACAAAATTTCCAAAAAAAAATAAGGTTTCAAAATGATTTTACATATATACATGTATATCATTTAAACATTTCATTGATCGTATAATAACATTTATTCAAGAGCCAATTAAACAAGATATAAGGTTCCTGTTGGAAACGAGTAGCAAACCCCCAAACGGATGTAGTATAAGCGGATGTTGAACGTAGGTTCCTATGGCGAAAGAAAAAGTTGTTTGAAAGTTTGGGAGCTAAATATAACAAACATTCGTAGACCAGTATTATATCAATTTTAGTTCCTGTATATAACAACACGGATATTTTGCTCTACATTCGCTAAAAAATCATATTTATATTTTTTAATAATTAACGTTTATTTAAATAACGGAACGCGTGCAGGATTTGCTTAGTTCAACAAACATACATACGTCATGGTAATTAAATTATTATAAAGGAGGAAAACTTTGGCGGTAAACCTTGAGTACACTGTCCTAACGAGCTTCAAGAATATATGTACCTCTATTCTTTGGAATTACATTAGTATGTAGATTTATGGTGATTTCAGAATGAGTTTTTAAAATGGGAATTATAAATCAGGCTACTTTTTATTTTTCAACATGGAAACCAACCTCAGATTCTATAATTAAACCACGGGAAAATAAAAACGCATTCATTAACATAATTCGCCTTTTTTAAAAGTCAAGTGTCGTCTTTGGGCCCTATACTTAGGGCGTAACCCCCAATATAACAAAAACCACTTAACCTAACACGGTAAGGTTAAGTTTCCAAGACTAAAATAAGAATGAGCGAGGGAGGCGATGGAGTTTCCCCAACTTTAGGCGTGACAGTAGCTATCGTAGTGGCTATGGTAAGTACTTGACTCGAAATATTGGTGGCTGACTTAGTTCAGAGGACAACGTAGTTTTTGTGAGGAGAATATTCCCTTTTAAGATAAGCTTACAGCCATATCTGACCAGTCATGCTGAAAGGCATCAATCGCGCCATCTTTTTCTTAGCTTGCCCCTTGGAAGGAGATGGGAGAGACCTTTGCTCAACAGTAAGATAGTACAGGTTAATAAAATAAAAATACTAACTAACGATAGCTCACATTGTTTTAGGTTTATGTTATATCCTAATTCATCATCAGGCCTTTTTTAATCTCTACTACAGGAGCACCACCCTCTCTGTACTACCAGAGACATACTTGGCGAGAGCAGTCAGAGGACTTGGCCTACACTCTCCACGCTGGTCAGACGGGTTGGAGAGGTCTCACAGATGTTTATAAGCTTTGTTTAGCTTGTATTTCCTAAGTCGCCTTCTACGGCATCCACGGGAAGACTTGGAGTGGTAATATTCTACTCTGCCGGATACCACACGGCTTTATATATACCTATCCTAATTATGAGGACCCATTTCTAGGATTTCTACTGTCACTTACCACATAAGGTAGCTCTAAGGCATGTGCTCTCAGATTCTCCACGTAGGCGTAGTTGAGTTCCGCGTTCAAGTCCATCATAGCCACGGTCTTGCAGCCCCCCTTATCGTAGAAGCACATGCCCCTCGTCACTGCAGGGTCGAAGGCATGCTGCCAGAGCCCTTTGAAGTATATCGCGTTGGCTAGCAGTATTTGAGATGATGGGTTGATGCTTGCTGAAGGAAAAATAAAATAACAGGATGAATATCTAATATAAATAGTATTGACGAGCACAGTGGCGTAGTGGTCACCGAGGGTTTCTGGGTACGCGACCAGTGCGGGCAAATACTTTCTTTCTTTTCACAAGTTTTTCCATAGTATTATAATTCTACACAGACAAACAGCATTTTTTTAAATAATGCCTCTTGACTAGTTTTACGCTATAACATATTCTAAATCCAACGCAATCAAAAGATACAGCGGTTTATGCCGCAAATTTTCAACATTCGCAAGGGAATTAAAACTTACCGGATGAACTCATAATCTTAAAATTTGGTACGAAGCAACGTCTTATAGCACAGACAAAGGAAAAATTTAAAAGCATACATTTTTAGTCACATCATATAATAAAAATACATTTGACAATTTTAATTTTTTTATAGATAATGGTACAGAACCCTACGTGCGCAAGTCCGTTTTATTAATGTAGTCATTCCATAGCTCTGTCTACTAAGGGGTAAGAATTTGGACAGTTGACCAAGCAAGCTATCTCCGCTTCATCTTTGGCAAAAAGTCTTTAGTATTTACTTTTTCGTATTTCTGTCCAGCCTCCTCGACAGATAGCATATCTCAACCGATTCTCTTAAAAAATTGTGATCAGGAACAAAACTTTTTTTTTTGTTGATTAAATATTTGAATTTTTTTCCTATAAGGTGGTATACCTGTCATAAGACTATCAATGTCTGCAGCTGACAGAGACACTAGAAATACTAGAATATTTTTGTTCAATAGCAAAAATATATACAACGTGATTTTGAACCCTATTATTATTATTAGCTTTATTGAAATCTGGGAATCACAATCCCTAATGGAACACAGAATAGTAAGAAAAAAAGGTAAAAAACGAAAAAGAAAATTAGGTTTTCCATACAAAGTCCCCGATCAGGTGGACGAATTTCTATGAAAGGTTAAATTTATTTTTTCATTTTTTACCTTTTTTCTTACAATTCTGTATTCCATTAGGGATTCTGATTCCCAGATTTCAATATAGCTAGGGGTTCAAAATCACGCTGTATAAAGTAAGATATCAACGATTGAACCTCATCACCATACGTGGCCAACCAAAGTAAGCAAATACCGAGAAGATGACACCTTTAGGTTTAGGTCGTAATTGCTTGACGTCAGTTAGTACAATTATATACGAAGAACTTGTTTAACGACTGAGTCACATTTTCGTCTAATACTTATGTCTCACATCGGGTAAATACGCTTTTTTATTATGTTCAGCCGACTTCAAAATAAAAGGAGGTTATTTATTTTCCCCGATAAGGTACTGAAAAAACAAATCATTTTTAATTGGAAAGGTTTATTTGGAAAGTATTTACAATTAACAAAACATTGTTTTGTCAAGAGCACCTCAGAAGAAAAGTGAAAGCCAATAAAATCAAGAATACGGAATTAGCGCGCGTTATACTCGACTAGCTCCGTGGCGCAGTGGTTAACACGCCAGCCTGCGACACGGATGCCCGGATTTGATCCCCGGCCAGGTCAAGATGGAAAATGATTTTTTCAAATTGCCTGGGTTTTGGATGTTTATCTATATATGTATTTGTAATATAATATAGTATCGTTGAGTTAGTATCCCATAACACAAGTCTCGAACTTACCTTGGGCTCAATCTGTGTGATTTGTTCGAATTTATTTATTTATTTACTGGACTACCATCCTTCGAGCTTGCTGCCCCAAGTTCGTAGCCTAAAGGATAACAGGACCTATTTTTGCAGTGTTTACAGTCCGCTTGTGTATAGCCAACATATGTTTGGTCCTCGCGACCCGGATGGCCAACATTTGTTTGGTCTTTAAGGTCAAAGAAATACATTAGTAGTATTTTTTGTTTTTGTGTTATCTTACAAAATATTTTTTTAAAATTAAGATCGATAAATGAGCTGCTTTGATTATCAACGTCAGTGACTTGGTATATGCATAGTAGATAGGTAATAGTAAAGTTGTTCGCCAAGAAAGTGATTTTGTACACGGTGTTTTGTTCGTCTGTTTTTCTAAATGTTCAGATCTCGAAAACTAGCGTGTCGATTGTTATGTTTTTGTTTCTACATAATTTTTTATATTTAAATTGACCTTATATATCGTTTTATTCATACATTTACGTTATTATTTATTTATCATAACTAATATTATAAATGCGAAAGTTTGTTGATTTGTTTGTAACGCTTTCACGCCGTAACTACTGAACCGATCATCATCAAATTTTGCATACATGTTCTCTGGAGTACGGAGAAGGACATAGGCTACTTTTTTATCCCGTAAAATCCTTACTAATATTATAAATGCGAAAGTGAGTTTGTTTATTTGTTTGTTTGTTTGTTTGTTACGCTTTCACGCCGTAACTACTGCACCGATCATCATCAAATTTTGCATACAAGTTCTCTGGAGTACGGAGAAGGACATAGGCTACTTTTTTATCCCGTAAAATCCTTACTAATATTATAAATGCGAAAGTGAGTTTGTTTAATGGTTTGTTTGTTTGTTTGTTTGTTACGCTTTCACGCCGTAACTACTGAACCGATCATCATGAAATTTTGCATACAAGTTCTCTGGAGTGCGGAGAAGGACATAGGCTACCTTTCATCCCGGGAAAAAGTACTATTCCCGAGGGATCGACATTGACGCGGGCGGAGCCGCGGGCGAAAGCTAGTTATCCTAACTAATATTATAAATGCGAAAGTGAGTTTGTTTGTTTGTTTGTTTGTTACGCTTTCACGTTGTAACTACTGGACCGATCATCATGAAATTTTGCATACACGTTATCTGGGGTACGGAGAAGGTCATAGGCTACCTTTTATCCCGGTAAAAAGTACTATTCCCGAGGGATCGCCATTGACGCCGGCGGAGCAGCGAGCGAAAGCTAGTTTATTTATAAATAAAAATAAATAAAAGGATATAATTACCAGGCTCCACAATAACTGGTATCAGTCCCTTAGTCTTGTTGTCCACCCATTTATTTATCGCGCTGGCGGTGTATATCGGGTCATTAAAGTTTATTTTTGTAACTTCGGTGCGATAAACATTCTTTAGCATGGCTTCGTACTCCGTCTTCAAGTTTAACTTCGTTGATACAAACACGGTATTCGCATTTTCTACAGATACGCCGGTTGAGTTTACCTGTAATAGATATTGATTCTAATAATTGATCAAAAACAGCATAATTAAAAAAAAATATCTAGTAGTCTAATAAACCGATTTTGATGAGTTTTATATAAAACTAAAAGTATATTTTCAAATCATTAAAAAAACAAAAGAATTGACAACCCCGTCCTTTTTTGAAATCTGTTGAAAATGTATTTATTAAAGGGGCCAAAGGGGGCCGTTTCGCTATTATTATTTATTATTTTGTATAGTATATATTTGTACATATTTCTTATATTTTAATGGAAATTCTATTCAGGGTGCTAACGAAACTAACAAATCAAAGATTATAAAAATCGGGTCAGCGGTTCTCAAGTTATAACTGTTCAAACAAACCCAACTTTGTTTTATACATACAGTGTGATTTTGAACCCCCTAGCTATATTGAAATCTGGGAATCAGAATCCCTAATGGAATACAAAATTGCAAGAAATCCCAGATTTCAATATAGCTAGGGGGTTCAAAATCACGTTGTATACTTACATAAGATTATAGAATTCGTCATCGTCATCATTTCGAGTAGGTGACCATACGCACCCTGGTGTCAGAGTTCTTCGGAACCACCTCTCGGCCTCTGACGTGGTTCCTTTAACGACTACCAGCCATGACCAACGGCTTAACGTGCCTTATCGTACGGAATCATCTTTATTATCAGACAATCAGGTGATTCAAGCCTGCAATGTCCTACCTAACCAAACTGAAAACAACTAAACAAATTGTGCTTCCCGTGGGAATCGAACCACACCGGGTCTAACAACAAGGCAAACGCCGGATATGTATAAGTATATGGGATAAGTGTATGCCTATCTATACTAATATTATAAAGCTGAAGAGTTTGTTTGTTTGTTTGTTTGAACGCGCTAATCTCAGGAACTACTGGTTCAAATTGGAAAATTCTTTATGTGTTGGATAGTCCATTTATTGAGGAAGGCTTTAGGCTATAAAACATCACGCTGCGACCAATAGGAGCGAAGCATCAATAAAAAATGTTTTGAAATCGGGGAAAAATTATTCATCGTTGAGGACATCCGACGCGTGCAATGCTTAAACGGTTCAAGTTACTCAAAAAATGTGTATTAAAGAATTATTTCTATTTAAACGAACTAAAAAAAAACCGGCCAAGTGCGAGTCGGACTCGCGCCGAAGGGTTCCGTACCCTTATCCAAAACGCTGTTCAAACTGCAAAACAATCATGTCTGTTGTATGGGAGCCCTCCTTTAATATTAATTTTATTTTTATTTAATTATTTATTTTTGAAGTGAATATTTAACGAAATATTCTGTGAATATTTAAAGCGTCTACCTGTTGCCGTTATTAATATCGAGCAAAAACAAGCAAAATAAATCACGTTTATTGTGTGGTCCCTTAAATATTTATTTAATTCATTTTTTTGTATTTTTGTTATAGCGGCAATAGAAATACATCATCTGTGAAAATTTTAACTGTCTAACTGTTACGGTTCATGAGATACAGCCTGGTGACAGACGGATAGACAGTAAGACAGACAGACAGACGGACATCGGAACGATATTAATAGGGTCCCGTTTTTATCCTTTGGGTACGGAACCCTAAAAAGACGAATGTACCTGTGAATTCATAGAGCTCAAGTAGAAGCTCTAGATAGGGCTCTCAAAGATATTAAAGCTGTGATAAAATCATGGGTGGGACACTGTTATGTTTGCTGGGGATTTTCGGCAAACTTTACCTACCTATAGGAAGAGGAACTAGAACACTCATTGTAAGGTCATGCCTTAAAAGTTCCCCATTGTGGAAGTTAGTTCATACCTTAAAACTATTTACGAATATGAGAGCACCGGGGGAGTTTTTATTTATTTATTAACAATTTTTTCTTCAAAGTTACTTTTAAAGGAGACGGGAAAGTACCTCATTTAGAAAATAAAATTGAATTTGATCGCGATCAAGGTGAAAGAGTGAATAGCATTAAGAATCTAATATCGAAAGTTTACCCATAGATATAGTTGAAATAGAAAATAAAGATCATCAATGGATGTGTCAAAGGGCAATATTGGCGGCAAGAAATAGTAGTGTTGACGAAATTGACGACCTAATTTCAACTAAATTTCCAGGAAATATAATTACCTACACATATATTGATAATGTAATGGATCAAGACGACGCGCTCCATTACGCACAGGAATTTCTTAATACCTTAAACCCGGGTGGCCTTCCCCCATATTCCCTCAAGTTAAAAATAGGTGCCCCAATAATTTTACATAGAAATCTTAAACCACCAAATTTATGTAACGGGAACCGACTTGAAGTCAAGTATCTCCGTAATAACGTGATCGTTGCAATAGTTTTGACTGGCCCAGCAGTTGGTCAAACACTGCTTATACATCATTTTAAATCATTGGGATGCGAGATCCCAATGATTCAAAATGATGTAGATTTCATTTTAAAAGAATTAAATTTCCAGATAAGTTATCTTTTGTTGTAACAATTAATAAATCACAGGGGCAAACATCTAAACACGTAGGAATCGATTTACGCCAAGACTGCTTTTCACACGGCCAACTATATGTCAGGTTGTGAAGATCGGTTGATATTCTTCTGCCACAAGAAAAGCACTTTAAAATATATTCCTTTAAAAACTAATTAATCATAATAACAGAAATTGCCGCGGACGAAGTCGCGGGCAACAGCTAGTAATATTATAAAGCTGAAGAGTTTGTTTGTTTGAACGCGCTTATCTGAGGAACTACTGGTTCTAATTGGAAAATTCTTTTTGTGTTGGATAGTCGATTTATTGAGGAAGGCTTTAGGCTATAAAACATCACGCTGCGACCAATAGGAGCGAAGCATCAATAAAAAAATGTTTTGAAAACGGGGAAAAATTATTTATCTATACTAATTAATCATAATACTATAAATTGCCGCGAACGAAGTCGCGGGCAACAGCTAGTATAAATATAATCGTACAAACCTAACGGTTATTCTGCCCAATTTGTTGAACATCGTGAGTAACAATCAATATCTTGACAAAAACTTAAATTTTTGTTCAAAATTGGACAGGAAAATTCTAAATCAATTCAAAACCAGTTGTTAAAAAATGCGATACAAGATACTAGATTTTTTAGCGGGCGTGCGTGCCATATTGTTTCAAATCTCCTTATTATTGAGGAAGTCAAAGATTCGTGCACTTTTAGTTAAATTACTTTCTGTGCTCCCAGCACCAATTAGATCATGCAAATATTCTTTTTAAACTTTCGCGCTATAAACACATAATTATGTATATAAACGGGACTTAGCACGAACCTTTTAATTATTTATTTCCGTTGAAGTTTCAATGAAGTTACATCCATCGTGGTCGCAACGAGACTTTCAACGTCACGTCAAACGTTCAAACGTCAACGGAAACAAATAATAAAAAGGTTCGTGCTAAGTCCCGTTTATATACATAATTATAGATCATGCAAAGTTTTGCTGGACTGCAACCCTTACAATATTGTTGCATGCATCACTATTGGTGGCGGGCATGAAGGGACTAGCAGTAGTAGGTGGGCGCTGGCCAGTAATTAGTTTGCATGAACTAACTGTTGACGGAAGCACACAAAGTAATTTAATTCAAAGTACATGCTATATTATTATAGCACTTGACCTCTGTATATGAAGGCTTAACTGTGATTTCAGGGTTTACTAACACTAACTTCTTTTCACATTTGAAAAAAATGACGTGTACAAGCTGTACTACTTAAACATTTGAATTTCGACTTTGCGTAAAATCAAGTCTTGTTCTGAGAATCAAGTACATGTTGAAGACACACGTCACCCAGATTAATGATAATATGTGTCAAAAAGGCTGGTCGAGGTTAGCATCAGACAGGGACAAGTGGAGAGAGACGAGAGGAGAGAGAGATATTTGCCTAGCTGTGGGATAGTGTAGATTTAAAAAAACTCGCTACAATCTCCATTAAAGGAAAAATCTAAAACGCGAAAGTAGTGTTAAAATCGTGAACAACCTTTCTTAATAACTAACTTATAAAGGTAATAACTTAATTTCAAATATCTTACCACCAAAGCCTTAAAATACAAAGCAAGCTGCTCCCTAAAATCAGCTTTTTCTGGTGCCAACCTCAGCGCACTTCTGATCTCATTTTCAGTCTCTCCTCTAGCTCCTTCTAGAGCTACTGCTAGTATAGACTTGATACTGGCAGGCGACACCATAACATTGCCCTGTCGGTCTTCAGTAGAGTATTTAAGGAGATCGATGTCGAAAAAGTTGAGTCGTGAGTATTCTGGTGTTGTGTCTTTGAGGCAGTCGAGGCATTGTAGACAAGTCACGATGAGTGCTGAAAAATTGGTGTTATTAGTACTCGTATTACTACTATATACTATACTAGCAACCCGGACCCCGGCTTCGCACGGGTGCAATGTACATATAAACGTTTCTCTTAAATGACCTATTAAAAAAACTGCCCATCAAAATCCGTTGCGTAGTTTTAAAGTTCGAATATTACATAGGGACAGACAGACAGCGGGAAGCGACTTTGTTTTATACTATGTAGTGATATACTCGTAAAGCTGTGCGTGCACTGGACCGGAATCGAAGCGGACGGAGCGGACGGATTTGTTGCTTTGTATGGATTTGTATGGCGCTGCGTGCACTGCATCGGCATTTCCGTGCCGGAGACCGGAATTTCTGCCGGTGACGTCACCGGCATCGGCAGTCGTCAGTGTTGCCGTTCATAAGAAGACCTACCCCTTATGGTAGTACTTTTTATATTGGAATATTATTATGAATAACAGCGAATGGTAGAAACCTCAGTTCATAGGAATTCGATTTAGATCATCCATAACTTTTAAATTCATAGCTAATCATCCCATGACATATACTTAATAGCCATAATAATTAAAAAGGGGAATCATTTTATCACAGAAAGTTAAATTCACACATAGTTACAATTGCCTTTTGCCATACAATTCATTTCTATAGTCAATCATATCTGAGAAAATGTATTGTCAGAATCATCATTTGGCTTAGGTTACATATTATGAGCAATTGATCAACACATGTTACAGAAAATGTACGTATATAGTAACCATAATGTACGCAGCATTCAAGCAAGCATGCAGTATGCAAGCAGCAGGCACGCAGCATTTAATTTAACTTTTATGTCTAATTTTCAAATCTACCGCTGGTATTGAGTGAAACTGTAAAAGTTCATTATGGTGTTCCTCAAATACATATGTCGTGAATGAGTAAGACGAAAAAATAGAGTGATGAAAATACTGACATTAAAAACAAAAAAACAAATCGATGAACATTGGCTGCACTCACAAAAAATGTTCCAGACCAGCAACAGCAGCAGCAGTAGGAGTAGTAGTAGTACTATCACGCATCTATCTCTCCCCGTTATCACGTAAAATTATTGGCCGTAAACTGACTTTACAGTCAACCAATTTCCAGGGTTCCGTAGTAAATAGGACCCTTATAGTTTCGCCATGTCTGTCCGTCCGTATGTCCGTCAGTGGTTTTAATCATAGACTATAAAAAAATTACAATATTTTATTATTACTATACCGTTATCTATAAAAATAGGTATATAATTATTACTTTTGCTGCAAAAATGTAACATTTCAGGAAACGAAACGTAACTTATGACTCAAGGGCCCTGGCAACACTGTAAAAATGCCGGTCCGGAATCCGAATGCAGTGAACGCACCCCACCGGCATTTTGAAAATCCGGCCGCTCCGGCCGCTCCGTCCGCTCCGATTCCGGTCCAGTGCACGCACAGCTTTAATCGAGATCGAGAGGTAAAGTGCCAATAAATCAATAATGACAGTGTTTGTTTAAAAACAATAGGTTTTTATTTTACTTTGATGAACTCGTAATGTACCATGTTGTTCCAGGACTTATAAATAAGTTAATAGAAATTAAGTAGGTACATACAATCACGTCTTTTTCCCTTACAGGATAAACAGGGCCTAGGTTTATGCCTAAAAACCACGTTTAACATGTTGGGGGTACATATAGGTGGAAAACGGAATCAAAATAGTTATGGGAGTAGCCGCATCGCCTACTATACTAACAGATATTCTCCCATTCGCTCGATCGCCTCATACGATCTGGAAGAAAAACAGCTTGTGCATTCTATTTTTACCAGATTTCTAGAAGAAATTGAAAGATATTAAGTATAATATGTAAGAATAAATATTTCTTTCACCGCCAATCTAGGAGAAAATAATTAATGAGTTGTATACATATAAATACCTACTATCTTGGTAATTACGTTAATTTAATTAAACTTTATCATATGTAAACAGAGGAATGTTTATATTACACGAGTTATCTTATAAGCTGAGATGTGGTTGTCATCATCAGACATTTTAATTATTTTTAGATTTATACGATGGCAAATAAACATGTTTACAGGGAAACATCTACATAATTAGAACAAAAAGCTTACCAATAGATAAAACAGGTTTCATGTTGAACATTAAAAAAAACACTAATTTAATAAACTTTCAGAACAAACACTTCTAACATTAGCTAAAATATTTTACTTAAAATATGATTCTCAATTTTTGTTTTGACTAAATTTGTTTATAAATCTACCGACTTGTTTGAAGTGTCCATATTGAATGAAGTTGTCTCGTAAAGCCGAGTCAGATGGCCGAGTGAATGAACGGTGCCTACTGCCAATAACTCTAGGTGTTGATTTAATAAGTTTAGTCCGAAGGTCATTGCTTTAGAGAACCTGTTATAGTGTAATGAAACATGAGTTCTCGTATTCGTAGTACCTATGCTGTAGAAGTAGTGTTCTAAAAAACTCGAGTCCGGGAGTCTACATTCGCAAAGTTGACTAATTTTGTATGCTGGGTAAACTAAGACATATACAGCGTGTAAATTTACCCTCGACATTCTCTTAAAGGGGTGACTCAGACCATCAATATGAACAAATTTTCCTATGGGACCAATGCAAAAAAAATTGACATTCCCATACAAACTGGCCGAGCGGCAGAACTCTTTTGTATGGAAATGCCGAAACTTTTTTTGCATTCCCAGCATTGGTCCCATAAGAAAAGTTGTTCATATTGATGGTCTGAGTCACCCCTTTAAGAGAATGTCGAGGGTAAATTTACACGCTGTATAAGTCAGAGTCGAGTCGAGCATGTGTTGTCAGAGCACGGACTTAAGTCGACTAGGTCAATACTCAATTAAAAAAACTCACCAGTACAACGAGTTACACAAAGCATTACAATCATTCAAATGTTTATTTGATATTAATGATAGGTTATACTACAAATTAAAATATTTGATATTAACTTACCAGACTCGAGCGCGAATCAGTCTAATATCAGACTCTGGCACACAATAGAATCGAGCACTTTACCGAACTTGAGTCTATTACGGGAGCTTAAGTTTATCTAAGACATCGAACACTGGAGTCTCTTTTTATGAGTTCAGTCTTATAATTTACAGTCGAGTCGGAATATTTAGACTCCGGGACTCGAGTTTTTTACAGCACTATGTACAAGTCCTATTTTGTAGACAAATTCAGGAGCTTTTTAACCCCCAGCTGAAAAGGGGATGTATTAAGTTTAATTCTTGTGTCTGTCTGTATTTAAGATTATCGAGTTTTAATATAAAATGTGTAATAAAACAATTTCTAAAACTTGCGCCTTTATTCGCACATCCGGGAATAGCCCTGATACATCCCAATATAGCCCGGACTCCCGGACTCATCCCAAAATTATTTTTAGCAAATTGGCGCTCCACTCTTCTAGCCTGAGGGGATTTAAGTTATATGTTTGGTATAAACCATCTGTATTTAAGTCCAGTCCAGTCCAGTAAAAGATGGCGACCGTGGGACAAGGGTTGCAATCCCTCAAACATGGATTTAAATTTACATTAACCCCGCTTTCATATCTAAAATATATATTTTTAATATAATTATATAATTGCGTCCTCTGCCAAACACAACCAAAGCATAAAACTGACTGTAACTTTTCAATGGACAAAAATACTTATTAGAAATGTGAAACTGAACTTGTTTGTAACTCTTTTATGCTTTGACTGCTGAACTTTTCTGTAAAGTCGGTACGGACGACAATTTTACGTGATAATGGTGGAAAAGAGATAGATGCGTCACAAGCCGAACGTTAGGCCAATCGTGCTTCTCTATTGCTAGTTCAGAGCTCTCGCTTATAAATCTAGTTAGGGAATAATCTCAAACCATATAAGTACTTGCTAAATCTTTATTATAAGAATGTCACAACATGGCACTCGTTCGTTCTTTTCTATTAGATTATTTTAACTTTTTAAATACAGTATGTCATGTTTATAAAAATCGTTATAAAACCAATCTATCATGTTACTTACATGATAGATTGATTTTATACTTCGACACAATTTTATTTTTCAAGATTACAGCCAGAGACCGAGATAACTAACCATCCCGCTACCTATATCTTGAATTTTCTCTCTTTTTATATTCCCTAATTTCTTATATTTTCATCGAGACATTCATATTATAAGTTTTTAACTAACTCAAATAACTGAAGAGAAATAATAAAACAAAAAACAGACATGCTACAAGACTAAACATTAATTAATCCTATCTAAAATAAAAACCTCTTAAAATATATCAAAATGAAATAAATAAATTGTAAAAAATAATCTTAAACTAAAAATAATATTGGGTCGTTACCTTTGAAATCGTCATTTTCTATAGAGAATTTCGAGTAAATAAATATAATATAATTTATTTATTTTAAGAGGTTTTTATTTTAGATAGGATTAATTAATTTTTAGTCTTATAGCATCTTATTATAATTTTTTAGTTTTTCGGGTTAGTTAAAAACTTATAATATGATATGGCTCGACGGAAATATGAGAAATTGAGAATATAAAAAGAGAGAAAATTCAAGACATAGGTAGAGGGCCTGTTCAGGTAGTAAAGTAAGTTACTATCTGGCCGTACTAAGCTGTCAGAAGTTACTTAAAACTACACGTGATAAAAAAGATCACAATCATGTCTTATGAGGTTGCTTTCCATGTTAGATTATAATTTATAGGCTGGAACATAGCCAGAGTATTTACTTTATGACAATTTTCAGAGTATACTTAATATAATATTATAAAGTATTATAATAAGCATATAATATAAGTAGTTGTAAACTTAATATACATTAAGGCTTTCTACAAAATAATAATAATGGATGTACAAAAAAATAGACATGTTATAAACCTTACATTCGTTTTCGTCTGTTATAAATTTCCCAAAAGTTATTTACGACACAAGAAATAATAGGTACATACGTATGCTTTTTATATAGCTCTACATTATAACTGTTTCTTAAATAGACGAAACTAAGTCTTTTTTATGTCTTATTTTTGCCTTACGTGGTCTTTAAAGAAGTGATAGTATGTATTCGCCTTCCTCCTTACTACTCGTACATTGACTATCAAATATTGCCCAAAAAAGTACGCAGGTCGCTATAACGCAAACAGATTCGTTTATTGATCGTGACAAGAAATGTAGTATTTCTTGAAAAGCTTTTTGTACATCGATATCTTAGTCTTAATAATTTGTATCTAGCGGAAGGAGCCCACGACCGCAGCAGGGTCGGATACCCTCCCCGTGAACAGCAGCTGCCTCGTGGCCTCATCTTGGATGAAGAATAGGAACGGCTTGTTCGCCAGGAGCACCTCGGTGACGTCATCGTCTTCGCCGAATTTGTTCACCAGGGATATTTCTGTGGGAAATAAATTAGATTCCTTCAGTATCTGAGGTATGTAAGGAGATTTGATAGATATTCCTAGCTTTACGATTCTATTTTATTTTACTCGATGGGGGACTATGAATTACTGTAGCAATCCTGTTCTAGCTTAGTTAAGTTGACTTAAGTTCAAACAGGGTTGGGTTTTGGCGTCTATCGTATGTATCCCGAAGGAAAGGCATATATCATCATTCATCACACATTTACAAGAATAAATAAAGACACAGATATTATATAAAAGCCTTTGTCTAGTAATCAGACAGGAAAAAGAAAATATATTTCAGCGGCAGCGTTAATTCGAACTGTCTTCCGGTCCAATAAAAAAAAATCCTAACTATAAAAGAGCAAACGATGGTACCAAGCTCACTGACACAATGCAGGACGCTGCTTACTGAGTATCTAAGGGTAAGCAATGTCTTCAAACGCACACCTCACTGCCAACTCAAAAATTTGTTTTTATAATTCTCACCTGTGGCAGAGTAAGCGATGCTGCCGAGTTCGTTGACCTCGATGCCCGATCGCTGCAGGACCTTGGACACCTTCAGCCGCTGACTGAGCAACTGCCCTCGAGATATTCCGGGGAAAGATGCCGTGTCTTCAAACGCTTGTCTTACTCCCAACTGGAAAGATAAAATAAGTAGTGGGTGGCTTTTTACGGGATAACAGGCATGACAGGCAAGTCACGCCCGTTATCCTAAGAGATAGATGTAGCGGGTCGATCCCGCTGGAACAGTACTTTTTTTTCGGGATGAAAGGTAGCCCATACATGTGCTAATGCAGGTAGCCCATGCATGAGCTAATGTAATAAACTATCTGTGTGCAAAATTTCATCAAGATCCGTTCATCCGTTTTGGTATGAAAGATTAACAAACTTTTCGCGTTTATAAATAAGAAGTAAGTCCTTAAATTACATTATTTTAGTAACTCTTTGTAGATTTCGTTTACACGATAACAGTAGACTTATAAAATTAGTATATCAGTGAGTATGGCAATATTAGCCTCCCATGAAACGAAAATCCTTGTTAGAGGCCTTTGTCCAACAGTGGACTTCTAACAGCTTAAATTATGGGTAAGTCTATCAGTAAAATAATAAAAAAAATATTAATAAAAAGTTAAAACGCGTCAAAGTTCATGAGACGCTCGTGACGTCAGGGTTTGGTAAAAAGTCTAGCAAACAATGACGGGCTTTATCTATATGTTACTATATATAAAGTATGTATTTGTCAATTAAACGTACCTATCGCATTTGGCCAGTTTTTACTCTGTCTTACACAATCAAATACATGTATGTATGTACGTTCATGTATATACATAACCTTTAATGACACGTCTCCCACTTACTAATTATTTCGAATTCGGGACTCTTGACGCTTGCCTTGAAAATAGACCCCTAACGAGTCCGAGACCAAAACTATAGGCGGCAATCTCAAATTTTTATACATAATGTATTAATCTCACATTAGTTTCAATGATACAAGTAAATACCTCTTTCAAAACGGTATCCAGTAGAGCAGTGAATTCAAACGTGAACTTGGGCAGCGTGACTTCCACCGTCCTCTCCCGGAGGTAGTTCAGTTCAGGTCCCACATCATTCAGCTCATTCAGAACTCGAGGCAGGCCAGTCAGGGAGTTTGGCACGATGATATACATTGCAAATTTCTTGCCCTGGGGGAAAACAATTCAAAAAGAAATAAGTTTTTTTTTTTTTAATATATACAGACAAATCACACAGATTGAGCTAGCCCCAAAGTAAGTTCGAGACTTGTGTTATGGGATACTAACTCAACGATACTATATTTTATAACAAATGCATATATAGATACACATCCAAGACCCAGGCCAATCTGAAAAAGATAATTTTCCATCTTGACCTGGCCGGGGATTGAACCCGGTCACTCCGTGTCGCAGGCAGGCATGTTGACCGCTGCGCCACGGAGCTAGTCAAGATTTCATTTTAGTGACAAGCTTTACTATAAACGAATCCACACTGTAAAGATCAGGGATGTCATCCTCAACTGCTTGGCCAGTGGTTGCAGGTATGGCATCAGGTACGCGCGCCCACCCAGCCACCCGAGCTGCTATATGCTTTTCCCCCATTCATCCGAGTAAGTATCCTACTACCTTCATTCCCTTCCCTAATCCAACAATTTCCTATCGTTCCCCAGCTTCAAAACGCTTCTGATGGGCAGCAGTGTTGGAAGCACAAGAAGCCAAAAAACCTGCGCTTGCCAACCCGCCTGCCAAGCGTGGCAAGTACGGCAATATCCTCCCATGGAACGAAGAATCATTGGGAGAGGTATTTGTCATGATGATGGTTATGATGATGATGACACTGAAAGTGCTTTCCAAGACAAATCAAATGAGCCCAAACATGATTGGTGTATAGTAATAAAACATTTAATTCTTACCACATACGGCATCCTCAAAATCTTAGCATCATATTTATCTGACTCAGCAAAGAAGAACTGATCCTTAACGTTCATCATCTGGACTTGCTTCTGATCGCGAGGTGTCAGGTAGAACGTGCCGGGTTTGGTGGCGTTAGGTGCGAATTGGTGCCGCCAGCTGCCTTTGAAGAATATTGTGTTGAGGACGAGGACTACGGCACCGGCGACGTCATCTGAAATGTGAGGAATAGTCGTATTTTTATTACATTGTTTTCATATTCATTACATACATACATACATATTATCACGTCTTTATCCCTTACGGGGTAGACAGAGCCTAAAGTTATAAGAAAGGCCACGTTAAGCATGTTGGTGAGCTTCAAGGAGGAAAACGGAATTACTGCGCGGGAAGAGAAGCAGTTGGTACATTCTAAGATTTTTCTTTTCTCCAGACCAGCATGGAAGTAATTATCATTTTTCTGAGGAATCCATTTTCTAACTACACGACCAGCAACATGGCAAATCGTGGCTCGTGTCTGAGGGTCGTGGCCACCTACGAAAGAATTGGATATAACTTTTCCTCTAGTGGTTTGATTTTCACTAATTGTCATCATCATCATCATCATCAGGTCTTTTTAGTCTCCACTACAGGAGCACGACCCTCTCTGTACTACTAGAGTCATACTTGGCCAGAGCAGCCAGAGGATTTGGTTTACACTCTCCACGCTGGCCAGACGGGTTGGAAAGGTCTCTCAGATATTTATAAGCTTTGTTTAGCTTGTATTTCCTAAGTCGCCTTCTACGACATCCACAGGAAGACTTGGAGTGGTCCTTATTACTTTGCCGGGTATCACACGGCGAGAATCCACTCATTGTGATCCCACCAAAACATTTATGTAAAATGATGCCAAGACGAGACCATATGACTCACATTGTCAAAAAGTTATCAGATCTTATGCAGAGACAAACTTCTGACTCTACATTGCCTTATTAGTGGTTAACACGACAGCCTGCGACACGAGGACGCGGGTTCGATCACCGGTCAGGTCATGATGGAAATCATCTTTTTCAGATTGACCTGGGTCTTGGATGATTGGATATATAAGTATCTATTATAAAATATAGTATCGTTGAGTTGTAAAATATAGATCCTACGACACAAGTTAACAATTCATTGTGGGGCTAGCTCAATTTGTGTGATATGTTGTACATTACTTTTCTGTTAAACAATAGTTCTTGCTTTTTTCATCCATGCTGGTCTGCGAGAAAAGAAAAAGCGCAGATCGTAAAAGTCGATCGAGAGAATGGGCGAAAACCCACCTCTATTTTGATTCTGTTTTCCACCAAATGCCCATCAACATGCTAAACGTGGCTTTTCGGTATTAAAGATTTTCGGCTCTGTCTACCCCGCAAAGGAAATAGACGTGATATCTTATCTTATCTTCGATGGGGCCGACTCAGAGTCGGTAGCACGTCTAACCTTTGGGTTATTTTGTACTTACCCCATGCCTTACTCACCCGCACGGTTTATTCTGAAGAAGGACTGCATGAGCTTCAGAACATCGCCCAGTTCGTAGTGCCTGTAGTCCTCTAGCTCAGGATAAGGTGATCCTAAGAGGTCCAAACGCTTACCAGCTAACGAGTCACAGATACACAGAATGTGTCTCATTGTCTCCTCCGATTCCTCACATGCCCTACATAGTGGGCTTTCGACAATTTTTAGTTTAAAGAGATGACTGTTATTTTCAAAGTGTCCAGTCAGGGCTCCCACTAGAACTCTTGTCTGTTTCCTGCTGTATTTGCAGATTACTTTGTGCCACCTGGCGCTGTCCAGGCCAAGTGTTTCCTTCGAGTGTATATGTCCACTTAGACGTGATAGTATGTAATGAATGTAATAGTTCTTGCTTGTAGCTTAACGAATTGGCCAAGAAGACGGCAGATGACACTATGAAATTACTCAGCACATGTCCGTAGAGTGTATACACTCGTAATTGTTGTCATAAATAAATAACGGGTAATATTCGCGCGAATATCTGGTCTTAGTCACCTTTCCATCAAATGGTGCCGCATTTAACACCTGCCTGATTCACCGGAAACATAAAGAGTATACAGTTTGTTACATAATGATATCTATGAATCATATCACAAAAACATGATGTGCAAACTAATAGCGTAGCCGTGAAATTAGAAATTGTGGATGACCAAATATCCGTTGCCATCATTTCTAATTTCATGGATAAGTTTCATGTCATGCGATATAAGGATTGGACAATTTGAACATGGTACAGTTTATTGTAAATTGCATGATTTTAAATTGGATTTTGAGTCTCATAAACAGTGGGAGGTCTGCAATTTTGATCCATAAAAAAAGGTAATTATTTGAAAACGAAATCCAAAAATCTATCTCTCTTTCATTGGAGCGTAGTTCCTGTAGCAACCTCAGCTAATGATGCAACATTAGTGATGGCAGGCATATCATCATTTCGAGTAGGTGTCACGGTCAATCAACCATGCACAGCCTGGTGTCAGAGTTCTTCGCAACCGCCTGTCGGCGTCTGACGTGGTTCCTTTAACGACTACCAGATGGCAGCCGGGACCACCGGCTTAACGTGCCTTCCGAAGAACGGAATCATCTTTATTATCAGACGATCAGGTGATTCAAGCCTGCAGTGTCCTTACCAATCTGGAAACAACTAAACAAAGTATGCTTCCGGTGGGAATCGAACCCACGACCCCCGGGTCTACAGGCAAACGCCTTAACCACTGGACCATGGAGGCAGTTAAAAGGCGGATGGCAGGCATGACATTAGTTAATCTGATTGGCAGCCGCAGTAAGCTCTCTAAAGCTGGCTTTGATAAGCTCAGTGTTATACACTGTAGTCACCTGCCATGTTCGACCAAAATCAAAGTTATCCTGCACATAATGCTGCCTACCTAATTGTTGATCATTTTACCGGTTGTAAGCAAATTCTCTAATTTTGGCTTTGATTAGCTCGGTAGGGATCCAACCCCTAAGCGATGCTGGTCGGTCACCCAGTCGTTTATTTCTTGGGCAGCTGGTGCTCGCTGATGTTAACATAAGTGAAACTGCTGCAACTCATACAACACTGATCTAAGGCTAACTATAAGTTAGATCAGCGGTGTACTACAGTAGTCGTCAGCTGGATCGACAGAGCTAGGGATACTTCCCTAGGTGATCATGGAAACCCGGTCATAATTTTTTGACAACCGCAGCAGGCTCATTTAAATAAGTTTAAACTAGATCTGTGGACCAACCTGGGTCAATAATCTCTTTGGCAGCCGCAACTGATTCACTTGTCTATCATCATCATCAGGTCTTTTTAGTCTCCACTACAGGAGCACGACCCTCTCTGTACTATCAGAGCATATTTGACCAGAATAGACAAAGTATTTGGCCTACACTCTCCACGCTTAGCGGACGGGTTGGAGAGGTCATATTTGATGTGTAATAGCTTTGTTTGCCTTGTTTATTCTAAGTCGCCTTCTACGACATATACTATCGAACAGTATCTAAGTTACTATCCAGCAGCGGTCGAGCTACTGCTCGGCTGCCATCGAGAAAGGATCCGTCACACAAGGAAAGGAACGAATTTCTACGTGACGTGATCTTGTATCTCCACACCAATACATCCTACAATCAACATCCCGTCATGTAAGGTGTAATGGCTAACCCCAGGGAACATTCATCAAAAACGACTCTTTATACAAAAGGAGCAATCACCTGATCGTCTTTGTATGGATTCCTTTTTTCGTATTTCTAGATTGGTCTGCTGGGGAAAGTTGTTCAATATGGGCTGATCATGCTCCTTAAATATTGTTACCCCCATTTATAACACGTTGTAGAACTGTATAGTCACCTACCTGGATCGACCAAGGTTGGGATCCTGCCTTCAGTGATGCTGGACACCCAGTTGTTTATTTCTTTGGCTGCCACAGTAGGCTCACTAAAGTTGGCCTTGGTCAGCTCAGTGTTGTAGAACTGTTGGGCGATGGCTGCGAATCTTTGCCTAGGAATGGCTGTGTTTTCGATATAAACTCTGCTGGCTAAGTTGAGAATGTAGTGAGGGGATTTTTTCTGGAAATAAATAATAAATATACATATAGGGACAAGTCACACAGATTGAGCTAGTAAGTTGTACAACATTAAGTTGTTCCCAACTTCCCAAAATTAATTGGGCATGTTTTATTGTTTAATCTTTACTTACATATTTTAAAATGAAGTCGCTTACGCCGTCTGTTTGCTTAGATCATTTAAACTACACAACGGATTTAAATGCGGTTTGAATGAATGAATGAATGAATGAATGCAGTTTCCAGCAATAGATAGTGTGATTCAAGGTATAATTTTCTGCCCCATATTAGTATCTACATTGCACCCGTGCGAAGCCGGGGTGGGTCGCTAGTAGACTATTAAATATGTTCATGCTAAAAATATCGTTTTTCCATCTTGACCTGACCGGGGATCGAATCCAGGACCCTGCGATTCCAAGGCACTTGCGGTACACCACTGAGCCACAGAGGCCATCGAAAGTCACAAGGCCTTGTATTATTCAAACTAATAAGGAGGTTTCATATAATAAAAAAAATATTTTGCAAAAAAAAAATATTTTTGTGACAAACTCTTATTATAAACGAATCCATACTGTAAAGTGTGGTCATAGTTCCAAGACAAATTAAAGGAGCTCTGGGCTCATTTGGTGTACCGAGTTCCTATGGCCACCTTCCGACTCCATCATCAGATCAACACTCAACACATGCATGCGAAATTTCAGCTCAATCGGTACCGGGGAAGTGGATCAAATTTAACTTGTAACATTTGCTCACAAACAATTATCGGGACAGGTGATAACTAAATAAAGTTTGCAAAATAAAAATAAGAATTTCCATGTTATAGTGTAGGGAATCTTTTGTAAAAAGAACAACATTTTTTGTAATAAAAACAATTTTGCTCATTATTAACGCTTAAAATAAGTGTACCATTTTCTATATCTGTAAACAAATATATTTTTATTCAATCTATATTCTGCTCGTGCCTATTTTATTTTCCTGGTGATTTGACTGCAAGCCGACATAATTAAGGGTATTTTAACGAGAACTCTACGTCATTGAAGAACCAATATAATTGTTGAACTGGTTCTTAGCTGTCATCAGACAACAGGTTTATGTTTTATTGACTTTGTATTACTGAGTGTTAGATTTTACAAGTAATTCACGTTAATCACGTATTTCGTCATCTTCTTGCATTGGATGTAGTATTTTAACACCTTATATTTCCTATGAGTATTACTGACAATATAAATAAATATGAATAAAAAATATATATATAGAGAGCATAGAGATAAGATAATCCTGAGTAGAGAGGGCCTGTGGGTGTGGCGGGTGCGAACGCTTTAGTTCAAACGATATTCACGCGAGCGGAACCACGGGCTATACTATAACTACTATGGCGCCAACGCCTGTACTTTAGCTAGTGAACACTGTTCAAAGTTCAATCTCTTTATTTGGGTAGATTATAGATTTATTTCTGACTAGAGACGTAAACTCGCGGCGAGGGAGAATTACGAGAAAGATAAGACCCCGTGCCTTTCCGCATTCTCTTTTTTCACTGTCATACATAACTTTATCCCCAAAAGCATCAAGGGACCGAGGGGACGTCAACAAAATCGATTATTGTACCTAGAATAAGGGGTGTCATCCAGCAATGACTTGATACTAACTATCTGCCTAAGAGCATCACAGAGATAAGATATTACTCATAAATAAAGAGAGGTCTATGCTCAGCAGTGGATGGAAGAATAGCCGAGATTGTAGCTGAAATTTATTCCCAAAATTGGATTAATTCTAAGAAATACAAACCTGTAGAGACTCGATGATAGTGGTGAATTTCTTCCTCACGACGTTCCTGTCAGGGTCGAAGCCAAGCGCAGACAACAGCTCTGACTGCGTCAGACCTGTAGCTGCTTCTGTGAGGATTGCCAGCGCCAACTTCAGTCCTAGGGGGGAGATAAGAAAGTTCTTGTCCGATGCTGCAGCCACGCGCTGAAAAGTTAGAAATAGTACAGCGTTTATCGAGGGGAGATAGTAAGAGATTTCTACGATTGTGTATTAGTGACTCGACAAAAAGGGGAGGACCAAAACCACACGAATTGAACTTTCTCTCCGAGTGAAACATAGTGCCTTATACTACAACTACCATAGTTTTTTTTAGAAACTGACTGACCGTAATTATTACTAGTTATACCCTAGGTATACATACCTTAAACGGGACGTAGCCCGGACCTTTTGTTTCCATTGACTTTCAGTTGTCAAAACCTATTGAGCTATACAGCGTGTAAATGTACCCTCGACATTTACTTAAAGGGGTGACTCAGCCCATCAATATGAACAACTTTTCCTATGGGACCAATGCTGGGAACTCAAAAAAAATTTCGTCATTTCCATACAAAAGAGTTCCGCCGCCCGGCCAGTTTGTATGGGAAGGTCGAATTTTTTTTTGAGTTCCCAGCATTATTCCCATAGGAAAAGTCGTTTATATTGGTGGGCTGAGTCACCCCGTTAAGGGAATGTCGAGGGTCTATTTACACGGTGTATAGTCAATATCCAGTTTCGGCCACTTTGGTACTATCGAATACCATCTGAATACCTATTGTGTACCATTCAGTACCATCCTGTACTATCATGAACCATCGGGTTTCATGAAGTTCCATCGGGTACCAATTAGATAATATCTTCTACCTTCAACAACCACCAAGAATTACATACAACCACTACCAAATCTACCGTCCACCCAAAAATTAAAGAAACATTATCGGTCTGGAAAACGAAACTCCCGCACAACAGCGCCATATATTTATAAATTTTTATCCCGCGTTTGTAGGAAGAAATCATTTTTTCCATCAAAATCTCACAAGAAAGAAGGCCCTTTCTGAAAAGGTATAGTAAAACGAAAATCCGTGCTTCTCAGATGTAATGAGTGACGAGTTAAAACCTAACCTAGAGAAAAATTATATAGTAAGCAAAAGTAATTTCTTATTTTTGGACTTCATGCAAACAAGATTTACCTACAAAAGTATTTAGTTATTTATTTTTTAGTTATTATATTATATTTTTTAAGGTTTTTAGTTTCAGGTTCATTGTTCAAGTATATATATATATATATATATATATAATTTTATTTCTGTATGTTTATTGTTATTATTAGAATGTATATCAAAATTATATGTTTAGTATTTTCGTAATTAAGTCATTTGGTGTTATAAATAATTATGAAAGATTATTACAATGTATGTATACAAGTTACATAGATTTATTAAAAAGTTTTGACCTACAAACTAAACTTCGAATGTATATTTATTTTTTTGTTTAAACGTAATTTTTTGCAAGATTGTAATACCAAGCTATTTGTAATAAGATACTTCCCCAACTAATGTACACAGGTGTAAAAGACAAGATTTTAACAATTAGCATGTCTAGTTGATCAGTAAGCACATCTTATTATTGCCATCAAAGTATTGGTTAGCCAATTACAATTCCAATGCAATATTGAAATTTTGTTTTGATCTATAGACCAATTTGATACAATTAAGTAATTGCTAGTTCTGTTGAACCCCACGTATACTCGTAATTAGGTAATTTTATTTTATCTCACGTACAAGATGAGAATGTGTATGATTACATAGGCTAACAACAGTATTACAGGAAAACCATTCAATAAATACCGTCGAGAAACGAGTTCCCAAGTCAACACATCACGTTTGCTAAATTTTAAACTCTAGCCGTCAACAGAATTAGTTTTTGACGTCACGTAACACCTTTGTGATGCTGCGCATTACTATTCGTTTGCCAACCTTAGGTTTCCAACCTCATTCTGAGTAATGCCTATTTACTCAGAAATAAATAGGAAAATTGACAACACGGTTATTCACTTCCATTTTTCCGCATCCAAAATGCCAGTCCAATATCTCAAAAATGTGGATGTAGATGAAGCGAAAGAGGTTTGTAGGGATCGTAGCAAGTTGAGCCTTGGGAAGGAGGTGTGATAATAATTATGTATGCTGACGCTATAGACACAGAAACACAGATCCGATATGAGACGGGAGACCCAATACCATCTGTGTTTTTATCGTCATTCATTCAAATGACTACTGAAATCAAGGTGAGCCTCAAAGAAAATAATTGAACTGGCGATGCTGCGATATCAAAATCTCCACGTTTTCCTCGTGGATCAACTGAAATGCACAATCCCAAAATGCGATGTAAATTAGCTAAATGGGAAAATACGTGCCAAAAGCATCTTGTGCATCTTGCTTATCGCACTAGAAACTTTGGGTCCCTGGGGCACTGAAGCCTATATCTATAATGAATTAACAATGCGTCTCATCGTAACTGGTGATCCAAGAGCTGGTAGTTGTTTGCACAACGTATCAGTCTCGCTGTGCAACCGGGAAATGCTGCCAGCACTTTGCCTCGATGTGGCGCGTTGGAAGAAGTTTTTTATTTATAAGACATTTCTTCTTTTTTAGTTTTATATATGAAATGACATTTATTTATTAGTAATTAAATGTTATAAAATTTTTATTGCTCTAACTCTCATGGTAGGTTTCCCTATGTTATGAGAGTCAGGCTCCTTCCAAATAGACTGTTACAATTGTTACTAATAGAAGTTACAGTTTTCACTATCATACCTTCAGATAAGAAGTGTTAATTAAAGGTTATAATTATATTTAAAAAAAAAGTACCTTTGTAAGTGTCCAGTCAAATTTATCATAATCTGCCGTCGCTGGCGTGTACTGATCAGGATTAGGATTGTCCCAATAGTCCAAATCTACAAGAGTTTCATTGTTCGGCTTGATTGGAGCCACCTGCTGAACCGTAGACGATGCAGCTGCTTCGTATTGTGGGGCTGGAGGGCCGAAGACATCTTCTAGAAGCTGCTTGTCGATGTTCGGGACTGCTGTTGCATAGATGTAGGGAGCTGAAACAAGTGGTGAAATAGATAGATAGAAGAATATTTTGAATTAAACAGGTATCCTTACTAATATTATAAATGCGAAAGTGAGTTTGTTTGTTTATTTGTTTGTTACGCTTTCACGCCGTAACTACTGAACCGATCATCATGAAATTTTGCATACAAGTTCTCTGGAGTGCGGAGAAGGACATAGGGTACCTTTTATCCCGAGAAAAGGTACTATTCCCGAGGGATCGACATTAACGCGGGCGGAGCCGCGGGCGAAAGCTAGTTTTCAATAGTGCCTAATGTCAAAAAGTTACGATCACTGTTCGGTTTCTTGCGATTGAACTAAAGTATTTGTGGATTAAACTAAAGTGTGTGTGGGCCCTACGGACTATACTGATTGGTATTCTCGTTGTGGTCGACAGCGGGTAATAGTGCGCCCACATTCCATTATCTTTACATTTTTCCTTCTATATAGCCTGGACTAGCCTAGACTATTTTATTAGATACCTCATAGTTTTACGCAAAATTACAACATAATTTTATAAAAAAAAAAAGCGATAGGGCAGTAGAGCATGTAATATAATTTGTTAAGAGTGTATTCTATTTATTTTATTACTGAATTTCACCCGCACCTCCGCCCGCGTGAATGTCGATCCCTCGGGATCAGTACTTTTTCCTGGGTCAAAATATACGCTTTGTCCTTCACCGTACCCCACACATCGGGTATGCAAAATTTCATGATAATCGGTTCAGTACCTACTTACGGTGTGAGCTTTCACGCCTTTACCAACAAACTCACTTTCGCATTTATAATATTAGCATGGATTGACTAGCGGCCTTCCCGGCTTCGCACGGGTAGATATAAAGGTATTAAATTAAACAAAAATAATATATAATAATGTAAATTACAAAATGTATAAATTTTAACATACTCTTGGCAGAATTTCCATGCATTTAACACTTGATTAATTTTATTGTGCTTTAGGCAAAACAAGTAATAAAAATCATCTTTGGGTTACATTATCGAAGTTTTCATACGGATCCCTAACTGTTTGGGAGCTATGATGCTGCAGTTTCTTAAATTTCAATTTTCATAATTATTTTACTCATTATAACTTTTGAATGGTATGTCCGATTTGAATAATTCAAAAAGTAATTTACAGGTACTGATGTAGCCTTACTTAGTTTGTACCGACTTATTGGCATATTTTAACATAACAAAGTAGTTATTGTAATATAACTGTAATAGTTAAACATATGTTATTACGGACTTTTCAAAGTAATTGATGTCCCCTATAAAACTGTTCACACCTTGGGTTACATTGTTGAAGTTTTCATACGGATCCCTAACTCTTTGAAAATATTCTATAGCCTATGTTCATCAGGGATAATATAGAATTATAATGGTGTAGGAATTTTTCAATTCGGCCTAGTAGTTTAGTAGTTTCAAAGCCTATTCGATGCAAACAAACAATCAAATCTTTCCTCTTATAATAGAAGTGTAGGTACATAGTGTAGTTAAATAACTGATATAACATTCCATTACTATATAAAAGAGAAGCTGTGAGGAGAATTCTAATGATTGAAAAAGATTTACGATAAGGCGACGCAGTCCCAGCGTTAACCGCATTGACCCCTTGATAGTGTACGTCATTTTGTTTATTTACTTCACATCTCGGCCCAGTTTAGTATTCAACGGGTATTATGAATTATCTGTGGCGTAACTATACTACGTGGGGCCCGGGGCAAACTTATAATGGAGCCCATTAGAGTTTGGGTTCAGCGAGCGGATTCTTGCTAGCTTTTGCTTTGATATACAATCACAATAGACCTAAAGAGCAAACCTTACAACTGTCTCTTTTACATACATAACTGCCTCCATGGTCCAGTGGTTAAGGCGTTTGCTTGTAGATCCGGGTATCGTAGGTTCGATTCCCACGTGAAGCATACTTTGTTTAGTTGCTTTCAGTTTGGTTAGGACATTGCAGGCTTGAATCACCTGATTGTCTGATAATTAAGATGACTCCGTGCTTCGAAAGACACGTTAAGCGTTTGGTCCCGGCTGCCATCTGGTAGTTCCGGTTCCGAAGAACTCTGACACCAAGGTGTGCGTGGTCGATTGAGCGTGTCACCTACACGAAATTATGATGATGATGACGTATATAGAATTCGCACACCCCCTACCGCTCTTCTAGTTCTGATCGGGGCCCCCTAGCACCGGGGACCTAGCACCCCCTAGCATTTTGCCTGTACCGCGACCCTGGTAGTAACGCTACTAGGTATAATGTGATCCTGACGTACTCAGAATAGTTGGATAAGTGCTCAGAGAGTCTTTTTCTCTTATCTGAGAATTTACCGGGTGCATCCTCAGCCCAGGCCTTTTCTTCTCACATCGCACGGTTTTCGACGGTTTACCCAAAGAGGGATGGTGACAGCCGGATAATTGGCCATATAGCTTTTGCCAAATTGTGATTTAGCGAAAGTTTCGTTACACGTACTAATGTGCCGGAGAGAAATTCTCTGTTCGCATAAATTCCTTCTCACGGCATTTTTCGGGAATTTTCCAGTAATTCTCGGGAATTTTTTTAATAATTCCTGCGCTTGAGAGAAAGAATAGGAAATTCTTGGGAAATTGTTTTTCCGCCCGGTTCTTACCGTTCTTGAATATTGTGAGCACAGTACAACACTTGTTACTATGGACTTGAGACAATTATCTGCAGCAAAAAGGAAACTAACAGGTTTATGCCGGGGAAATCCACGTAGTACCTATCTATTTAAAGGAAACGCCTTACTTTCTTTTCGGACTTAATATTGCTAGCTATTAGTAGGTAATTATGCGTAAAATTTGAACATAAGTATTAGTCCTCTCCAACCCATCTGGCCAGCGAGGAGAGTGTAGGCCAAATCCCCTGTCTACTCTTATGAGTTAATACTAAGTATACTTACTAAGTATATATAGTATTGTGTATTGTAAATGCTTGATTTTTATTTAAATTGTTCTTTATTTTTCATTTGAAAACATTTACTAAAAGAAGATGTCATTATGAATGTTAAAAAATATTATTAATACTTTTTGATGATTAAAATGAGTGTTGATTATTTTATTTTAACAATCATGTTTGCGTTTATTTTTTTCTTGTAGTTTCATCATCATCATCATATCAGCCGCAAGAAGTCCACTGCTGGACATAGGCGTCTCCCAATGATTTCCTTATTTTGATGTCATTATTAATGTTGATTATTTATATAATTTTGAAAAATAAAAATATATGAAAATCTGTTCACGTTTTATTTGTATTTTATTATAAATAAAACGTGACTCCCTATCAAGATAGGGAGTCACATTCACCAATATGATGTTAATATAGTCCTGGTAGCTACTATAGCACTGAAATCTTTACCATTCTGCGCTCTTACCATTTTGCTCTTTTACCATTGTGCGCTTTTACCATTCTGCTGCTTTGTTATTGTACGCTATTACCATTTTACTCCTTTACCATTTTGCTCTTTTACCATTTTGCGAGCGGTTACCGTTTTGCGCTTTGTACATAATGCGCCTAAACGAAATCGAGGAGCCCGATGGTCCAGAGGGTCTAAACATTATTAGCGCGAGCAATGTTAAGCTATCCCGAGCGCGGGCCCCACTGGGATGGGTGACCGCAAGTGGCATAAAAATTTCTCGGGCTCCACCGTGGTTTGGAAGGTATGGCAGTAGCTTGAAAAATCTGACATCAGTGTGGCTACTTACACACACGAACAACAACTTAATCGAAGTAGATATTGTGTGATATATTAATTAAGTTTTAATTGTTCAACTAATGACATTGTAAATTCATATTTGTGAAGACAAAACAAACAATAATCTTTTATATAAAAAGCCGACTTTAATGAAACTGCTAAACCGATTATGATAAAATTTAAATGGGATCAACTTGAAAGCATATGCTTTCAAGTTGATGCCATTTAATCTAATCCTTGATCCATTTCATTTAAATCTTCCATTTTTTTAATCAAGATGTTATAAATTGTTTCTTAAATGACGGTATTCTGAGGCAACATTTAAAACATCACCGAATTGACAACCTCCTCTTTTCAGGTCGGTTAAAAAATTTGTTTCTGTTGACTGGCAACACAGACCCTTTATTTATGTTTGTGGATTAGCAAGTACACGCTAACTTGTTTTAACTAGCGAAACCGGCTATGACAAGCAAATTACAACTAATATTTAATGTCAATAACACTTAAGATTTGCAATATTCATTAAATTTAAGTAAAACATAAAACTTACCAACAAAAAGTACGAAACATAATCTTGAAATCATCTTGACATACAAGGAAAACCACTAACAAAAAAGTCGAGTTCAAGGTGAAAGAAGATCCGTGTTCACTGTTATATTATTATTAACTATTCCCCGTATTAACACTGAAATAATAATCACAAAGTTCTATTTATTCCTATAAGCATACTTGATAAATACGCGTAACACAGAGTATAAAATACAGAAATATACGAGTGACCACCACCGCGGACGGTGGCACAATGAATGACTGTCCGGTTTATCTTCTTTGACCGTATGTTTTAAATAAAAAACACACGCATTGATATATGTATAACAATATGTATATCATACACGGTGAAATTTTCATCGTTCTGGACCATTAAAGGGGTGATTCAGCCCGTCGATATGAACAACTTTTCCTATGGGACCAATGCTAAGAACTAAAAAAAGAACAAGGCAGATCCATAGAAAAAATATCGGCCGCCTGGTCAATTTGTATGGGAACGTCAAACAATTTTTGAGTTCCCAGCATTGATCCCATAATAAAAGTTGTTCATATCGACGGGCTGGTCCAGAACTATCAAAATTTCTCCGTGTATATCCGTCTTTTCATAGGAAATCGATTCATTAATCGGCTCTGAAGAAGTTTTTTTTTTTAATATTTTCGGACAAATCACTCAGATTGAGCTAGCCCCAAAGTAAGCTCGAGACTTGTGTTATAGGATACTAACTCAACGATATTATATTTGATAACAAATACATATATAGATACACATCCAAGACCCAGGCTAATTTGAAAAAGATCATTTTCCATCTTGACCTGGCCGGGGATCGAACCCGGTCACTCCGTGTCGCAGGCTGGCGTGTTGACCGGTGCGCCACGGAGCTAGTCAAAGTTTATAGAGTTAAATAAAATAAAAATTAAATGAACTTAGTGAATTTTGCATGTTGTGTACATATGAGACGGAAACCCCGGAAACCCCTCCTGAGTCAATTCAATAAGTAAATTGACCTTACAATGAGGACAACTAAACTAAGGATTATGAAAATTACTTCGTTTTAAGGTACCGTCAGCTAACATGTTTGTTATTAGTGTATAGCTTTTGACCGCAAGTTTGACCGCGTAGAGGTCAATAATCGGACCAAGGAATCAGGTTGTCCCATCCAAAACGACTGAACCGATTTTGGTGAAGTTAAATTAAAAAAAAAAATTCAAATCTGTTCATAAATGACGGTGTTATGTATGAGGTTACAAACATTAAAAAAACTGCCAAGTGCAAGTCGATCTCGCGCACCAAGGGTTCCGTGCCATCCTAACTAATATTATAAATGCAAAAGTGAGTTTGTTTATTACCGTTGTAACTACTGAACCGATCATCATGAAATTTTGCATACACGTTATCTGTCATCCTCTTTTTTTGAAGTCAGTTAAAAAGTGGAATGCTGCTTCTCTTTATTTTTTCGAACTCGATATACATTACCTATGTTATATTTTCCATTTTATTATCATACAAATATACCTACCACCTCTTTTCGCACTTTTTTATATTCTACTAGCAGCCCGACCCACGGGTAGATATAGATATTCAATTATATAGCCTATGTTCATCAGGGATAATGTAGAATTATAATGGTGAAAGATTTTTTTAAATCTCTTTAGTAGTTTCGGAGCTTATTCAAGACAAAAAAACATTCAAATAAAGGATTGAAAAATTGTAAAGGAAAGCCTCTTTAAAATATTAGTGTAGTGTAGATGAAGAATTGAATCTGTTTAATCTAATACGTTTCAAATTGCATCTTTCTTTAAGTGTGGTGCTTGTTATTGAGATAAAGTTTTGGTTACTGCTGTGCTTAGGAAACCGAGGTCACGCTTCTACTCGACGATAAAATTATTTAGCAAACGAACGGCCTCCGGCCTGACAACAGCCCTCCCTAGGGTGATATCTTCTAAATCTCCTTGAATCCTTACTAATATTATGCATTCGAAAGTGAGTTTGTTTGTTTGTTACGCTCTCACGCCGTAACTACTGAACCGATCATCATGAAATTTTGCATACAAATTCTCTGAAATATGGAGAAGGACACAGGCTACCTTTTATCCCGGGAAAAGTACCGCGGGCGAAAGCTAGTTTGAAATAAAGCCATTACAATTATCATTATCAGGTCTTTTTAGTCTCCACTACAGAAGCATGACTCTCTCTGTAATACTAGAGCCATATTACTAGGGCAAAGCAGCCAGAGGATTTGGCCTACACTCTCCACGCTGGCCAGACGGGTTGGAGAGGTCTAACAGATGTTTATAAGCTTTGTTTAGCTTGTATGTCCTAAGTCGCCTTCTACGACATCCACGGGAAGACTTGGAGTGGTCCCATTCTACTCTGCCGGATACCACAAGGCAAAGCCATTAGAAAAAAATAATCAATAATAACCCACTATGCCTATGCCTTAGGCAATAACAAACAATTAGGGAAAACCCAGCCATCGGCGTAGTGCGTTACGCTTTTACGATTGCTTACGATAGTACTCGTATATGATTGATTATCATATGTGTTTTTACTTCTGCCAAGTGGCTAGGTTACTTTTTAGTCGAAGTACCATTGGCCATTGGCATGGCCAGGGGTGTCATATGGACTAGGTGTCATACACAATTGCATGGCCGGTGGTTACAGTTATGCCATCGGATATGCGCGGATAGGTAACTATTATGCTATTAAGGGTGTGAGACCTCGACCTATCCCGGCGCTCTTAGTCGAGTTCCCACATATAAGAAGTAGAGAACAGAGACTCGACACAACAGTAGATTAAATTTAATTGTCACAAAACTTATAACTTCTATAAATATATTATACTAGCTTTCGCCCGCGGCTCCGCCCGCGTCAATGTAGATCCCTCGGGAACAGTAGTTTTTCCCGGAATAAAAGGTAGCCTATGTCCTTCTCCGTACTCCAGAGAACTTGTATGCATGATGATCGGTTCAGTAGTTACGGCGTGAAAACGTAACAAACAAACAAACTTACTTTCGCATTTATAATATTAGTAAAGAAGATAAAGAAGTAAAGATTATAATAATGTAACAGATCAGAGACCGTAGGAACAGAAGTGAACAGTCAGAGAGATGATGGTAGAATGCCCGATGACCGAGAGAGAAATGATTTGAAAATAGAATGAACTGAAATTTGAAATAAAATGAGAAATGAAAAGTGGACAGGATGAGAAAGAAATGAGGTTGGAAGAGATGCAGCATGCAGGTGGCATGCAGCAACGTTACAAGGGTAAGAGATCAGGAGTGGCAGTCTCAACTTTTTGGCCGATGGTTGGAGGTATGGCATCGAGTTCCGCGCGCCCGGCCTTTCATGCTGCTTTTTCCCTATTCCTCCGAGTGAGAAGTATCCCAATACCTGCATTCCTTTCCCAAATACAACAAATTCGTTTTGATCCTTAGCTTAAAAATGCTTCCGATGGCCAGTAGCTTCGAAAGCACAAAAAGCCGAAGAAACTGCGCTCGTCAACCCGCCTGCCCAGCGTAAGAGTGAGTATGGCATACATCCCATGGAACAAATAATCATCGCCGAAGAAAAGTAGCAGCTCGGGAGACCGGGGACGCGTACGTACACGATACCAAAGCTGCAAAAACAAAGTGGACAAGCAGTTGAATATGACACCCCATTTTGACTGAATTAGTACGATGAAGAATAAAAAGGGACTCCAACCAAAATGTTCGTCTTTGATAAGGAAATTATGATATACTTATGGGAAAATTATTTCATAGTTTTCTTAGTAATAGTAAGCGCTAGAATTTTGATTACCAACATATGGTTGGATATACCGTTAATAAATCAACAATAATGATATCATACAAAACAAAACCAATAAAACCATTACTTAGAATTCAAAGGATAATACATTCAAAATCACGTAGATGATTTGGAAGGAATATAACTATTTTTGTATTGTATGTTCGTAACTACCTCCTTTTTTACATGTATTTATTAAATATTTATTGTTATTTATACATTAATGTCTTTATAGGTAATAACTCTATACAAATTTAAAATAGGAACGCAAAATTGTGCCATAATATTTTAAGCTACAATTTATAGAAAAATGATCTCCCACCACCAATTGATATGCAGCAACAGCGTTATCACTCTTATTGATATTTTAATTTTTTCTTTTTTACTTATTATTATGTTATATCTACCTCTCCAACCCGTCTGGCCGCCAGCGTGGAGAGTGTAGGCCAAGTCCTCTGACTGCTTTGGCCAAGTATGGCTCTAGTAGTACAGAGAGGGTCGTGCTCCTGTAGTGGAGACTAAAAAGACCTGATGATGATTATGTTATATCTTATGGCCAGGTGTCACGGAATACCAGCGACGTGATCTTACTCAGGTACATCAGTACCTGATAATGCTGAGTGACCTCTTTTAGTTTCTCATTTTGTCGTACACATTCTATGAAATAATTTTATTTTACTAGACTGATTATAATATCAGAATTGATTGAATCTTAATCGAAATAATACTACATTGTTTATTGTTACTTTTATGCTGCAGTACTTTATGAAATAGTGGTTTGCTAGGTCCTTTAATGTGCTCAGGGCCTTCAATAGGGTGTAATGATATACAGGCTCGTTTTTAACCTATTGGGGGCGTTAAAATGGTACTTAAATATCACTGAAGACAAATAAGGAAATAATGGCTTCTGATGTTTTCGCGATTGTTACACATTTAAATAAAATCACTTTAATACCTCTCTAACCCGTCTGGCCAGCGTGGAGAGTGTAGGCCAAGTCCTCTGGCTGCTCTGGCTAAGTATGGCCCTAGTAGTACAGAGAGGGTCGTGCTCCTATAGTGGAGACTAAAAAGGACCTGATGATGATGACTTTAATACGGTATTATCGCGTATATTACATTTTTTTTTACACCTAACGTTTCGAAAACTTTACAATTTTCATGGTCGCGGGTAGACTAAGTTGACATTTGTCTTTGTGATATAAGAACTAAACAAAAACCAAAACTACAAACGTTATTCGATTAACATTCGTCGTACGGAACCCTGTTCTCGCGAGTTTGACTCGCACTTAGCCGGTTTTTAAGGTTAGGTTTAACCCACTTTTATGGTTTCTCCACGATCACAAAAAAAAAACTATTGAGTACCTACCGAAGTAAAATTTTGTCCCTAAAACCAAAACACTTTCTTTAGTATCATTTTGTCACTAAAACAAAACGCTTTCTCTCATTCGGTTCCGTTTCCAAATTAGGTACATACCAATAAAGTCTCGAAATATCGTTACCGAAATGGGAGTTTTATGCGGTCGTATCACTTTATCCATATAACTAAATACCAAGTATACTTATACTTACCAACATCTGGTACTTAAACTTAAAACATCTACCTCACAACTGTGTTGTTAGAGATCATCATCATCATTTCGTGTACATGTCACGGTCAATCGACCATGCACACCCTGGTGTCAGAGTTCTTCGGAACCGCCTCTCGGCCTCTGACGTGGTTCCTTTAACGACTACCAGATGGCAACCGGGACCAACGGCTTAGCGTGCCTTCCGAAGCACGGAATCATCTTTATTATCAGACAATCAGGTGATTCAAGCCTGCAATGTCCTAACCATGCTGAAAACAACTAAACAAAGTATGCTTCCCGTGGGAATCGAACCCACGACCCGAGTCTACAGGCGTTTGCCTGTATGGTTAGGACATTGCAGGCTTATTAGAGATAGCTAGTTTGTAGACAAATTAGGTAGTTTGTCTACTACTACTACTACTTGTGTAACTAGATAGTTTATGTAACTTAGCTAAGTTAAGCACTGAATCCTTATACGAATTAAAAACTAAAACACAGCACAAGTGTTTTAGTTTTTAATTCGCTTATGAATTATTCAAATTTTTCCTATCCTCGGCAATTTTTCCATTTCACAATTTCATCCATTCACAATAAGTATGTTATCTACATCATCACACATACCAAAATGCGTTATGCACATGCAGAAACTAGCCGTAATGATCAGCATTATATCAATCAGATAAATTTTTTGTAATAGCGGCAATAGAAATACGTAATCTGTGAAAATTGCAACTGTCTAACTACCACGGTTCATTAGATACAGCCTGGTCACAGACGGACAGACAGACAGACGGACGGATAACGGAGCCATTACGGGTCCAGCTTTTGTCTACCCTTTGCGTACGGAACCCTAAAAACACTGTCAGGAAAGGAATTGGATTATTTAATTGGAGGGAATTGTCGGAGACTGTTATTTTTAGAAGATTTTTACAAGACTAAATTACTTACTTTGTTTGTGTGGGCAAATCTTGCAACTGGATTTTAAGGCATTTACATCCTTAACAAGTTTTGCTGAAACTTTATGTACATAATTAAGTCCGATGACAAAGGAATTTACGGTACCATAAACCTGATCTAATGATGGAGTCGGATTGATAACTCTTTTTTGAAGTCGGTTAAAAAACTGAACACGATTTTACCGATCGATAAACGCATCGGTAAAAGGTGGATGCTTAATGTTTCGTGAAATCGAGTACACTTTCGCGACTTTAAATCGGAAATTTTGAAGATTTTACGTTCAACCCAAATATTTACTTTCTTAATTAGTAGGTTGGCTGATAGATTTATTTTAAGTACTTACCTAGGTACTGGCCTAGTCAATGAACCTTATCTATTATCAAACTAACTTCAGTCTTGTTTCAAGTAAAGTTTGCCTGTTGACCCGGGGGTCGTGGGTTCGATTCCCACCGGAAGCATACTTTGTTTAGTTGTTTCCAGTTTGGTTAGGACATTGCAGGCTTGAATCACCTGATTGTCTGATAATAAAGATGATTCCGTGCTTCGGAAGGCACGTTAAGCCGGTGGTCCCGGCTGCCATCTGGTAGTCGTTAAAGGAACCACGTCAGAGGCCGAGAGGCGGTTCCGAAGAACTCTGACACCAGGGTGTGCATGGTCGATTGACCGTGACACCTACTCGAAATGAATGAATGAAGTAAAGTGAAATGAATAATTGATAATCTTTTAGGTAAAAAACAGACTTTATTCAAACTACCAAACCGTTTTTGTATATTTTTTTATGGTATATTACGACAAACAAGCAACCGGGTCACCTGATGGTAAGTGATTAGCACTGCGCACTGCCCATGGACTACTGCAACACCAGGGTATAACAGGAGCGTTGCCGGCTTTTCAAGGAATTGGGGCAAGAAAATGAGCCGCGCCGGCAGTCTAGTGTCACGTGTCCGTCTTACGAGTTTTCTATCAGGTCACGTGTCCTGACGCAAATTTAATATTTTTTACCCATCCCAAAAAGTGCACAAGACCGCTAAAGAAGTTGTCACTTCAAAAAGAAATTACAAACAAATTGAGAACCTCCTACTTTTTTGTGGTTGAAAAGATATGCAACACTGTGCCCTCGACCTATTTTAAATCATCATCATCATCAGGTCCTTTTTAGTCTCCACTACAGGAGCACGACCCTCTCTGTACTACTAGGGCCATACTTGGCCAGAGCAGCCAGAGGACTTGGCCTACACTCTCCACGCTGGCCAGACGGGTTGGAGGGGTGTCTTAGATGTTTATAAGCTTTGTTTAGCTTGTATTTCCTAAGTCGCCTTCTACGACATCCACGGGAAGACTTGGAGTGGTCCTATTCTACTCTGCCGGATACCACACGGCTTCTATTTTAAATACTAGTTCCTATCTACAAGCTTAATGTGTATGGGGAGTGTTCTAAATAACTTTTTGAATTGGTGCCACCGTCACCTTTCTACCACCGCACCGCTCGCCACAGGAGTAAAGTCCATCCCCACATCCTTGACACTTGGGTCTCCAAAAATGTCAGAGCGTCACGTGGTTTTTTCCTCGTACAGCAAGATTGTGGAATGAACTCCCTCCCGAGGTTTTCCCTGTGTGTTATGACTTGAGGTCCTTCAAAAGGCGTGTTTACAGGTATCTTAAGAGTCGGCAACGCATCAGCACCTCCTATGGTGTTGCAGATGTCCATGGGCGACGGTAACCACTTTCCATCAGGTGGCTCGTCTGCTCGTTTGCCGTAAAACATACATAAAAAAAATTTAATATTTAATGGTGTCAAAGACAACAACCAAAAATAAAGAAGGAAAACCAACAATGACAAAATCAGCGGACGTAGTTTGGCACTTTTTCTCAGAAACTTGCACACGTGAGTTTAAAATGCTAGGTGAGGTGCATACTAATGTGTGGTAGTCACAAAATCACAAATTCGAGTAACTCCCATCTGCCCCTCACATGTAGTACCTATTTTGGTTGGACTTTAGAATACGTACAGACATATTTAGATGCAAAGGAAGTTTAAAAGATTTGCTGCCTATAGGCTTTTTAGGGTTCCGTACCCAATGACGGGTAATAACGGGACCCTATTTATATGGCTATGCTGTCCGTCTGTCTGTCTATCTGTCACCAGGCTGTATCTCATAAACTTTTTCACAGATTATGTATTTCTGTTGCCGCTATAATAACAGATACCAAAAAAACAGAATAAACCATACAACGAACGTGATTTTATAGCTCGTTTGTGGTCGATAACGGCAATAGGAAGACGCTTGAAATATTTACAGAATATTTAGATATATATTCACTTTAAAAATAATTAAATACATACATATCAGTGTGGCCAGCGAGGAGAGTGTAGGCCATTGTTTATCATTTAATCCTCTGTCTGCTATGGCCAAGTATGGTATATCCGGTAGTACAGAGGGGATCATGCTCCTGCAGTGGAAACTAAAAAGACCTGAGTATAATGACATACATACGTCTTTTTCTTTGCGGGGTCCCGGCGGACAGAGCCTAGGTCTACCCATAAGACCTAACGGCCACATTAAGCATGGTGGAGCCTCCAACATGCTAAATGTAGGACGTTTTTTCTTTTCTCCCAGACCAGCATGGAAGACCAAAATTAAAATAAAATGAATAACTGTATAAGGGGGCTCCCATAGAACAGACATGATTTTTTGACGTTTTTATAGATAATGGTGGTGGGTTTCCTAGTAGAGGGTTCGTGAGCGAGTCCGACTCGCACTTGGCCGGTTTTTGTGTATTGGTAGGTACGTGTTAAAAATACAATTTTATTTAGGTTAGATATTCACCAGTGCTTCCAAAACACAGCAGGCCTATTCTTTAACTTTTAACAATTATGGGGTACAAAATTTTGATCATCACTTCGAAATTCATTGCGGCTTACGTTGACTACTTTTACTTAAGATATGTACAGATCCTCAAAAAACCACCAAGAGGTTGTGGCGTCGATCAAACCCCGCTAATGATGGGAAACTACTAAAAGAGATAGAGGTACAATAAAAGATTTAGAAACTTGTGGTAGAGCCAAGCTACCGGAAAAATTAATTTTTGCTAGTAGCATGAATGGGCCGGCTCGTCCGGGGAAGTACCACACTCTCACAGAGTCTGAGTAGAAGCGGTAAAGCTTCTACTCAGACTCTGTGAGAGTGAGGCGTAGCCTAGTTAAATACTTACATGGTGCAAGTAGTACAAGTCTGATAAAAAGCTCAACACAAACCATCCAAAATGTCTAAAATCTATATTGAAGATCAAATGGCAGATCACGAACCCGATTTCAGAGGTTCTATGAATTTTTGCCTGATGGCAGCAACATCTATTAGACACATGTAAGTATTTGCGTAGGAGGAAAACCATTCGTTTCCAACAACTGCAAAACAATCCCTGATAATGCACGATTGTCGTGATAAAACTTGTGTGTGGGACAATAAACGGAATTACCAATAAGTCAACAACAGGAAAAGAAATACGTACCTAATCCTTCGATCAAATATACCTAAAGGTAGGTATACACGATTCGCGCTCGAAAAGTGGCACCGGCAAAACAGCGCACTAATCAAGTTTCGGAACTGTTTTGTCCACAGTTTCAATAAACCGCGCTAGCACTCACACGTCTCGCGATGACGAAGGTACAGTAAAAAGACGCAAAAACGTCACATATAAAGTGAAAAAAAATTGTTTTACTTTCAGTATGTACCGTTTTTGTCGTTGTTTGTAAGTATGCATGATGTATTGACTCGGGGACATTATTAAGGCTTCATTTTGTATGAGACTATCTACCATTATATTTGATTGAAGACCTAATCAATAATTTCATTCTGGCGATGAATACACATACGTTTTCATCGTCTCAATAAAATTATTGAATGAAATATTTCATGTAATAAATTTACTTTGAAATTAAGTATAAATGAATATGGTCAGTGGTGTCATCCTTAACTGCCTGTCCGGTGGTTGCAGGTGGCATCGGATTCGCGCACCCTACCTCCCGAACTGCTACTTACTCATTCCAATTCACCCGAGGGAGTAGTATACCAATATTCATTCTTCATTCCCTTCCAAAATCTAACAAATTCCTATCCTTACCCTGCTTAAAAATGCTTGCGTTGGACAACGTCGGAAGCACAAGAAGCTAAAGAAACTGCACTCGCCAACCCGACTGCCAAGCGTAGTGAGTAGGACAATATCCTCCCATGGAACGAAAAATCTTTGGGAGAGGCCTTAGTCCAGCAGTGGACTTCAACAGCTCGAATGATGATGATAAAAATATGCTGAAGTACAAATTATTATTTATTTATTATTATTGCGAGCCATCATGTGTCCCACTGCTGGGCAAAGGCCTCCCTCCACTTCTTCCATTCAGTCCGGTCCTGCGTTATTTCCTTCCAATCATTCTTAAATTTATCCAGCTCATCGCGCCATCGCCTTTTATGTCTACCGAGTCTTCGAGTATTGGTAGGGATCCAGCCGGAGGTGACCTTTGCCCAGATATCATTTGGCCTGCGATATATGTGGCAAGTACAAATTATGTGCACAAATTGAGCTAGACACACACTAAGTTGTGAACTTGTGTCGCTGTATACTAACTTAACGATATTATAATTTATAACAAATACAGAGTGGAGAGTGGTGTGGATTACCGTTGTTTGCTCTACCCGGGTTATGGCAGAATACCTGTGCTTTTCTCGCATTACTGTGAGTAAAGATTACACTAAGCTATGACCTTTTTGGATGGCTGCAGCGCACATAGGCAGTTACATGTTCATTGTTGTTCATGTAAATTTTATATGTAAAACGTTTTTAAGTGTATACTTAATTTGCTGTAATGGTATGTGTGTTTAAGTTTTCCAAATAAAGATCTATTATAGACGCAATTTTTTTTTTAAATCTATGATTTTTGTTATAAACACGTTATGCGTAACCGGTCTAATGGCCTTTGGCTCTGTTTACGCCGTAAGGAATAAAAAGTGATTAGTACGTATGTGTACGTGATTATTAAAACGTTACAACGCGTTACTCACGTACAAAGTCAGCTAATATCCGACACCTGTTTCCTCAAACGACGAATGTCCAATTGTACCCTGATAAGCCAGAACTGAGAATCATCATATTTATTGTTTTTTTATTATTTTGCATTCACAATGCAATTTTGATATAGGTACTCTTATTAAATTAAGAAATAAAATATGGTAAAAATAATTTCATGCAAGCGGGGCTAGAACCAGCGACCTAAGGTTATGTGCGACCTGCACTCTGCCAACTGAGCTACCGCATGATTCTAACCTCGGCGCCGAGAGCTCGGCGATATGGTAGAGAATTCCGCCCCCCGCCCGCATGAAATTTTTTCACCATATTTTATTTCTTTATTTAATAAGAGTATCATCATAATTATGAAGGCACAGTAAGCTGCATGTGGGCTTTGGCCTGCCGACTTATTTGCTAACTCAGTGTAAAACGTTTTGATAGTCACTTCAAAATACATTTCGGCTTTCGTATGATTGACTATTGTTATTTAAAGATATATAAAACGGTAATGTATTTTGAAGTGACTATCAAAACGTTGTCCACTAAGTTAGCAAATAGGCCGACTGGTCAGCGCCGGCGATGGCGAATTTATAAACTGAAGAAATCAAAATCAGACAGGGGGCAAGGCAGTATGAGGAAGGATTTCTCAGACACTTCTTAAATAAATAAAAAGGTTAGATTAAATACAAAACTTTATTGAAACTGGGTTTACAATAATCAAATAAAACTACCCAAAAATAATTAATCTCATTCCCATGGAGTATAACAAATTAAATAATCTCTAGTTTGTGTTATGAATCATTATCTACAAGGTACAAGAAATGGCAAGACAATACTCATGATCCATTAAAATAAATATACAGGTTGTAACTGAAACGCGAAATCATACAGAAAGATATACAGGGTGTAACTGAAACGACAAATAATGTTTACTCTACTTTTTCTAGGATCATGTATATAAAAAATAAAATTTAATTTAACTGATAGTTTATCAATCCACTCGCGTAATGACATACAATTCGGTTCATTAATTTATACAAAAAAACATCAGTAAGTGTTTTCAAACTTTAATTTAATCATATTTTAAACCTTATCGCTGAGAATTTAAGAATTAATTTAATATAAACATTTTTGTTGACACTAATTAACACAAAAAAATCAATAGTATCAAAGGAAATGGCGATATTTTATTTCTACAAAAATCACATTTTACGTTGGATTTCTTTTTTATGTCCCCAAAATGAAAATAACTAAATACCAAAAGTAAAGCACAATTAAAAATTAACTCATTTAAATGGACCATAAATATCGCGAAAGAAACGAGATTCACGTTCTAAGAAAATAATTATGTACATTGTTATTTTACAAGTTATTTACACCAATTATTTAAAGCACCAATAGAATGTAGAAATAGGCGTTTAATAACAAAAATACAACGCTAATGCGATTTTTAAAACAAGTTATTAAATTAATTTAAAAATATATTAATCTGACTAAATCATATAAGTAAGTTATAAATGTGACGCCTTAAATCCACCTTTTTTACGTATACCCCATGTCACTCACAATTAATGCCGTGGTTTCTATCATTTCGGTGCCGTACTTGACGTCCGTCCGAACAAGATAGACCTATATACGTAAAAGAGAAAGGTGTAAAGGTTTCTCTTTTGGCAATGGTAGAAACCAAGGCATACTAAGACGAATCTATCAACACTCAAAAGATAACAAAGGTTTTCAAGCATTCACAATGCTATACTATCTTAGTTTTCTTAATAAATTAAGAAATAAAATATGGTGAAAATATTTCTATATGAAGAATACTCTCAAATTTATCAAGACGTTTAGGCTAAAGAGCTTGCCAAAGAAAAATACATAATGCTCGTAAAACACAACCTTTCTTCTAGATGAGTCTAAAAAGTCATGTTTTAGCTTCAAGGTAACGAATTTTGAGTTGTCTCTTTTCACCGAACTCACACAAATAATTTTACATAGACTCAACCTAAACTAAAAAAAAAAAATACTATACATATAATGTAAGTTTAAAAAAATATGGTACTGCCGAAAGACGTGAAAATAATACATAAAAAATCCATAAGTTTGTATATTATTTCGGGGAAAAAGTATTTTGTATGGATACTTTATCCGTTCATATAAAAGAGCTGTAGCTTTGACACCAAAATTAAAAGACAAACAATGCTAAAATCGACTTTGTGTTAGTTTTACTACGATTGCAATAGGTTCATGAACATTAAATCTAATCTCCGACCTATTTTGTAAATTTTCCTTATTATTAATAAACTTTTAAAAATGTATAAATTTTTTTCGTTAAGCTGCTTTATTTTAACTGACAGAAAAATACTTAATTGAAAAATATTAAACATATTTATAATATTATTAAATGTCTTTTTCTAATCGTATTAAAACCAGTGTGATATACATATAGTATAATCGAAGATATTTTACTTCAAATTTATTAAAAAACATAAAAAAAAAACTTTTTCCCCAATCTAATAAAAAATCTGTCAACGCCTAAAGAAGTGTTTGCTGAAATAAAGTTGCTATCCTATTTATTTGTGCGTATTATAACATATGTACAGTCAGGGACAAAGATACCTGACCAGGCCTTCTACATATATCTTGAATTTTCTCATAAGCTATAAATAATATTAATATGATAGCCGTGTGGTATCCGGCAGAGTAGAATAGGACCACTCCAAGTCTTCCCGTGGATGTCGTAGAAGGCGACTTAGGAAATACAAGCTAAACAAAGCTTATAAACATCTAAGATACCTCTCTAACCCGTCTGGCCAGCGTGGAGAGTGTAGGCCAAGTCCTCTGGCTGCTCTGGCCAAGTATGGCCCTAGTAGTATAGAGAGTGTGCTCGTCGTGCTCCTGTAGTGGAGACTAAAAAGGACCTGATGATGATGATGATGAATATTAATATGAAAATTTATATTAAGAAAGACTTCATTAAAATCTTTCTGTTTATCCATTTTCGTGTTATTATTATTTATAGTTAAGGAGAAAATGCAAGATATAGGTAGAGGCCTGGTCAGATATTTCTGTCCCTGACTGTACGTTTTATTCTACTAGGTACTCATAAGATTTTGCGGTGGTAAGACTACCAAAGTAAACTTTACCTGATACTAGCGAGCTAAGAGAACTTGAAGTTATACAATTTTGTTATTTCGACTCTAGATTACTCCATAACAGCCGATTATAATGCTAAATTTATCTATAAAAATACTGGTATGTTATTTAGGTCCTTAAAATGCCTTATTAGTCCATTAAAAAGTTATGTTTGGGGTTGCGTTTGGCAGAGGACGCAATTTAATTTTTTACACATATAAGAAGGTTAGCGTAAAGTTAAATCCAAGATAGTGGGGTTGCAACCCCTGTCCCACGGCCCCATCTTGAAGTTAGGGATTCAAATCCTTTTGACGGTTTATCTGCCAAACTATTACATGTATAGGTCTCACAAAAAAAATGTTGCGAATAAAATTACAACTACTACAACTACAACTTTTGTCCAGTAACTTTTAGTCGTAGAACTATAAATAAAAAAGTTATAAGCAAAAATCCAGAAAATTTTAGAATTTCCATTTGTCGATATATATTTCTTTTTTTTCTAATCATTTTACAAAAATATCTTATCAGACCATTTTTATGTATGGTGTTTCAAAGGACAATTTTCATTTTAAAGATTTAAGTTTATTAATTAGCTAAGATTTCCAAGATGGCGGCCGTGGAACGAGGGTTGCAACCCTACAAAATAGGATTTTGAACTACATTAACTCCCCCTTCATAAATAAAAAATAAAATTGCGTCCTGTGACAAACACACGCGAAACCCAAACAATAGATTATTTCAATGAACTATAAGGTATTATGGCTACTAGAAATAATGTCGTATGCCATGGTGATAAGGTGAGAAAATATGATTCTTAATTCAATATAACGCAAGTTAAAAATAGCTACGATAATTTGATTTTCGAAAGGTGGCACTAAAATATTCTTGATATAAAATCACGTCAAATATGGAGTCTCTTTTGTTTTAGCAATTTTACTTTTTTTACTGTTAATATAAAGCTTACAGTGTGTCAAACGTCAAGTCAAGACGCTGCATGATACATCGCAGCAAAATAAGTTGGGTCGCTTATTGTTGATAACCCATAGAGCCCCCTACCATGCAAGTATGACTTAATATTGATATGACTTAATATTGCTATCCCCATATTAAATGACATTATCAACTATTTATTGCTAAATTAATATAATTTTAAAGCTATTTCATGATCTGTTTGGCCGCGGAATATAATTTTCAGGAGTACTTGTGAACAATACTGTGAGCACCCAGAAATGGAGACCAATCTGAAACAATCATATAAAAATTATTGTCTGTCCCTCAGGATCAGTATATAATTTCCTGGAATGAAAGGTACCCTATGTCCTTCCCCGGGCCTCAATCTACCTTCATACCAAATTTCATCCAAATTGGTTCAATGGTTGAAGCGTGGAACGAAGACAGACAGACTTACTTTCGCTTTTATAATATTAGTATGAAGTATCATTGAATTAGAAAAACTATGGAAGCAGCATTACGCTCAAAAATGTACACCACGTAAAGTAGATCAAAGCGTGCGGGGCTTAAAAAGTACATTTTTTCGCAAACTAGTCTGCCGCGCGCTCCGTGACGGAAGGACGCGTCGATAAAAGCATTTAACGACATATTCTTTGTGAACATCGGCGAAATCTTAACGAATAAAGAAAAAAAATTACTTCTTGTGTAGTAAAGTGGTGCAGGAAACGCAAGGAAAAACGGAAAAGTGGCACTGGAGTAACTTATCATAGCGAGCGAGGCGAGCTGCTAGCCTACCTGCCTCCGCTATATTGCCACCATGGCGTTAATAGATATGTTGACCCCGCCCCGTGACCCTGACGCGGCCAATCGCAAACTAGCTTCGTCTATATGAGTCCGCAAGTTTTTCGTTGTGATTTAAATTAAGTTTGTTTGCGTAAATAGGACTGATATTGAATCGTTAGTTGTATGAGAGTTACGCTTCCATAGTTTTTCTAATTCTATGGGAAGTATGGATAATAATTAGATTGTACTCGTATATCGCGACGGATGCTATAACATAATTCTAATAATGTTAGCATGTACAGTGCTACAAGGATCTAAATGAACACCAGTCGGCATCTTGTTAAATGTCAAAATAGACATTACCGAGTTTTGTCTGTCCGTTTTCATGTTATATTTTACTAGCTTTCGCCCGCGGCTCCGCCCGCGTCTTTGTCGATCCCTCGGAAATAGTACTTTTTCCCGGGATAAAAGGTAGGCCTATGTCCTTCTCCGTACTCCAGAGAACTTGTATGCAAAATTTCATTATGCTCGGTTCAATAGTTATGGGGTGAAAGCGTAACAAATAAACGAACAAACTCACTTTCGCATTTATAATATTACTAGCTTTCGCCCGCGACTTCGCCCGCGTCAATGTCGATCCCTCGGGAATAGTACTTTTTCCCGGGATAAAAGGTAGCTTATGTCCTTCTCCGTACTCCAGAGAACTTGTATGCAAAATTTCATGATGATCAGTTTAGTAGTTACGGCGTGAAAGTGTAACAAACAAACAAACAAATAAAGAAACAAACAACTCACTTTCGCATTTATAATATTAGTAAGGATAGTAAGGATAAGGATAAGGATTAATAACTAGTGACTCGAACCCGGGCTTCGCACAGGTGCGTAAAATTATACATATAAGCCTTCCTCTTGAATCACTATATCTATTTAAAAAACCACATCAAAATCCGTTGCTAAAGGTCTAACCAAACATAGGGACAGACACACAGCGGGAAGCGCCTTTGTTTTATACTATGTAGTGAAGCACGAAAACTTGCCATTTAAGTAGTGGTGTTGGAAAAATAGTGCTGATGAAGGATTTCATTTATGGAAGACACAATTTACCCACGTTTATAAAGATCCTTGTAGGACTAAAGTTATGTTAACTTTAAAATAAAATCACTTTAATACGGTATTATCGCGTATATTACATTATTTTTTTATCATACATTGGGCAAACAAAGAGAAGCATCGGTACCCGAATTAAAAAACATATTGCTGACATGAAGAATAGACGCTCAACCAATTCTGCAGTCTATGAACATGTCTTAGACAAAACCCAACCACTACATGCGTTTTGATAATCCTCAAGTCCTTGCAAAAGAAAACAAGATACATTCCAAGAATGCATCGTGAGGCTATTGAAATTAAAAAACATCCTAATTTCAATAGAGAGGATGTCTGGCAGTAACCACCAGCTTGGGATCCTGTCATCAATTTAATAAAATCTCTAGCTCATCACAATACTGCAAGACCTTCAGACACCGTTAGCCAATACTGCGTACATCCTGAACGTTAGCAATAAATATTGTAGGCGGTAGTTTTGTAAAGTTCTTATAACACAAAGACAAATGTCAACTTAGTCTACCTGCGACCATGAAAACTGTAAAGTTTTCGAAACGTTAGGTGTAAAAATAATGTAATATACGCGATAATACCGTATTAAAGTGATTTTATTTAAATGTGTAACAATCGCGAAAACATCAGAAACTAGGCATTTGTTAATGCCAAGTTAACATAATGGTTGACTAGCTCCGTGGCGCAGCGGTCAACACGCCTGCCTGCGACACGGAGTGACCGGGTTCGATCCCCGACCAGGTCAAGATGGAAAATGATCTTTTTCAGATTGGCCTGGGTCTTGGATGTGTATCTATATATGTATTTGTTATAAAATATAGTATCGTTGAGCTAGTATCCCATAACACAAGTCTCGAACTTACTTTGGGGCTAGCTCAATCTGTGTGATTTGTCCGTATATATTTATTATTTATTTATTTAATGATCACAAACTTTCTCACCATATACACCATAATAAACAGCCTGAACACCGGATACCGCTTCAGCGCCACCCCCATTCTCAAAGACAACTTAGACACCGCAGACGTGGCACTGCGGGGCCGTCTGTATTCCGTGTCGTGAAGATGAACCACGCTGTGTGCGTTTTGAGCCTTTAGTGTTGATACTTCTGCCTTGTACTTCGACTATAACAATAAACAATACATATTAGATCGGGGGAAAAGTTCTTTTCTATTTTTATGTATAAAATAGCTTTCGCCCGCAGCTTCGCTCGCGTCAACGTTGTTCCCTCGGAAACAGTACTTTTTCCGGGATGAAAGGTACCTACTATGTCCTTCTCCGTACTCCAGAGAACTTGTATGCAAAATTTCATAATGGTTCAGTAGTTTTTTTTTTTTTTTTTTTGTTTATTAGGGTCAACAAACAATTTTACAATACAATAAATATACAGTATAACATATAAAAGTAGTTAAATGTAAAATCAACACCGTTAACCACATGTTTATACAAGAATACATTAAGAGTAGGTACATTTACAATTTTCTGTGTAATATAGCTTTACAACATAAATTAGGTAATATTGTATAAGTAGGTAATAAGTGATTAAGTACTAAATTTGTTTTGCTAAGTAATTCAATTCGCGAACTTCGTCGCGAATCAACCTTTTGTAGGCACCAATTCTTGTAGCGAATATGTCCAAGTCGTTAAAGTACTTGTTGTGTATGTTAATCAATCGTCTCAGAGGGGCGCGATTACCCGCATTGGTCCGAGATGTTCCAGGATAAAATAATGGTAGTCGACGACAGGCTCTAACCCGCGGTCTGATTGGCACATTGATACTCAGAATTGTACTTGTAATATCGATAGAATCATATTTATTGTTGCAAAAATCATGAAGTAATGTTTCTTGTAAATAGTTACGGCGTGAAAGCGCGCTTTGTTTATTACAAAACAAACAAACTCACTTTCGCGTTTATAATATTAGTAAGAATAAGAAAAAGGATTTGTAGTATCATTACTTTTTTTTTTCATACACTTAGTAGGTAAACAGGCATACGGCCCACCTGATAGGAAGCGGTTACCGTAGCCTATGGACGCCTGCAACACCAGGGGTACTACTCGCGCGTTGCCGAACCTGTTGTATCTGAATGGTTATGTAATTATATATATGTTGTGGCCATATCGTAGATTTGCTCACTTCATGAAATGCTCGAGAATTTCATGAAATGGTCGCATTTCATGAAATGTTTCACTGACTTTGGCTCCATCATGATATGGCCCGGGCAGATCAATGATAAGAAATCGTTTCTCGATAAGGGCAACAAAATGAGCGGCTACTTCACAAAATGGTCAAGATGATTTGATCATCGTTGAGTTAGTATCCCATAACACAAGTCTCGAACTTACTTTGGGGCTAGCTCAATCTGTGTGATTTGTCCGTATAAAAAAAAATATATATATCTTAATATAGGACGTATGTACGTTGACGTGGAGTTCTTGGCGGGAATTTCGACGGACTGCACGGTTTTTGTTTTGGATTGTTTTGCAAATTGCTTCTAGTGGACTTTATAATGTGAAATCGGTGTAATTTGGTGTTATAAATGTCCATGTTTATGAACAATGTGTGGAATAACTAAAATGAAGTGTCATGGTGCGGCTGTAGTGAGATTTACATAGCGGGCTGGTGGTCGCTCGCCTTACTGCTACTGCGTCTATGATCAAACCAGTGAATTCGTGGGAATTGTCGCCAGGGGCTCCATTGAATCACCGAAATGAATTACACCACCATTTCGTTGATAACACGTAGAAAATATGAAGGGCTAAAAGGCACAGAAAGCCAAATGCCGTAAAACAAATATGAAAAAAAAAAAAAACCTTAAAATAGTTTCATTAATAACCAGTAGAGGAGCTGCAAGCGCTTTGTTTAAGTATGAAGATGGCGGCAAATGTGGATATCTGTCACTATAGGATCAAATCAGTAAGCAGCTCAATAAAAAAAACAGCTGTTTCATACAAATACATAAGTACTCCTACCTACCCACTCGACCAAAATGTATGAAACAGCTGGGTATTCTTGTCGAGCTACAAAGTTGCTTATAATCATGTACACTCGACAAAGTTAATCGGTTTGCAGGGCACACATGCATCATTATATTTCAATGTGCGCGTTCTGAATGGCCGCGGCCCTAATAATACGCAGGTTCATTTGTGTGGGAATCCTTTTATCTATACACACACCAGCACATCACGTCTTTTCAACCAAGTCATTTAAGATAAACAAGTTTCATTTGTTACAAATAACTTTTTGTAGTAAAATGTTATTACTAGTACTAGCTCCTAGTACGGAACTAGGTACGGACTAGCTCCGTGGCGCAGCGGTCAACACGCCAGCCTGCGACACGGAGTGACCGGGTTCGATCCCCGGCCAGGTCAAGATGGAAAATGATCTTTTTCAGATTGGCCTGGGTCTTGGATGTGTATCTATATATGTATTTGTTATAAAATATAGTATCGTTGAGTTAGTATCCCATAACACAAGTCTCGAACTTACTTTGGGGCTAGCTCAATCTGTGTGATTTGTCCGTATATATTTATTTATTTATTTATTTATTTATTCGTAATTTCAACACTCGCCATTATAGCTATGGTAGTCCAGTGGCTAAGATAACCGACTATGACTCATATACTATGCAATTGACCCCGAGTTCGAATCTCAGTAGGATGACATGATTTTTGTTTAATTATTTTTTGTTGTTGTCTCATAGAAATCGTCAGAAATAAGCAGTAATGTAACTTGACAATTATTTGCATTGCTACCCACAGATTAATAGATTATTCAACTCTGTTTATATTTGTTGAGGGTCTTGAGTATTTTTTATAAGTGCACTTGTTCAATAGCATCGAATAGGAACGCAGCTCTGCTTTGAGCAATTACATAATATAATTTGAGTATCTTATTTTGTAAAAATCATGGAGAATACAGACATAAGCATAATCAAAAGGACGGAGATAGTCATTTTATATGAGCAAAATGTTTCAATAAGTGAAATCGCTCGGCGCTTAATGATATAGGTAAGTATTTTTTATTACCTACATATTGATACATGAAAATTATGACTATGAATGAAATGAATAAGCCTTCTTGTTAACTTCCATTTGGTTCCTTCATTTGGTTATAGGTAATAATTAATACTGCGCAGTTTTTATACCTAAAATTAAGTAAAGAATAATTATTATTTTGTTTCATATCTTCCGCAGAGACGAACTGTGCAATTGTGGGTGCATAGATATGCGGACTCAGGGCACATTGACCACGTTCGGCCTGGTCCAAAAGGTGGCAGCTATACTGATGCATCACGCCGTCATCGTGACATAGTAGATGCACATTTGGAAGATCCATTCAAGACTACGCGTTCGACGGCAACCGTAGAGGGAGTGTCTCTTCAGACAGTGCGAAATCATTTGCGTGCTGATGGTTTAAGGTGTAAAAGACCGGCTAAGAAAATTTTACTTAGTGATGTGCATAAGTGTGAAAAATAAGATTCGCAGAACAATATAAAAATTTCGATTGGTGCAACAATGTTGTGATATTTACGGATGTAAGGTCTTCTAAATCGGATAAGGATGGACGTAAAAATTTGTGGCGAAAAACAGGGGAACGCTATAACGTTCTTCCATGTCGATCTAGCGGCCGACAGATATGTATTGGAACATGGTTGCAGGTATGCGGGATAGGTTAGAATTAATTATAAAAAATCAAGGATCACCGATAGGTTATTAAATATTTTCTTTGCTTTCTATACCCCAATCTTAGATATTTAGTTTCATTCCAAAATGTTTATAAAAAAATGGTCGATACATAAAAGAGAGATGTTTATTGTTATTGACGTTTTTCCGTAACGTCAATCAACATGTTTATTCTCTCACATGTGGCTGACCTGCTTATAAAAAGATCGCTTGATAATTACGTCTATTCTTGTCCGATTCTGTAGTTAGGTAAATACATATATAAATAAACATGGCAGTAGGAAAAACGACTACATATGTATTTCAGTTTAAATTATTTTGTAAAAGTATTTCTTCGTCAGCAGTATGCTATACCTATACTGACTTATGTATAAAAGACAGTTACTCAAATTACCCATTTATTATTATGTATGAAGTAATCTACTTAGTAATTAACAATGAGTTGCTTTACTATAAAATGATCCCGTTCTGTTATTTTATATACTTACTTACTTATATTTACATTGAATAATAAATAATACTGTGCAATAAAACACTGTTTATTTTCACGTAACCTCATTTCCTTTTATGCTAATTAGTTTCAAACATGAATAAACACTGAAAAATATCGAAACAACGAATAAAAAGAATATACGAAAAAAATGTATATTTTTTTCATAAGCCAATTTATAAGCATTAGGCAGAATAGAACCTGCAACTTTCACATGACCTAAGTTGGTTCCCTAGAACACTCTGCCAATCAAGTTGCTGACTTACTTGGCGAAATTATTGATTACGCTTTGACACTTAACGTATCGTGTCGCTAGATGTCGCTAGATGGTTATGCGTGTGTTGAATAAAACGAAATCATTAATTGTAAGATTTACCCACACAAGTGTTGCAAGATTTTTATTGGACGGTATATTCGCCAGTGTGATGTTGACTTGCACACTAACAAAAGGGGTGCATACCGAATACATTTGCTGACTGTACTAGTTAGTCCACAGGTGGTAGGTTAGCGTGTAAATAGCTACCACCTGGTGGGATATGCTCCCAAAGAATGAAGATGCCTAAGGTATCTTCACTGCGTGTAAAAAAAGGGATATGATAAGAACCGCTATCAATGTTAATATGAGGACTGACCTGAATGTCGTTTCCACGTCGATGCACGTCCACGAAGCTGCTATCCACCGCCAGGACTTCTTCAGGGGGTGTTGGTGAACAATACACGTGTCAGTCTTTACACAAAGGATTACGAGTCCTTATCCCTTTTTCACTGAATAAATGGATTCACGAGATCCAGCGTCAATCGGCGGCGTATGATTCCCAAAATAGAATCACAATGAATAATGCACATTTACATATATGCAGGCGCGCGCGACTGGTCAAAAACAACCTTATCGGTCAAGGTTCATAGACAGCAGTGTCAGGGGCGAAGAGGCTCCGCGCCATCTTTCCTCCCCCCACGCTTCCACAACAGACAGGACAACCAACATAAAAACATTGATAAAGCGGCGTAGGAAACATGTACATAAGAATATTAAATTTTTTATTGCGTTTTTTAAATTGAGACTTTGCTCGCGTTACCATGCACCCCGCCTTGAAACGTCGCAAGATGTTTCAAAACAAAAATAAATTTATACATGGTAAATCAGGAGATATATAGCGAATTAATTCAAATTATAGCTACCTAAACTAAATTTATACTAAATGCGTAAAGAGTTAAATGAATTTATTGTGTTGGAATAGGATATAATTTGGTAACAGCGCGTTTATAAATGCCATTCTGCGTTTTAACGGTCGCTACTCGAACGACGTTATCTGTACCCTTGTAGACATGAGTAATTATTCCTAATGGCCAAGTCAATGGAGCTGAGTTTTCCTGTTCTAATAGAACAACTGTTCCTATCTCTACAGGCTTGTCTGGTGTAGCCCATTTTTGTCTGACTTGTAACGTATGCAGATATTCAAGGTGCCACTTTTTCCAAAAGGATTGAACCATATGGTCGAGCAATTTTTTGCGTTCCAATAAACTATAGCGCTGATCTGAGAGATCAGTGGCAGGCAAATACTGCAGTGGAGTGGACATTAGAAAGTGCGCGGGAGTTAAAACTTCAGGGTGTGGATCAGAAGAAATGACACTCAAAGGCCGAGAATTTAAGATACACTCAACTTGCGCTAGAACCGTCAATAGCTCTTCATAAGTGAGCAACTGGTTTCCAATCACCCTATATAAATGCGTTTTCATACTTTTTATATTCCCCTCCCAAATTCCCCCGAATGTAGGGGATCGGGGTGGAATTGTTTTCCAATCTATTTTTCGAGACAAAAGCTCATTAGACAGTGCGTTTTTGAAGGTTGAACTTGTCAAAAAACTATAAAGCTCATCCAATTGTGCTTTGGCACCAATAAAAGTTGTGGCATTATCGGAATATAAGCAAGACACTGGACCGCGGCGGGAAATAAAGCGCTTGAATGCGTTTAAAAAACTGTCGGATGTCAGACTTGTGACTAAGTCCAGATAAATACCCTTTGTCACCATACAAATAAAAAGTACAATGTATGCCTTTTGAGCATGTTGACCTCTGCGACGCGAAAGGGTAATGCGTACAGGTCCAGCATAATCGCAAGCAGTATGAACAAAAGCTTTCGCTGTCTCTGTCACACGGTACCACGGCAATGCAGACATTATAGGCGTGGGATGCGTAGGGTTCAACTTGAAACAAGTGTTACATTTCCGACACTTAGACCTAATGACTGTTCTGGCATCTAATATCCAGTAGCGCTGTCTTATAATTGACATAAGAAGTCCAGGTCCAGCGTGACAGTTGAAAACATGAGAATGTTGAATTATTAGATCGACAATATGATCGCGTTTTGGAAGTAAAATTGGATGTTTAGCTTCATACGGAAGCATCGACCCAGAAAGTCTTCCTCCTATACGTAAGATTCCTTCAGCGTCTAAGAATACTGCCAAGTTCTGCAGCTTCTTTGAAGGTAACTTCTTAGCTTTGAGTAGTTTGATATCTTCAGCAAAATGCACTGATTGAACAGCAAGAATTAGAGCCCTTTCAGCAGCTGCTAATCCTGCTACAGATAGAGGATTGATTTTGAGTTTAGGTTTAGCGAATTTAAGTACATAGGCTATAATGCGTAGCAATTTTTGCCAAGAAGAAACTCGTTGTGCCAATGTACACAAGAGTGGTTCCTCTATATGCGTTGTGACAGCCATAACATTAGCCTTATGTTCAGGCAAATCATTACAATTAGCGGGAGCGAACGGAATAATAGGCCATTTTTCAGGCGGCTCGCGAATCCAAGGAGGGCCGTTCCACCACAGATCGTGAGACAAAAGTTGCGATGGCAACATGCCACGAGAAAGACAATCGCTTGGGTTAATAGCACCAGCTATGTGATAAAAATGTTTAGCGTCTAAATTTTCTTGGCACTGGGCTACTCTGTTGCTAACAAAGATTGACCATCTATGCGGGGAAGAATGAACCCACGATAAAGCTATCGTGGAATCCGAAAATGCGTATATGTCCACTATGGTCATGCGTTCAACGAATGTATCTCGTACAATTTTTATCAATTTTGACATGAGTAAAATAGCACAAAGTTCAAGGCGAGCGAGAGTGGAAATTTTCGTAGGGCTAATTTTCGATTTTGCGCAAAGTAGACGCGTTTCAATAATACCAGAAGGGTAAGTGCAATGAGCATAAATAACTGCTCCTAGTCCATTCATACTGGCGTCCGAAAAAGCAACAAGACGCAGCTCACACCCGACCTCCACACCAACATGTCGAGGAATTTTCAAAGTGTTAAGCAAGTGCATCTCCTTGAGCGAGTGCGTGAAAGCGGGCACGTATGTTCTCTGGAGCCAGGTCATCCCAATCACTCTTGCAGAGCCATAACTCCTTAATAAGCAATTTGGCTGCGAGTATCACAGGCGCAACTAGACCGAGTACGTCGAATAATCTAGCCACAACCGAAAGTATGTTTCATTTAGTGCATTTTTCAGCAATTGTGATAGTGGTGAAAAACAAATTATCCTCACAAGGATCCCAGGAAAGACCTAAAACTTTAGATGAGTTGTTGTGTAAATCGAATTCGATTGATTTGCGGTGCGAATCAGGAAGTGAATCAAGTAGCTCAGGACAGCTACTCGACCATTTTACTAGGTCAAAGTCACCAGATTTGAACAAATTAATTAAATCACGAGCTAACAGCTTAGCAGAGCTTTTATCAGCTGTGGAATGGACCAAATCGTCCATATACAAACAGGTTTCAGCCACTTTAGCTGCTTCAGGATAGTGTGAACTCATGTCCGAAGCCAACTGTTTCACTGTGCGTAAAGCTATGTATGGACTAGACCTGAGACCAAAGGGTTGCCTGTTGAAAACGAAGGTGCGAATTTGTTCCGATTCATTGAACCTAAATAAAATGCGTAGGTATTTACGCTGCTCCGGCATAACGCCTATACGTAAATAGTGCTGTTTTATATCTGCGTTTATGGCGATAGGAAACATCCTAAAATTCAATAACAATACAAATAAATCAGCCTGTAGATTTGGGCCGATGTGTAAAATATCATTAAGTGAAAATCCAGTATGTGTTTTGGCACTTGCGTCCAAGACAATACGCGGTAACGGCTTATCAGGGCGTACCACGGCGTGGTGAGGTATATAATAACCATCAGAGGTCAAATCAGACACATCGACGGGGCTAAGATACCCATTATCGATATAATCTTGAATTACTTTATTGTAATTCTCGCGTACTAAGGGCGTTTGACGTAATTTACGTTCCAGCGAAATAAAGCGGCGGTAAGCGGTGGCATACGAGTTGCCAAGTTCAGCAGGGTCCCTGCTGAAGGGTAAAGCGACGGTATAACGACCGGAATCATCGCGACTCACGGTCGAAGCGAAAATATTTTCACACTCTGTCTCTTCAGGAGACAACAAGCGTTTTGTGGGCACTTCTTCGAGTTCCCAAAACTTCTGCACTAAATCATTTAATGCTAGCGCGGTAAAAGACGAAGTTGCGGGCAAAACATCTTTACGTGGGCATTCGCCCATAAATACATAACCGAGCGTGGTGAGAATTGCCGGCGGCGCGCGCGGTCCACAATCTGCCCTATCACCTAGGTATATATATGGGAAAAGCTGAGCACCCAGAACTAAATTAATATCTCCAGGGATATTCCAACTTAAATCCGCCAGGTGCAGATTGCGCGTGTCGAATTCTCGACAATCGATAAATCGCGAGGGTAATTGATCCGTGATACATTTTACTACCAATGCATGAATAGCATATTTTTTATCTGGATAGACACGGGACTCAATATTTAAATAAACATAGCCTAATATAGGACTAGAGTTCGAACCAACACCCTTAACAAAAGAATTACTTAAAGGCGTTATTGGTAAATTAAGCGAGCGGCAACATTCCGTTGTTATTAAATTATTTTGTGACGCGCTGTCAATCAAACAACGAACGATATATTTTTTATTAATACCATCTTTAGGGCATACATAAACTTGAGCGGTCGATAAAATAATATCACCCTTATAACTAGTAGCATACGACTGAGAAGACGTATCTGCGTTCATAATTGAATTCTCGCGAAGCATAGTAGTGACAGAAAACGTTTGAATATTATTATGTTCCAAAGCGGGCCGATCGACAGATACGGCTGCGCATGAAGTCGCGGTCGACTGTGACAAATGCTCAACGGCTCCGGCGCCTACATTCGCGCGTGATTTCAAATTATGATTATTGTTATTTGCAAAGTGCAACAACTTATGATGTTTTTTCTAACAGAAACAGACCGAAGTACTTTTACAATCCGGTAGCGTATGTAGGGTACTCAAACAATTAACGCACCCGCGTTTCGATTTGATATAATCGTATCGAGTTTTAGCATCGCGCATACTCTTAAACTGTGGGCAATCGTATAAATGTCTATGATCACTTTTAGCGCATAAGCTACAACCTGTATGTACATTAGTACTGGTCATAAACGTCTTATAGGTATGTGACGTCTGATCACGGGTTTTAGTTACGGGTTGCTTATTCATATATGATGAGTAACGAGGGTTGGAGCGCTCCAATATTTTAGCCTGATCTTGTACAAAGGAGATCAGCTGTTGCGTTGTTGGTATCTTTTCATCCCGAACAGATAATTCAAATGATTGAATACTTTGAGCATCCATTTTTCTTAAAGCGCATTGTAGCATAACAAAGTCTGTCAGATCAGGTATATCTAATTCTTTAAGTGCCGAAAATGATGCGGAAAATTTACTTATAAATGAGTCAAGTGCGTTCGCACTATGCGAGCAATTTTTTAAGTCTAAAATATTATTTAAATAAAATGTACCTAGGGCACGTTTATCATGATATTTTTTAACCAAGCTGTCCCATAAGATTTGATACGTTTCTCCACTGGGAACAATACCTGCAGTGAATTTTAATGCATCATGAGTCAATTTGGCAATTAAATACTGCACGCGCTGCGAGTCAGACAATTGTTGATTCAAATGAATATTAGTCTTAAATGACTGATAGAAAACATTCCAATTTTCTGGGCGACCGTCAAAACTCGGAATTACTAAATGTTCTAATTTCACTACTGACTTGTTTGAGTCACTCGCAGTGTGTGAACTCTGCTTCAAGCTCTCGTTTATCTTATTTCGAGTTCGTTTAATCCGCGAATATAAATCTTCAAATGAGTCCAGACAGGCGTAGTCTGGGACCCCGATAGGTCTTGAACTCAATTTTAATTTATTTATTTCATCTACAATAGATTCAAACTTATGGCGCCAATCATCTAACATTTCTGATTCAGACATAAAATTTTCATTACTTCTTAACGACAAATCGTACGAAACAATCTTCTTCGATGCATCATACAAACGATTAACACGTTGAAATAATGCGTCCCTCTTACTGACTAACAAAGTCATCCTAACTTCGCTATCTCCTGATTTTTCCGTCATAATTGCGACTTAAAATCTTGATATTGAAAATCTGAGGGTAGGCGGTGCTTGGTACGGGCGAAAAAACTACAAGTTAAGAAGCAGCGATAAGTTAGTTTTAACCAACTAGATTATAACCAATTATGCAAAGCAATTTGCATCCATATATTGTATGTATTTACTGACAATACTGTATTTAACAGTATGGAATGCAAAAATGGGCGTCGGCCGGTGTTTGTGCCGGCACTACTAAATTGCGTTTTATGCGTAAAATTACGTGAAATAAGCGAGTTTATAAGCTGGAATATTATCTCAGCTTATAAACCAAACTACTGGGTAATGGGGCGTAAAATAAGCGTCAGCCAATGAATATGGCGGCGCTGAGAAATGCGTTTTTGTGCGTAAAATACGCAAAAATAGCGGGAATTTTTAAGCTGGATGTTATCCAGACTCGAAAGGACCAAACTTATGGTAGGTTAGCGTGTAAATAGCTACCACCTGGTGGGATATGCTCCCAAAGAATGAAGATGCCTAAGGTATCTTCACTGCGTGTAAAAAAAGGGATATGATAAGAACCGCTATCAATGTTAATATGAGGACTGACCTGAATGTCGTTTCCACGTCGATGCACGTCCACGAAGCTGCTATCCACCGCCAGGACTTCTTCAGGGGGTGTTGGTGAACAATACACGTGTCAGTCTTTACACAAAGGATTACGAGTCCTTATCCCTTTTTCACTGAATAAATGGATTCACGAGATCCAGCGTCAATCGGCGGCGTATGATTCCCAAAATAGAATCACAATGAATAATGCACATTTACATATATGCAGGCGCGCGCGACTGGTCAAAAACAACCTTATCGGTCAAGGTTCATAGACAGCAGTGTCAGGGGCGAAGAGGCTCCGCGCCATCTTTCCTCCCCCCACGCTTCCACAACAGACAGGACAACCAACATAAAAACATTGATAAAGCGGCGTAGGAAACATGTACATAAGAATATTAAATTTTTTATTGCGTTTTTTAAATTGAGACTTTGCTCGCGTTACCAACAGGTGTTTCTGTATTAGCTGACCCAAGAAACACTCTGTTAATAGTACAGGTACCATCCTCGCGTATCATCATTTAAAATCAGGTGAGATAGCAAACAAATATCTCCTAATAAGTCTTTGAAAAAAATGTGATAGGTTGTGCCATATTTCAGTTATGTTGTAATTTAAGATACTTAAAATGTTTCCTAAAGTTCCTATTTATGTAAATAATAGGACTTAAGGCCGTATACACAAGATCCTAATATAACCTGGATTTTTACTAATATTTTATGGACGGACACCAATTTATACGATCCGGCCAGACGTGGATGACAAAATCGTGAAATGTTGACGACTTAATGATTTGGTCAAATTAAGTTGCCCACATCATGAAACGCGACTATTTCATGAAATTCTCGAGCATTTCATGAAGTGAATAAATCGACGATAATATTCGATAAACGATATGGCCACGACATATATACCATTAGAAAGGCGACATTTTAAATATGGATATAATGGTAACAATACATATATTCGTTTTTTTTTTTTTTTAATTAATTTTATGTCATTTAAAACGACGAATTTTCTACACATTTTTAAAAGTTTATTGATAATTAGGGAAATATTAAAAATAGGCCGCACGCGCACCAAATCGTCCCGGTCCGCCCTGCCTTTAACTACACCCATAGGTATACATACACTGTACGCGACTGGTCGACATGACAGTCGGGGTATGAACTGAGGCGCGGGGAGAGGACACCCCGCACACCCACGCTATCTTACGCCTTGCTTTTTGGGGTTCCATACCCATACTCGTGTCGCAGACTAGCGTAACCACTACGCCACAGAGGTCATCATATTGTAATTAATCTATAGTCAAAAGTTATTCTTATTATAGAATCTCTATTTTATTTGTAATATTTATTTTATTTTTAACACATATTTGTATGTTTGAGTGACTGAAATATAAATAATATTCAAAGTTATTAAAATTATAACTATACCTGTAATTTATCCAACTGTATTCTTAGTATGTTGTTATCAGCCATTAGCGAATCAATCTTTCCTTGTTTCTGAACCAAACTTTCCGTTAAATAGTGTATCTTGTCATTGTCTATGGTTTCCTGCATGACGTCATAGTCACCTACGTTCAGCGCACTCGTGTCTGTGGTCTGCATGGAGGAGGTCTCTCGCAGGCGGTTCATCTCGTTGTCTTTGTCGCGTAGTGCTGTTCTTAGATTGGCTATGGTCTGGCCGGTTTCGATTTGGATGGACTTTAATTCCTGGAAAACGAAATTGGGTCGATCAATATTTACTTACCCAATGTATCGTGTATTATACCTTTGTTGTCGTGTCCTATACAAAAGATAATGACGATTTTCAAAAGTCCCAAAAGTCTTAAATAACAATTGGTACAAGTAACGAGGAGCCCGATGGTCCAGTGGTTCTAAGCACTATAAGCGCTTACGAATGTTAAGCAAGTATGGGCGCGGTCCCTTTTAGAATAGGTGACCGCAAGTGAATAAAAATATCTCGAGCTCCTCCATGTTTCAGAAGGCACTCGTTAAGCTATGTCAGATGCCTTTAGGCAGCTTAAAAAATCTGACACCAGTGTTAGCCACTTACACAGACGAAAAACAAACAAGTCCAATTTCTTGCTGTATGTCGTCCCGAAACGAGTCTCTAGCCACAACCCGTTTCGCAGATTTTTTTCTCGATTCTAACTGCTCAATATACGTCCTCTTATTGTATATCACTACTCTGATGTTTATATACAGATAGTCTTACTTTTCATATACACACTAAGATTATACTGCTGTGTATAGATATGAATCTCACCTTCCCCATAGCGAGACAAGTGTCTTCGTTCTGTTCCTCGCTGCCCTTTCGTCCCGAAGCGCCTCTCTGAGAGCTGCCACGACTCGTTCAGGTGAGTTGTGTCTCGATTCTAACTGCTCAATATGCGTCTTCATATTGACATCACTACTCTGATATTTATATACACATAGTCATACTTTTCATATACACACTAAGATTATACTGCTGTGTATAGATATGAATCTCACCTTCCCCATAGCGATACACTGTGACTCCGTTCTGTTCCTCGCTGCCCTTTCGTCCCGAAGCGCCTCTCTGAGAGCTGCCACGACTCGTTCAGGTGAGTTGTGTACTCTGATGTTTATATATAGATAGTCTTACTTTTCATATACACACTAAGATTATACTGCTGTGTATAGATATGAATCTCACCTTCCCCATAGCGAGACAATGTGTCTCCGTTCTGTTCCTCGCTGCCCTTTCGTTCCGAAGCACCTCTCTGAGAGCTGCCACGACTCGTTCAGCTGAGTTGTGTCTCGATTCTAACTACTCAATATACCTCTTCATATTGTCATCACTGTTATGATGTTTATATATAGATAGTCTTACTTTTCATATACACACTAAGATTATACTGCTGTGTATAGATATGAATCTCACCTTCCCCATAGCGATACACTGTGTCTCCGTTCTGTTCCTCGCTGCCCTTTCGTCCCGAAGCGCCTCTCTGAGAGCTGCCACGACTCGTTCAGCTGAGTTGTGTCTTGATTCTAACTGCTCAATATGCGTCCTCATGTTGTCGCATTCGCCGCGGACTCGCAGAATCGACTCGGATAATACCTCCCTTTCTTCTCTGTAAAGTCACGATTTGTGATAAATGTTGCGGAAATATTAGAAACTGTAATTTTGTGAAATTCCTAGGAATATTGAACATATTAAATCGGTCAAGCATGAAAATAGAAGTCAGGTAGAAGAAAATCGGCCCTTAATATTCATAATAAATTTAATAATCGAGGAACCAGGATATTCTACTGAAGCCGAAAACGAAATGTCGTTTTGAGCCTCAGTTTTGACCGAAACCATTTTTTTTCCAAATGTTCGAATAATAACAATTTTTAATATTATTGCGTCCTAAAATCAACTATATTTGACACATTTACAGAGAGATTATTCATGTTTATAAAAAGGAAAACAAATTCAACACTTCCATATAAATTGATTGATTCTATACTTTTGAGTGATTTTCTCCTCTCAGATACATGGTTGGCTGGAACAGATCCCCTACTGGGATAAGTCTACCATTTTGTATATCTTCTATCTAGCTTTGAAGTTAGTTCTATTACTAATTATGTTGTGACAAGTACAATAAAGGATTTACAAAACAAACAAACTATACTTTATCTATCCTTCCAACTTTACAGCCGTCATGTTGCGATACAAATTGACTCGAAAACGTGAGTTTCGGCGAGGCAGAAGGTCCAGCCGAACTTTTTGCCGAAACTGTCGCCGAAACTATGAACATTTTCGGATGAGGGTTAAAGAGAAACGGATAAGCGAGTGAGAAAGACAAACATCTTGGATTTTTTGTTCTTCCACTATTTATATCTTACCAACAACATGAATGCAGACCATGTTTGAAAATGAGTACATTGCCGTATATGCGGCTACATGGTACATAATTACATATTCTTTTGTTGTAGTAGTGAGTGCACCAACTCAATGTGTCAGTCTGAATACTGGCGAAGTAAAATTAACATGTAGTTATTTAATTTTTAAGTCCGAACGGTTTCGATTTCGGCAAGTTCCAGCAGATAAATAGTTTCGGTGACAGTTTTAGTGTCGGCATAGACCCGGCCGAAGTTTCGGCCTGGCCGAAAATTACGTATTCGAGTGAATTGGTGTCGCGACACGCGCGTTTAAAAATGCCCAATCTAGTAGTGGGTCTATTATATGAAATAGTATTAGTAATTGTTATTAATCACAGTTTGTATAAATTCAATTGTGCTAGACTCTACGATACATCTACTCTACCAGGTAGGGCCACGCCATGTGCCGTTTCATTCATTTTTGCTAGTAGCATGAATGGGCCCTCTCGTCCGGGGAAGTACACACTCTCTCAGAAAATCGACGTTTGATTAGAAGGTTTACTGCTTCTATTCTACTCCCCCCCTCCCCCATTTCCCCCTCCCCCCTCTTAAAAGGCCGGCAACGCTCTTCTCTAACAGAGACCGTTTTTTAGCGACAATACTAGGGAGTATTGTCGCTAAAAAACGGTCTCTGTTTGTTTGACATGATATCTAAAAAGTTTTTAAATTAACTCACTTCAAATTCTCCAGCTGCTCAATCAAGATCTTCGTATCCTCGGTCAGATTCATGCCTTCCTGCAGAGACTTGATCTCATTGTCCTTAGCATGCAGCATACTCTTCACCCTGAGTTTGTACGTCTCCCAGTCCTTCTCGAGCCTGACGCACTCGGCTTTGGACCGGTCGAGCTCGTTCTGCAAGTCGCTGATGGTGGTTTGTGCGTGACGCAGGTCAGTCTCCACTTTGATATGAACTAGGTCATACTCGTGGTTCTTTTCGGTAAGTTGTTTTATTCTGAAACGTTATGAGGACTTTTGTGTGGTATTAAATTTATTTATGATTCCTAACATACGTTAAAATTTTGTGTATTCCTGCGATTTCGTCCATGATTCCATACATTCCTATGTTATCCGCTGATAACGTAAAGCTTACTATAGGTGTAAAAAATCAGTTCACTTGTTTTTAGGGTAACCCAAAGGGTAAAAAAAACGGGACCTGTCCTGTCCGTCTGTCTGTGATAGCTAGACAGTTGAAGATCGTATGACATGATGTATTTCTGTTGCCGCTATTACAGCAAATACTAAAAACAGAATAACATGAATATTTTATTAAGTGGGGCGCATACAACATTTTTGCCGATTTTTGCTCGATATTAATAACGGTAACAGGTAGACGCTTGAAATATTCACAGATTATTTAGTTGTATATCCACTTTATAAATAAACTAGCTTTCGCCCGCGGCTCCGCCCGCGTCAATGTCGATCCCTCGGGAATAGTACTTTTCCCGGGATAAAAGGTAGCCTAGGTCCTTCTTCGTACTCCAGAGAGCTTGTATGCAAAATTTCATGATGATCGGTTCAGTAGTTACGGCGTGAAAGCGTAACAAACAAACAAATAAACAAACAAACTCACTTTCGCATTTATAATATTAGTAAGGATAATTAAATTAAAAAATATATATATATACTAAAAGGGGCTTAAAATAGTGCGACTCTGAAATAAGACGCGACGCGCGTTGTTGCATGCGCCGGTACAAGCAACGAGCGCGTGTTTTCACATAGGAATGCAGCACACACACACCGAAACAGACAAGCGCGGGGAAGCGGCGCAGCGCGAGAGCGGCCGTACCCCCACCTCTCTTCGCTTTATACCCCGCTGACACAAGTTACCTACTGCGACCTCAGAACAACAAACACAACAATTTATTAACCGATTGCGGCGATGTCTAGGGGGGTTATAGTAGTTAGTGCAGGTATTTGGGTACCTAGGTAGTTTCAAACGTTTATTTATTATACTTGTTCTTTGTATTCTATTTATTATTGTATGCGTTTAATCGATATCTTTATTTTTGTGTACACTTGTTTTGTTTATTTTAGTTTTATATATTTTTTATGTGCGTGTCGTATAGTGCGTGTTTCGGTTCGTGATGCCTCAGAAGGTGACGGCTGAAAATCAGTGCCGGATTAGGGTATCCCTAGTCCAGCGTAACGCTGAGCCGTCATCTTTTGTAACACTGATGGCACCTAACTTTTATGTTTTGTACTTCTCAATAATTTTATTTTATATTGTTTTGTGTGTGTGTCCGAGTGTTATAATAAAAGTTATTCTATTCTATTCTATAACAAGTGTTATCACGCGTGGTATCTAAAAACCAGCGTCGCCTAATTTCAAGCATACTACTAACGCAACACGATTGAGTAGAAACTCCTCCTTTGGTCAAGGTAACTACTTAGGTGATTTAAGTGAGCTGATTGAGCGCAGTGTCGACGCGCGTGCTACGCCCCTCTCGCGATCTTCAGATACCCAATAAAGTTTAGCGCGTTCTGCATAGAAGTACAAATACATAGTATCACATCTTTTATCCTTGCGGGGTAGGTATCCAGAGCCTAGGTCTGTAAGACCTTATGGCCACGTTTAGCATGTTTGAGGGCGTGTAGAAAAAGGAATCAAAATAGTGATGGATTGCTAGCCGCATCGCCTATTGACATGAATCCGCAGATTTTCGCCCATTCCTTCGATCGGCTTTTACGATCTGCGAGGGAAGAAAAGCAGCTGGCACATTCTACGTTTTTCATTTTCTCCCAGACCAGCACGGAAGTAAAATTTCAAAAGTACATATTTCTATGATTCCTTCCACTTACTTGTCTTCCAAGTCATTGTTCCTATCGGTCAGCACCCTTACTTCAGTCTCAAGCCTGTGATTCTGTTCCTTGTATTTGGTGACCTCTTCACCCGTCAAATCCTCGATTCTTTGCCGTAACTGGGCCATTTGGGAGCTTAGACACTCTTTTTCGGTAGATATTTGGTGTTTTACTAGTTGCACATCGTCCAATATTTTAGCGGTGTCTTTTAGTTCTAGAAAGCATAAAAATAGTTTTAACTTTTAATTTACATATTTTACATACATATTCATCTTCATCATTTCATCATCATCATCATCATCATCATCACTGTAGCCGTAAGAAGTCCACTGCTGGATCCATAGGAGTATATACATATTTTTATAAGTGTTTTATTTTGCATTCACAATGCTATTTTGATATACTTTAAATAAATTAAGAAATAAAATATGGTGAAAAAATTTCATGCGGGCTAGACTTGAACCAGCGACCTAGGTCTATGTTATATTTAATTAAGACCTATTAATATGTAACCATGGAGACAATAAATAATAAATAAATGTACGACCTACGCTCTGGCATGTGTTCGAGACTTGTGTTATGGGATACTAACTCAACGATACTATATTTTATAACAAATACATATATAGATACACATCCAAGACCCAGGCCAATCTGAAAAAGATCATTTTCCATCTTGACCTGGCCGGGGATCGAACCCGGTCACTCCGTGTCGCAGGCTGGCGTGTTGACCGCTGCGCCACGGAGCTAGTCAATAATATCATCAATCCATACATCCATACATAGTCACAAACTTTCGCGTTTATAGTATTAGAAGGATTGCGCAAATGTCGTATCTACCCTCATTATAGCATTGTAGTATCTGGAAAGCAACACTTAGATGAGAGTGAGGAGTTATAAAGCATTTCATAAGTTGAGTAAAATTAACTACATATTATAAAAGTATTGTTGAAGCAATGAAGGAACGATACTACATGCAAGTATACAATATATATACTGCATTGGTATAAACTGCCTCCGTGGTCCAGTGGTTAAGGCGTTTGCCTGTAGACCCGGGGGTCGTGGGTTCGAATCACACGGGAAGCATACTTTGTTTAGTTGTTTCCAGTTTGGTTAGGACATTGCAGGTTTGTATCACCTGATTGTCAGATATTAAGATGATCCCGTGCTTCGGAAGGCACGTTAAGCCGGTGGTCCCGGCTGTCATCTGGTAGTCGTTAAAGGAACCACGTCAGAGGCGGAGAGGCAGTTCCGAAGAACTCTGACACCAGGGTGTGCATGGTCGATTGACCATGACACCTACTCGAAATGATGATGATGAGCAAAGCAATAACATGTTTAGATAAGGTGAATCAAGCAGTAATATTATGAGACTTATCTACTGTTATCATAAGTGATAAGCACTGAAGCGTCAACACCAAAACAAGCTAAATCATGTCTAATAACTACCTGTGTGATTTACAAGACTATTACCATCCTCGGTCCTGTTTAGTCTGTCAATCAAATCTGTTACTTCACGGTTCATGACATTAAGTTCATTTTTAAGCATCGCATTTTCAACTTCCAAATTTTGCATTTTGAATGTGTAACTGTCAGTGTTGATTAGGTCCAAATCTTCTGGCAGGCTTGTGTGATACCCTAGAAAAACTTAAACAATTAATGCAAGAAGTAAAATATTCTCTGAATTGCTTTAAAATAATATTTAGCCTGTCAGATCCTATTTCTGGTGTCAACAAGCTATAAATTCCATCCTTGTACACAAATAAATATATGGTAGCCGTGTGGTTTCCGGCAGAGTAGAATAAGACAACTCCTAGTCTTCCCATGGAGGTCGTAAGAGGCGACTTAAGAAACACAAGCTAAACAAAGCTCATAAACATCAATGAGACCTCTGCAACCCGTCTAGCCAGCGAGGAGAGTGTAGGCCAAATCCTTTGTCTGCTCCGGCCAACTTTGGCTCTGGTAGTACAGAGAGGGTCATGCAGCTGCAGTGGAGACTAAAATACCTGATAATGACACAAATATATTTTTTGCTGTGATTAAGTCTTATAAATCGATGAGTGTTGGCTGCGCGCAGGAGAATGCATCTTGTTCTGTATGGGGTTATGTAAGGGAGAGTGCAGAACAAGCGATAGAGAGGCACGATCAGCCTAAGCATTTGGCTTGTGACGCATCTATGTCTTTCACCATTATCATGTAAAATTATTGTCCACAAACCAGTATTTTTTGTGCTCAAAGGTTAGCAATTAGATAATTTTAAGTTGTAAGTTTTTTTTTAATCTAATTATTTTTCTGAGGCTTCAATACACTTGGTGTGACTATGCCAGCCTCATGGGGGACCTCTAATATAAAATTTATGTAAGATTCATTATAAACCTCCATAAGTTGCTTTTCATTTTTAGTGATTTGTTCAGTGGTATGTTATAAAACTAATAAAAACCACTTGAAATTATAAGTATTTGTTATTACTTTATTGTAAAGAAAAAAATATTGTAAACTAGCTTTCGCCCGCGGCTCCGCCCGCGTCAATGTCGATTCCTTGGGAATAGTACTTTATCCTGGGATAAAAGGTAGCCTATGTCCTTCTCCATACTCCAGAGAACTTGAAAGCAAAATTTCATGCCGATCGGTTCAGTAGTTACAGCATGACACATAACAAACAAACAAACTCACGTTCGCATTTATAATATTAGTAAGGATAAGAATAAATACTACATCTATGTTTGAAATTGCAGTAAATAAAGTAACAAAACAACTGATTGTTGTACCGCAAGAAAATCATCAATTAATTTAGCAACAAAATAATAAGGCAGTAAAAAAACTCACTTCTCCTCAATCCTAAGTTATCATCAGATACATCAACATCCTTTATTTCACATACCATAGTTTTAGGACAATGGTTTAGATTATGCTGAGGTGGAGACGAGGTTCTCCGAGGAGATGTCTTCTTTCTCACAGTTTTATCTCTCGCCTCGGGTGGTTCTTTTGTCATCGACCGGGTAGGATGGAAAGGCACGGACGGTTTACGCGGTGGCATAAAGTTAGAGCGAGTTTCAGTTGCAGCTGAATATTTTTTAGGGCTTCGTGTAGGGGATTTCTTATAAGGTGAGTCGTTGCCGCTGTCTTGTTTTTCCTGCTTTTTTGCCTTAATCGGGTTGTGGTTTCGGAGGACTGCGCCGGTCTGCTCGTCTATATTCGTAAGCAAGTTTTCTGCCTTGCCCGCGAGATCCGCGAACCACTCCATTTTGAGTAATCTTTACTTGCCTGAAATATTAGAAAAGCTACGGATACAAATAAACAATATAGCGATAGTAAGATCATGAATAGGTTTGGAAATAAAGTAAAATCAGCATTTATTTCCACGGTCACGCAAATCCAGATTATTTTCATAAACAGTAAACCATAACAGACAACATCATACGGACGAATTTAGATATCACATAGCGAGGAAATACATACCAAACATTAGGTTTCAGAGCCAAAACATAATTTTAGTGATTGGAGTAAATTTTGATTTGCACTGACTTGATTATTCATTTCGCAGATTTTGACACGTAAACAATACTTCACAGATAAAAAACGAATGAAAAATAAAACGGCTGATTGTTTATTGGTAAAGTCCGACCAACTAAATTGGGAGTTGAAAACTCATATGCTTTACTTGAAAACCCAGCAATGGATGGTTAATTCTTGTCAATGGTGGCAGCCTTGAGTCTTGTCTGTGGCTTTTTTATTTGTCATAATGTCACTGTCACTGTCAGCTGTTGTTTATGACGTCGCATCGTTCGTTAGAAATCGGCAAAAAGTATTTGTTTTACATTCTTGTGAATAAAATCATTTTATGATTAAGCTAAAAACAATCAGTAAACATGGATTTTGAGAGTCCTGACGTGGAAAAAGATTTTCCGGGCTTATACGCATCTGAGTCGGGACGGAAAAGTAACGAAAGTGATTGTAAGTACTTGCTTTACAATAACAGTTTACATCGTGACTATAATTAAAAGAAAATCTTAGTTATCGTGCTTAGGAACACGCCGACAGTTATGAATGTCCTTATTTCTGGCAGTCTCTTATTTAAGTATATGTATTTGATTTTTAATCCACAAGCCTAAGTTCCATTGCTGTGTACTATTGAGATAATCTCTATTAGTAATCACACTCAACTTTATCAACACATCGCATGTGAAAGCAGTGGCATAGTCATGATTTGTATTTGGAGGGTAATGAGTGCCAGTCCGAGGCTAGTTGGCTATCAGAACACCCATGTTTGTGGTAAAAGCAGCTGTGATTTTATGTAATACACATACATAAGTAATATCTTTAGAGCAAGCGCGCAATTGCACGATTCTGATAGACCCTCGCATGTGTCAGGATGGGATATGTTTGGAAGCAAATGGAGTGTGGCCAAGTGCTTCCTGAAACTGTCACAAAAATTGATCCAAACTGCAACAAAACAATATTACCAACCATGCTTATAAAGAATTTTAAGGTATTGTCGATAAAAATCAGATGCTGGAAATGTCAGATGAGTTTAAAACGCCAGATTCTACAAATGTCAGATTCTGCCAATGTCGGATTTGATAAACGACCCAGTTTTAAAAATGATAACAATTATTACTGTCTGCTTTGGCCAAGTATGGCTCTAGTAGTACAGAGAGGGTCATGCTCCTGCAGTGGAGACTAAGGGTGCCTGTCCACTGGAGCGGAGCGAGGTGGCAGAGCGGTAAGCGAGGTAAAATTCCACCAATAGAATTTCAGAGCGAAAATTTTGAAATTTTTCTATTGGTGGATTTTTACTTCGCTCACCGCTCCGCCACCTCGTTCCGCTCCAGTGGACAGGCACCCTAAGAAGGACCTGATGATGATGACGATGATGGTATAAAAATAATATTATTATATATCCAAACAATGATTGTAACAATATTGCCATTTACAGTTAGTGATGGAGGAGAACATGAGAAACCCAGTAAAAAAGACCTGCTAGGTCGCCGAAAAGATAAGAAGGAGTCAAAAAAGGATAGAGGATATGCGGCTCTGGAGGGAGAAAGCTCACCTGAAGAGGATACTGACACTAAGTATGTTATTGACACATTAATGATATCATGTGGACAAAACTGTCACAAAGTATATCTGGTTCACAAGTGTGGAAAAATGTCCGTGGGCATTTTTCCACACTTAGGCCTCTCATTTGTTTTTCCTTAAAGGAGTACGAACTTAAGACAGTCACGTACGGAGTTAGTAGTTCACCTTATTTATATTTAGTGACAAAATTCAGGAGGAACATCTTTAAGAAGACGAGGAGCGTTAGTAGTCCATTTCTCGGGTCTTATCAATATTTGCCGATACATACGACGGATGTCGGCAGTAAAAACTATTTTGTGAAGTCTAAATTTTGTCACTAAATCGACAATATCCACTTGCAACTTAGGACCCACACGAACAATATTATTGAGTGACAGATTATTCGAGGTCCGACTACTGGCATCGAAGACTACTCGTAAACGTGTCGTTGTACTATCGGGTCGTATTACACAATGGTGAGGAATAATATAACGGTCAGTAGACAAAGATTCAGCAGGCTGCATATGTCCCAGATCTTCGTACTGCTGCATAAATTCCTTATATTCCGTTTTCAACTCAGTCTGGCTGGCAAGACGCTTTTCCAAGTTGAGAAAACGGTTAAGAGCCTGATGATATGATTTCCCTAAGGCTGGAGTATCATCTTTAAGCATAATTGGTACAACATAACGACCTTCGGAGGTACGATATGTGCCAATTTTATATTTTTGTTTACATATTTCATCCTCAGGACCGGAAATTTTACATTTCGACGGTTCTTCGGATTCCCAAAACCGTTGAACGATCTCATCGAGCGCACAAGAAGACGCGATGAGTGACGTAACGGGTGTGGCTGGAGATTGAGCCACTTCACATATTTCATCCTTAGGACCGGAAATTTTACATTTCGGCGGTTCTTCGGATTCCCAAAACCGTTGAACGATCTCATCGAGCGCACAAGAAGACGCGATGAGTGACGTAACGGGTGTGGCTGGAGTTTGAGCCACTTCACATATTTCATCCTTAGGACCGGAAATTTTACATTTCGACGGTTCTTCGGATTCCCAAAACCGTTGAACGCTCTCATCGAGCGCACTAGAAGACGCGATGAGTGACGTAACGGGTGTGGCTGGAGTTTGAGCCACCACGTTTTGAAGAAACTGACCACTTATCACCCAGCCGAATACACTAGACAGTGCACATGGAGAACCAGGACCTGGGCAATAACGTGAACCAGTATATATCTGGTCAAAACAGTCTACTCCTAACAACAGATCGATCTTGGTCGGCGAGATCCAGATGTTTAAACTTTTCCTTGACAACCGACGGTAAAGAAGTTGAAGGAACCATTGAAGTGATTTTAGGCAAAACCACTAATGGTATATCGAATTGGGGCGAGTCATTTGACCTAGGCACAATAGAGGCAAAAGTATAACCTTTAATATTACAAACATAATTTTGACCGAGACCGGTTACATTTAAATTACATTTTTTTATATGTAAACCTAACTGTCGCGCACAGCTACTTGTAATGAAAGAGTCCATCGAGCCACTATCTATGATTATACGAGCATACTGCCATGAACCATCCACTCTTCTCAACCGAACCACTGCTGAACCAATAATTTTGGTACTCATAGGTGACTTTGACATGTTTGGCTGAGTTGTACAAGTTAGGGAAGTGCTCATATTGGAATTCTCAGAAACCTTTAGGTCAATGGTATTAGCTAATAAACTTTTATGTTCTTCATGTAATAATGTGTTATGTTTTGAGTTACAAATGAAACACATGGACTTAGACTTGCAGTCTGCACTAGTGTGACCGGGCCTTAAGCAGTTTTGACATAATTGTAACTCTTTAACTAATTGTTGTCGCTGTCCTATATTCATAGAATGTACTTTACCACAGCGATACATTGAATGATTTTCATGACAATAAGCACAGACAGCCTGATTAGGTTTATTATTATTTGAGTTCGAAGAAGTAATTAGGGAAGAATTTGATTGCCGAGAAAAATTATCTTTCTTTGTATTATTGTGGTTTTGTTTATTTGTAGAATTGAATGACTGTAAATTACTAGGTTGACTAACCTCTAATACCTTTATATAATTCTGTAAATAAACAATCAAATTATTAAATTTAGGAATTTCTTCGGTATTTTGTAATTCAAACCTTTTCCTAGTTTCTGTATCAAGCGGCCGAGATGCTATGTAAAATAAAAGAAATTCACTTAAATCATCAATATTTAACCCGCGCAACGCACTAACACATTCATAAAGTGTGTTGGTTAATTGTGATAAGTTTAATAATGATGGCCGTTGGATCGGATTTAATTTTATTATTTTTTCTAAATAAGCGGTAGCTAAAATACGTTTATTATAATATCTGTCTAGCAACGCTGCATAAACAACAGAATAATTAGCTGATGTTATAGGAACACCCTTAGCTAGTGTCAGGGCATATCCAGACAGACATGACAACAAATAGTAAAATTTATCTGTGTCCGACAACGAAACATTATTATGCACAAGCGACGTATAACTGTCTTTAAACATCTGCCAGTTCTCTATATTACCATCAAACCTAGCTATTTGCAATTTAGGTAGTTTCACTTGCGAATGCGCATGACCTTGACACAGTTCCGAGCGCGAACTTACGTCGAGAGAGTCGGCATACTCAATGACAAAATAATATAACTCGTCAAATGACAACAAATCATTATTATCGATAACAAATTGAGGATTTAGTTTAAGTTGCAACCGGTTTACACGATCGTTGCATTCCAAGAAATTATCACGAATTATATCAATTCTTTTATACCTAGCTCGAAAGGATGCCAATTTAGTTTTATTTTCTTTCGTAATTTTTGCTAAGTCATAAAGTATTTGCATATTTTTAAACTCATATTCACGTTTTTTAATGGTTGACATTAATTCTCCTTCTGCCATGTTTTCGCTAAGCACTAATTGTGAAAGTACGAGTAAGGTAGGTAGGTAGCAAAAGTTTAAATGGAAACTGAGTAATGGAACAGATATTCACAAAACACGTAGGTTTTAAAACTACGGACTATTACTTATAATCATAAATACACACCTCGCTGCTATTAATTACCCTTAGGTAGGTATCTAGGCTATCCAAAATAGTTTTTACTGCCGACATCCGTCGTATGTACCGGCAAATATTGATAAGAAAATGTGTAAGCATTAACTTTACAACCCTAATAAAATTACCGTTCTACCGGTCTTCAGCCTTGGAGAGACTGCTCTCTCCCTCATTTTCGTTCTTGTTGTTTTACTCGAGCCATCTCAGCTCGTAAAGGAAACGTAGGACTGCAGAGGGTGTGCTGCAGGCCTCGTTCATGGTCCCCGGATGTCCCAGGAACTCCTCTCTAGTAGATGCTATGCTTGGGCACTTCAGTAGGAGATGCTTCGCAGTTTCTTCAGCTTGTAGGCAGCCTCTGCAAAGGGGACTGTTAGTGATTCCTATAACAAATAGGTGTTTGTTTAACAAGCAGTGCCCGGTAATTACTCCTATAAGGAGTCGTAATTTTACCCTTGGTAACGCCAGCATGCGTTTTGAGAGCTTGCTGTTTATGACAGGCAAGGTTTCCCTAGCTTGTCGGCATGTATCCAGGGTTGAACCGGTTATTTGATGTTCGGCCTTACCTCGGTTACTGATCCATGAACGTACCTGCGCGAATGGTATGGCTACCATGGGTAGGGGGCCGAATGGAATCATATTCGACCCCTCTCACAGCCTATGTCCTTTTCCGTACTCCAGAGAACTTGTATGCAAAATTTCATGATGATTGGCTCGTAGTTCATGATGATAGGCTGTCTGGAAGCTACAATGTCATCAAATGAATTTTAATATATGCCAATTTCGGTGAGGTACCAGTAATAATATTCGATCAGATGTAGGGGATAATTGGTCAAGCGAGAAAATTTTGTCAACTGGTCAAGTGTTTTTTAAGGTATTGTCGATAAAAAACAATAATTGGTTTAAAATGGTTTATTCGTCAAGCGGCATTGGTACTATACACGCCAGCCTGCAACATGAGGAAAACGTGATGGAAAACTATGTTTTTTAGATTGATCTGGTGTCTTGGATCTATTGAGTTTGTTTGTTACGCTTTCACGCCGTAACTACTGAACCGATCATCATGACATTTTGCATGCAAGTTTTCTGGACTACGGAGAAGGACATAGGCTACCATTTATTTCGGTACACTCGGTAAAAAAGTACTTTTCCGGAGGGAACGACGTTGACGCCAGCGAAGCTACGGGCGAAATCTAGTCATTCATAATTTATACTGTTTTATACTTTCACGCTTCAAACGAATTATTCATTTGAACGGGGTTCTGCAACCAAAAACAAAATTAATAATAAATATTTTTGTTTTCCAACAGAAGTCCCTCAAAATCAAAGAAAACAAAATCATTCAAATTCCCGACTAAAAGTAGCAAAGAGAAGAGAGAGAAATCGAAAGACAAAGAGAAAGTTCTAGAAGAAGCTGGAAAACACAAGGAGCTCCATGAAAAGGATAAGAAAAAGGTATTTTCACAGACTATAGTTTTGTAGTCACAAATAAGGCCTAGATGAGTACATACCTGTGCTACTGTACAGTACAGGATAAGGGTGCTTTTCCACCAGAGATGTACTAAGCAGCTATGCTGTGTGTGAAATCTACGCTACGAAAATATGTGACCGTTTCCACCAATACTAAGCTATGTAGCTGTGCGAGGAAGATGCGCCGCCGCAAAGTAGCTGTGCGAGAAATATGTGCGCGTATCCACAATCTATGTTTTCTTCGTTGGAGTAAAAAGCTGAACAACAATTCATCTTCCTCCATAGCATATCACATCTCTGGTGGAAAAGCACCCTAAAGATGGATGGATACTCAGCAGTGGGCAGAAGATGATGAGCTTCTTCTTTCTTCTTTTCGTGTCGATGGCTCAAGGGATTTATTTATTATTATTACAAGTACACAAACAGTTTGTTAGATAGTTAATTATTATACAAAACGCGTTCAAATCCTTATCCTTACTAATATTATAAATGAGAAAGTGAGTTTGTTTGTTTGTTTGTTTATTTGTTTATTTGTTTATTTGTTTATTTGTTTATTTGTTTATTTGTTTATTTGTTTATTTGTTTATTTGTTTATTTGTTTATTTGTTTATTTGTTTATTTGTTTACTTGTTTATTTGTTTGTTTGTTACGCTTTCACGCCGTAACTACTGAACCAATCATCATGAAATTTCGCATACAAGTTCTCTAGAGTACGGATAAGGACATAGGCTACCTTTTATCCCGGGAAAAACTATTCCCGAGGGATCGACATTAACGCGGGCGGAGCCCCGGGCGAAAGCTAGTACTTAATAAAAGCTAACCTAACTCAACAATTAAATATGTACGTAACATAACAGTGCAAAATTAATTAGTTTAAAAAAAGTTTAAATTTTGTCACTCCAGTTTGTGGCAACTCTGACACCACTCTCGGATGCACAGTATAGATGATTAGCTGAGATGGTGTTAGGGTATTAAAACTAGAATTTAGGCGGTTATCACACTGCACGACGGCCGCGCTGAGGCGCGGTGTCAGTGTATAACCCTGCCGATTTTCCATTAAATTAAAATCGCGCACGAAGCAGTGTGCTATCCGCAACCTAGCATGTACATTTATTTAATTTTGGTACTTCTTTCTTTCTTTCTTTTCAAGTCGTAATGTCTATTTACTAATTATACTAATTTTGCCCAATATGTGGCCACGGCCACTGCCCCGTCCTTTGCCTCCTCTAAATCCTTTTGTGTGCATTGAGTGGGGCATTTAGAGCACGTCAAAAGGTGGCGAACATCGCCGCAATCGCATGTGTTGTTGCCGGAGAAACCCCACCTAACCCGGTTTTCTCGGCAACTCCCTATTATAAATTATAATTATAAAAGCATTACTGTGACCTATGAGAGCCAGCACTTAAAATATTTGCGCTATTAGATTAGCGCTTTTCCTCCCGCACCATCGTAAAAGTTGTAAGTGATTGTTACCAACTTGAGAATGACCATAAATATATAGTGTAGCCCCAACTTCAATTTCCGTTCTTAGTTTTCTCAGATTAAACCTTCAGGCTATACATGCAATCGCGGCCTATCAGGTAATATAACAGTTTGCTGCATCGCACATAGACAACGATCAAAGCCGAGGTTCGTCCCTCCTGGTGGCCCTTTGGTGATGTTGTCTATATAGGTTGAGGGCATTCTGCTCTCGCCTCAAAGGCCTGGCGAAGTAGCAAAAGTTGGAGCTAGCTACATAGTCATTAAAAAAACGGCTTTAGTCTGTAATCGTGTCATCGTGCGAAACGTGGCATTTGGCCTACCTGGTTTGGCTTGACTGTAAATAAGTGAAATAAAACATAAATAGTAATTATGAGCCATATCTCCAGTCACAACTGCATATTCAATCTCAATTTGTTTGTTTAAGGAAAAAGAAAAGGAGAAAGAGCGCGAGAAAGAGAAAAAAGAAAGGGAGAAGAAAGAAAAAGAGAAAAAGGAGAAGATGAAGGAAAAAGATAAGGTAAGTAAAATATTACTTAAATAAGATAAGGTCTTGTATGCTGGCCTGGAAGAAAAGAGAAAACGTATAATGTGCCAGCTGCTTCTCTACCCGTGCAGACCGTAGAAGTCGGTCAGAGATTGGGCGAAAATCGAAAGAATCACGACAATAAGCGATGCGGCTAGCTATTATGATTCCGTTTTCCTACTTTACGCTAAAAGTGGCCTTTCGGTCTTATGACCTTGGCTCTTAAGGCTCAATTTATATAGTCGCGGAATCGAGGGAAACAAGAAATTCTCATAGAGGCCTATGAGTATTGCAATAAAGTTCAAATTTGTATGAAGAAATAAACAGAAGCTCGTAATCGCGCGACTTCCAGCGAACATTTTTTGTTGAATGGAATTTGAACTTTATAAGTATGTACATAGAGGCAATTGTGCCCTGTGAATTTCTTATAGTTCCCCTCAATTCCGCGTCTGTATAAATTAAGCCTAAGGGATAAAGATATGATAATATGTATGTATGTAAATAAGGTAAGTAAAATATTACTTAAATTTATTAAGTACTAGAGTAGTTGATTACAATGTCCCTCCCAAAAATGGATACATCAGAGAAACTTACTAATATCAAAAAAACGCTTCACGCTTTAAGCGTGCAGTCTTTTTTAACCGACAAAAAAAAGAGGAGGTTATCAATTTGGTTGTATACTTCTTTTTTAATGTTTGTTACCTCATAACTCCGTCATTTATTGACCGAATACGTGGGGCGCACTATAAGTTTCCGGAATGAATATGAAAAATACTATTAAAGGTACAAAATTAATTTATTGTTTTTAAAAATAATCGCCCTTGGCGTCTATGCACTTTTTCATTCGATGAAACCAGTTTTGAAAACTTTTGTGCCACTCCTCTGTGGTGAACTCTGAAACGTGTTTTTCATACTCCTCGACAGCCTCTTCTGGTGATGAAAATCGTTGACCGCGTAATTGGTTCTTAATTTTTGGGAACAGAAAAAAGTCACAAGGTGCCAGGTCGGGACTGTATGCAGGATGACTCATGAGTTCTACATTTTTCGCCTTCAAAAAGTCGTTTGTCTGTCTGGCCGTGTGAGAACTAGCATTGTCGTGGTGCAGGATGATACGGCGTTTACGGTTATTTTTACGGAGTTCGTCAATAACTTCCGGCAAACAAATGGTCGTGTACCAGTCACTATTCACTGTACGACGATTCTCTAAAGCAACAGTAGCCACGTGTCCAGTTTTATTAAAAAAAGAAGCAATCATCCGCTTAGATGCACTTTTCACGCGCGCCACTTTGGTTGGTTTCGGCTCATCTTGAAAGACCCATACGCTCGATTGCTGCTTCGTTTTGGGATGCAATAAATCCATGTTTCGTCACCTGTTACTATGTCCCACACCAAATTTGACGCACCTTCGTTGAATCTGGTAAGCATGGCACTGCACCAAGTGACGCGGTCCGTTTTTTGAGCCTCGGTCAAGTTGTGTGGGATCCACCGCGAGCACAGCTTTCTCACACCCAAATGTTTGTGTAGGATTAATTGTATTTGACTCATGCCTATTTCTAAGGATGTGCGAATTTCATGGTAGGTCACATGCCTGTCTGTTTCAATCATACGGCGCACAGCATCGATGTTTTTGTTGGTCACAGCGGTGGACGGCCGACCATCGCGAGATTCGTCACTGAGATTGATACGACCACGCTTGAATTCTGCAAACCAGCTATAAACAGTTGTCTTGCATGGTGCTTTATTGCCAAAAGCTGTTTCAAGCCGAGCGATGCTCTGTTGAGCTGTCAAATTACACTTAAAATCGTAGAAAATCATACTACGAAAATTTTCCCGAGTTAAATCCATGTTGATGCAGACACACAATTTTTTAAATGGCGCCACAAGGTAAAAACAAAAGACAGTCAAATGAAACAAACTGCATTCTACAGCCAAAGAGTTCTATTTTCAAATGTTGCAATAAATTTTTAAATATTGTTTATGTAAGTGGCCAGTTCCGGAAACTTACAGTGCGCCCTATGTATATATATTTTTAAAAACTGAAATGGTATACTTTCAAGTTGTTCCTTTTAAAGTCGTTTTTTCTTTATAAAATACTAGCGGCCCGTCCCGGCTTCGCGCGGGAAGATATAGGTATTTAAATAGCCTATATTCATCGGGGATAATGTAGGATTATAATGGAGAAAGAATTTAAAAATCGGTCCAGAAGTTTCACAGTCTATTCGATGCAAACAAACAAACAAAACAAATATTTCCTCTTTATAATATCAGTATATAGATAAAGATAGTATAGATTATTATTGTTATTAGATGAATGCTTACGTCATCAGAAATATTTTTTTAATCCACACGTCATGCAGGTGCATAGTCTGATTCGAACTATTATACAACTAGCTTTCGCCCGCGGCTCCGCCCGCGTCAATGTCGATCCCTCGGGAATAGTACTTTTTCCCGGGATAAAAGGTAGCATGGGCTATAAAGGACATGGGTCCTTCTCCGTACTCCAGAGAACTTGTATGCAAAATTTCATGATGATCGGTACAGTAGTTACGGCGTGAAAGCGTAACAAACAAACAAACAAACTCACTTTCGCATTTATAATATTAGTATCAAATACTCAGGTCTACTGTCCCTTGGATCTGTGAAAAAATCAAACATCTACGTCCACGCAGTCATAGGATACAGCCGTTTATGCCGCAAAATTTCGAGATTCCCAAGATTATCAAAACCTACAGGTTACTTCCCGTGAACTCAGAATCTTGAAATTTGGTACGAAGTAACGTCTTATAGCAAAAGAAAAGATGCTAAAAGCATACATTTTTAGTTATATCTTATAACAAAAATATTTTTAATAATTTTAAGCTTATTATAGTGATAATGTCACGGAACCCCTCGTGTGCGATTCCGACTCGCACTTAGCCGGTTTTTTCCAACCGGTCTCTAATAAATAAATATATACGGACAAATCACACAGATTGAGCTAGCCCCAAAGTAAGTTCGAGACTTGTGTTATGGGATACTAACTCAACGATACTATATTTTATAACAAATACATATATAGATAAACATCCAAGACCCAGGCTAATCTGAAAAAGATCATTTTCCATCTTGACCTGGCCGGGGATCGAACCCGGTCACTCCGTGTCGCAGGCAGGCGTGTTGACCGCTGCGCCACGGAGCTAGTCACTCACATAAGATTGTTCTTCTTACCTCTATACTCCAAAATCGTGCCGCCACGTTGGGGCGCGGCGTAATAAAGTGATTTCCGGCTTATATAACTACACGTTTTTATTGACTTGACGCCCACACTTATGCTCCTGTCTAGAAATTAGGCTCATTACACACGTATTAAAAAGAGACAGTCGTTGGACCAAAACAGTGACAGAGTGGTGGCCCATAGGGGGGAAAGACCAGTCGGTAAACCACCAGCCCGCTGGTCAGATGACATTGTTCGGCTGAGTGGAAAACAGTGGATGAGACTAGCACAGGACCATAGAGATTGGCGTAAAAAAAGGGAGGCCTAAGCCCAGCAGTGGGCTGATGTGGGCTGAAAAAGATGATGATGATGATGACACACGCATAAAAATAACTAATAAATATTACCCCCATTATTTTTAATTTGCCCGTCATGAAAATCGGGTTATATGTTAATGAGGTAAATCAAAAAATAATTTTATGAAGTATTACCACAGAATTAATATAAGTACTAAGTATTACCAAAGGAACATGTTAGAACAGTTTGCAGGTAATATACCCACTATATTTCCTTATAATCTGTGTCTATTGTTTACCTACTACTACTACTACTTTGCCTAGTTCGATTTGCTATTGATTCCTCGTGTATCTAACGGAAAAGGGAAAGTAAATGATGTAAAGTGCATCAGTCTTATAAAACGAGGACTAACTGGTACTAAACCTGGTTTAGACCATTATCCGTCCAAAACAAATTAACAATGACAGTTGACCAAACGTCAAAGTGATAAGTGTCGATTTATTTTGGTCGGATAATGGTCTAAACCACCCCCCGTAGCATGGCTCACTGTCTTCGTTGATAAAAAGACAAAATATCGCGTTTTGCGTATTTTAACCCCGCGAGCATGGCACACGCGTTAAATAATGTCAAATTTCATTCATAAATACGTTACAAGTCGCGGGGTGCGCGACTTGCGAGCATGGGTTTGACAGCTCGCGATAGACAAATCCAGGCAAAATCGAGGTTGGTACCTTGAAATCGCATAAATTTATCGGGGTTTAGCAAAGCCTAGATAAAATATGTTTCATACGCATTTCGAACATTAAAGTGATAAAACAATCAAAATATTTTATTTTGCGTAGTTACAAGCTGTTAGACACCTATAATGAGTATAATATTTTAATGTACAGTACAAAAGCGAATGATTTTTACGAAAATAAAAGCCCGATACTAGTACGCCATCTTGCGTTAGAAACGAAAACTCAAACGGAAAGAACCATTTTACCGACACATTCATGACAGATGTGTACTGTCAGTGTAAAGTGGTTGTTTGCGTTTGATTGGTACACGAATTACATTCCGTTATTTCCATATTGAATAAAAATAAATCCAAATATATTTAGTTTTTAAATAAATATCACTAGGTATTTTATTAATTATGTCTAATACGATCGTTTTCTTTAATCATACGAGGTTTAATTTTTTTAAATTGTAGTTTCGTGTTTGAAATACAAATAATGTTTCTAGGCTGCATGCGTATTACGAATTGTATGAGATAAATAATACGTTTTCATTGGTGGGCTTCGATAAATTTTAAGTACGCTGTTTTTTTATCTATCTTTGGCGTGAGCTGTAGATAGTAGCCATGCTGCGGGGGAGGTACTAAAGTTAGTCCTCGTTTTATAATGAGGAAGACATAGGTTTTCTTAATTCAATAGGCTAGCTTTCTGGGTCAAAAAAAAAATAAATTTCGTCCGTCAGTTAGATAATCAAAAAATATTGGACACGTATTTCTTTAGTCAAATAAACAATAAATGATAAAGATTATTTACAGTTATCTTAAGAGTCGGAAACGCATCAGCACCTCCTCTGGTGTTGCAGATGTCCATGGCCGACGGTGACCACTTTCCATCAGGTGGCTTGTCTGCTCGTTTGCCGTCAAATATACATAAAAAAAAGATAATGATAAAGCGCGTCAAAGTTCATGGGTGGGGGCTCGTGACGTCTAAGTTTGGTAAAAAGTGTAGCAAACTATGACGTCATCATCTTTATAATTTTTTGTATAATCAAAAAATTAAAAAAATACGTGTCCATTTTTTTTTGATTATCCAACTGACGTATTAATTATATAATATAGAAACTAGCCTATTCAGCGTGCCAGACAATTCGCTGACTTGATATAGTCCTCTATGCTGGTCTTCGGTACTATTTTTGAACGGGTAACTTCACAAGTCGAGCGATTTTTCAATACAAAAATCATTAGTTTTCGAGCGGGCGCCCATTTAAAAATTAAATAGTCGAATTGTGGTACACAATGATCGATCTTACAACGTTGGAACAAAGAGAGAGAGGCCATCCATAATTTTCGTCACACATTAAGGAGGTTAACGAAGTGTGACGTCACACGCCTGATCACCGGTTGCTTTCTTAACTAAAAATCTCTCATCTCATCCGAGAGTTTTCTAGATTTCTTCTACAACTGTGATACCGGGAGGAGACTCTGGGCTACAAGTCCGGGGTCCGCTATTATGAGCGTTCATGCTGTAATATGATTTGGCGAAAGTTTTTACGGCCTCCTGCCTGTCTGTCGCCAACCCTCCTTCCTCCTTGAGTAGCACCAATACAGCAGACAAATATATTTGCCCGTGCCAGGAATAGAACCTGGAGACCCACGTGTAGCAGCCGGGTGTGCTAACTACTCCGCAACAGAGGCCGAAGGCTAAGGTTTCCTCGCGTGATACTTTTTTCGTCGAAAAGCTCAAAAATATACATACATACATAGTATCACGTCTTTTTCCATTGCGGAGTAGACAAAGCACAGGTCGTCGAAAAGCTCAAAAATATACATACATACATAGTATCACGTATTTTTCCATTGCGGAGTAGACAAAGCCCAGGTCTGTAAGACCTAAAAGTCACGTTTAGCATGTTGGCGGGCGTTAAGTGGAAAACTGAATAAAAATAGTGACGGATTGCTAGCCGCATCGTCTATCATGATTCCTCTGCTTTTCGCCCATTCCCTAAATCGGCTTTTACGATCTGCACGGGAAGAGACGCAGCTGGTAAATTCTACGTTTTTCTTGTCTCCCAGATCAGCATGGTCAAAAATAGAATAAAAAGAAACTAAAATCAACCATCGCGGTGAAAGATGCGGTTTAGTGCACTGTGTAAATGCCCTTAGTCTAGATTTTCTCGCGCAATAGAACTTCTACTGACATTATGCAAACGCCCGCAAGACAGTATCAGTCTTATTATAAAACGAGGACTAACTTTAGTACTTGGCTTAAACCATTATCCGACCAAATCAAGTTGACAATTATAGTTGACCAAACGTCAGAGTGATAGTGTAGTCTTATTTTGGTCGGATAATGGTTTAAGTTAGGTACTAAAGTTAGTCCTCGTTTTATAATAAGAGTGTATGACTCACTAATATTTTAGTGATGACATTGTCAGCGAAACCTTGGAAGTGGAGACATATTATTGTTCATTTAAAAGATGTTTGGAAGATATTATGACATTGACTGCGAACATCTTGTGAGGGCTCGACTATCCCGGCGCTCTAGCCGAGTTCCCACGTAAATAGGAAGACGGAACAGTGGAGAACAGAGACTCGACACAAAACACACACAGAGAATAACTTTATTGTTACAACTTCACTTTACAACTTCAACTATGTAGATGTTGACTTCAATAATTAATAACAGAGACTGTTATGCTCCGAGAGATGGTAGTAGACTGAAGAATGAGTGATGAGAGAGAGAGAGAAAGTAATCTAAAAATGGATTGGTTCGAAATTTGAATTAAAATGAGGAATGAAAAATGAACATTTTGAACACTTTTTACTCGTACTCTTCATGTTTCTCGGTTCTCAGCCATTCTCTTGACATCTCTATATGACATAACTCCTGCCTTTTCCTTTAGGGAGACAATTTTGTTAGTTTTCGACCGCCTCCGTTCCCTATGTAAGAAGAAATAAGATTAACCGGACTCTTCCTCTGTTATATTTATTACGTACAGTAACGTATGTACGTGATTTTTCAGTGTTATCTTTTTTTACGTTTTTTTGTGATCTGACGTAAGAAGTATCAACACTCCCGACCACTCCCTTGTAAGAAAAAATAAGACTTGTTCGATTATCCAATGCTGTTGCCCATCGGAACCATTTTTAAGCTGGGAAAGAATAGGAATTTGTTGGGTTTGAGAAGGGAATGAAGGTCCTGGAAATCTACTGTCTCGGATGAATAGGGGAAAAGCAAGTAGTAGCTCGGGAGGCCACCCGATGCCATGCATGCTACCATCAACAGGACAGGCAGTTGAAGACCCTGACCGCTAAAGGATACTATATATACTACTAGTTTTCGCCCGCGGCTCCGACCGCGTCAATGTCGATCCCTCGGGAATAGTACTTTTTCCCGGGATAAAAGGTAGCCTATGTCCTTCTCCGTATTTCAGAGAACTTGTATGCAAAATTTCATGATAATCGGTTCGGTAGTTACGGCGTGAAAGCGTAACAAACAAACTCACTTTCGCATTTATAATATTAGTAAGGATAAACGTACCTATGGAATAATTATTTAACGTATCCAGCCTATCTCGCTTATTAGGTACTAGCTTATCGGCCACATCTTATAAAAACCGGAAAAAAAAAATAAGTAGCCTATCTTGTGTCCTGTACTTTTAAATGTTTATCTACCAAGTTTTATAAAATTCAGTTAATTCGTTTAAGAGTTATGCATACATACATACCCGTCTGGCTAGCGAGGAGAGTGTAGGCCAAATCCTCTGTCTGCTCTGGCCAAGTATGGCTCTGGTAGTACAGAGAGGGTCATGCTCCTGCAGAGACTAAGAAGAAATAATCTAAAAATCCTCAAATTAGATTCAGTATCATGTATAGAGCTTATAAACACGATCAGTGTTATTATAAAACAAGGACTAAAGTTAGTACCAGGTTTAAGCCGGGGTCCAAGTCAAGTACTAAGGAAAATCGTATTATAAAACGAGGTTTATCGTTTAAGCCATAGATGATCCTAGGTCTAAAGATAAACCTACAATTCCCTAGTTTAACTCTAGTACTAACTTATTTTGTTACCACCAAATAGGTCTCTTTTCACCAAAAAAATTGCTTTGATGCTAAAATCTATGTCAAATACTATTACCCTATTCGCAATGAGCAAAAACCTGGAAAATGCGAAGAAATGAATAAAACCAACACATATAATTATGAAAAAATATTTTAATTATTTGCATTTTAACATATCAAAACATTTAATTAGATTATTTTCAACGCTTTTGTCGTCATTTATATTTCACAACCGCCACAAAACAATGACTTTTAGGAACCATAATTTCATATTAGGAAAAAATTGTTTATACAAATATAAACAAATTTTTACACCATATTCACTTTTACTTTATTCACGTAAATTTTATCTCACAGCAACTATAAAACAATTACTTTCGAGACATTGCACCGTTAATTCATTAAATAAAAATATATTTTTTACAATTATATTTGTAAACAAACTTTGAGGTTACTTTGGAACAAATTCAATTTGTTGCGCGCGCACACGCGTTCCGTTTCAGGTTTGTAAAATTATTAAATCGTTTTGTATAAAGTATGATTTTTTTATCTGACCACTGAATATATCGTTTATGACATAAATAAACATGTTTCTCCATTTCAATTTTATTATTTTTAGTTTTATACTAGTTTCAAACAATAAATTTTATTATTTATTTTAACATTAGTGAAGATCGGAACGTAGTAGTAGCATACTGAACGAATGATTGAATGAAACCTGCTTCCGTTAGATCATCCAGAGATCGTCTCAGGTCTAAGTTAGTCTTGACTTAGTTCATTTTTTGTAATGAAACAAAGTTAAATTTGCTAAACCTAGGTTGATCCATCGCTAGTCCGGACTAAGGTAGACCAGGTTTAAACCTGGGTTTTGCCGTTTTTTTATAATAACACTGGATGTCTTTGAAAACAGACTAAGTTACTGCATGACCGACCCTTACAGATTTATCATCATCATTTCGAGTAGGTGTCACGGTCAATCGACCATGCACACCCTGGTGTCAGAGTTCTTCGGAACCGCCTCTCGGCCTCTAACGTGGTTCCTTTTTTAACGACTACCAGATGGCAGCCGGGACCACCGGCTTAACGTGCCTTCCGAAGCACGGAATCATATTTATTATCAGACAATCAGGCGATTCAAGCCTGCAATGTCCTAACCAAACTGGAAGCAACCAAACAAAGTATGCTTCCGGTGGGAATCGAACCCACGACCCCCGGGTCTACAGGCAAACGCCTTAATCACTGGACCACGGAGACTACAGATTTATTATTAGTATTGATGTCAGTCCAGTATCATGTCTCTACAAACCCTGACCTCAATTAATCAGATTTGATATACTTTGTTTACTACGGTCTCACCGCGTGTATTCTAATAGCATATGCACTCGTACTTACTAATTGATTAGTTTCTGTTCAAGTGTGAAACGAAGCACAATAGCTGTTATCGTTAAATAACAATGGTTGTTTTCGTAACTCAGGTAATTAGATATTAATTAAATGAAGTATCGTCTCAAAATATACAAGTACCAGTTGTTTATTGTAGTCTCTAAACGGTGAAATTTTGATCGTTTTGGATTCAGCCCGTCGATATGAACAACGTTTCGTATGGGACCAATGCAGGGGACTCGAAATTTATTTTAAAAATTCCAATCCAAATTGACCGAACATTTTTGAATGAATATGTCCCGTTTTTTTTATTTCCAGCGTTGATCCCATGGAAAAAGTAGTTCATTTCGACGACGGGCTGAATCATCCCTTTAAGGGTCCAAAACGATGAAAATTTCACCGTGTATATTAGAGGACTAGCTGTTGCCGACTTTGTCTGCAGCAATTTCTGTTATTATGAATTAATTATTATAGATGAACAATTTTCCCCCTTTTTTCAAAACATTTTTTATTGATGCTTCACTCCTATTGGTCGCAGCATGATGTTTTAGCATAAAGCCTTCCTCAATAAATGGACTATCCAACACAAAAAGAATTTTCCAATTTGAACCAGTAGTTCTTGAGATAAGCGCGTTCAAACAAACAAACTCTTCAGCTTTATAATATGAGTATAGATATTCCTTAGGCATTAGCCACTTACACACCCGAAAGACAAAATATACAACCAGGGTTGTTGCGAATATTAACATCCGCATCAATATGAACATTTGCTTCCTCATGAACATCCGCAATAACCAATGCGGATGTTCTGGTTCATGTAGATGATGAACTTTTTTTTTAAATGGGCTTGGCTATTAGCGTGTGCCAAACGCGAGTGCCTCGTACCTGTTTTTCGATCAATATTAGGAGCGAAGATTTCAATAAAATGTCCGACACGTTTGGGGTTGTGTGGTATTCATCATCATCACAGCCACAAAAGATTCTTTTATTTAACTTGCAGTGTATGCATCTGTAACTATGTTCGGGTGGAAATTTGCAACTCAATATTGAGATAGCTATCTTCCACCGATTGAGCTGAATTTTGTATACTTTTTTAGTTTGGATGACAATGCATGGCGGAACACCGGACTATCTTTTTTTGATGCACTCCGACAATATGAATATCAAATTAATGGCTCGCTGAAAATAACTCTAAACATAAAGTGATGTACGTACAGTCAGGACGGGAGCAGATAAAACTGACCCCTCTAACAACAGATTTTAAATTGTACTTTTGGTCACATCTGCCCATGACTGTTCATAAAAAAATAAATAAGTTTTTTACTTTTCATTTATTTATTAAATATTCCACTGATACGCCCAATCTGTCTATTTGGGCTTTGTCTACCCCGTCAGGGATAAAGACGTTATCAATATGTTTGTATGTCTAGTCGACGGTCTATGAAAGAGTTAAACATGAATAAAACTGATTTAACTGGTATATTTTTTTAGTTTTAGTTATAAAAACCAATCAATAGGTACCACTTCTGTCGCCGTAAATTATTCTTTGTTATCTAAATAGCTTTTTAGATAAGGCGTTATCTAGGTTAGTCTGGAGTACTAGCAGTTTGTTAATTAACCGTGGATATAGAAAAAGATCTATAATAGGTAGATATCCTATATTTATTCAGAAATAAGACTTAGGCCACGGACCAGCCGGCGTATTTGTTAACTTAGGTAGTCGGATTCTTTAACCGACTTAAAAAAAAGGAGGTTATCGATTCAGTTGTATCAAATTCTTTTTTCCTTTTGAATTTTATTCAAATCGGTTTAGTAGTTTGATTGCAGTCGGTTTTTTATATGATAGATTATGACGGATGGTGTCCTATTCGTTCTCCGTATCCCTGACGACATGAGTACAACATTTCATGACTAGGTATATCGGTTCAACTGTTAGAGCATGAAAATGTATGCATTTTTGTATACTATTCTATTCTATTCATACTATACATATATTCATTATGAAATTTTGCATACAAGTACTCTGGAGTACAGTGAAGGAGACCTTTTATCCCGGGAAAAAAGTACTAATGCCGAGGGATCCACATTGACGCGGGCGGAGCCGCGGGCAAAAGCTAGTTAATATATAATCCATGCAGAGGTTTCAGTTTGAAGGTCACACGGTAAAATACTATGTAAACCTGTTCGTAAATAAGTAGTATTGATTTCACTATCGCTATAAAAATATAGGACGGTACAGATTCTACCTTGTAGGTCATACGACGTTCTCGAAGTTTCAAGGGAGAGAATGGGTTGGAAATTTTTCCCGAGAATTTCTTGTTCTTTCTATCATGTGCAAGGGAATTGGCGAAACGAAAATCTAATGAATCCTGACAATAGGCGATCTGGCTAGCAACCCATCACTATTTTGATTCCGTTTTCCACTTTTACGCCCACCAACACGCTAAACGTGGCTTTTCGGTCTTATGACCTTAGGCCCTGTCTACCCCGTAAGGGATAAAGACGTGATATTATGTAAAATCGAATTCGTTAAAATTTTACGAATTAAATGAATTTTATGAAACTTGATTGATACTCAATTTTTTTTTAGTTTTTGTTTTGTTTAGGAATCGTAATGTACGCGAATGGAGTCGCGGGCAACGCTAGTAGTATATAAGATTGCTTATTGGTACACTTGATGACTTTTCACAGTTGGCCGGTCCTAGCATAATTTCACTGTTTACTGATTTACGCGACCTTGGTAGACTAATGCTCTGTTCATTCAGTACTGTCGAGACCGCGACATGCATCACCTGCGTTGTGTTTTTACGAAGGTGCTGTATTTTTCTTTTTTTTTTTATTAATAGACAAAATGGTAAAACTTTTTTGTTCACTTTCGGGGAAATAGTCCTAGCTGGATAAGTTTTTGTGACCAATGAAGTTAGATTGGTGGTGTAAACTTGTGTGATTGATTTTATTGTTTATGTGTATGATTCGGGTGTCTGTCTTTACTATTTTATGGTGAATTTAGTTGTACGATAAGTAAAAAATTATTAAGAAAAAATAAAAACGTTTTGTTTGAACACGGAGTCTCGGTTTTGTTATAAGGTAACTTTATTCTACTTTAGATCCATATAGGAGTCATACAGTCGAGTGCTTACCTAAAGTTCAAAGCTATTAGGGATAAGTATAAAAGTAAAAGTGTATGTTGGTTGGCTGTATGAAATAGATTCTTGTGACTTAGTTGGAATTAGTTTGGCGATGTTTAGATTCAATATCGGTTATTTAAAGTTATACAAAGTATTGTAACTGTTTTACAATATACATATATATATATTTATTAAATAGACAAGAGAACGGTGTTTTCTATCAGAATCATTTATTTTGCATAAAATATGGTAGTTACATGAAGCTGTTGCACATAATAAATTAGTTCACATATTGAACCAAACTCGGCATGCAAAAACACAATATAAAACTATGTAATTATAGTTTATCTTTAAGGAACTCTTTTACACTGTAGTAGGATTTGGTCAATAACATTTCATATAATTTATTTTTAAAACGTGGAAAATGTTAACATTTTATTTCATCTCTTGATGTTTACGATTTCTCATACAATTAAATTTATGAATTTTGCAACATTGCTAATTAATTTGTGCATTTTGTATGAGATGAAATAAATAAATGAATATTATTATTGTTATAGGTATCTTATTATATATTATGATACACATTCCGTAATTTTTTTTTAGTAACAGTGTAGTACTATAGCAAATAAGGTAACGTGACCATTTAGGTAAAGTATTTTTAAATATAGTGCTAGTGCAGTTTAACAAACTTTGGAATTATTTTACAATAATCCTAAATTATACACAAAGTTAACAAAATGTAAATCTATCTGCTGGATGCGGGTTCAAAAACCATAGAGATAATTTTAAAATATATAATCTTTCATATAGAAAAACCGACTTCAATCAAACTACTAAACCGATTTTGTAAAATTAAATTTGGACCAATTTTAAAACATACCCTTTCAAGCAACAATATTAAAACCGGTTCATATATGACGGAGTTATGCAGTAGCAAACATTGAAAAACCTAACCGAATTCATAACCTCCTCTTTTTTTTAAAGTCGGTTAAAAACAATCGTTACAGTAGCCAACGTCGGACATGGCACATCCTATGGGATGCGTGTAAACGATTCAACCGACAGAATGTAATTTGAAGGAATGGTTCTGTTGGTTCACGAGTGTAATTACAATAGTTTAAAACGTTAGCTGATGTCTGATATATATCTCGAAGAATCATCATTATCATTTCGAGTAGGTGTCACGGTCAATCGACCATGCACACCCTGGTGTCAGAGTTCTTCGGAACCGCCTCTCGGCCTGACGTGGTTCCTTTAACGACTACCAGATGGCAGCCGGGACCACCGGCTTAACGTACCTTCCAAAGCACGGAATCATCTTTATTATTAGACAATCAGGTGATTCAAAGCCTGCAATGTCCTAACCAAACTGGAAGCAACTAAACAAAGTGTGCTTCCGGTGGGAATCGAACCCACGACCCCCGGGTCAACAGGCAAACGCCTGAACCACTGGACCACGGAGGCTGTTCTCGAAGAATGGGAATAAGAGACAGACCGAAACAGAATAGCCAACCGAAACCGAAAACAAAACTTCGAAATGAGGTTCGGATTAAGCCGAAACTGAGACCTATCAGTTCCGGCTTAATTCGAAACTTTTTAAATATGTGAATAATAATCTTACTAATGTTATAAATGCGAAAGTGAGTTTGTTTGTTTATTTGTTACGCTTTCACGCCGTAACTACTGAACAAATCATCATGAAATTTTGCATACAAGTTCTCTGGAGTACGGAGAAGGACATAGGCTATTTTACCTTTTATCCCGGGACAAACTACTATTCCCGAGGGATCGACATTGACGCGGGCGGAGCCGCGGGCGAAAGCTAGTTACTAATATTCTTATCTGCTAAAATTTACTACATTATACAGAGAGAAATCATGTTAATAAAAATACAACAAAGTTTTCATATAAAGTATAGACCAAACTACTTGACTGGGCTGACTATTGACGCGCGTATCGCAAGACCGATTCACCCGAACACGCAATTTTCGGCCAGGCCGACTGTTCGGACGATTTTATGTTATATATTTGAAAAAAGCACATAAAATACTAAACTAAAAAGAAAACTTAAATCTAGTGTTCTTAAAAAGGAGTGGTTCATATACCACTTACAGGCTAGGTAAAAGAACCATAGAAAATTTTCGGTATACACAGGAATCTAAGATGATTTACCCTTAATAGAAAGCTATAGGTAAATATTGTAATTACAATAAATTGTTTTTGTTATCAGGAAAAAGAAGAAAAAGCAAAATTCAAACTGGAATCGAAGGAGAAGCTGAAAGATGAGAAAAAAGAAAAGACGAAAGACAAGGATAAGGAGAAAGTGAAGGAAAAAGAGAAAGATAAGGTAAAAGAAAAAGATAAGGACAAGAAAGATAAGAAGCTGACTAAAGTACCCTCGACAGTGACGTCTGGAGTGCCTTTTGAAGAAATCTTCACTTTGGGAGGTAAGAATATAACTTTATATACTAAGAATATAACTATTGAAACGTTAAAAAAAACTGTAAGCTGTGGTAGTGGGGGGGGGGGGGGGGGGGTTTCCATCTCAAGAACTCGTTGCAATTCCAGGAAACCAAATGTATTATTTTAAACCGACTTAAAAATATAAAAAAAAGGAGGAGATTTCTCAATTCGACCGTATATATTTTAATGTGTGTTCGCGTATAACTTCGTCTTTTATGAACAGATTTTGATGTTTCTTTTTTGTTGAAAGGAGATATCTCAAGGATGGTACAATGTTAAGGAAACCAGGATCTGATGATGGCATGCCAGAGAAATTAGAAGCGGTTTTTTGTTTTGTTAAAAATTACAGATATAGATTTTAGATTAAACTAGCAATTGTTGTATATTTCTATATAAATATAATCAGGATCTCGGAAAAGGTTATAACGATTTCATTATCGGTCTCATACCTGGGGAACTTCTCCGAACGGAGCTCGGTCGGCCAGACTGTGACTGACTGATTTAATACGGTTCAATAGATACAGCCTTGTGACAGACGGATGGATGGACTGACATCGGAGGCTACCCTTTAGGCAAGGAACCCTAAAATCAATGCACTCGGTGCACACCCTAAGTATTAATAAGTCAAGCCTATGCAAGATTGGTAAACCACAAACCGCAGGAAACAAGTTTTACACATACTATGTGTAACGTTGTTTATACTGTTGGCTAATTCTCCAAAATGGATAAATTAATAAATAAAGCTAGTTTATTTGTGAAAGAAAACATTGTATGAAATCCTTCATACGTATTAGTTGGTTGTTATTAGTGAGGCAATGGCTAAATATTCCATTATTCCAAAAATAGTAATAAGATTTGTTTCTTCCCACTAGTTTAAACTCAAATCACACAGACAAGAGCGCTAGCTCATCACTACATAGTAAAAACAAAGTCGCCTCCCGCTGTCTGTCTGTCCGTCTGTCCCTATGTATGCTTAGATCTTTAAAACTACGCAACGGATTTGTTGCGGGTTTATTTAAATAGATAGAGTGATTCAAGAGGAAGGTACATTGTGCCGTGCAAGCCGTGGTCTGGGTCGCTGGTAAAATATAAATCATCATCATTACAGCCGTTAGAAAGCCACTGCTGCTGGATAAAGGCCTCCCAAGGACTATTTGTTCCATGGGAAGATATTGCCATACTCATCCATCATGCTTGGCAGGCGGGTTGGTGAACGGAGTTTCTTTGGCTTTTGCGCTACCGACGCTGCTGCCCATCGGAAGCATTTTCAAGCTGGGGAAAGATAGTAATATGTTGAATCTGGGAATGGAATGAAGGTATTTGGATACTACTCACTCGGATAAATAGGAAAAAAGCAAGTAGCTGCTCGGAAGGCCGGGCGCGCATACCCGATGCCACGGGACCGGCATGCGGCACTTGTGGAAGACACTCCTGACCAAATGAAACTATACTTTCCGTTAAGTCAGATGTAGAAGAAACCACACTTTAAAAACTTGCAATTCTCGTCTATTTTTTGTGTGCAACTCTGACTACAAAATCAGATATTTCATCCAAAGTGCATAAAGAATTATCCGTCCGCCATTAAAAACGGAGACGTCACTCAACGTGCTAAATGCAAGGACAACTAAAACATATGCTGTTTTACAAGTTATCTGCGATGGTCCGATAACACATAAAGATAACAGACGTCATTGAATGTCTTAAAATTAAAAGGGCACATATCACTTAAGAAATATAGCTACAATTGCCGTTTTAGTGTTTAGCTATTGATACAACCTAGCGTACAAACGTTAATATGCGTGTTGAAGGCCCCAATTGTTTAGATTTCTCTAAAGTCTTGCGTACCTCGTACGTGATTTATGCGTAAAAAATCAAAATTATTCGTAATTCTTTAAAATGAATCCTTTTCTTGAAGACTACACAATTGACGGTGAGTTACTAGAGATATTTGTTTCGATGTTTTTGCTTACAATTTATTTTGTTATTTGTTTATTTATTATTTCGTTTGTGTAGCTTAAACACAACCGGGAGATTTTCAAAGTGCCTAAAAGAGTACGGACCCCGAAGCATGGATCCCCGGTTAGGTCAAAATGTATATCTTGGATGTTATTGTATACATATATGTATCTATTATAAAATATGGTATCGTTCGCGTAGTGTATATATTCTTTGGTATCGTTGAGTTAGTATCCTACGACACTACCTACTCTAAATTTGTACGCCTATGGACAGGAATGTTTCGAGTGCCATTTATTTACTGTTATTATATCTCATTTTAACCTGTTTTCTCATTTAACTTACAGTGGGGAGATCTAACTTTGTGTAATTTGTCCCTATATTTTTATTTTTTATTATTTATTGTATGTAGCTTTTTAAATTAACGGTTATCAACATTAGTATCAAGCATATCCCTATATGTGATACTAGCCGTGATTTCTGTACTGAAATATCGAAAACTCACAAACTAAAGAAGGTTAACCTAATCAGGATAAATATTTTATATTAATATTTATAAAACAAGCAATACCTATTCCAATAATCTGACAGTAAACGATTGAGAGGACATCAGCTGAAATTGTGCCGTATGAGAGCTAAAAGGAAACCATTTCAAAATGTTCTCTTCAATCGAGTAGTCACAGACTGGAACAAGCTATCTGAGAATGTTACTGGACCTTCAGTGAATATTCAAGAATAGACTGGACAAAATCAAAGTCTACAAACAATAAGACACACGCATCAGCTTAATAAGCTGCTAGTGTGTTCAATAATAAATAATATTTGAATATACATCTTTTTTTATTGTTCCGATTTCACATTTCAAAATCTTCTCTTTTCCTCCTTTTTTTATAATGGACATTTTCCTTGAAGGTATTTTAATACATGAGGCCTGGGCACAGATTACTAAATAATTACTGCCTGGGATAGAAAATGTGGACAGTGTTTCTTTGATGAATTCTATATGACGTTGAGCTACCGACTCATATTCGTATTTATAAAGCCTGATGAGGACAGGCGCTGTCTATTCCGTAAATACTTTACTTATATAATCTACTAGCTTCCACCCGCGGCTCCTCCCGCGTCAATGTCGATCCCTCGAGAACAGTACTTTTGCCCGGGATAAAATGTACACTATGTCCATCTCTATCATGACGATCGATTTAGTAAATAGGGCGTGAAGACGTCACAAACAAACTGACTTTCGCATCTTTTTTTCAATCATATAGGACGGCAAACGAGCAAGCGAGTCACCTGATGGTAAGCGACCAGCGCTGCCCATGGACAACTGCAACACCAGGGTGTAACAGGAGCGTTGTCGGCCTTTAAGGAGTTAGGGAAGGACTTGGGGGGAGGAAATGGGGAAAGGATGGGCCTCCGGCTCTCTCACTCACCGAACGAAGCATAGAAGCGGTAAAGCTTCTACTCAAACGTCGATTTTCTGTGAGAGTGTGGTACTTCCCCAGACGAGCCGGCCCATTCATGCTACTAGCAAAAATTAATTTTGCCGGTAGCGTGGCTGTACCACAATACAACTGAATACTGCATCTATAATATTATTGTTTTTTTTAGCCTTTTTTTATTTTAGCCTATTCGCTACATAAATATTATAGTTAGGATAATTTAAAATCTTGTTTTGTTCACATACTGTGTTGTTGTGGCATGTTGTGTCATGTAGGTGTGGCAGATTTCCATTATTGCATATATTAATGTCGCCTTGTGTTATGCAGTTTGTAAATTCGCAGTTGTTTATAGCTGCCACCAATATTGACACACAGATTCACCGATATACATACATATTCGTATTTGAATTCTGTTCCATCCAAAAAATACCTTTATCTAAACTCTTTTTAACCGACTTCAAAGAAAGGAGGAGGTTATCAATTCGGTTGGTTATTTTCAATGTTTGTTTCCGTATAACTCCGTCATAATTGAACTGATTTTGAAAATTCTAAAGAAGAAAAAGGAAAGAGCATACTCTCAAATTGGTCCCGTTTAATTTTCATCAAAATTGGTTCAGTAGTTTGACTGAAGTCGTTTTTTTATATGAAAGATTATCATTAAAGTTTATGGGTAAAATTTTGTGAAATAAAAACGACGTCAATAAAAACATGGGTCTTGCTTATGAAGAATACGTGTTATAATTGTTGATTGTCAAGTTATTTGCTAACAAGATAGAGACAAGAGACTAAACGCGACAACTATATTTCCGGGAAAATTTTCCACTTAATGATATATTATTTTTAATATGTAAATTATATATTTTTGTTATCTAAGTACATAAAATACCTTTTATTTGATACCTACTACGATATGTTAAGCCGTTGGTCCCTGCTGTAATCTGTTAGTCGTTGAAGGAACCACGTCAGAAGCCGAGAGGCGGTTCCGAAGAACTCTGATTCGGGTATGCATGATCGATTGACCGTGTCACCTACACGAAATGATGATGACCACTAGACATAAAGGTTATAATAGCTTGTTTTGAAATGACGCGTGGATTCTGATGCCAATCCAGTGTAACGCGGTCCCAAGTTAGTACTGGGGCCGCGTCTAGTGACCAAGCCCATCTAGACTAGAAAACTAACCAGGGCACTGGCCTTCCAAACTCTGTCAAGTATATGTATCCTAAATCCGACAATAACTTAGACTGTCTTAAAAATTATACCCATCAGTCTGTGTCAGTCGCCTCGAAAAGCCCGGACAATGTGTAATAAGTAATAGGAGTCATGTCTTTTGTAATTTGCAATATTCATTCCTTGTGGCTTTTCAGTCATTTTAAATAATGTTCGGTGGTATTCACTTCGAGCCTTTGTTGTTCTGAAGCACAAATCGTTCGTTCCACTCTTTATTTTGTTCAAGATAGTCATGAGTCATGGAACATATCTTCGATAAATAAATTCTTCTCTCTAAATCTTTTTTATCTTATTTTCAGCATTTATTTTTAACTGACTAAAGAACAACCTATTGTGTACATTAAATACCTTTAAAAAAAATATATATATACGGACAAATCACACAGATTGAGCTAGCCCCAAAGTAAGTTCAAGACTTGTGTTATGGGATACTAACTCAACGATACTATATTTTATAACAAATACATATATATATATAAACATCCAAGACCAGGCCAATCTGAAAAAGATCATTTTTCCATCTTGACCTGGCCGGGGATCGAACCCGGTCACTCCGTGTCGCGGCTGGCGTGTTGACCGCTGCGCCACGGAGCTAGTCAATTGTATAAAAATATGTCAATACTCAGAAATTTAACTACCAAATAAATTCGTTTTAGCCTTTCTTTTGAAGAACAACCCATTGTCAAAGATAATATAATACTGGAGTTTGAAACACATGAAATACCTTCATATAAAAGTATGTGCAAATCAGGAATTTTACTGCCAAAAATATTCTTTTTAGCTTTTTTTTCAGCATTTAATTTGACAGACTAAAAAAAACCTATTGTCTGTTATATTGTGTGCTTTAAATTGATCGTAATACCTCTCCAACCCGTCTGGCCAGCGTGGAGAGTTTAGGCCAAGTCCTCTGGCCGCTCTGGCCAAGTATGGCCCTAGTAGTACAGAGAGGGTCGTGCTCCTGTAGTGGAGACAAAAAAGGACCTGATGATGTATTGATCGTAAATATCTTTAAAAAAAGTTGACTGAAAAGTCGGTTTACGGACGATAATATTACGTGATAACTGTGGAAGTGAGATAGATGCGTCACAAGCCGAACGGTTAGGAGTTAGGCCGATCGTGCCTCTCTGTCTTTTGACTCCACACGGAATGTGACACTTATTCGTGCGTGCAGCCGTCGTTCATTGATTTATAAGACGGTATCACATTAAAAAATATCTAGCAAAACCACTTTTAAGCCGGCGACTCGCTTGAAGTTAAGAGCCCGCCATATGCCAGGCGGCGTGGCGATACAAACGCGGATGGTCTAAACGCGTTGGTTACTTTAGATATTTTCGTTTTTTAGGAATATTCAAGGGTTATTCGAAAAAGAAAAACATATGATGGATGCCTTATCTGTAATGCAATAATAATCAAAAGTTTCAAGGTTAATTTTAATGTATTTGGTGAATAATGCTATATACCGAGTAAATTAGACGTGATTTGGAGGCAACTTTGCAATTTTTTTCTATCGAGAAAATTTAACGCAATCGTGTTTTTGAGTCATATAGTTACCAGAGTTAGTCCTGAACTTTGCTGCATTTTTATTTTAACTTGAGTATTTAATTATTATTGATATAACAGTCAATCATGCAAAGCAGTGTGAGGTAGTACGGGCCCTTAACAGAAATTTGCCATTTCAATTTCTCGTCGCTTTTCAATAATTTTAAATAATGTTCAATGGTGTTCACCTCGAGCCTTTATTGTTTTGAAGCAAAAACCGTTCGTTCCACTCTTTGTTCTGTTTGTGACAGACGTGCGTCACTTTCGAAATTTGTCTTGAGACACTAATGCTGCTAGTTAGTCTCAAAAGTCAATTTACTTATTTGGGACATGTATTTTGTGATTCTTTATTTTTAGGGTTCCGTACCCAAAGGGTAAAAACGGGACCCTATTAATTTCGCTCCGCTGTCCGTCTGTCTGTCTGTCTGTCACCAGGCTGTATGTCATGAACCGTGATAGACAGGTGAAAATTTCACAGATGATGTATTTCTGTTGCCGCTATAACAACAAATACAAAAAAATAGAATATAATAAATATGTAAGGGGCTCCCATACAATAAATTTTTTTGCTATTTTTTGCTTGATATTGATAACGGCAACAGGTAGACCCTTGAAATATTCACAGAATATTTATATATTTACTTTAAAAAAAATAAAGGTAAAACTAACATTAAAGGGGGGCTCCCATACAACAGAAATGACTTTTTTGCCGTTTTTATAGATAACGGTACGGAACCCTTCGTGCGCGAGTCCGACTCGCACTTGGCCGGGTTTTATTATACCCTTGCTTGTTTCCGCGACTTTGACCGCGTTGGTTTTGGTGTTATAATACAGTCTATCCGGGCCATCAGGTTGAACCACGGGTCCCGAAGCATCTCAGGTTAGAATGTAACTGGGAACAGGCTGAAATGAGAGACACTATATTAGTTTTTGCAGCACTTGCCCATTAATGATTTTTATAGGCAAATTTTTGATACCTTGGATTATATTAGCTACAATTTTGGTACTATTGTTTTTTTTTAGTAAAATGCACGGTAAAATTCTTATCGTTTTGGACCCTTAAAGGGGTGACTCAGACCATCAAAATGAACATCTTTTCCTACGGGAAAAATGCTGGGAACTCAAAAAAAAAAAACGACATTCCCATACAAACTGGCCGGGCGGCGGGACTCATTTGTATGGAAATGACGAAATTTGTTTTTGAGTTTTCAGCATTGGTCCCATAGAAAAAGTTGTTCATATTGATGGTCTGAGTCACTACTATAAGGGTCCAGAACGATTAAAATTTCGCCGTGTATAGTATATGCTACTCGCTGAAAAAGTAAATTTGCATTTGTAAAGGAATTTTTAAATCGGTCTAGTAGTTTTTGAGCCTATCCATTACAAACAAACACACAATCAAATCATTCATCTTTTAATTTTTAGTCTAGATTAAGCTAATAGCAGTAATTTGATATTTATTTTTTTTTTACTTTTTAAATTATTTAAGACTCCTAGTTATTTCGTGCTGGCTGGACAAGAGGTTCATTCCGGCTATTGTTGAGGAAAGTCGTGAGTCACTTTCGAACTTTGCCCTGTTTTGTCGACCTCCGGGCACAGCCGAAGCGTGAAAGAACTCGAGGGTTTAGCGGGCACGGCAGCGGGCGTGATCTTGATCGACAGTAAGAATCAGTATACATACATAAATACATGCTTTTATCACGTCTTTTTCTCTTACGGGGTAGACGGTATAGGTATGCCTAAAGTGGCATCATTATTAATTTCAAGATTTTATTTTCCTTCCCTTCGCAGTAGAGACGATGGGCCCTTGGGGTCCTGAAGCTAAATGTTTTAACAAGGACATCACAACTCGTCTCATTGAGTCAACAGGAGACCCTAGAGCTGGCAGCTATTTTGCTCAGCGAATTAGTATTGCTATGCAGCGCGGAAATGCTGCCAATATATTGGGCTCGTTGCCTCTTAAATTATTATATATTTATGGTTTTAAATAGTCTGGCATTTTATGTGAATATTTTAATTTTTGTGATGAATAAAGATTTCAATCATTTCAAGATACTTTCTGAAGCCGTTGGTCCCGGCTGTTATCTTAGAGAGCCGGAGGCCTAATCTCCCCCCCCCCCCCCCCCCCCATTTCCTCCATCACATCCTGCCCCCAACTCCTTGAGGCCGGCAACGCTCCTGTTACACCCTGGTGTTGCAGTTGTCCATGGGCCGCGCACCGTCCTATAACATAAAATATATATATATATGAGAAATTTCCAATGATAACGAAGAATTTCTCAATAATTCTCACACATGACTCTCCTCCTCTCTCCGTTTCCGAAAATTTCGACAGCGGCACAGCAAGACACATCCTGGTTATTTTTCCCTAAAACTAAACTGACTCCCAGTTTAGTTCACCGGGTAAAAAAGGCCGAATAGCTATTGGTCACTTATAAATAGCCGAAAACTATTCATGCTTGCCATAGCCTAATGAAAAAATTGACGTTGTAATCAAAGAGGTTTAAAAAAAGGCGTTATTCCATTACTTTGTTTTTTAGTGTGCGTAAGTGGCCATCTCTTTAGAGGGAAAAAACCTTAAGAGCAGCTCAATACTATCGCTGCGTGACAGCGACAACAAAAACATTTCTGGTATAATCGTGAGCCTAAATCTCAATTCATTCTCATTGTTCTCGCCAAACGACCACGAAAAACTAAATTCTCAATTCAATCAGATCACGAAATATCAAAACGAAACGTCACCTGATTGCCTATTTCAATTACTTTTTCTTAATTACAGTTGCGCTCCCAATTTTCGGCGTTCCATTGCAACAGTCGGTGGAGCGTTCGAGATGCCATGACGACACCGGTCTGCCGTTAGTTGTTCGAGACAGCATTGACTTTTTGCAAGTAAGTTCTTCATCATCATCATCATCAAATAAGCGCTCACAAGACATTTGCATACATACATACATACATAGTATCACGTCTTTTTCGCGTCTTGGCGAATTTAGTGTAGGACGCCCTTGGCAGGCCTGTCTCACTCTCCGTGTAGGTATCGAAAACATATTTACACACGGCGACACCTTCCCAGGTGAAATCCGATCAAATCCGGTAGGAACGACGAGCGTTTGGTCACATGTGTTCACTGTGTGAATCGTATATTCAGAGCTTTAAGTATAAAATTGGCTTCATCATCATCATTAGGTCGTTTTCAGTCTCCACTACAGGAGCACGACCCTCTCTGTACCACTAGGGCCATACTTGGCCAGAGCAGCCAGAGGACTTGCCCTACACTCTCCACGCTGGCCAGACGGGTTGGAGAGGTCTCTTAGATGTTTATAAGCTTTGTTTAGCTTGTATTTCCTAAGTCGCCTTCTACGACATCCACGGCAAGACTTGGAGTGGTCCTATTCTACTCTGTCGGATACCACACGGCTATAATAAAATTGGCTTGCTGTAGGTATATTAATCAAAAGATGCTGCGTTCTGACGCGAGCTAAATTACGCCGTATCGCTAAATACATTGAGTCGATATATCTTTGAATACCTTTGCAGAATGCGACTTTTGTACGTAAGTACTAGTACTTATGTTGTACCCTTGGGCTAGATGGAGCGACGATATACGTAAGGTTGCTGGCAGTGATTGGAGAAGAAAAGCACAAGGCCGTGCTCAGTGGCATGCCATAGGAGAGACATAGGTCTCTCCTATGGCATGCCACTGAGCACGGCCTTAGGTCCAGCAGTGGGTTTTTTATTTTATTTATTAAAACACACATTATAGATCATGACATTTACATATAAACAATTTTGTAGAACCATATAAAAGCACTAGTCATTTTCCTAAATTATGTGTGTACAACATGATTGAGTGTTAGCATTAACAAAAGTGTGTGATTGACATTTTCATTGTTTTTTTAAACAGAACTTATTAAATCCAATCAAAGAGTATAGTATAATTCTACATAATCTATTGTGTTAAAAAACAAGAACAAAAATAAATTATTAATAACCTAACTTTGCAATAGGTTGATGATGATGTACACGCTTGTGACCAATATTGTACTAACCGCGCGGAATGAGGCAGGCGCAAGGAGCCGGAGCCCGCAGAGTGCCGCTGGCCCGCGTCATTCGGACGTCCGGTATGGACACCCGTTCCGTGCACCCGCGCGAGTTTTATCGTTGGCCCATCGCCCCTTTAAGAGCCCGCCATATGCCAGGCGGCGTGGCGATACAAACGCGGATGGTCTAAACGCGTTGGCTACTTTGGATATTTTCGTTTTATAGGAATATTCAAGGGTTATTCGAAAAAGAAAAACATATGATGGCTGCCTTATCTGTAATGCAATAATAATCAAAAGTTTCAAGGTAAATTTTAATGTATTTGGTGAATAATGCTATATACCGAGTAAATTAGACGTGATTTGGAGGCAACTTTGCAATTTTTTTCTATCGAAAAAAAATTTAACGCAATCGTGTTTTTGAGTCATATAGTTACCAGAGTTAGTCCTGAACTTTGCTGCATATTTATTTCAACTTGAGTATTTAATTATTATTGATATAACAGTCAATCATGCAAAGCAGTGTGAGGTAGTACGGGCCCTTAAGGGATTGTCGAGGGTACATTTACACACTGTACCTATATAATAAAACATTGATATTAACAATTTAATTTTAAATATCGTATTTTCAGGCACACGGCATCAAATCGACTCAGATCTACCGCGCAGAGGCAGACAAGATAAAATTGCAACAACTTCGCAAGTTGTTCACGGATCGTGGCCCCACATTCCCTTACCACTGGGACGTGCCGGTCGCCTGCGCTATGCTCAAAAGTTTCATCAGGTAAATCATCATCATCATCATCATCAGGTCCTTTTTTTTTGTCTCCACTACAGGAGCACGACCCTCTCTGTACTACTAGGGCCATACTTGGCCAGAGCAGCCAGAGGACTTGGCCTACACTCTCCACGCTGGCCAGACGGGTTGGAGAGGTCTCTCAGATGTTTATAAGCTTTGTTTAGCTTGTATTTCCTAAGTCGCCTTCTACGACATCCACGGGAAGACTTGGAGTGGTCCTATTCTACTCTGCCGGATACCACACGGCTAATTATTTATAGTAATTATAATAATAATTTCGAAAATTATGATGTCTAGATATCAAATGGTGTTCCTTTACAAACCACTTTACCATGACATACTATCGTAAAGTTAAACGGTTTCTTAATACAGATTTCGGTTATTTTTTTCAGTGAACTCCCCGAATCGATACTAACGCAAGAGCTACACGGTCAATTCGAGCAAGCCACAGCGATCGCCGAGCCACAACGCGAAGCTACCATGTTGGCGCTAGTAGCTAAACTGCCCGCGTGCAACTACAACCTACTAGGGTGGATCATGAGGCACTTTGAGAGCGTTGTTGCTAACGAAGCGGTAAGAGCTTTATTTTTAAAGGTTTTTTTATCTCTCTTCCTAAGCCGTACTAGTATGGATGAGAAAGAGTAGAAGAAGAAAAAATAATAAAGGGAGAGAAGATAAAACGTAGAATGTACCAGCTGCTTCTCTTCCCACGCAGATCGTAAAAGCCGATCGAGGGATTGGGCTAAAATCTGCGGAATCATGTCAACAGGCGATGCGGCTAGCAACCCATCACTATTTTGATTCCGTTTTTCATCTACACGCCCTCCAACATGCTACATGTGGCCATAGCGTCTTATAGGCCTAGGCTCTGCCTACCCCGCAAGGGAAAAGACGTGATACAATGTATGAAAGTAACTCCGTCTGCCACCTTTTCACGCGACAACCATTGAACCAATTTGGATGAAATTTGGTATGGAAGTAGTTTGAGGCCCTGGGAAGGACATAGAGTACCATTGATTCCGGGAAATTCTACTGTTCCCGAGGGATCGACATTAATGCGGGCGGAGTCGTGGGAAATAGCTGGTCCCGGAATCCCGTGTGGCATAGGCTATAATTATTTAGTCAGGCAGACGTGTTTTTATTTTTCTATGAAAAAAGCTTATTTTTCCAAGCTTTTATTTAACTTGCAGTGTATGTATGTAATTATATATATTCGGGCATCATCATCATTATTTCGTGTAGGTGACACGGTCAATCGACCATGCACACCCCACAACTGCAATGACGGTAACGATATATTTCAGTAAATTATAGAACACTTGTTTTATTCCATAGCCGACTTCGCGAAGTTTCTTTTAGCATACATTATTATATACACATGTATTTTAAACTGTTTTGAACAATGTTTTCCAATTAACGACCGCACTTGAATACATAGGAAAATAACTGCGGCGAACAGTTGTTTCCAAGGTTAAGTGTGTCGCTTAATATATTTTAACAATATTTCTTCGCCATAAAAGTTTAGTGTTATGAAGTCGATTTAGAAGGTTTTTACACGACTGCGCCAAAAAAGGAGGGTGCTGTTTTTCGAGTTCATGTGTGTATGTAAATATATATGTATTTGAGTTTCTTAATTCCACAGTTACTTCTAAATGCCCTATGACTTTGGACGTTTGGGATATTGTTAGAATCCTTACACTCTCACGAGTGTCAAAGGTTATTTTTTGTCAAGGCATCCGTTTTTTTATAAGGCTTGTTAGAACATGAGTTCACTTTCGCAACTATATATGCATGTTGCGAATAATTCATTTAAAAATCCAATTTTAAATCTGTACGCATTTTTCTGTACAATACGGATTGTAAACAAGGTCATCATCATAACAGCCGTAAGAAGTCCACTGCTGGACAAAGCCTCTCTCAAGGGTATATCGTTACAAGGGAGGATATTGTCATACTTAATTGCCAGGCAGGCTGGCGAGCGAAGATTCTTTGGCTTCTTGTGCTTCCGACTCAGCTGCCACAGTACGTTAGACACGATACGAGATATTTCCATCCGTGTCTAACGTACTGCGGCGTCCATCTCGTCAGTTACTGAATTCAGTAAAGTGTAATTTTAGTCCGGGGAAGTACCACACTCTCACAGAAAATCGACGTTTGAGTAGAAGCTTTACCGCTTCTATGCTTCGTTCGGTGAGTGAGAGAGCCCGAGTCCCATCCTACCCCCTGTTTCCTCCTCCCCCAACTCCTTGAAAGGCCGGCAACGCTTCTGTCACTCCCTGGTGTTACAGTTGTCCATGGGCAGCGTTGATCGCTTACCATCAGGTGACTCTTCTTCGCCGTCCTATCTCTTGTTTGCCATCCTATACCATAAAAAAAAATGTGGTTGTATCAGTTGCATTCACAGCCATGGTGCTTTGTAGAAGAATTAAAAAAGTAAGGTGTTTGCTAATATATGGCACTATCTTTAATCGTTCCAAGCAAGAATTCAGTATTATACCCGCTCTGCTGAAATATATAATAAAATAAATAAAGAATTAAATATATATAATAAACCATCCCATGAGTGTAAATTTACAATAACCTCTTGGCTTAAAAACTTACCTATGAAGATTTGGAGAGTTTTATCACTTCATAGTATTTGTAGAAACTTTACTTATATACACACTTAAATAAACACACACAACAACCAGACAGACACACACTCATATACACACACACACAAACACACATACACATACGCACACACACATACATACAAAAATTATTTCAAATCATTGAAATTTTTCTAGTTTGTAATTTTAGTTTATAGTTTTATGTTCTAAATATACTTTTCTATAGGTAGATTAATTATAAGAATTGGTATGGAAGAACGGAGCCTGCTGGTACAAGTATTCTATTACTTTAAAGTAGGCTCCAACATCTGTCTATGAATTGTATACAATTTACCTAAATAAATTATTTTATTTTATTTTATATTTTCCAGGTAAATCACGTGAACATTCAAACAATATCAACGGTGATGGGCCCAGCTTTGAACATGTCTCTGAATCTACTATCTTTCTTCATCACGAAGGCTGATAAACTGTTCCCGGATATCCGTCTCACAAAGTAAGTTGGAAAATTCTAGTATTAACTTACTCTTAAAAAAATTATACAGTGTATTTCTCAAGTGTTTCTCACTGTATCTACCTAAGTGAGAAACCTCTTAAAATTGTTAAAGTATATGTAAAAAAACAGAAGAAAAAGAAATATGAAAATATAGTATTGTAAAATCATTATATAAAACCCCCAGATCTCCCCGGCTTACTTATAAAACTTACACACTATATCGTGTCTTTTTCCCATGTGGGGTAGACAGAGCCCGGGTCTTTAAGACCTAAAAGCCACGTTTAGCGTGTTGGTGGGCGTTAGGTGGAAAATTGAATCAAAATAGTGATGAGTTGCATATAAATATATTAATATAAACACATAATATAACGCACAAGGGAAAATATACAAATCAAAAACGACATCCTAGTCGGACACATTTCACATGTCAAAAAGAAATCGGCCCCAAGAAAAATGTTGATAGTTATATCAAATACAACACGCCGTCCCAATCTTGAACGACTTGAAGCATATCTTTCACAAATTAATTATGCTTATAATAAAGTTTTGCCTTTGTGAAACATCTGCAGCTGCAGTCATTTGCGCAGTTCCTTATTTTTAACAGCCTCACAAATTTAATGATATCTTATGTCCACATGCTTGGAGAGTTTGTGAAAAACCGGATTAGATGCAAGCTTTGCAGCTGTAGTAGTTTGTAGCTTTTGAACAATCGTAACTAATATTATAAATGCGAAAGTGAGTTTGTTTGTTTGTTTGTTACGCTTTCACGCCGTAACTACTGCCGATTAACCGATAATCATGAAGTTTTGCATACAAGTTCTCTGGAGTACCGAGAAGGCCATAGGCTACTTTTTATCCCGGGAAAAAGTACTATTCCTGAGGGATTGACATTGACGCGGGCGGAGCCGCGGGCGAAAGCTAGTTTGTATATAATTTAATACATATTATTTAAAATGTGAATTAACGTGCCTAAAAAGGCCTATTTTCTGAATAAATCCTTAAATTTTTGACAGAAGATTAAAGCTACATTCCACACTTTTCAGATACGTACCCCCACTACAGTCCCTGCCGGCTGATTTCCCCGAAACAGCAAACGAATTGAGTGAGGAACTTCGAAAACAAGAGTCTCTTCTAAACCAAATCCACGCCGAAATGCATGCTGGATTCATTACCGCTGCCAGGGATCAACAGTTGTGGGAGGGACAGAGAATCGTCACACAGCTGAAGGTAAATCTCTCTTTCTCACTTTTTCTCTATCTGGCTCCCTCTTCTCTATGATACAGATGGTCATTAGTTAAGTGAGTCGATAGGTTTAAAAATGTCTTTGTATTAAATGGCCAACGATTTGGGCGAGGAACTTTGTGATTATACATTATTGTTAAGTCAAATCCATCCCGAAATGTATGCTGGATTCATTACGGCTGCTGATCAACAGTTGTGGGAGACACAGAGAATCTTCACACAGCTGGTGGCAAATCTCTTTTTCTCCCTTCTTCTCTATCTGTCTTCCTCTTACATTCTATATTAATCAAGCGACCAAAAGTTGAGTAAGAAACCCGGGATATTAATATATTTGTAAAAAACTGTACTCATTGACCGTTTGTGAGCGAAGAACTTCGCATAGAGAAATTATGGTTAGTCAATTCCATGCTAGATTCATCACGGCTCCTAGGAATCAACAACTGTGGGAGGGACAGAGAATTGTCTGTCACAGGGCTTAAGGTTACAATCTATCATGAACATTAGTCAGAGTTCGTGATCTTACTTCATTGGAAAAGTGGCGCAGTCGGTAGGAAATACTTTTTTAACTGTAACTGCTAAAAATTGAGGTTTAAGAATGAATTTGTTGGTTGTTACTCAGAGTTCGAGATCTTACTTTATTGGAAAAGTGGCGCAGTCGGTAGGAAATACTTTTTTTACTTTAACTGCAATAAATTGAGGTACAAGAATTAATTTGTTGGTCGTCCTGCCTATGTTATTTCTCTACTCCGTGTTCTAATATAGAAGATATATTCATATATTAATAACATATATTCGATATTAATTTATTTCAGAGAAAGTTAAGATCAGTACAGAAATCTGTGGAACCTAACTCATTGCCGCCACAGCCGTCAGTGGAAGACAAACCAGAAGAGGATGCGCGAAGGAATTCGCAACAAACAGAAGCACAGGTAATGCTTTTAATATCATAATCCAAGATAATAAATTAATTCAGCCGTTAGTTTGCGGTCAAGGTTAAATGCACTTTGATCTAATAAATTTACTGTCTTTACATAGAATGAAATAAAGTCGCTTCCGCCGTCTGTTCGCTTAGATATCTTAAACCACTCAACATATTTTAAAGCACTTTTCAGCAATAGATAGAGTGTATAGTAACTGGTAAAATTAGCGAGTAGACCTGTTGGTGTTAGTTATCCAAATTCACATACTAAATTACGCAATATAAGGCAACGGGGGACACAAGAGTCTAGCCATCCGCATTTGACCGAGGGCAGGGTTCCTAAGATACTTCTTAGGAACCCTACCTCGGTCAAATGCGTGTTACATGTATAATCTTAGGTATTTTTTATTTTTACTTCATATTGTGTTTTGTTAACCTTTAATATTGTATTTACTTTAAAAATAAATCAATAATATTTTTTTTGTTTCAGACTAAATTAGTGCCACAGACATCAGTCGACGATAAAACAGAGGTAGTACGGAGAAACTCGCAACAAACCGACACACAGACAACACAAGAAGAGGTCAAAAGCGTGAAAACTACTCCAGACGCATTCCAAGACATCGTAGACTCACCCCAACAACAAGAACCACCTTTTGAAGCCGAATTCGAAGACAATTTCGAATTCAAACCAACCGAACCAAAAAAGACTAAGGAAGAACCAGAAACAGTCGTAGAGAAACCGAAATTGACTGAAAAAGAACTGAAACTACTGAGACTGCAGTTAGAAAACGCCGAATATTTACAATTAAAGTCGTTGCTGCAAGCGAAAATCAACTCTGAACAGTTCGAAATCGTTAAACTTAGGAGTCATGTTGCCTTGAAGAGTAAACAGGAAGGCGCTCAGAATAAGGAAAATAAAGAGAACTACACACCTGAGGAGCAGGAGTTAAGGCAAAGACTGATGAAGGAGAATGCTTTATTAGAACAAAAGAGGTTAGGATTGATCAACCAGATCTTCCAAGAGCGAGTCGCGTGTGTGCAGTTGAAGATTGAGTTAGCTATGAAAGAGGTTATTTCCAAGTCGTAAATATCATTTTTATTTCATAATGGAAATAAGATTGAATTAGGTTGACTGTTATAAAAGTCAGCAGTAGACTGAAGTCACAAAATGCTATAGGAGCTAGATTATATGACGCATTGGTTCGCTTGAAAATGTATCTAGAGTATTCTAGAGGATAGATAGTTGCATCGTATTTATATGTAGGAAGTAATTAGAAAAGTGAAATAATAAGGCTAGTTCGGTAAACGATTTCAGAGGGACTTTATCGCTTACCTTTTTTAACCGACTTTAAAAAGAAGGAGGTTTACAATTCTATTGTATTGTTACCTAAAACTCCGTCATTTATGAACTGATTTGAACTTTATTTTCATTTGAAAAGACGTCCGGGTCGAGCCCATTTAAATTTCATCCAAATCGGTTCAGGAGTCGCTTTTTTATCTAGACGATAAATATTTTTTTTTTATAATTTCGTACCATAGAGCCCGTCATGTTAATAATTAATATAAACTTCACTCAAACGTAATTGGAGACACTCGATCGTCTAAACCTATTTCAAACATGTTTCCTCGACATTTCAAGTTATGATGAAATTTTGTATCAGAACCCCAATTTTCACTATTTAATGTGTTTGTTATCTATATATAACGATAGAAACTACGAGATAGGAGATAATTTCGTAATTATAATTTACGTAAGACGTGACGCGATGTTTTAGCAGTGTATGATTATTGATAAGGCGATCACATAATCGCCAGATAATTTTCTCATCCAAGCTTTTCCAGTTGCATCCTAAAGATGGCGCGGAGAGGGTTAAAAAAAATTAAGTATCGATCTGAATACGTTCTCTTAGGTACAAAATGGAATTTGAAATATCGTTGACATTACCACAGGATCAATATAAATACTTACGTACAGAACGGAAACTCGCAGCGTCCCCCGCAATATGGCGACCCCGCACCTCTCCCCCGATCTCGGGTGTTTTTGCTGGCTTTGAAAAACAGATTAACTGCTACTGCTAGTCGCACGTTAGGCGACGTATCGTTCTACGTTAGTACTTGAATTCATTCTGTTATGGCGACCCTGATTGTTAACTCGCACATTGACGAGTACACGGATGTATGTTGTAAAGTTTCGTTTGTAGTAATAGGCAAAAATATTACTCCGCTTGTATGAAGAGCCATGTGGTATAACATTTACCTATAATCTAAATTCAACAATTCGGGCGAAACTTAATCATCATCATCAGGTCTTTTTAGTCTCCACTGCAGGAGCATGACCCTCTCGGTACTACCGGAGCCATACTTGGCCAGAGCAGACAGAGGATTTGGCCTACACTCTCCTCGTTGGCCAGACCGTTTGGAGAGGTCTCATTGATGTTTATGAGCTTTGTTTGGCTTGTATTTCCTAAGTCTTCTTTAACGACCTCCATGGGAAGACTAGGAGTGGTTCTTTTCTACTCTGCCGGAAACCACACGGCTAACTGAAACGAACTGAATACCCGGAGCTATATCTCACTTAGTGGACATAGAACCGGCACCTACAGCGGAACGGGGTCGAGTTCGGATCAATATGTATTTTTAGGACTGGGAAAAGTTTTGCAGATCCCTAGAACCTGTAGGATACCAAAGAGATCATGACATGAACAACTTTTTCTATGGAAGAATCCTGAGAACCAAAAAAATGTTTAGCGTCCCAGGAAATTTGTGTGAGAACGTCGATTTTTTTTTTAGTTTCCTGCTTTGTTCCCATAGGAATAGTTGTTCATATTGACGGGCTGAGTCACCCCTTAAGGGAATAAAGGTACACGCTGTATACCCTTATATATTTAATCTCTTTGGTATGACTGTATATGCTTAAACTTGTTTTTTTTTTATAATTGATGCCAAGAAATTGACAAAATATAATCTCAGTTATTGTATAAAGTATAATATATGATGTTATTGGACTCACAACATTTGTATTATTTACGGTATTTACCTTATTCCATAATTAGAATATGTTTAATGTTTCCTTGTTTATTTAAATTAATTAATACATTATATAGTTATAAATCCCAAGTTCAGTCATGAGCATTGATATAGTACAAATTGCATTTCATTTTAGACCTAACCACATTAACTTAAGACGGTAAAGCACGAAATTGTGAAAATTAACGTGTTTTCAAATCACTTGTACTATTCGCCGAGTTAATTAAATACATCAAAAGTATTTGCATAATTTAGGTCGATCCCTGAACAAGATCGCCCCCTTGTTGGAATTTGAAACGGATACATATAAAATTTAAAAATGATATATATATATGCTACGATGTCTTAACACATTTTTCTTCAATAACTTTAAATAAATAAATATATACGGACAAATCACACAGATTGAGCTAGCCCCAAAGTAAGTTCGAGACTTGTGTTATGGAATACTAACTCAACGATACTATATTTTTATAACAAATACATATATAGATAAACATCCAAGACCCAGGCCAATCTGAAAAAGATCATTTTCCATCTTGACCTGGCCGGGGATCGAACCCGGTCACTCCGTGTCGCAGGCAGGCGTGTTGACCGCTGCGCCACGGAGCTAGTCAACTTTGTAATTTTTACGTCTAAAACAATAATTCTCACATGGCAATATTTACATTTACATCTAGGAGGTCGCCCACTTTCTTATTTTTTTTATAAAAGTATAAATATGAAAATACTAGCTTTCGCCCGCGGCTCCGCCCGCGTCATTGTCGATCCCTCGGAAATAGTACTTTTTCCCGGGATAAAAGGTAGCCTATGTCCTATTCCGTACTCCAGAGTACTTGTATGCAAAATTTCATGAAGATCGGTTCAGTAGTTACGGCGTGAAAGCGTAACAAACAAACTCACTTTCGCATTTATAATATTAGTAAGGATGAAGACTATTCATCTTTTTACATAACCGCGTAATGGTTTTGCGCAGCCTAATGGCTTGCGCAGTCGCAACGTTTTTCGTTCGCGCGGCATTCGCTGTGTATTGTATACATATCGATGCATACTTCAATTAGCAAGCGGTAATTGGGTTTCCTTCATATAACAAAGGATATAAATGAGGTATTTGGGAGAAAAGAAAAAACGAAGAATGTACCAGCTGTTTCTCTTCCCGCGCAGATTGTAAAAGTCGATCGAGGGATTGGATAAAATCTGAAGAATCATGTTAATTGGCGATGCAGCTAGCAACCCATCACTATTTTAAATCCGTTCTCCACCTAATGCCCACCAACGCCAACGCTCTGTCTACCCCGTAAGGGAAAAAGACGTGATGTATGTATAAACGAGGTATCTGGTTAATGACATACCTGAACCTGAAAAAAAACACCGCTTTTGCTTACTTGCCATTTTTAAAATGGTGGGGTTCTCAATTCGACTGTATATTATTTAGTTTGTTTGTTACCCCATAACTGAGTATTTCATGCACTATTTCGAATATTTTTTTTTGTTTCATTAACAAAGTTAGGGTTACTTCAGATTGGTGCAATTAATATTTCATCAAATCGGTATAATCATCAATAATAGGAACTCATTTGAAATCACAGAATAAATTCATTATTATATTAAGAACTGACTGAGTAAATGATCTTATTAATATTAGTATATATCGAGCGTTATCGCATATTAAGTACTAATACTAACGTACAGAAGTTGCACTGAAAAGGTATTCAAAGAAATATCAACTCAATGTAGTTAGCGATACGGTGTAATTTAGCTCGCGTCAAACCCTTTTAGTTTAGATACCTACAGAATCCATTGCAAGCTAATTTTAATCTTATAGCTCTGAACAAACGATTCATAATTCGTTGAAGTCGGTGAACACATGTGACCAAACGCGCGTCATTCCTACCGGATTTGCTCGATTTTACCGATTCGAAGTGGTCGCCGCGCGTAGGTATGTAACGTTGCAGCATGCCACCTGCATGCTGCATCTCATCCAACCTCATTTCTCTCATCCTGTCCATTTTTCATTCCTTATTTTAATTCAAATTTCATTTTTAATTCAAATTTCATTCCATTCCATTCCATGTTTAGATTACTTTCTCTCTCTCTCATCACTCATTCTTCAGTCTGCTACCACCTTTCAGTCTGGTAACATCTTTCAGTCTACTAACATCTTTGAGTCTACTACCATATCTTGGAGCATAAGTCTCTGTTATTAATTTATTTAAGTTGTAAAGCAAAGTTATAATAAAGTTATTCTCTGTGTTCTGTGTGTCGTCTTGTGCTCTCCCTAACATCCTTATATGTGGGAACTCGGCTAGAGCGTCGGGACGGTCGAGCCCTCACAGGTATATTTTCGATACCAGCACGAGGAGTGAGACAGACCTGGCGTTATCTATCAAATATTAGCGAAATATAAATACATGCCCTCGTTGATAAATGCATAATTCGTATGCAATGCCACCAGATGGCCTCTAATTTACATTTTAAATCGATTTGCAGATAAATTCGATTGCCGTTTACTAATTTTCGGTTATATGCGAGTGATAAAAGATTATAGATTAGATAGCGGGGGGAGAGTCGAAGGGCAAAGATAGTGTTTGTCGTAAACGTTGGGTTTAAAAATCAACAAATTTTGAATAGGAGATTTTTAGCTAGCAACTTGCAAAATCTGACTTTAGTCAGTCTCAGAAAAAAATTTTTTGTCTAGTGTTTTTGTCAACACTCAAGCACTAGTGTCCCGGTATCATCATTATCATCATCATAAATCTTGTAATTATGCTTAAATTGGCAGGGTGAACTTTACAATAGCTTGATGATTTTTAAAGCGCGGACTATGATTAAAGCGCGGAGACGTCGTTTATATGGACATACAAAATAGGACTAACAAGCATTATTTTAGGTTAGTATTTGGGGGTTTTGCCCTAAAGCGGGTATTATACCATCCTGAATCGGATCCTAAATTATTCAGGATGGTTTATTACGCTCCTAAGTTGAGAAAGCTCGCACGCTTCGCTCGCTCGCTCGCTCTGTTTTGGTTGCACGAAAAACTAATGAACCTAACCAACCCTCTGTGGTAAGTTTATTTTCTGTGTAAGTATAGTGTATTAAAGAAAATGAAAAAAAAAATACATTGGATAAGCAACAAAAATTTAAATTTGGTATATAGCTAAAATATAAAAAATTAAATGTTTTTTTTTATTTAACCACATCCTCACTAATATTATAAATGTGAAAGTGAGTTTGTTTGTTTATTAGATACGCTATCAAGCCGGGGGGCCTTTAGGGGTCTGGACTGGAGGCCTTGGGTAACAAAGGAGTGGAGGCAACCTGGCCCCAAATTATTTTCTAAATAAAATGGTAATTCAGTCGAGTTTTCCAATAAATAATTGATTATGGAACCAAGCATAGATTCTTCTATTATTTTGTTTGTACAAAGAACTGCAGGTAACGGTAAAACGCGAAAAAATATTAAAGGAAAAATGTTTTACAAGTGTAATAGTCTGATTTTTTTTCCGTAGTATCAATAATTGTGGGAGCTCCCTCTCTAGTGGAGGTCCCGGGGCTGTAGCCCCGGTTGCACTCGCCTAAATCCGGCGCTGTTCCCGATCATTGCTCTAATTTTATTGTTTTTATGAATGAATCTCTGAGTGAGTTGGTCACAGGTCAAATGTGATAATTTAGAGCGTTTATCAGAAGGTACCTACTACGCTCTCGTTGACATTTGTCATGCTTCCATTCTCTCTCAGAATCAGTCGGCTACTTAGATACAATCGGCGATAAAAAAAATGTCCTAACCAAATAAGCCCACAAGACGTTTGGGTTCTCTTCCATGCTGGTGTGGGAGAAAAGAAAAAACGTAGAATGTGCCAGCTGCTTCTCTTCCCGGGCAGATCGTAAAAGCTGATCGAGGATAGGGCTAAAATCTGCGGAATCACGTCAATAGACGATGCGGAAGAAACCCATCACTATTTTGATTCCATTGTCCATCTACACGCCCTCCAACATGCTAAATGTGGCCAAGGTCTTATAGACCTAGGCTCTGTCTACCCCACAAAGGAAAAAGACGTGATACTATGTATTGGCATATTTTTCGTTTAAATTTCGAATTCTCACAGGAGACGTCAATGAGCTTTCGAAATTCGAATTGTTTTTGAGTCAAAGTGGTTAATAATGCTTTCTTTTATATTTTGACCAGAAGGTGGCCACGGCGACTCCTATCCCGTATTAAGATATCCGATTGTGCAGGTGAATGGACAATTGGGGCATAATATTCTTGAATTTCACTTATATCTCGGTATCTGACTGAACCCGATGAAGACGAACTTGCCGAAGTTTTGTATCGCCATCTTCGTCGTATTCTTTTACCTATTTCAATAAAGGTCCCGTGGGGAAAGTTGTTCCATATCATGGACTACTCATGCCCATAAGTGTTACGAGTATCTATTACGCCCATTTCCTTACACGACTTACTACTTAGATTTCATACTACATTCATTTCCTTTATCAAGATGTTGCAGATGTCCATGGACGACGGTGACCACTTGCCATCAGGTGGCTCGTCTGCTCGTTTGCCGTCAAACATACATAAAAAAAATATCAACTTTTCTATGAAGAAAGGTATAAGCAACTGGTACATTTAAATTCTACGTTTCTATTTCATCCCGTGAAATGTATGTTGTCATATGTAACATATCCTTCATTTGTAACCAACTTCAAATGAAATAAACTAGGCCAGTCGTTTTGTTGTACACTAGTCTACACCTGGCGACATTGACCTGCTAAGAAAATCACGAAACATTATGGAAAATTAGTACAAGTATATATTGCATAACGTGTCTTACCGATAATGATAACTGTACATATCGCACTGATAGGACATTTCTGGAGCGATAACGAAGGTTTGTATTTCTGCTAATTCTATCTACATGTCTTATCAAAATAGTGAACTGAACTGTATAGTACCTATTTTAACGCAAAAGTAAATGTATCACGTTCAATTAAATCGTCAGATAAATAACTTATAACCATGCTGGTCTGGGAGAAAAGAAAAACGTAGACAAGTACAGTCCCGGGACATTCAAAAGTAGAATAAATGGGTATCTCTTGGATAGGCATGTAACATCCTCGTCTTCATCATCACTTACCATCAGGTGAGATGGAAGACAAATGCCTAATCCAACATTTAGTAAAAAAAAGAATGTACCAGCTGCGTCCCATCCCGCGCAGATTGTAAAAACCGAACGAGGGA